>OY776280.1:19116396-20316396 GCA_963675445.1 Linnaemya vulpina
AAGTTGAGAACTTTCCTTATTTCCACACACATGCAGGATCTAAAGGATACTACTCAAGATGTTCATTATGAAAATTTTCGTGCACAATGCATTTCGCAAATATCACAGCACGCGTTGCGTGAAAGGGGCAAATTGAAACGTGACTCGATTAGTTCGACAAATGGCTTTGATGCAGCCATATCCGAAACTGATCGCTTGCTTTTGCAAAAAGACGAAGAAATACGACGAATGCAGGACATGTTGACTCAGATGCAGGAGAAGCTTAAGCAAACCCACATTATGGAAATGAAAAAGAATGATACTGTCATTGATGTCTAGAGTTTAAAATTAACAAAAAAGAGGCGGATATTTCAGCTTTTCACCTCTTTTCTTTGATTTTTCTCTCCAATTAAGTCATCATCAGAAACAGTCCGAAAGAAGGCATACGATTTTGGAACCAAAGAAACTCTTGTTATAAATGAGACACGCCTCATTACGAACAATCCTTAAAGGGAAATTATATACTCGTAACATTGCAAACTAACAATTTTTTTAAATTAAGAAAAAAAATTAATTAAATTAAATATTTTACTCAAAATAGATACGAAGAAAAGATTCAACTAAATTAAGTGACAATTGGTAATTCGCTTATGAATTAATTTTTATCTAATTTAATTCTTCTATTCTTTTTACGTCAATTATTTATAGATTTAACATAATTTATTTCACAACTCACCTAAGATTGTTACAAATCCAAAGAATTAGTTTTATTCATACAAATAATGTTAAAGATCCTGAGTATTGAATTTATTTATTTTTAATTAGCCGAATATACCAAAAGTTATGTTACGCGTCTAATAAAAGCGCAACTGGTCGCGCGTACGTTGCGTTTTATGGAAACTAACAAAACCTCATCTCTGAAAAATAAATAATTTTGTACATAAATTTATTAAACTCTTTTCCTATTTTTATTTATCATTTTATGTCTGTATTTAGGAAACGTTATTTTAATTCAACATGTTAATCTCCAGAGAATGAATCAAAATTGTTAAACGACCAACAACGCAGCACCGGTTTAGATATATCGTCGTATATTAATTCATTTATATTGTATTAAATTAAATTTTGATTGAAATATAATAGTATAATTTTTTGAAAGCTGTTTTCAATTCAGAAAGACACGGTCAATATTCCAAAGCAAAAGAAAAAGTCAACATCATATTTAACATATTCAGCAGAGCGGAACAGCTGTTTTCGAAAGCCGCTGCACTTTCATTATCAGTACGCAAGCGTATTTTCATTTATTACCACTTGCTTAATGGCTCAGTTAAATGTGATAACAGCTTCTATTTGCAGCAAATATTCCAAAGCACAAGAGAAAGTCAAGATAATTTTTAACTATTTAGCTCAGCAGAGCGGAACAGCTGTTTTCGAAAGCCGCTGCACTTTCATTATCAGTACGCAAGCGTATTTTCATTTATTATTACTTGTTAGATGGCATAATTGAATGTGATAACAGTTTCTGTTTGCAGCAATTTTATTGTGCAAAAGGATACGAAAAATGTATCAAACCGATGGTAACACACTTTTTGATAAGTTCCAGTGTTGCCGTTTCATTATTTTTCTTCATGTCATATTTTCCTAAATATTTTTGTTTAATTTTTCCTAAGCCAAACTTTACTCAACTTGGATAGCTGAGCAGAATAGCGGTTTTGGAAGACCGCTACTCTTCTATCGTCAATGCTCTTGTGTATTTTTGTTTGTTTAACACCTTGTGGTTGCAGATTTCATTTACAAAAACTTTATGAGGAAATGGCATACGAGAATACTAACAATTCTAAAGCAATGCGAACACACCTTATATGGCCAGTGTTGCCGTTTTGTTACATTCTTTACGTACCACTTTACTGAGTTATTTGTTTTTTTTTTTTCTGTAGAGACAATTTAAGAAGTAGGACTTTATGTCTTCAGAAGTAGACAATTTTTCTTAGGAATAGTCCAGAGGAGTTTCCCAGTGGTAATTTGCTGTCCGCAAGTTTTTTTTTGTCTCGGACCAGACCTCACGGAATGTCGCCTACATATGCAGTGTGTTATGCCGGAACTAGAAAGGAGGGGATAGAGTTCAGAGCACAGATAAAGAAAGATGACAATATAGATGATTTCTCGTAGCCATTTTAATTCTTACTTCAGACTCAAAGCCCGATATTTGTAAAGTCTTTTTATTAAAAAAATTTTCTAGAGATTAACTTCAAATAAGTTTTCTATTTTTTTATGTAGAAATATTTCCAATTATTATATTTCAAATATTATGTTTTATTTTAAGTCCACCCAATCTTCATAAGTTGGTCAGCTGGATAATTAAATTGATGTTGATTTTTGCTTGTGGCCTAAATGATTTCGCATGTCTTAATAAATTTAATATCAAGAATGTTTATTGAATTTAAAATATATAACAAAAGTAACAATATTTTGAGATTGAAATCCTTTTAAATAAGCTCGCGAGGTTTTGATTAATATTAATAATTTTATTGAAAACATTTTTCCTCTTTTGCCCAAAAAGTTGCTCAAATATTGGGGCGGAATAAAATACATTTTTTCGAAAGATATCGGGACTACAAATAAATTTTCAAATTTATTTCAGAACAATGAAAATTTAAGCAATATTTTCAGCTTTTTTAAACCTGTAAAATACATCTAAGCAATTGTGATATGATAAGGTTTTCAGTTGGCTAAACATGTTTAAATTACAAAGCAAAATAAAAACGAAAACGTTTATTTACAATATTCGACTTTATATTTGTTTTTCTTATCTAAAACTCGCTCGATTTGAAAAAAGAATTGTCTCATTTTATTGATTTTTATTATAATTAATCAAATTATGTTTGCATTAATTTTCCTAGCGCGTCAATATTATTTGTTATAATTAATAATAAAACTGATTCCGTTTTACTAATTTTGTTGTAATAAATGAAAAATAAACGAATTTTTACTTCTAAACAATAAGAATTATTATAACGAACATCATATTGTGCAAAACAGTTTTTCTGACACGATATTTGTAAGACAGAATAAAGTGAAATGAAAAATGGTTGTATTTTTACTTTGGATTCGTTTAGTAATTGAGCAGATCAATAAGTAATTGAGGAATTCTGGGATTTGTAGTGTTTGAAACAGTGACCGCAGCGGTTACATCCCGAATTTATTTATCGTTTAAAAATATATAAGTTATTTTTTGATTTTTATTTATTTCTCACAATATAAAAGCTATTTATTGATTTTTACTTTTCGATCAGAAAATAAAAATTGTGTCTCGACTTTTATTTTTTGATCGGCAAATAAAAGTTATTTTCGGAGATTCAGTTATTCCTTAAAATATAAAAATTATTTCGCAATTTTATTTATCCTCAAGAAAATAAGAGTTATTTCTTGATTTTCATTTATTTTTTTATAAAATAAAAGTTATGTCTTGACTTTTATTTTTTAATCAACAAATAAAAGTTTCTTTCTGAGATTTAGATATTCCTTAATATATAAAAGTTATTATTAGTACTTCAGGAAATAAAAGTTATTGCATGATGTTCATTTATTTGTCAGGAAATTAAAATTATTGCTTGAATTCTATTTTTCTATCAGAAAATAGAAGTTATTTTTTGATTTTTATTTATTAATCAAAAATAAAGGTTATTTCTTAATTTTTATTTATTCTTCAGAAAATAAAAGTTATTTCTTGAATTTTACATTTCGATCAAAAAATAAAAGTTATGTCTTCAATTTTATTCTTGATCAGCAGATAAAAGTTATTCTCCCAGATTCAGATATTAATTAATATATAAAAGATATTATTCATTCTTCAGAATATAAAAGTTATTTCCTGACTTTTATTTATTATTCAGAATATAAAAGTTATTACATGATTTTAATTTATTTATCAGAAAATAAAAGTTATTTCTTGATATATATTTTTTTCGCTCCGATATTCGAACAGACAGAGACTCCTTTTCTAAGAAGGTATCGTTGAAGTATAAAAACTATGTGAGAAATGGAAAAAATACTATTAAACCTGCTAAAATTTTTGTAAAAACAGTTTTCAGTTGGTGCACTTCAAAGATCAGTTCTTAAAGAATTTCGGCCATTATTAAATAACTTAACATTATCTTCTTTTGTGGAATCGATAAAATTTGATAATTATTTTAGCTCACGCAGGGAGATAAAATTAAATAAGTTGAAGACGTCAAAGTAAAACTTAAAAATCATAAAATAAGAGTTGAAATTCCTCAAAAATCGTCCCACACAAAAATGTTATGAAACCTCAAGAGCTACAATAATTTCTTATGGGTTATAAAAGTTTTATGTTTTATTTATAGAAAACGCACTCGAAATGTGTACAAAAAAGTTAATAGTGGACCCTTAACAGATTAAAAAAAATTGGGGTATTGACACATAATATTTCGTCGAAAAGAAACAACAAAATAAAACAAATTTTGTAATAACCCTCTTCTATATTGAAACCATTTCATAGAATTGAAAAAATGTAACTTAAAAATTACCTGTGATATTGAATTCAGCTTCAAGTTGATTTCCTTGGTTACTCATTTACATACATACACTTTTTAAATTTCATTTATTAACACAAATTTTCTTTCAAATAAAGGCCATATTTTACTCTTTTCATATTGGTAATAATTATTGATACCCTCGCTTTTCTTATTTCTATTTCACCTTATCACTATTCTCATTCATTTCTTTCACTCGCTGGTGTTATATTTTTAACGCGCACTATTTGGATGCCAGCTAAACAACAACACAAATTAAATACTTTTCAGCACAAGAACTTTGCAACCACGTTGTATTAACACCAGCATTAATTAACAATTATTGACAAATAATATTTATATTTTCCAATGATTTTTCCTATTTATTTAAATTAAATTAGCGGGAATTAACACAAACAGATTTGCTCCAATTTAATTACATCACAAACTCTGAATATATTCCTTTTTAAGAAACAAAATTTACATGATTCTCTTACAAGGAGGCTTTACATAATATGCTTTGCTTTTGTACTCTCATTATATTTATGCAAAACAAACGAACTGAGCAAACACACTCACCCGCACACGAAGGAAAAGGCTTCTCTGCTTTCATAAATATGTTGAAGCCAACAGAGGCTGCGCTGTCCACAGATTTTTTTTATCAATAACATTTTCTTTCTTCACGCTTTTTAAACACGAAAAGCCAAACTATTTGCGAATATATTTTTGCTTTTGAATTATTAAATATGCGGTGATTAACAATTATTGGAATTATATTAAATTTTTCAACACATTTTCCTTGTCATTCGATTATAACGGTGGTTAATTCTAAAACGTTCGCGCTGCACAAAAACTTTCGGTATACTGAATGCTGTTGGAACTGGAGGAGACAAAATAACAAAACAAACAAAAAACAGTGTTGCCGATACCATGAGTTTTTGCATCCTGGGAATCTTATTATTGAAGTTGAATTTTGAAGCGAGTGATAATTAAATTTTGGTTGCAGTCATACGATGATATATTAAGATCTTTTTTATATATCGGAAACTGGCAAGAAAATATATTTTACTAGCGTAATAGGAAATATTAATTATCATATATTAACAAATTAATTTATTTTAATTGAATCACCCTGCAATTAAAATTTAAAATACTTGGTGCGTATATGAACAAATATTATAGTTGGAACGGCTTTTCAAAGATGACATTCTAATAAGAGCAAGGCGGCTTAAATAAGATGAAGTCCCGTATTAGAGTCCCATCCTAGATCACGAACACAGAATAAAAAAAAACTGAACTTGAGCAGATTCATTTTTGTTAGAATGCACGTGGTATTGAGGATCCCACAGGACAAATCCGTATTATGGTATTGTCCGAATCAAAGTAATATACAACTGATTCGTTATGTATGGATCGGAAAACTCTTTGGCCCATCTCTTGATGGATCCTAAATTCTAATTTAGCATCTCAGAGGACTCCCAAATCATGGATAGAGTCAACCATATCAAGAGCATTGGAATTTAATAACAAAGGAAATTAATTAATAATAAAGGAAATTAATTAATAATAAAGGAAATTAATAATAAAAATGTTCTAGTATATGATATGTGTTTGCATAAGGTTATCAGGATTCAAAAACACATGGTAGCGGCAACACTGTTTTTTGTTTTTTTTTTTGTTTTGTTATTTTGTCACCTCCAGTTCCAACATTCAGTATACCGAAAGTTCTTGTGCAGCGCGAACGTTTTAGAATTAATCACCGTTATAATCGAATGACAAGGAAAATGTGTTGAAAAATTTAATATATTTCCAATAATTGTTAATCACCGCATATTTAATAATTCAAAAGCAAAAATATATTCGCAAATAGTTTGGCTTTTCGTGTTTAAAAAGCGTGAAGAAAGAAAATGTTATTGATACAAAATTCTGTGGACAGCGCAGCCTCTGTTGGCTTAACATATTTATGAAAGCAGAGAAGCCTTTTGCTTCGTGTGCGGGTGAGTGCGTTTGCTCAGTTCGTTTGTTCTGCATAAATACAGTGAGAGTACAAAAGCAAAGCATATTATGTAAAGCCTCCTTGTAAGAGAATCATGTACATTTTGTTTCTTAAAGAGGAATATATTCAGAGTTTGTGATGTAATAAAATTGGAGCAAATCTGTTTGTGTTAATTCCCGCTAATTTAATTTAAATAAATAGGAAAAATTATTGGAAAGTATAAATATAATTTGTCAATAATTGTTAATTAATGCTGCTGTTAATGCAACGTGGTTGCAAAGTTCTTGTGCTAAAAATTATTTAAATTGTTTTGTTGTTTAGCTGGCATCCAAATAGTGCGCGTTAAAAATATAACACCAGCGAGTGAAAGAAATTAATGATAAAGTGAAATTAAAATAAGAAAAGCGACCGTATCAATAATTATTAACACAATGAAAAGAGTAAATACTTTTCTTTTAATACAAAATTTATGTTTATAAATAAATCTTCAGAAATTTGTGTAAACGAGTGACCAAGGAAATCATCTTCAAGCTGAATTCAATATCAGAGGTAATTTTTTAAGTTACATATATATTCGATGAATGGAAATAGTTTAAAATAAAGAAGATGATTGTCAGGAAATTATATATATTTTGTTGCCTCCTTTTTGATGTGTTTATTTTTTGTCTATACTCCCGCAATCGAAAAAGCATCCACAAGTAATTTTTGAAGGATAAAATATACATCTAATTTTCATCACTGATTTAAGCACCTGCTAAGAATAACAACAATAATATTCATAATTAAAAAATTTAAGAATTTTTCTGAAATATAAATCTCATTTGCATCACTGATTTAAGCTGCTGCTAATAAATTCGATGAATTAATTGTTAAAGAAACTCCATCCCAATTACAAATTCGGTAATAAAATCGAAACGAAATTGAGTCCTTCCAAAATTAAAAATAAATTTTCAAAAGTTGTGTGCTTGGGAAGTACGGAATCGACAGAAGTTTGTCGATTTAAATCCATTATAGGGAAAAAGTTTACGACAAATAATATATAATAAATGAATAAATAAAGAATGCCAAGATTAATATTCTAATACAAGAATCAGTAGGTTTTGCTGAGAAAATAAAAACAAACTCAAGCGGATATTCAGGGAATACAATACTTCCGTATTTTAAATTATCAAGGTGATACCTTCTGACGGCAGCCTATTCTCAACCGTATCCAAGTATCCGGTCCGGTGATCGATAGTAGATCTAACCTTTTGCTTTTAGATATTTAATTGGGTCGTTGAGGCTGGCCTCTGATAACTCTTAGAGGACCTCTACAACATGGAAGCCTAAAAATGAATGTCTCAAGGAATGGACACTCGCAAAGAAAGTGAAGAGCTTTTTTCTTCTTTGTTTTCTTCACTTAAAATTAATAATCTAAACGATCATGGAACGATCATTTTTATGAGATTATTTATGAGATGCTTAGATATATATGGATCTATATTTTGGAGGCAACACTTACCCGCGTTATGAAGATGGTGCGCCAAATTGTCGAAATAAACTTTTTAACTTTTCGCCACACATATTTTATTTTATTATTTATTTATTTATTTAACACTTTCTTTAATAGAGATTTTAACACTCCATTCTTAGCTCTGAGATATATTTTCAAAGGACACGGATATTTTTCTTATACATTTGTTATCTATTCTTTTCAATTGCCCATTTTTATTTCTTTATTTTTTTGCATTTAATTCACTAGAACACTTTTTCATCACTTTAGAACAGGAGCCATATTTAACTTTCTTGCAGACAACGAAACGACCGATCTTAACGAACTAAAACCCGACTATTCGCAACAATACGATTTAAGGTATCGCGTTCAATTTTGAATCTTCTATTTCGTTGAAATTATTTGTTTCACTTTTTATTTTTTATTATTGATTTACAGAAATATTATTTTAGTTTTTAATACACTTTTTAGTAAAATATTTATATATTTACAAATAAATTTATTTGACATTCGATTATAGAAATATTTTTAAATTTATTATACAACTTTAATTAATTTATTTTTGCTCATAGAAATATTTTATTAATATATTATAACATTTTTATTTATTTATAGACATATTATTTGAACTCGTTATATTATTTTTAGTAAAATATATTTATTTTATTGAATCGTACTTATTTCATTTCATGACTCAATTGCAAATTACGCCTAATAAAATAGGTGATATGAAATTCTTGTGCTTGCAATTCTCAGTTATTAAAAGTCCTATTAAATTAATTCAGTTGGTAATTATTAAAACTCACTAGAATTCTGACAAATAACAATTAAGAAATTCCACAAGATATTCGAAATACAGCAGGGTAAAAAAAACAAAATATCTCCAGAAAATGTATTTTATTTGTAAAATTGAGATAAAACCTGCAAAATAATTTGACGCTTTAAAATTTATTGAAATTCGCTAAAATTATAAGGATTATCTGGGCGAAAATTTTGAATAAAACTTTAAGGCCTCTGGATATATCAGTTAAGTAACTCGAATCAGATAATGCCTCTTTAATAGAACTAAAAAGTGTCTTGCAGTTCCAATTAAGAAAAATTTAAAACGGACAATAACTGCTTTTCTGAATATTTAGGCAGTAGCTGGAAAACTCTTGTTGATTTACGACATCTCAAATTCCTAACTTGTGGAGCATCCGGTGAAATTTTGACATTTTCAAATGTGCCTCAAAGTTTGAAACAAAAAAGGATGCCAGTATTTTGATTTCAAAATTATTTTTTTATAATAATTTGCAAAAGCCTCAATTGCGCTGAAGACAATGTGTAACTAAATCATTTAAAAAGTCTATCAAAAACGCTGGAAATACTGAGTTGTCGATTATAATATAGTCAAATATAGTCAGTATAGTCAATCAAATTTTCGGGATGGTTAAAAAAACACAGAAATAACTAATGTGTCTTAAACTTGACCTCAATGCGTTTACAATAACATTTATCGGATATAAATGCAAGCAGCTTCTAAGAACTCTTGTGAAACTCCTTCTACACAAAATGTTGCCCTATCATGTTTATATGCGGCGAACATACACGCGTATGCACCTGCATTGTATCGGCATATGTTGGGCAACATAATATGACTATTGACAACTTCAAAGTGACTGCAATAATAAAACAATTAATATAGAAGAATTCTTAGAAGGAAAAGGAACGAAGTAACTCACACTCCTTCGAATAGTAAAGAAAAACTAATAATTAATGATTAAAAGGTAGTGGTGAAAAGTGCATTTGTTATGTTCTGAGATATTTGGAAAGGCATGAAAAAAACTATAAAAATTTTGCCTTCTTTGTACGTTTTATTATGGCTGCACTACAAACTTCACCCCACTGAGTTCATGTAGCAGTTGGTTAGGGCTTAGCAAAGCCACACACATAATGACGCTATTGTATATGAGACGAGAAGTGCAAAAGCTTTAGACGTTTTTTATACCTTTAATTTAACACATGAGCTTGTGGTGAATTGTAGCAGCTCGGGTAAGAATTTCCGGTTATATTTTTCTTTAAAGTACCAAAACTTCTTCCTTATTTTGTAACACTCTACTGCTTGAATTTTTAACTTTGTTTATTGATAGATGCCGCACACATGTTTACCAACAGCCAATAATATCTCATGAAAGAAAATTTGCCCGACATTCTACAACAGTATGGAAACAGGAAAAATCATAAATATTGAGACTCAGTAGAAAGTTCTGCAACAATTAAATTCATTTCATCAATACAAACAATATGTTTTACAAACGCGACGTACTTAACTCTCCGGCGACTGTCATACCGAATACAAATAAATATCAGTCAGCCAGCAGGTATTCGGATCTATCAATGAAAAATATTATTTAGTGAAACTTGAGTAAAAGTTAAACCTGCGAAAGTAATTATCGCAAAAGCTTTTTTTAAACAAAACATTACATATCAGAAGGTGGGTTTGGAAAGTTTTCTCTGTGAAAAAATTATCTAAAGAGAGTTTTTTCAATCTAATCATTTTTGTTAGGGGGTGGGTTTTAATTAACCAAGGTTGTGAATAGAAATATGCTAATCTATATTGCAGTTTGATAGGATTTAGCAAAGCCTCACACCCACAATAGCCTTTACACAGACACCATGTTGAAAATCAGCAAAGGCTACTCAACGAAATGAATTATTAATTTTTAGTCTTTTCACGTACCCTTGATTTATGAATCAGAGTTTGAGTTGAGTGGAGAGTTTTAAGTAAAAGTTTACGTTTCGAAAGTAAACATCAATAAAAAGCCTTTTCTATCGACCCATTTCATATACGATAGTGGGCTTGGATTATCCAGATTGTGAGAATTCGACCGCATGAATGTAGACAGATGTGAAACACATTTATTATTATCAAATTCATCAAGAACCGTAAGTTTATAAAGGCAGTATGATAGATTTAGCAAAGACTCACTCTCAAGAAAGCTTTTCTACAAACGCCTTATAGGGAAACAAGAGCCTATCCAAGCATCGATTTTATAATTTTTAGTCTTTTCACGTACCCTTGATTTATGAAGGAGAGTTTGAGCTTAATTCTGTAAACTGGATTAAGAACTTTCCTTCAACAATGATGTTATTTAAAGTATTTGAATAAAAAGTATTAAATAACTACTCGAATTTACAACTTGTTTAATGAAAGTCATTGCACATTCGTACTCACATACAATATATTCATACTGAAAAATATGGCCGCCAAAATTTTGTATGCCTCTTCCAAGGCGATTTGCAGACAAAATAATATATATTGAAACACAACAGAATATTTCATCGATACAACAACTCTTTAACTATATTTTGACATTAAATTAAACGCTATTGTTTCACTCGTTACCACAATAAGATTAATTTTATTAACACGAACGATTTTTTTACAAACGCGACGTTCTTAACTCTTCTGCAGCTGTCAACTAACTTAAAGCTTTTTGCGTCACAGTAGCAATTTTCTTTACTGAGTACCATGGTGTAATAAATATAAGGTGGCATCGCAACGCCAGGTGACTTAATGATTATTTAACTACATTGTCAGTTGCTTTTGTACAAAAAAACCTGGTTATATTTTTATATGTAAATATGAGCCGTTGCAAAGCCAGTGTGTTAAATGTATACCTATTTTTAATACGAGCGTATAAATAATACACTCAAAGCTCCTAATAAATATAATACAAGTATATTATTAGAAAGCAAATGAGACAACTAACTGAGCTTCTTGTAAATAATATTTAAGTTGCATAATTTTTTCTTATCAATTGCAGAAAAACGAGCCGACTGTAGTTGCAAGTTACAAAATTTTAAAAAGTATATATTTTGAGTGATAATAATAACAAAATAAGAAGTTTAAAGTTTATACTGGAAAGGAACTTTGACCAAGAAAAGTGTATTTATTTCAACCAGCGGAATTAAAACTTTGCAGGTTTAACTTTCCAAATGCAAAAGGGACGTGAGCAAAGTAGAATTTAAATTATAGAATAACAAATAAATATGTGTATAAATCCACGCATACTTTGGTAAAAATTCATATTTCGGCAATAAAACTTTTCGTTTTCTTATTAGTAAAATTTATATTAAAATTACATATTACATGGTATATAATTCTCTACAAGTATTGTTCCCAACAAAAAGATGCCGCGTTAGTTGCAGAATGTAAATATACATGAACATATCATCCGAGAAATAAATCGTAAGTAACTAACCATGATCAGATACATATTTTTTTAATATAATAATTTATAATGGTGCATTTATTAAGGATACGATTGGCTATAAGTCCATTTTGGTGGAAGAAATACATTTAGATTCTATTGCTTCAACTTAGATTTCTCCAATTTGAACTGTTGAACCTTAAAATGACTTTTAATATTTTTGATGATTTGGAGTGCAAAGTTTTCTTCTTCAGCTCATATATCACATTAAAACAATAAGAATCAAAGTTAAAGAAAGAAGAATTACAAAATAAATACGAATTCTCTTTCAAGTTGAAACGTTTCACTAGCTCGAATAAGAATAATATTTTAGTATAAATTGGCCTCAGTTGCAACTCCTCTGCCTGCTGATTGAGTAAAATTATTTTGAGCTTAACGTAAGAATATCCAGTAATTTTATAAGAGAACTGATAAAAATCACGGTCAAAAAGTTTTGTGCGGTTATGGGACTTGTACAGTCGGTTCGCTTTTTTGAAATTGATATGAAAAAATTATGCACAGATGTGGAACAGAAGAGAAATAATAACTATATCTTAAATATTATTTACAACAACCCCAGTTAGTTGTCTCATTTGCTTTCTAATAATTTATTTATATTATATTTATTATGAGTTTTGAGTGTATTATTAATACGCACGTATTGAAAATAGGTATATATTTAATACACTGACTTTGCAATGGCCAATATTTACATATCCAACGAGGTCTTTTTGTACAAAAGAACTTGACAATGTAGTCAAATAATCGTTAAGACATCTGGCGTTGCGATGCCACCATATAATTTTATTACACCATGGCACTCAGTAAGGAAAATTGCTACTGTGACGCAAAAAGCTTTAAGTTAGTTGACAGCTGCCGAAGAGTTAAGAACGTCGCGTTTGTAAAAAATCGTTCGTGTTAATAAAATTAATCTTATTGTGGCAACGAGTGAAACAATAGCGTTTAATTTAATGTCAAAATATAGTTAAAGAGTTGTTGTATCGATGAAATATTCTGTTGTGTTTCAATATATATTATATTGTCTGCAAATCGCCTTCTAAGTGGCATAAAAAATTTTGGCGGCCATATTTTTCAGTACGAATATATTGTATGTGAGTACGAATGTGTGTAATGACTTTCATTAAACAAGTTGTAAATTCCAGTAGTTATTTAATACGTTTTATTCAAATACTTTAAATAACATCATTGGTGAAGGAAAGTTCTTAATCCAGTTTATAGAATTAAGCTCAAATTCTCCTGCTTAAATCAAGGGTACGTGAAAAGACTAAAAATTATAAAATCGATGCTTGGATAGGCTCTTGTTTCCCTATAAGGCGTTTGTAGAAAAGCTTTCTTGAGAGTGAGTCTTTGCTAAATCTATCATACTGCCTTTATAAACTTACGGTTCTTGATGAATTTGATAATAATAAATGTGTTTCACATCTGTCTACATTCATGCGGTCGAATTCTCACAATCTGGATAATCCAAGCCCACTATCGTATATGAAATGGGTCGATAGAAAAAGCTTTTTATTGATGTTTGTTTTCAAAACGTAAACTTTTACTTAAAACTCTCCACTCAACTCAAACTCTGATTCATAAATCAAGGGTACGTGAAAAGACTAAAAATGAATAATTCATTTCTTTGAGTAGCCTTTGCTGATTTTCAACATGGTGTCTGTGTAAAGGCTATTGTGGGTGTGAGGCTTTGCTAAATCCTATCAAACTGCAATATAGATTAGCATATTTCTATTCACAACCTTGGTTAATTAAAACCCACCCCCTAACAAAAATGATTAGATTGAAAAAACTCTTTTTAGATAATTTCTTTCACAGAGAAAACTTTCCAAACCCAGCAAAGCTTTTGCGATAATTACTTTCGCAGGTTTAACTTTTACTCAAGTTTCACTAAATAATTTTTTTCATTGATAGCTCCGAATACCTGCTGGTCATACCGAATACAAATGACAAATACGGGTATGACCTGAGTCATTTGTATTCGGTATGACAGTCACCGCAGAGCTTAGTACCTCGCGTTTGTAGAACACATTGTTCATATTAATAAAATGAATTTTATTGTTGTAAAGCTTTTATAAAGAATTTAAATTTTTGCGGTAGAGGTAGTGAAAGAGTTGAGAAACTTTCTGGTAAGTCTCAATATATATATTATTTGTCTTGTAAATCGTCTTTTAAACGGAATCCTAATTCCAGTCGCCATATTGTTGTGGAATGTCGGGCAAATTTTCTTTTATGAGGTATTATTGCCTGTTAAGTATACACGTGTGTGGCATCTATAACAGACAGAGGAAGGAGTTTTAACACTTTAAAGAAAAATATAACCGGAAATTCTTACCCCAACTCCTACAATTCACCACTCATGTTCTAATTTCAAGGTATAAAAAACGGCTAAAGTTTTTGATATTCGTGTCGCATATACAATAGCGTCTTTAGGTGTGTAGCTTTGCTGAACCCCAGCCAATTGCTACATGAACTCAGTGGGGTGAAGTTTGTAGTGCAGACATAATAAAACGTAAGAGAAGACAAAGTTTTTGTAGTTTTTTTCATGTCTTTCCAAATATCTCAGAACATAACAAATGCACTTTTCACCACTACCTTTTAATCATTAATTAGTTTTTCTTTACTATTCGAACCAGTGTTAGTTACTTCGTTCCCTTTCCTTCTAAGAATTCTTCTATATATTAACAAAGAATTCTAATATTTTATTAATATATTGCCGATTGTTGTAGATTTTAATTCAACAACTTTGAAGTTTTCAATCGTTATATAATGTTGCCCAACATATGCCGATACAATACAGGTGCATATGCGTGTGTGTCCATCGCATATAAACAATGCCGACCCAACATTTTGTGTAGCAGGAGTTTCACAAGCGTTTTTAGAAGCTGATTGCTTTTATATGCGATAAATGTTATTGTAAACACATTGAGGTTAAGTTTAAGCCACATTAATTATTTCTGTGCGATATGCTGGGAAGTTTTAACCATCCCGAAAATTTGATTGACTATACTGACTATATTTGACTATATTGTAATTGACAACTCAGTATTTCCAGCGTTTTCAATAGACTTTTTAAATGATTTAGTAACTCATTGTCTTCAGCGCAATTGAGGATTTTGAAAATTATTATAAAAAAAATAATTTTGAAATAATTTTGAGGCACACTTGAAAATGTCAAAATTGCATCCGATATTCCACGAGTTAAGAATTTGACATGTCGTAAATCAACACGAGTTTTCCAGCTTCTGACTAAATATTCAGAAAAGCAGTTATTGTCCGTTTTAAATTTTTCTTAATTGGAACTGCAAGACACTTTTTAGTTCTATTAAAGAGGCGTTATCTTATTCGAGTTACTTAACTGATATATCCAGAGGCCTTAAAGTTTTATTCAAAATTTTCGCCCAGATAATCCTTATAATTTTAGCGAATTTCAATAAATTTTGGAGCGAAAAATTATTTTGCAGGTTTTATCTCAATTTTACAATAAAATAGATTTTCTGTACATATTTTGTTTTTAACAGTTGAATACATTTTCAATGAATATTTGACCCTGCTGTCTTTCGAATATCTTGTGGAATTTCTTAATTGTTATTTGTCAGAGTTCTAGTAAGTTTTAATAATTCCCAACTTATATTTAATTTAATAGGACTTTCAGTACCGGAGAATTGCAAGCACAAGAATTTCATGTCACCTATTTTATTAGGCTTTTTCGTAGTTTCTAGTCCCACAAAGACATGAATCAGGGCGTAATTTGCACATGACTCATGAAATGAAATAAGTACGATTCTATAAAATAAATATATTTTACTAAAAATAATATAACGAGTTCAAATAATATGTCTATGAATAAATAAAATTGTTATAATAAATTAATAAAATATTTCTATGAGCAAAAATAATTTAATTAAAGTTGTATAATAAATTTAAAAATGTTTCTATAATCGAATGGCAAATAAATTTATTTGTAAATATATAAATATTTTACTAAAAAGTGTATTAAAAACTAAAATAATATTTCTGTAAATCAATAATAGAAAATAAAAAGTGAAACAAATAATTTCAACGAACTGGAAGTTTCAAAATTGAACGCGATACCTTAAATCGTATTGTTCGCGAATTCTCGGGTGGTTTTAGTTCGTTAAGTTCGGTCGTTTCGTTGTCTGCAAGAAAGTTAAATATGGCTCCTGTTCTAAAGTGATGAAAAAGTGTTCTAGTGAATTAAATGCAAAAAAATAAAGAAATAAAAATGGGCAATTGAAAGGAATAGATAAAAAATGTATAAGAAAAATATCCGTGTCCTTTGAAAATATATATATCTCAGAGCTAAGAATGGAGTGTTAAAATCTCTATTAAAGAAAGTGTTAAATAAATAAATAAATAATAAAATAAAATATGTGTGGCGAAAAGTTAAAAAGTTTATTTCGACAATTTGGCGCACCATCTTCATAACGCGGGTAAGTGTTGCCTCCAAAATTTAGATCCATATATATCTAAGCATCTCATTAATTATCTCATTAAAATAATCGTTCTATGCATTAAAAATTTGTTTAGATTATTAATTTTAAGTGAAGAAAGCAAAGAAGAAAAAAGCTCTTCACTTTCTTTGCGAGTGTCCATTCCTCGAGACATAAATTTTTAGGTTTCCATGTTGTAGAGGGCCTCGAAGAGTTATCAGAGGCCGGCCTAAGTGACTTGATTAGACACAAATTAATACCCGTATGTGCGTTGAATTGTTTTTGTGCCAATTTTGGAAGAATTGTGTTCCTGTCAGATTAAAAATATAATTTGTTTCAAGTACTCAAAGACCGCAAATAATTATTATTTCATAAATTTAAAAGAGAAGTGCTACCTGCACACGCAAGACAGCGAGTTAATCCGTGTTATACGGACTACCTTTGAATGCATTAGCTTTTATTTCCTTGAATTTTGTTTTATTTATTCTTCAGAAAATAAGTTTTTCCTGGGCATTTATTTTTCGATCAGAATTCAAAAGCGATTTGTTTTTTTTTTGTTTTTGATTTTTTAGTACTTTTTTTACATAAACTGAATAAAATGACCTGTGCAAAATTTAGCAATTTGGAAGTGATAGAATTTGAAAATTTGTTGAAGCAGATTTTTTATATATCAACATTCTTCAGGCAGCCTTAAAACGAATTTGGAAAGAGTTGGAGCAGCAAAAACTTCCTGGTGTGAACCTGGACTGATTGTTTAGAGCATGAGAATTCCCATTAAACTCATGTTAGTACATGCCCATCCTTAAAAGGAGGGTTTCAAGTATCCTTCCGCGCCTGGGACAATATGGCGATGTCGAAATGAAATTATCGATTGAAACGCTTAACAAAATAAACATCAACTTCCTACCCCTGACGATAAATATCTCTCTGGCTTTCGAATATTTAACAAGACTCATACATAAACGTTTCATCTTATTTGTGTGTATGTGTGAGTAGGCATTTGTTTACTTTTCGACACAAAATATGCCTGGTAAAGAATTCATTGAATAGGGTTTAGCCCAAAGTTTTGTTGTGTTTAAAAACAAACATTCTCAGAAAAGTTCTTTCCCTTTCGTTTTTCCAACTTAAATGCCAGCATATTTCTAGCCAAAACGGATCAAAATCCCAAAAGTATTAAGACTTACACGTTTTCCTTTCCTACGGCGCAAAAATTTGGGATGTTCTATAAATTTCAATTCCTTCGTACGCTTAGTCACACACACACTCACACACACGTACGTATTTATGTTAATTTGTAATGTAAATATATTTATTATAATATTGTTCTCAGGCTAATTTAAGTCAAATTATTTTCACATTATCGGTTGCTCTAAAAATTTACATGTTTTCAATTGTAAGTTCTCATAAAAAGCCAAGAAAAATAAACAAACAGTTGTTAAGTGGGGGAAGGGGAGAGGGGTGAGGAAAGTTGATAAGCAGAGTGGAAAGATAACGAGCAGGAACATCATCAGGTTTTTAAAAAAGGCTTAAGAGGAAATAGTGATTGTAAGTAGTTGTTTTGATTATGAAAAGCATGTTGATGGCATTGAAATTTATGAATATTTTACTTTAGGGCGATTGAAATAAATTGAGATACGGAATAAACCCCGGCACAGGCCTTCTAAACTGGCAGTTGTATAAACGACCGTGTTCTGGATGAACAAACACAAGAAGTATAAAAACGAATTAACAACATCCTGTTTTGCCTTTTAACGGAACGGATTCCTTTTAAATATTTTTGTCAAGATTAAAATTCTTTTATAAAATATTTCTGTACGTTTCCAAAACGCATGTCCTTATCAAGTGGCTCTGCAACTGACGTGTTGATATCTAGCCATCCTTTTATCTATTCATTTCGCTTTAATATGCCACACAAGAAGCGTCTATATTTTCATTAATTTTCTTGTACTTTTCGGCATTAAACAACAGCCAAAGAAGAGAAGATATTCAAAGTGTGTAATAACTTCTGCTTGTGTTCGAAAGATTAGAAAACTTTTTTCCATGTTAATTTTGCATGACATATTTTACACATGTTATCGTCTCTAAGTCGACTGAGTCGCAAGTAAATACACAAACACTCGAATTCCCTACTCCATGACAAGTGGGTATTTTAAGTTGTTGGATGCGGAAAAGCTTCACAATATGAATTTAATTTTTTTATAAGTATTTTTTTATGCATTCGAATGAAATTTAAAACACACGCACGTTTGCATCATAAATTTTTTTTTATAGTAAATAATAAATTCATAAAAATTGAAAGCACTTTAATGTTGAGTTCTTTTCTAGAAAATAATGCTACATTTTTTACCCTTTTTACTAGAAAAGGGCCACACTGTGGCATTGGAAAATAAAGAATGCATTCGAAATTAATCCATCATTCTTTTCGAAAAGTTCTTTCGGTTTTAAAGCCTCTCCGAATTGCATATTTTTAGAAAAGAAATTAAAAAATGTTGCATATTTTCAAGAAAATAAAACGCTATTCACATATTTTTTTATAAGTTTCATGCCCAGCTGGAAGTTTGCAATTTGGAGTTGATGTTCTCTTTAATTTCCATTCCTCTACTAGCTTTATGGCCATGCTAAGAATTACACCAGTCAACAAAATCGTTTGCACGGGTTGTACATTCGCAATTTTTCAAAGCAATTGTACTCAATTTCTGTTCACCTTTCTTGTCATATTCAGTAGAAGTTTCCATTTTAAATCCTCAGATATAATGCCCCATCATGCTTTCGGTGTAAAGCCTTTCAAATTTCATAAGATCTTGATGGAAGAATTCCTTTCACTCTAAATATATCTGCAACAATTACAGGATACACATGGAGTCCACGAAAGTACGATAGATGTGCCTGTCAAATCTTTAAAGATTCAATATTTTCTATATATTTAAAAGAGTGATTCATAATCAAGGGACTCGTTACCTTGGAAATGTTGGATATGGTAGAATTTTTATTAATTGCTGTTAATTGATATAATTAAACTTATTGCTGAAATAATTATTACAGAAAGTCAATCTTAGTTTCAACTATTAAATTTACACAGCATAGCAGAACAGCTGTTTTCGAAAGCCACTGCACTTTCATCATTAGTACTCGTTTGTATTTTTTTTTATTATCACTAGTAGGGTGGCTCAGTTGCAGGTGATAACAGTCCTTTGTAGCAATTTCGTTATGAATATTGAAACGTTGGTAACAGTTTGAAAATCCTGATCTGTCAGCCTTGACAGCTACTCATTTACGCACAAGCATACGCACACCCACACACGCACACACTCCTTAAAATCCCCTTAATATTAGTCAGGCTCGAAAACGTCGAATTTCGATGAGAACTCGATTTTTGCAAACTGGGATTAAGCCAACGACTTTCAGTTTTTTTTTAACTTTTAATTTTTCTAGCAGGAAGCTAAAAATTAAAGTTCTGTAATGGAAATATTATCTGAAATGTATACTTTAGCCTTATGCCGTGTTCAGACATGCATTTTGAATTGGGTCAATATAATTTTAATTGCGCAATTAAATCTAATATTCACACCTACTCAATTCACCTGACTCTACTAACAATTGACAGCTGACATTGTTTTTATATGTTTCGTGAGTATTCGTGTTTGTAAATTTAAAAAATGGATACAAATTTTGATTTAAAAGAAACTTTACTTGCAAGAGATTGCGATCGATTTTTGATTAAAAATTATCTGTGCTTAAAAAAAGGAACACTGGACAATTTTTCAAAGTTTGATAAAGCAGCAGCTTTTGGTCCTTCATTATTCCAGCAGAATGCAACTCAAAGGTCACCTTCTTCACCAGCCATTTCGTTTTTGTTTATTTATTCAGTCTGTTGAAAATTCAGTTTGTTTTGTTTTTATGTTTATCTATTTTTTGAAATTTGGCTCGCCATTTTAGGAAATTTTTCTGCTCACTGAACACAGTTCTTAATAAACACACTTGTGACCAGGGTTGCAATTCGAGTTTTACACAATTAGCGAGACAATTAACTACTAATTGTTAAATTTACACAATTGACTTGTTGTATGATAAATTGAAGTTAATTAAGGCCTTAATTGAGAAATATGCCCTAATTGCGCAATTAAGGGGTATGTCTGAACACTTTATTAAGTCAATGAATATATATTTTCATTATATTTCATGGGACAAAGCAAAAACCAAGAGCAATAAGAATAAAATTAATTGTATTCTTGTTCAGTTAAATTTTTATTCATTTATTTGATTATTAACAAACAAACATTCCAAACTTATATTTTCCTGGACGGCCTGGACAGTTACTCATTTACAAAGTTGCTGGCTGGCCTTAATTATAACCAGCAGCCGCCAATGGGTTAAAGATAGACACAAAAATAATTTAATTTATTAGTAACTTTTCTAATGATGACAGCGGGACTATCAAAAGCTGTAACATGGATTCCTAAAAAATACTTTAATTTATTACATCGAACTTGATTTCATGGGAAGGGGTTTAGATTTTCATTTATCGAAAATAAATAATAAATCAAATAAAACACACCCATATAATAAAGCAAAACCCATTGATTTATTTTAGGAAAGTTTTTAAATTGGAGAGTCTTCAATAACTTTTAAAAGTTGTTTTTAGAATCTCTTTTAAACTGTAAAGAATATATCAAATTACAAAAGAAATCCACCACAAACGGGTTAAAACTTTGAAGAAGTTTTTGGCAAAGCAGGCGTAAAGAAAAATTGTTTAAAACAAACTTTTTCCATAAGTTCCGCTTGTTCCCCTTTCATCTTGGCAATAAAGCAACAGTTCAAATGGGGCCGAAAAGTACCAACGTACAGTATTAAGCATAAGTAGGCATATACCTGACATCCAAAGGTGACTACCACTTAACCGCATTTAAATAAATGCCAAAGTTGGAAATTATAAAACGCTCGTAAATCGTTGGCAACAAAGTTTTCTTTTATAATCTCTTTCAGCTTTTGTACAAACAATTTATTACCAACATTTTTATATGTAAAGTTTCCGCCATTAGCATGTCTTGCTCGGTCGGCCTGGCTGGCCTGTCGCTATTTTTTGTTTTGTTTTTTATTTTTTTTTTGTTTCAAGGATTTAATGAATTTTCAAGACTTTATGTAAACATTTAACACACATAAAGTTTTTTGTTTCCTCTGCTGCTTTTAATGATTTTATTGCACTGCAACTTGTTTTTGTGGTAAAATTTGTAAAGTTGTATTTTGTTGCTTAAAGTTATTTATTTATTTTTTTATTGTTGTTTTTTGGGGTTTTTTCTTTTTGGCTTTTTGAATAAAAAGTATAAATAATATAAACTCTTACAAAGAATACCAATTATAACTTATTCTAGGAGTTGAATAAGATTTGAAATGTACACACGCACGTGCATGCATTTTCATGTTTCTAAGAAAAAGAAATTTTGCAAAATGGAAATTAGTTTGATCTCATGTTATATGAAAGACTTATGACTATATTTTTGCTGCTATAGAAGTCAGTTGTTGGTTTTGTTGAATTGAGATTTCTGAACTCTTAAAGTTTCGCTTGCAAAATAGTTTAATTTATTGGATCGGACTTGATTTTTATATGCAACTTAACATCACAATTTAATCTTAAAGCGGCGTAAAAAAAATGGCTGATAAAAACTGATCAATATTTACACTGAGTTACAGTAAAAAAATACCTACGACGAGCCCCAATTGAAGTCATACAGCGGCTTGTGCAAATAATTTTGTCAGTTTGGAAATTTCGAATTATAAATTAATAGTGTTTTCATACTGCAAGTGAAAACCTGATTGTAGCATTAAAATCTTAAAAATACTTTTTCTGCGTTCACACTGCAGGTTTAATAAAAGTAAAATTAAATAAAATAACAATAAATTACATCTCTCATAGAATTCTTTGTGTTTGTTGTTGTATACTCCTCTACGTTTTGTAAAACTTAATTGACATACTATACTGCAACTGTTTTTGTTTGCATAAAATAAATAGTTTCATAACGCAGTTTAAAAAGGGGAATTGTTTTATATTTTGCTAATTAATATTTTAAAATTAGGGTAATACTTATAAAGAGCTAATAAATATTTCCAAAGTACGTTATTTTATACAAAATCATGCAAATTATGAAAGAAAAAAACGCTGATGAGGTAAATCTTTCGAGGCATTCCTTACAAATTATCAGCTGTTTCCCACCTATAACTTGGCAGCACTCAACTTGGTACAACCGAAAACAGGCAAAAACAGTTGGTTTTAAGGTTAAAACCAGAATTTATTAAAACCATGTCTGGGAGAAAACACTATTTATCGATAAAATTGATACAGTTCTCGGATTGTTTTTCACAATAAAATTTGTGTAAATAGAAAACTGTTATCACATTCAACTAAGCCACCTAAACAGTGGTGATAAACACAATATACACATGAGCACTGAAGATGAAAGTGTAGCGACTTTCGAAAACAGCTGTTCTGCTCTGCTGTGTAAGTTGAATAAAACTGATGTTGACTTCCTTTGTGCCTAGGAATATTTATCATCATGTCTTTCTGAGATTTTAACTAAGTTAGAACAATTAGCCTATAAAAATATTAATATAGCAAAAATAAAATGTTCATAAAATAAACGAATCAAATAAAATACGATTTACTTCAGCTATTTTCACGAAATAAATTTTAAAATTTTTACCTTTTCGCTGATTTAAAAATTTCAAACGACTTTACTAAGAGGATATCTAAGCCTTTGAAATCATGTAAAAATTATTTCGAAGAAATGACAAGAAAAAATATTATAACCTGTCAAAACTAAATATTTTTTATAATATGAACATTATTTGTTGGGTGGTTAAGCAATGTCTATATGCATTTCATTGGCGCTTCATACCAAATCGTCAGTGGACATCAAGCACAGTTTTGAAAAGTTTCGAACTTCACAACTTGTCAAAAGACTTCTATAAACCATTTGAGAGTTCTGTTAATAAATTAACTATAAAAATTCGCAAATGATTTTAAAAAATCATATTATAATAAGTGTAGTAGGCTATGAAACTTATACAAACCAAAACCCAACAAACAAATGAAATGCATATTATGTTAATACAATGACAGTATGTCAAATAGTTAATTTACTAACTCTTAATATTTTTTCTTAAATTTTCTTGTCTTTGGCTCCAATTTATTTTAATAACTTATTTCAACCCCTCTTTTTTCTTAATTTTATGGTAAAAACAAATGATTAAAGTGATGCCTTAATGATTGATCTCAGCACCTATAAAATTGAAGAATTGTAAACGATAATTTCCAAGAAATAGTAATTCAAAAGAAATAACTATATTTATAATAAATAAACGCCGCTGTACATACAACTTTTCCTTTAAAAATAGAGTTTAAATTAACTAAAATATATATGCTTTTAAGAAAATCGAACTAAAAATATATTTCAAAATAAGTTTAAACAATAATGAACCAAAATACAAGTATCGGGTGTTTTTTATAGAGTGATACAAGCTTAAATCATAATAAAACATGTTAATATATTTTTGATATCAATAGAACGGTCTTTATGGATAGAAAATTTTATGAGATTAATGTTTAAATATGATTTCGGCCATGTAGCCACAACGGCTAGCGCGTACAAGGCGCCATTTGCGGCCGTATCTCGCCGATAACTCTTCGAATGTTGATTTCCAGGTGCTCAATTGTTTGTGGTTTATCGGCGTACACAAGTGACTTTACATAACACCAAAGAAAATAACCCAATGGGATTAAGTCACACCATCTTGGGGGCCAATTAATTGGGTCATTTCGTGAAATAATTTTTTCGTCAAAAGTTTCCTTGAGTAAAACAATTGTAGCGCCCGCTGTGTGGCAAGTGACTCCGTCCTGTGGGAACCCCATATCAGCAAGATTAAAGCCAGCTAATTGAGGGACGAAAAAACTTCGAATCATATTCCTCTACCCTTCACCATTGACAGTAACATTCTAACCGTCATCGTTTTTGAAGACATATGGGCCAAGGACTCCGCCAGCCCATAAAGCGCACCAAACAGTAACTTTCTGTGGATGTGATGCAATTTCGACAAAAGCTTGTGGATTCTTCTTACTCCAAATGCGACAATTCTGTTTATTTACGTACCCATTCAACCAAAAATGTTCTTCATCGGAAAATAAAATTTTGAATGGATGAGTTTGACGAACAGAACCATTATTTGGATTAAAAATTTCATCAATTTAAACGCGCTGCTCTGGTGTGAGTCGATCCGTAATGAAATGTCGAAGAAATCTAAACAAAAAGCAACCATCAGCTGTTAAATGGGTGGTCAAACAAAGCAGTGATGCCAACTCAAAGTTGTATCACTCTATAAAATACACCCGATATTAACGCGAAAAGCTACCGTCGAAAGCCTGATATATGAAAAAAAGAATCCAAAGCGCAGACGCTTTTCTCCCAATAATATTTGTATTTTGCTTCATTATTGTTTTAAGTTTATTTTAAAATTTATTTTACACTCTTTGGTTCGCTTTTCTTAAAAAGCGTTTAATTTTATTTATTTCTTAGTTTAATTGCTCCAAAAGCGTGTAAAAATACTTACACATTATGACAAGATAAGAACATGAACCACACCACCAATAATGTAACGTATGACTAACATTATTAATAATATTACGTATGCGCCCGGAAGCACGTTACAAAAGAATAGTAAGTCACAAACAATTATATGTGAAGTTAATAAAAAGCGTATAAAATGAGTCTCAACTGTGCAAGTCTTTTTGTATATATTTTACAGGAACGCATTTTTAGCCGGGGTGAGCATCCTTTTTAATGAACATTCCTTATGCAGTCGCTAAAGCCTACTACTCCTACTTGAGTCACAATTTATTTTTTCTGTTTTACATTTTATCGTGTTTTATTTACTCAGAAGCTACGCCCAATGGCACAGGACGAAGTGTATTATATGTCCTTGATTAAATTACAAGCAGGTATTAAGTGTAATAAACAGTCAATTATATTAACATAGTAGCTATTTGCTAATTACGGGATTTCTAATACGATGGCTAAGAAAATCGGTTTCGAACTGTCCTTAAAAATAGTTCGATAACGATTTCGCATTGAAACTACAGTGATTTGTACAGCAGCATTGATTATGCCTTCTAACATAAAAATGACTTTCACATTAAATATTGTACAGGTTTATTCCTTCTTCCTTTCCTTCATTATAAAAGTTTACCTTAAAAGGACACTTGAGCTGTGAGTGAGGCGCGCTACAACTTTCACAAAGAATTTCAAAAGAATGCATACAAAGACACCAATTACTGACAATTAATCAAATTCCTACTGCGCTGTGCGAAACTAATATTTCCTAATAGCAAACATTAAAAAAAATTACTCTAAAACTGTTTGTGTAAAATTGATAAAAACAAACAGAATAAATAAGAAAAAGAAAAAAAATTCACTTGCAAGTTCACCTGCAGTTGCATAAGGAATGCCTTTCAAGTAAAAACTTTTGCACAAACACATTCTTTCTTAAACTTTTTGCCACAAAATTATCTTGAAATTGCATTTCGTTTGTTTTCAGTTTTGCATCCAGAGAACTTTAAAAATTCTTAAATACACAAAATTGCGACAGTTTGGAAAGTTTAGCAAATTTCTAAATTAAATTCAAGTCACATGAACCTGAATATTGTTTTTGTTGTTTTGCTTTAGTTGTTTTTGTCTGCTTTTTCTGTGTTTTTTTTTTTAATGTAGAAGGTTATGATGCTCATATTGTTGCAGGTTATGTCGATAATGTTGGCAACAATAACAATCGCTCTTAAATTTCAATTAATACAACAGCAAAAATCTCTCATTTTTATTATCTAGACATGTCGGTAACGAAGTGTCTTGCTCTCTCTGCAGATATGAAGTCTACACAAGAGAATTTGTGTACGTGTGTAGTGGTAAGCGCAAGCCTGTTGTGTAGACTTTTTATTACCGTATAACAAAATAAACGTTAGGAAATTTCTAAAAATGTTTGTTAGCGCTCATAGATGTTTTCGAATAGATTTTGTTGTTGAGGAAACTTTCTCCTGTACAGGACAGGAAGTCATAGAATAGTAGAGCATTCAGAATCAGTGTCAATGTGTCAACACATCCCATCAATACGTACGTTCCTCATAACACAAGCTCATCTACGCACACACACACACACACACACACAACCGTAATAAAACAACAATGAAAGAATGAGTGTATGAGAGTACAACAACACTTGTTGACATTTTTATAAAAGCCCAGATAGTCTTTAATAAAATATGAATATTTTTATACCCATAAATAACTGCATAACTATTACACTGGGTTACAATTTTTAATAAATTGTCGGATGGCGTTATAACGCTTGCAAATAATGGCTGAATATAAAAGCACGTTTTTGGTGCAGATAAAATATTTTGAGATGACGCAAATTCTTATCAGTCCGTCCCTTATACATCTGTAATTGTAAATATATTCACTTGAAATATATTTTTATTATACAATTATTAAATATTTATCTTGTCGATATAATTTTCAAAATACCTCATTGATTCCTATAGATTTGACTATGAACCTCCAACTGTTGCATTTCATTTTTAAAGTATGACTATTAACCCAATTTCAAAATTTTGTTTACCAGTGTAATGTAAACAGGAAATCAAGCGAATATTATACATTAAAAGGAGAGCAGTTTGGAAAATTGCTTTATTTTTGTTTGTTAAAGATGATCCAACTGTAATTCACGATTTTTCGAAAACTGCTTTTAATTCAAAAAGACATGAAAAATATTCCAAATCACATGAGAAAGTGAATATCAGTTTTATATAAACAACTTTCACACCACCGCAGAACAACTGTTTTCAAAGGCCGCTACACTATCATCACCAGTACTCATGTGTAATTTTATTTTGCACTACTTGAACTGTTGAATTAAAAAAAAACTGCTCAATATATAAACTCTCACATAATTATGAAACAACACTCGTATTTGTATTGGTTGTCTTGCGGTAGTCCTGTTTGCGTACATTAATTTCAAAAATCTCTGCATTATTCGCGGCGTGGTATGCATTTGTGTTTGTGTGTGCATGATTATTATAATTATCGCTAGAACATAAATATTTTAATGAGAATTTTCCCATAATAATAACTTCCATTAACATCCAGTGATATATTCTCGTACAAAGTAAAATCTTCAGATTAATTACACCGAGTTGCAAAGAATAATATATGACTAATAATATTAGAAGGTGGGAGGGGCATGGTGTTTTTTCGATTGTTCATACTGTTGAAATTCATATTTAAGGTCGTCGGAATAATTATTCTAAAAGTTTTTCATATTTTTCCCATTTTCCAGAAATTCTTCCTTTAGAAAGTTTTCATGTATGAAATTTGACTCAAGTCCAAGTTTCTTTATTTAAGGGTTTTGATTATTGGACGTTATAAAGGACCACAAGAGCTACAAAACAAAATTTAATCGCCCACATCTTTCCATTTTCCCTAACTTGCAATAATGGGTTTCAATATATCAAACTATCTAAAAACTGAAAAGCAACACGGTCACACGGTAATAATATATTTACCGTTCGCTGGCATAAGAAATAGAAATAAATCTATTGCATACTTCGCGGCGAATAACGAATTTCGGCCATGATTACGAGTCTTTTTATATGGCCAAGTAAACAGGCCAATCCCACTCACCACATGCCATGTTTTTGCAGAGGGTGAGCTTTGACCATTAAAATATCTCCACAAGTTGTTTAGTTATTTGGCCACCCCTGTTTACGATTTACTGACGTTTGTTTGTTGTGCTGCTTTTTGTTTTATTTGCGAAAGAGAACAATTGCAAATACCACAAATAGGCTTTCCTTGATGCTGCCGTCAGATGTCTTTGACAAAATGGTAATATTTTTTTACACAAACAAAATGCCTGTTGTCATCTGTACTGTTGTATTTGTAATAATGCCATGACCTCATAAATGGGCCATGATACACAAATCGCTCATTTACTGGTATAACGTCATAACGCACGAAAATGTATATTCAGGGCCAATGAAGCAGATTCAATCTACGTATTGTAATTGTTGTTATATGGAAACTTCTTTGGAGTATCTTATATACTGCGTGTTTTTTTAGAGTGTCACAACTTGGAGTTGGCATCACTGGTTTGTTAGAGTACCCGTGTAAACAGCTGATAGTTGGTTGTTGTTTTGTTTGCAGTGATATTTTATTACGAATCATTTTATACCAGAGCAACGTGTGCAAATTGTTAAAATTCCTAATCAAAATAATTGTTCTACTCGTCAAACTTATCAACAGGACGGAGCCACGTGGCACACAGTGGGCGCTACAATTGATTTGATCAAAGAAACTTTTGAGGAAAAAATTACTTCACGTATTGGCTCAATTAACTGGCCGCCAAGATCGTGTGGTTCAATCCCACGGAATTGTTTTCTTTGGGGTTCTGTTAAGGCACTTGTCTGCGTCGAAAAGCCACAAACAATTCCACACCTGGAATCAACATTCGAAGAGTTATCGGCGAAATACGGCCACAAATGCTGCGCAAGGTTTTGACAACTGGTGTTCCACATGGCAGAAATCATATTTAATTATTAATTTAATAAAATTTTCTTTCAAATAAAGTCCGTTTCATTGAAATTAAAAATATATTTCCTTGTTTTATTCTGACTTGAAATTATGTCACTCTACAAAAACACCCGTTACTTTAGTTCTGAGAGAAAAATTTCTTTTTAAATTTCTTATAAGCTGTTAGTAAATTCAAAAGAAAAAGTTTTATGCAAAACAAGTATTTTTGAGTTATGACAGTATTGAAGTAAATGAGCCAAAAGTATTTTGTTGCGCGTTAGGTGCCAGTTGTGTTCCCGGTGTGTATCATTTATTTTCCTTAACATTTTAGCGATTTTTAAATCTTTTACACGATTTATTTTTTAATTATTTTGAGTGATTGAAATTTTAAACCCTGAAACAAACTTGACATGCAGTTACACACCAACACATATGCACAGACATATTAATAAATTTATTCATGTGTAAAAAATATTCACAAAAAATATTATAGAAAAGGAGAGAATAATTCAAAAGAATATAGAAGCATCAAACCGTCGTTATGACGAGCGCCAACTTTAGTAAGTCTGAAATTGGAAATGCAAAACACAAGATGTTTAATAACAAATTTCGTTTAGCTCCCAACCTGGACGTGGAAGAGGGAGACTATGCCGGGGATTTCGATGAAGAATTAATACGAAAAGCTTTCATACAAAAAGTTTATTTCATCCTAAGCATCCAGTTGCTGATGACTCTGGGCATTATCAGTATTTTTGTCTACAGCGAGGAGCTGCAAGATCACGTGGCCGAAGAGCCATATTTAGTGTGGATAGCCTTTGGCATTATCTTTACCACAATGATTGCCTTGGCCTGTTGTCCAGACTTGCGACGCAAGACACCCATTAACTACATCTGCTTGGCATTGTTCACTTTGGCCGAAGGCTTCGTGCTGGGTGTGATCTCTTCAATTTACGATCCCCTGACTATAATGACAGCAGTTGGTATAACAGCTGCCGTGTGCTTTGCTCTGACCCTTTTTGCCATGCAAACGAAATGGGATTTCACGGTGATGGGGGGATTTTTGCTAATCGTTTTGGTAGTCCTTTTAATATTCGGCATTCTCATGATCTTCCTACGTTCGCATATCATGAAACTGGTCTATTGTTCACTGGGTGTGATAGTATTTTCGCTTTATTTGTTATATGACACCCAATTAATGTTGGGAGGAAAGCATCACAACAGCATTAGTCCGGATGAATATGTGTTTGCTGCTCTCAGCCTGTACATCGATATTGTGCAAATATTTTTATTCATATTGGCTTTGCTCGGTGGCAGAGATTGAATGATTTGCAATATGATGAATTACTTGTTATTATATATTAATTGATAGTTAATGATTTATTTAATTGTTTGCATATGTAAATGATTTTAATTCAAATAAAAACTATTTTCTGTTTAATGACTTCATGGTAGCGCTGACTCTATAAAATAAACTGGTTATTATATCAAAGAAATTAAAATAAACAAAAGAACCCAAGGAATTACAATATGTAAATACAACATATTATTGAAAAAGTTTGCAACTTTAATACAAATAATGAGAGAAAGAAATATAATATTGCGTGTGGTAAAAGTGACAGTTCGTTACACGATCTTTAGTATCCTTCAAGGAATTCAGTATTTAATGTATTAAGCCAAGAAATGCTGCTTTAGTGTTGGCTAAAATATTCTCAATGCCACAATATTCCTCTCTATTATAAATAATACAGAGGAATATTCATCAGTGTCACCTCAACTCATCAGCAACAAATTGTCACTTGGCTGGTAGTAGTCGACGACAATTAATTACTTTTGACATTCTCTTGGTATTCTCTAAGATATATAATATTGGGACAGCATGCCATTGTCAACAAAAAGGCTCAAGCATTAAACACAATAACGTCAGCATACTACAGACTACAACCTGTCAAAAATAGAATCCATGTGCGTATATAAGAATGATTATTTTTACTACCGCAGGCAACACGGCTACTGGTTGTTGTCCCTGCTGTTTTTGTGGTTGTAGCCAAATTAAACTTATTTCTATTTTGGTAAGCTACAATGAGTAAATGCAGTGTTGCCAGTATAATATAAATAAATTCAATTATTGTAAACTTTTAAATATATTGTTTTATTTTATAAAAATAAACAACAAACTATATTTCCAAGCTAATGAAATGATTTCTTGTCATATACTGTGTACTTTAAATATATTTAATTGGAATAACACTATTTAAGAGTATTAAATATATGAAAGCGGCTACACTGGCGTATGAAGGGATTTCTACTGCAAACAACAACTCTTGGTTATTGATTTTTAGGTGTCGTCCTAAAAAAATTATTAAGTAGCTGACCCCGAGGCGACAATTGTAGCCAACAACTTTTGTAGTCGGTGTTCGCGTAGCCTGCTGTTGTTATTATGTTTAATGCTTCAAGCGACAAGCCGTCGTGTTGATTTTAAGACGATATCGCCATTTATAATCGCCACATTGCTGTTGACGCAAAAAAGATGTGGGCGTATTACAGAAAATTGTAAAACGTGAATGTCTTTATCATTATTCGAACTTTTAGAATTGTTTATTGAAGCAAGAATTACTACTCAGGCTCAAATTCAAGCCCGCTAATTTACAGAATATTTTTAATTTCCTCGCATTTGAATTTAATACAAATTAAACATAATTTCTAATTTAGCAGGTATGAACTTGAGCCTCAATAATGCCATAAGAGACAAGATCCGCAGCAATCATTAAATCTTCCAATTGATTTTTCATATCTTTCACTATACGAATAAAGCCAATATTATTGTCATTAAATAAACAGTCAGTTTGTATTCCAATCACATACAAATTTGGCCCACAGTGCCACTAGATATTTTGTCCGCAAAACGAAAGGATGATCCAACCATGAGGCACGATGTTAAATGTAAGAAAAAAGATAAAGTTTTCAGAGAGTTATTTCAATATATTTTATTATGAAAGAAGGATTCCAGTCAATTTTGTTAAAAAATCCGTCATATGTTCGCCAAGGCTTTGGTGGCGGGCCACTAACCGATGGTCCATATTTTTAATAACTCTGAGACACAATTGAGGTTCAGTGCAGTTGATGTGCCGAATTGTTTCTTCCTTTAGGTCTCGAATTGTTCTTCACATATTTAAGCACACATTTTCTTTCAAATATTCCCAAAGACAGAAGCCCAACGGTGCCAAATCACATGATCGTTTCGGCCAATTAAAACCGCCACGACAAGAGATAAAACGGACACTGAATTTGACAATCCAGTTAGAATATCACATTTTTTAGTTCCATTTCTCAATTTCTGGATGCAACCAGACCGTTATTATCTTGCAATAGCGACTACCAGTTATTTTAACTACTGGCACGACATAATTTTCGAAGAAATATGGCCCGATAAGGCCGCCGGACTTTAAACCTCACCAAAGAGTCCGCTCTCTGTAGATGCATCGGCTTTTCAACTATCATACGGGGATTCCCTCTTGCCCAAATGCAACAATTCCACTTGTTAAAGAAAGCGCTGAGGTGAATATACATCTCGTCTCCATTCACTTCTGACCTGTCGAACCAACCATTAACCAGGAAATGGCCATTAAACATCCGATCTTGAATCAATTGTAAGTGTATAAATTCAAAACTTTATGCTTAACTTTTAGGCAGGGCGAGGGGTTGAGGTTGGGGGCCACACTATCGCTGACAACAGCGATGTTTTCTGGATAATGAGCATAGATCATGTAATTTCGTGAGGACATATACCGGAAATTGTATTTGAAATGTAAATGGCTTGAAATTAACTACCGAATTATTATAGAAATATATAGGGGATTCACACTGTAGTCATAAAGTCATAAGTCATAAAATAATAGCTCGACATATATGACTAGTGTGAACAAGCCGTCATAACTTGGTGTGCTAAATAAATTTGTCTGCAGAAACTGAAACAGCTGCTGTTTAGATATGAGCTAAATACTCCTTTATGGCGGCGGCAATTGGAAGAACTTTCAGTGGCTGCCAGTTAACGAGAGAAATTTTTGTCTAGTTTATATTTAGATTTTGCGATTCAATTCTCTTTCACATATTTTTATTTTATAAAATTGTGATTTAATGTACAGACATAAAGTATGAATAGTTTTTTAGAAGTTCTTTAGTCGTTATAGAAGGAACGGCGGCAAACATGTACTATCTCCGTCTCGCCTAAAGATTTTCAGCCGTTCGACTCAGATCTCTACAGCGTTTTATGACAACACAAAAACATACCTGAAAGGGTACTATTATTTTATGACTTTTTATACGCAGCACAACAAAAAAAAATTTTTTAGACTGGTCTAAAATTGTATGACTTTATGACAATATAACTAAATAGCATAAAGTGTGAATACCCCAATAGTTTCAAAACTGTAACAGCTTTCTATTATCATTATAAACTCTTATGCAGCTACAGAAAACATGCGATATAACGTTGCAGAAGGTGTGGGCCTGAGCTGAGCTTATTGCAAAGCAAGCTCGGCGTCATATCCGGGAATCACAAGTCATAAAGAGTTTCCATGGAAAACAATTCATATATATTCATATTGTAACTGATGGTTTTTTTTAAATTATTTCTGTTGTGCTGCTGTAAATATTTGCGTTCTTACTCCTGCTGGTTTATTAGTAAAATAAACACACACACACATACAAGAGCTATTACGAAAAAAAAAAAACAATATGCACATACACTTTTACATATTTTTAATTAAATAAACAATGCAGTAGTCGTTTATGAAAATAAACCAGAATTTCTGATTTATAAATTAATAATTATTTTTGAAAAAAAAGAGATTATTGACAAAAATTTCAGAACGTTAATATGGGGATGGCATGAGATAATAGTTCTGCTCTTATGTAATTGGATCTGGACAACAAACAACAACAAATTTATATTTAAAAATTGATTTATAGTCTGGAATACAAATATTTCCGTTTGAATGACAAATCGAAAATAACAAGTATTTTTTTAAATTTCTATGGAAAAAAGATATCATGGCTTTGAGCTCTTCCAGCTAAAACATTATTATTTAAATCACTCTATAAAATTCAATTTAATAAAGCAGTAATTAGAGACTCAATAACAGTGTGTTAGATGATTGCAGGAATGGACATATTGATGAATTCATTTCATTTAATGGAAGTAGTTCTGAATATATTGAAAATGAAGAGCAGCAAAATCCGAAATAAAGTTCTAGAATTGGAAACTTTAAATATATTTTCGAAACTTTTTTTTTATTTTAGAATTAAACTTCATTTAAACTTTAGGATAAATCGAATTGTTATTAAATATAAGCAAAATAAAAAAAAAACAATTCCAGCGCTGGCTTACGTTACTGCAACAGAGATAATTTCGAAACGAATAGTCAGGCGATTCCCTTGCTTCCCTATTAACTTGTCTTAAACAATTTTTAAATTAAAATCATATAATTAAACTGCCAACAGAAACTCTCAATACATTTAACTTTATAAAATCGTCGTTTTACAATCAAAAGGCGTGAAATGGCAATTTACATTTCACCGGAAGCATTGAAATGTTGCCTTTAATGAATGAAAGCCAGATTAAAGTGGACTTTGGCACACGTTACATTAGCAAGCCCAAACACAAATACACACACACGCCTGCATTTACATTTATAACAAACACAGAGACAGTCTTATGCATGAGTTATGGATTAATTATCATCTGTGCAATATCGTGTAGACGCATGTTGAAACCTTTTATTGCCCTCATGCGTGCAAATTCAGCACACGAGGCAGATGTTAATTTAATCGTCTGCTAAATCACAAATTCCGCAAATATGTGTGGCAGCAGGTATTTATAGTGTTAAAATTTTCTCGAATTTATTATGCGACAGGCAAAATGCATTGAAAATAAAACAGAAAAATGGCAAACGGAAATATGTAACAGATATTGACATTTTAATGCAAACGAAAAAAGATGGAAAAATGTCGTCTTGGCAAATTTGAGGTTAGCAAGCAAATTGGCTGTCAAATTATGACATTTAAAGCATTCAGCTGTCATTTACAGCTGTGAAGGAATATCTTCCCGTTTCGGCTAAATGCATTGCGTATGTAGCAGGTTTTCATCTCAGTGTTAGTCCTTATAAAAAAGTGAATATCAAAACTTTTTCGAGAATTGAAATAAAAAAAAAAGCTGGTACAAGTGAATCACATCTGCGGTGAACTATTTTGAAATTGATTAATAAATAAATCAATTTTGCGATAAAAGAAAGTTCAGCCTACTTTTTAAACAGACCTCGCATGATCGTTTTATAATACCATTCCATGGATGTCAGGTGTTTAATGTTAAGAAAAATTTAAAAATTTCTTCTATATTAATATGGGTCCCCATAAAGTATATATATTCTGAATTCTCATTAATAGCGAAGGCGATTGAACGATGTCCGTCTGTCTGTACTTAAAATCGGTTTCCCAAGCCATGATTAAATCTTTTTCATATTTTTAAATTATTTCAAACGATGTCAATAGCTCTTCTGGAAGAGCTAGAGACTACGTTCTTGGATTTATGAATTGGAAATGAACTTAAATAGAGTGGCATTGAAATTCAGAGCTGGGAAGGTTACACCTACTTCTCGACGCAAAATCAACACCAAAAACCAATTTATTTTGTTCTTTTGCAAATTTCACCTATTTCATGCTTTGGGAAGCCTCGCTCAATTATCTAATAAGAAATTAAAATAAGAAATTTTTCCAGGGATGGGATATTAAAAGTTTTTTTTATTTGGCACAATCAGTATTTTACAGTTCATATAAAACTAAAATGTTTAAACACTTTAGATTTTTCTTTAATATAATCGCTTTATACGTCATAAAGATTTACATTGATAATAAGATAAAAAAAATTTAATTCCGTTTCCAGGGATGGGAAATTGATTTTCTTAATTCTTAAAAGTAACCAAACCAACTGACGTTTGTTATTTGTTTCTAGCCAAAACTGTTTTATAAATTAGAAAGAACAAAATTGGCATCAAAAGATAAAAAAATTTATATATCGAATCCAGAGTTGGGCAAGTCTAATATTTTATAGTACATCGAAGTGGACGAAATTGTTAAAAATTTAAAATTTTTCTTAAATAAAACTACTTTGTACTTCATGAAGAGTTGCATTAAAAAAACAAAAGAAATTAAAAATTCACTTCCAGGGTTGGGAAATTAAAATTTTTTATATACATAAACATAATCAATAAGGACACTGACGTTGTTTTTTTTTTGCTATCTAAAACTATTTTATAATTTGGCAAGCAGTCATTTTTTTGTGTTAAAGAAAGTTGGAAATGAATTGTGGTTACAGATTCAACGTTTTCTAAAACCTCGATTAAAGGGAAAAAGCTGAATTTTTCTTTAATCTTTTACAAAGCGTCGAATTTGAAGGTGAAAAATGCCAGCCGTAATCAGGCTGATGAATGAATTTACCTTCAGCTGGGCTCCACATATTTTGCTTGCGGTTTTTTGTATCTTTCTAAATTTTAGTTGGTATTATTATTAAATATTAAAATAATTCCTTATATATTGAACAATAGATAATTGAGATTTATGTGGAATATTGAGCTCAATAATGCTGTTAATTGCGATTAATTCAATATGTGTGAACGTTATATAAATAAACAGATCAGATGTTTTAGAGCGAATCCGTGCACTTGACACCGACTAGTGAAGTGGTCTGTCAAAACGGATTAAATTTAATTTGTATGCCTGCGTTATATAGAAGATAGAACTTTTAAAGATTCACTAAAACTATCTATTTAAAAGTTCACATTAATTCTATTACTTTTTGCCACAACCTTCATTAGTTGGTCATTATAAATCACACAAATGCTAAAGAGTGCAGCTGCAAGGGCATTGTGAGCCAACGTAAACACTGAAGGTTATTCCAAAACAAAAAAATAAAAAAATACCATCAAGTGTATATTGGTGTACCACCCATCAGGCCAAAATCCATATTTTGTTTGCAGAGAATATAAAATCAAAAGCAGTCTTATGGCTGCCACAACCAGTAGTTTTCCAAATGTGAGAAAAAGGTAGTTAAAAAGATTGAGCGGGTGTAAAAATGGCCAAAAAAATCTATAAATTAAAGGTGTATGACGAACACCGCAGTACGTCATAATTAACGTACAAACGAGTAAAATAATAAAAAGAGGCCATATTATGAATGGGTGTTGCTCCGCAAATGGCCTTAATGTGTCATTAAAAATATAAAAGAAAGGAATCGCAAGGATCGTTACTATTGGCGACATTAGAAGCAACGAGTAGAGTGTCCAAAACAATCAATTAAATTGCGATTAATCGAAGACTTAAATATTTCTATCCCTTAATAGATCGAGTAATTAAAATAAATAAGTTTCCATTAACGAATACTTCAAACAATTTTGAGATACATTTTCTTAAAAGCAAAGTGATTAATAATGTGAGGTCCCTCACGTCACGTATGTGTACACGGGCATTAAAATTAAATCAAAAAAGTTTGATTTAAGTAAAACGAAACAAATGAAGTAACCAGGATACAGTGACGTCTCTTAGAGTTACAAGATTTAAGTGGTTTAAATAAAAATAATTAAAATTTTATAATTCAATTAACATATTTGGGAAATGCTGTTTTAGCGCTTCAATATTATTTTAATCGTGCTGACTCGTTTTTCCTAAATCATTTAATAAAAATTTATAAATTTTCAATTTCCTGCCGAGAAAGTTTGAAATTTGTTGTCATGACTTTGATATTGTATTAAAACTTTTCATTTATTTAACATAAAATCTTTAGTTATTCTTGATTAATATTGATTTTTAAAATAATTCAGGAAAGAGAATTAGGCTGACTAAAATTATATTGAAGAAAATAGCTTTTGGTGTCAAATCCTTGATCTTTCCGATTTTCTATATTTTCCTTCTAAAATATGAAATGCCAAAGAAAAATTTATTTTATTTAATTATTTTCATGTCCCCAAAAAGTTTAAAATTTCCAGCTCTGGAATTGACTTTGCTGTTTTCTAATACCAATAAATTTCTTTCAGATATATTTTTTATTTATAAAAAAATACTAAAATAATTGCTAAAGTTGATTTCTTTCATAAAAAAAAATATTTTCAATTGTCCAACCCTGGAATCATCTCTTTGAATTTTTTTTTTTGGTTCATAATCAGTTATAAAGTTTTTCTTGCCGTATGAAATATGTTTGAAAAGCAAAATTAGTTTTAGTGAAATACTTTTATATACCTAAAAATAAGTTTAAGCTTTCCAGCTCTGGAACCGAATTTTGATGATTTTTAATAAGAATCTATTTAGGATTACTTGCAATCAATCACTCTAAGGCCGAAGTCTTAGATTTAGTGAAAGGGTCTCCCAAAACCCATTTCATATATAGACAGACGTATACCGATTATTTGGTATCCTACGGGGTCCTACTCGTAAGGACCCAAATTCGGTTACCATTTCTGGGTGCACATATTAATACTATAGAAATTGCATACATACTGACAAATCTAAATATATCTTCAGCCATTTATTTAAAGGCTGGTATAATTAATAGTGATTTCTTTTCTTGAAAATAATGCAGCATTTCTTACACTTTTTTTATAGGAAATGGCAACATTCTGTAATTTGAAAGCAAAGAAATTATTAGAAATCAATCCAACATCCCTCAAGAAAAATAATTAATTTTTTAAAGACTCGCAAAAACTGATACTTTTTAAATATGAAAAGAAAAAACACTATAAATTTTTCAGAAAAGAAAACGCTATAAATTTGAAGACCAGGAAAATTGTATTTGTATTTGTAATAAATCCTCTCGATATGCCAAATAAATGATTTAAAGAAACAGGTGGCTCGTTGTAAAAATATGTTAAAAGGCAAAATTATTTTATGAAAGAAGGAAATTTCTTCAAATATAAATATGACAACAATAAAAGCCGCATTTAAGCTGAAGTCCTTTTTGTTATTTCATGGCATTTCCCATAATCAATTTACTAAATCGGCATTCAATTTAATAATAATAAAATTAGTCGAAACACTATCAAAGTACTTGGGCTAAGCGTATAATTCGAATAATTTCAAAAGCGCACTGAACTAAAAGAAAACAAGAATCGATTAGCAGCCCCAAAAACGGGGATACTCTACTAAACACCATACGTTTTGTAGCCGAAGCATTTAAGTGCAGAGTTTTCATCGACTAACAAGGCTTTTGTTTTGAGACTCCATAACACAAATCATGAAGCCTAAAATTTATATCTGTGAAAATTAATTTGGAGCGAAAACAGCATTTTCAATTCACCATCGAATCAATGCAAAGTACCACTGATTTGGCCAACGGCTTTGTTTCCATCTTCATTATTCATTTGGTTTGAACATGCAGAATTAGTTGTTCGCCTGAATTCAATCGAATTGAATAAATTTGCTCCAAATGAATTTAATGAAGTGAGCGGTTTGTGTGCGGCATAAAAGAAAATAGACTCTGGGGCACAAAACAATATATTGAAAAAAAAAACTCGTTTCAGTAAAATCATAATCTCTGAGTTTTCAAAAGAGTACCAATTTTCATCGCAAGGAAATAGTTAAATTTTTTAATTTAAAATAAAATCCTTAAAACTAAGAATTTTTATCATGAAGGAAATAACCTGATAATAAGAAAATATATGAAATTGTAGCGGCTTTTGAAAACAGTTGTTTTGCTCTGCTGTGTAAGTTGAATAGCTAAAACTGACTTTCTGACTGATATTTATCATGTGCTTCAGAATTAAAACAAAAGTGTAACGGCTTTCGAAAACGACTATGCTGCTCTGCTGTTTAAGTTGAATATTAAAAGAAAAACTTACATTGACTCTCTCTTGTGCCTTGTACGTTTGACCATATTTTTCTAAATTAAAAGCAAGTTTAATTCAAATTAATTAAATAAGTGCTTTCGAAAATGCGCTCTGCAATTTTCGGATCCTTGGCACTTTTATCTCTGACGATTTTATGACGATTTTATTCAAGCTACAGTTGTAATTTTGGTGCATTCTAACGATTTTGTATTTTGAGGGAAGTGTGACTCCTAAATTCTTAAACAGATTTTTTTTTGCCAAATACGTCATCGTTTTAAGGACATCTCGCACTATCAAACGCAATTTTCGGATCTTTGGCACTTTTATTTTTGACGATTTTATTCAAGCTACAGTTGTAATTTTGGTGCATTCTAACGATTTTGCATTTTGAGGAAAGTGTGACTCCTAAATTCTTAAATAGATTTTTTTTACAACTATATCGTCGTTTTAAGGACATCTCACTAGTGCGAGCGAGACGGAAAGCACCTTCCTTTTTTCCAGCAGTTTCTAATTAAATAATAATTGCCAACGAGCCTTGATGTTGACTGACTCAGAGCTAAAACAGCTGAATATAATGAAAACAGCAGTCTGAATATAATGATTTCTTATATTATTTCTTATTTTAATTGATTTCCTGAAGAAGATATCAAAAGCTCATTATTAAAAAATATAGTTGAGCATATTCTTCTATATTATTTGTGTCCACTTGGACATTGTCCGCTAATTTCGTTTTATATAAAAAGTTTCTATTGGGGTATTCACACTGTGTGCTATTTAGTCATATTGTTATAAAGTCATAATATTTTAGACCTGTTCAAAAAAGTTGTACGAACTCATAAAATAATAGCACCCCTTCAGGTATGTTTTTGCTTTGTCATTAAACGCTCTAGATATCTGAGTCGAACGGTTGAAAATCTTAAGGCGAGACGGCGTTAGTACATGTTTGCCGCCGTTACTTCTACAACGACCAAAGAACTTCTAAAAAATTATTCATACTTTATGTCTGTACATTAAATCATATTTTTGTAAAATAAAAATATGTGAAAGAGAATTGAATCGCAAAATCTAAATATAAACTAGACAAAAATTTCTCTCGTTAACTGGCAGCCACTGAAAGTTCTTCCAATTCCCGCCGCCAAAAAGGATATTTAGCTCATATTTAAACAGCAGCTATTTTAGTTTCTGCAGACAAATTTATTTAGCACACCAAGTTATGACGGCTTGTTCACACTAGTCATATATGTCGAGCTATTATTTTATGACTTTATGACGGCAGTGTGAATACCCCAATTGAAACTTCAATTTTCATACAAAAAAATACAGTTTAGGGTGAATTACGGCACTTGGTATAAATTATATTGAAATTTCGACTGACATGGAATGGATTATTCATTAAATAACCTGCAATTTGTTTAAAGTTTTTTCTATATATTTTTCTACAAATTTTTTAAATTTATATTTATGTAATTTTATAAAAGAAGTGGGATAAAATTTTTTAAATTTGAATTTCTTTATATATGGGGGATTAATACTGTAGTTGTAAAGTCATAAGTCATAAAATAATAGCACAAAATATGTGACCAGTGTAAACAACTCGTCATAACTTGGTGTGCTCAATAAATTTGTATATATAAACTCTACCAGCTTGTTATGAGCTGAATACATATATTTTGCGGCGGCATAGGGAAACACGTTCAGTGGCTGCCAGCTACGTAAGTTAAACGAGAAAAATGTTGCACTTGTATTTAATTAGTTGTTGCGATTCAGTGCTCTTTTAATATATTTTATGTTATAAATATGTGAATTAATGTACAGACATAAAGTACGAATAATTTTGTAGCCACTGTTTAGTCGTCAATCATATTAAATAACGGCGGCAAACATATACTATCGCTGTTTCGCCTAAAGACTTCCAGCCGTTAACTCAGATCTGTAGGGCATTTTATGACAAAGGAAAAACAAACCTGAAAGAGTGTTATTATTTTATGACTTTTGTATGCTGCAACAAATTTTATTTCTGGTTTAATATATTAAGACTTTATGGAAATATTACTAAATAGCACGAAGTGTGAATACCCTAATTGTTTTTATTAAATAAATGTCAATTTGTGTTAATATTTTTTTCTTAAGTGTTTAATATTTTATTTTTAATAATTTGATAAATTAAAATTACACAAAAATTTTTCTATGAATTTATTCAAATTTTATGCATCAAGTATGTTTCAATTTATAATAATTTTTTATGTATTTTCTAAATGGTTATAATTTCTAAATGTCAAAAAATTAACTATTTAACAAACTGTTATTGTACGAATATAATATGAAATAAATTTCATATTGTTTATAATTTCTCCTTATATAATTTTACTAAAGAAGCTTCAAAATTTTTATTATATGTATTAATTTATGTTGTGTTTATTAAATAAATTGTAATTTATAATAAGTTTTATATATATATTTTTCCCAATTTCTTTTTACATAATATTGTAAAAGAAAGCAATTTTCGATTACATTTAATAGTTTTACTAATTGACTTTTAGATCTGCATTTAATATTAACTACAATGTAAAGATATTGCAAAACAATTCTTATTAATAATTATTTCTAGTTTTTGTATTTATTTATATGGTATTTATAAAACAAATTTTAATTTACAATATTTGTTTATATATTCTTTTAACCTTATAAAAGGTCAAGTCAGTCAGTGATTTTCGATTAATTCACTTTTTACATCTGCATTTAATTTTAACTAAAATTTTAAGACATCGCAAAACCAATTTTTTTAAAAATTAATTATTGCTAATTAATATTTATTTTATACTCTAAAACTTGAGTGTCTTTCTTGCACTTGAGCTCACATATTTATTTCGCACACGATGTTTATAAAAGTGCGACATGACGGATACTCCTGGAACTCCCGTGGGTGTTTTGAAATGTTCCGTAGAATCATTTGATTTTTCAAACTCCTCCTCTGGCAACGATCTTATGCCGCTGAGTTCAATATTTGTTATACTCCTTTTAATATTACGAATTGGTGTACTGTATGTCTTGTCTTTTTTCGATATAAATTTCACTAAAATATAAGCCACGCTGAGAAGAAATAATTTCAATAAATACAGATAGCACATCTTGGCGATTTAGAGTTGTTTGCTAGTGGACGATTGCAGGCGATCTGTTGCCGTTTGATATTTTTTCGTAGTTTTATAGCACAATTTATTTTTATTTGGGCATAGAGAATTTTCTTAATCTATTACCCAAACAAAAATATGTTCAGGTTGTACTTTATTATTTGCAAATTATTTACAACTGTTGGCCTTTATCTTTTGTGCTTATGTGTGTGTCCACAGACAACCCTTTTTTGTTTTCGTTGTGTTGTAAAATGTGTTTTATGATATCAAGTGGACTACCTGTTGATGCTGCATTGTTTTTGTTGGCTTTGATGTTGGGAATATTGAATGTGTGTGCAGCCATAAAATTCAATCTGTTCCAAAAATTAATTATCTTCTCAACCTAAAACTGTTGTAAAAGAAAACAACGAATTTGGGCACTCAATTAGTAATAACAAAATATGTAGAATTGTTTTTCTAAATTGTTACCTGATTTATTAATTATTATTGAATATATTTCGTTGGAAAGTTTTAATTGCAGGTGGCAATTCCGGTAATTGAGTAACAATAATTACAATTGAATAATAATCAATGCCACCTGTCCTAACTAGTCATTAAGGACAATAGCCTAGAACTATTTTCACAGAAACCCGCTGGTGGTATGATAATTCCATAGAATTAATACCAGTTTAAAATCAAGTAGAGGTTTGAAGAAAGTTTAGGACAATTGATGTATTCATTGTAGACGGTTTCTTCCACTGATAATTTTGAACTTCCCGCTTGGAAAATCAAGACGTTTTGAGGAAGTTAGGAAGCTTCGATGTCTAATTCTGGGACCCCGTCACCATTCATATAGCATTTTCACACTTACATGGTTACAATAATTTGTTGTTTTAATGTTAAAACCAACAGTTGAAATCTATTTTTACAAAATGATTTTGTTAAAACCAACTTAAAATCACGTTTTATTTGAATTGGTTTTAAGTGAGTTTTATAAAACGCTACTCTGTTTTTGCCGGCTCTTGTCAGTATTTAGTTGAGTGCTGCCAAGTTATGTATTGGAAACATCTGATAATGCGTGAAGGGTGCATAGAAAAATCCTTCCACTTCATTTTTTCTTTCTGAAATAAACAAAACATCAAACAAAAAAAAATCAGAAAAATGGGACATGAAGAAAATAATCAAGCGGTAACACAGGTATTAAAACTAAAACGTGTTAACATCAGCTTGATACAGTTCTCGGATTGTTCCGAGTTCCATAATAAAATTTGTTTAAATAGGAACTGTTATCACATTCAACTGAGCCACCTAAACAGTTGTGATAAACACTATATACAAATGAGCACTGAAGATGAAAGTGCTGCGACTTTCGAAAACAACTGTTCTGCTCTGCTGTGTAAGTTGAATAAAACTGATGTTGACTTTCCTGTGTGCCTTGGAATATTTATCATCATGTCTTTCTAAGATTTTAATTATATTCGAACAATTAGCCAATGAATCTTAATTCGATTTAACATAAAAATATCAAACAATTATTATTTTTAACTGCAGAGTAAATTTTTATACAATTTTTATACAAACAAAAACAGCTGCAGTACAGTTTGTGCATTAAGTGTTATAAAAAATACAGGTAAAGGCTACAACAAATACATATATTTTTATGAGAGACTTAATTTATTGTGATTAAATTTATTGGACAACCTGCGTGTTCATGAGCAGTGTGATTTCATCTCATGTGCATTATAAACCCAATTTTATAGTTTAAAATCAGGTTCTAACTTTCAGTCTGAAAATACAGCGTGGCCCAAAATGGCCAAAGGTTTTCCCAGATCATTTTAACTTTTTATAGAAGAAATGTGGCTCGTTTTTGAATGTCAACTAACAGATTTCCTTCAATTGAGAAAATCATTCAATATTCAATGAAACACTTTCTAAAAAGGAAAAAAAAGATTATAAATTTATTTTCCAAAACCCATTTACAACTAAGTAGAGAATTATTTGCCACTTCAATCGTATAGTTTTTTATATTATATTTTAGGTCCAGTCCTTGCTGAAGGAATAATTCAATTAAATTCTCAGTCTCCTCTGGCAAACTAAACTTTTATCCTGCATTTGAAATTCCGTTGCGAAGACATAAAATATTTTGACACTCAAAAAGTCATCCATCCATTCATCCATCCTTGCAAACATTCATCTATCGAAATAAAATATATGCATGCATTTATTCACTCATTTGTACAAGTAAACGAACAGGAAACAATCCATCTGTTCGAAGCCATCGTACGAGTATGCTAAAATGCACTGTGGGGGATATTTCTAAAATATTGCAAATGTATTTTCAGTTTGGTGAAGTTCATAAACAAAAAATTTAACTAATTAAAATTCTAATAGTAGTTTTTAAAAGAAGCTTTAAATTTGAACATGTGCAGTTTTAATATTTAATCTTAAAATTTTTTTTACACCATCTAAATATTATGAACTGTCAAATATGTAAAAATTTTGAAGCAAAAGAAAATTCAAAATATATTGAAGCAGACAGTCGCAAAGCAGCTCTGAGTGAGTCAACTTCAAGCCTCGTTGGTAGCTGCTTTCTAAATGCAGCCAGATCACTGATCGTGTTTTCTCTTTCATCAGTTTTGCATCTCACTCGCACTAGTTAAGTTCTACTCCTCCGATAAATGTACATATTAGGATAACAGTTGTTCTGAATAATTTTTCGTGGTTAATTACGTTGCCAGTTCTTATGTCGAGGCAGAAGTCTTGTACAGTCAGTCAAAGTAACCGATTAAATTTGGTCACCCCGATACGTTGCAAAGTTTAATTGAAATAAAAAGAAGAGTGTTGAAGCAGTTCAGTGTTGTGTGAATATTAAGGCCGCCTTAGAAGAACTTGTCTGTCCACTTTATAAAAGTTTTGCAGGATTAATTTTTAGTTTGTGTGAAACACAGTACAATTATATACTGGGAAGTCTGGAAGCACTATTTGGCCTTTTTATTGCGGTCATATATTTTTAATGTTATAAAAACAAGCACACAAACGAGGGTTGCAATCGTACTTTTTATTAGTACAATTGCAGATCGAAAAATAAAATGGCACAAGACAATTTTTCATTATTTAATTCAAGGAAATGAATAAAAATCTTAACTATTCTTGCATAACAAATAAAACGATCAGTGGCAAATTAAGGCGCTCTACATCGATCGAAATTTGTATTTAAATTGTCTTTACATGCGGCACTTTACCTTCGCATTAAAATTTTTAAATTTTAATATAAAAAAGGTATTCTGAGGCTCACAAAATAAATTTTGTTATGAAAAATCTATAAATAAAATTGTACTAAATTTTATTTAATTTTTTTTTTGGTCTAAAAGGTAAAATTTTAATGATCTCAATTTGCAGCTCTAGCACAAACTATAATAATAATATCCAGGGCCGATAACGGCGCGTACAGAATAGACGACAGAACATGTTCAAATAAAAAGGTGGCCTCAATGCGACATTTCAAAGTGTTTTGTTGTTATAATATTTGATGTGGACCATGACGTTACACAAACAACACTTAATTTAGTTGTTGTAATGTTGTATTTATAGTTGTAGCGATTTGTTTTATTCTTGGGGCCACCTAGTCGGCAATTACACCATGAAATGATTTTCTCTTTTTATTCCTCTCCTGAATGGATCGGGACGTGAAGATCAAATTAATCTGTTTGTCTGCTGTATCAGCGTGGCATTTTTCCCATCACCACTGATGCATTGAAACATTTAATAACCATTTGCCTTCTGCCCCAGTGTGTAGAATCCATGGTTTTTTTATTCGCATTCGCATCGATATGAAAATTATTCATAGATGAAATATTTTATTATACAAGATTTATAATATTAAAAAGAATAGTTGTTGGAAAATAATTTGCATAAAGTGCAGAGGGAATTTTGTGAAAAGACTTGAAATATTTCGTTACAGAATTCATCAATACGGAAATCAGTAAATTAAGTTTTCCCGCATTGAGGAGGAGTTTTCTTTTTTCATTTAAGCAGAAAACAATGTTTGTGGAAATTATTGAATTATATCTAATTTGAATTTGCAAAACGCCATTTAACATGTTAATGCTTGTAAATGCACAGTAAAATGCAAAAATAGTGCACATGATAAATTTTATACGGAAAATAGGGAAATCAATAATAATTTAATGACTGTTTGGCAGAGCAGAAGAACGCCTGCTGACAACCAAGAACATTATGACGGGAGTGTGGCGTGCTCGCAAAACAGTTATGGTCCGCTTTGCTGAGTAGTTTGGAAACAAATTTACGTTGATTTTAATATGCAAGTGGTTTTGCTCAAATTCCTTTGAAACCTCTGTAAAATCTATATCCTTTAAGCTGAAGTTCTCTCAGACATATCGAGATTGCATTGCAATATCGTAAAGTTTTATTGTACATTTGCTCTCCTGAAACATCAAATTCCATGTAAAAATATGTTGCATCAAACTTACCTCAGCCACATTCAAACTGCTCCTTAATTGCGTAGAACCTTTTCCGTATATGAAGGAAGAAAATCACACTTGTACCTGCTTTTAGCGATGACATGAACCATAATTTAACCAAGTCTAGTGAGCAACTAGAATTCTAATCTAATCAAGTAGATTTGAAGGATATTCTGTAAGTTCAAGATTTCCGCAGATGTGAAAGCACTTTTAGTTTAACTTTTAAAATTTTGAAAAAAAAAATTATATATATATTCTAATATTTTAACTTGGGGAATACTAAATTCAAATTGTATGTTCAACAACGTCTTAAGTAACAAATTTCATTTCCTTGTCGACTTAGTTTTTGTTTATTTTTTATATTTTGGGGGCCCCAAACAGCCGTTTGTTTCTTTGATAACCTCTTCTTTAGAATCAGATCATGAATTTTTTTTTTTTAATTTGAAATGAATAAATAGTATCAAGTGGCCAAATCTGGAGAATTTAATGTTTGATTTTTTTGCTTCCCGCCAGCAAAATTTAAAACTAGAAAAGAAAAACCGAGAAGTTACTGATTTTTAATAGTAAAAATTTAAGGTTTATATCAGATATTGACGTTTTGAGGTCCCTGGAAGCTTCTCTGACTGATATTGAGAGCACGTCACTATGTCTTTATCTATGTATGTATGGGTGAGTGTCTGTTTAAGAATGGAACCCGCTTATAACTTTTCAACGATTTGAATAAATCGAACCAAAATGAAGACCTTCTAAATAGTTTCAATGAATTTAAATTTCTTGTGAATGGAATCCTATTCAGAACAGTATATACAACATCTTATCAAAAGTGTTTTTTTTTTCGAAATAACTTATAAAAGCCTTTTCCACTCGACTCCATAAGCTAATCAGCTTTGGACATAAAACAATGTATGTAAATTGTTTTAAACGGGTTCAAAACTGGTCAAGACTCCCATGAGACATCAATAATAAAAATATTCGAAAAAAAGGTGATTGAAAATATATTCAAAATTATATATCTGATCAGTTAGAATTCTCTATTCTTTTGTAGGTCTCAAAAACTGCATCAATGACCGCATGTCACGTAGTTAATTTATAAAAAGTTAAAGCAGTTTGAAAGTAACAAGAATTTTTTGTCGGTTTAGTGTTAAGTAGCAGGGATGGATTTTAGCGTCACTAATTTTCCATATTGTTTTTATGGTGAATATACAAACATGGAACAACAATCGAAGCGAATGTCATGTGGATAACTCCTTCAAAACCTACTTAACACTCACCCAGGAAGAGCAAGAATATGAATGAAATCTATAAAGGATAATTTGTCAAGGACCATAATGAGCACTTTTGAAATAATTTATTCCAAAGCATGAGGGAAAGTACACATAAATTTGTATATATTAAAATTACATAGTAGAGCGGAATAGCTGTTTTCGGAAGCCGCTACACTCTCATCATCAGTACTCAAATGTAAAATTCGCTGGTACCACTTGCTGCGTGGCATAGTTGAAAGTGATAACAGTTTTGTAGCATTTTTGTTATAAAAAAGGATACGAAAATCGATGGTAGCACATATTCTTAAGCACCAGTGTTGCCGTTTGATTATTTTCTTCAAGTCTTGTTTTTAAAAGCTTTTCGTTGTAAAGCAAAATTGTTTTGAACTTAATAAAATGAGTTTGCTGCCATTTATTTAATACAGTTCTCGTGCCCTTTTTCAGTTTTATATTCATTATAATTGTGCAAAACATTTTGCAAATTTTCCAATTGTTTTTCCCTGAAATAGCAGAGCTGGTCTTGGTAAAATGCTAGATATTTATTGTATCATCTTTACTTTTAATTAGTTCTCTTAGTTGTTGTTTTTGTATTCAAGTTATTGTTGATGCACTTGAGTCAATGTTGCATTTAAATTTCAAATATTCCTTTCATTAGTTTAACGTTTGGTTGTATGTATTTTGTGCAGTTGATTTTCTTGTTGTTGTGCGTATTAATTGCAAGTCTCAGATTTCCGTATTTCACTTATTGCACTTGCATGTATGCGTAAGAGAACTTAACAAATAATCGTGTGACAAAGTCCTTAAACGTTGTGATAAATATTGATAATATATATTATTTACATCACCCCTACATCGAAATATATTTCAAATCTTGCCAATTAATAATGAAACTGTTTTTATTTATGCTGCATAATTTATTTACAACTATGGAAATTTGTTAAAAGTCTATTGCGAAAATATATTTAATTGGTTGGTAAATAAATTATTTGAAATTGTAGCCCAAATATTTTATTTGCGCCGAATAACGAACAGTTAAAAGTAATTAATTTTAAATGTTTTTGTTTTTGCTCAATTTAATTTTTTGTTGTTATTGGGCATTTATTTTCATGCTGTTGTTCGCAAATAATTTATTACGGAATTTGTGTACCCTTCGTTAAAGGCAAAAGGGGTTGCAAATAAGTTTGTCCATTCATTTAAATTTTAATTAAAGATTTTTATATTCTGTAGGCCTTATTCAGAAAAAATATTTTAGGCTTATAAGCTGCTTATAAGGCATTATTTTCTATATAGAATTTGTGTTATAACAAAATTACCTCTGACACAATTCTTTAGAGGATTCGTAAATTAATTATTAACAATTTTGTTTATAATTTTATAATATATTATAAATATTATTTAGTTTAATATATTGTTAGCAAAATAATGGGTGTTTTTTTATAGATCGACAAAAGTTTAAACCATAATAAAACGAGGAAATATATTTTTTAATATAAATGAAACGGAATTAAATATCATTCCTGCCATGTGGCCGCCATGACCGGGGCGAACTAACTTCGAATGTTAGTTTGCATGTAATCAATTGTTTGTGGCTTATCGACGTAGACAAGTGGCTTAACACATCCCACGCTAGACAATCCACACCCATTTCAGGTTTTAAAGAACGAACTGAACCAATGGGCCATAAAATTGCATACAAGAGATTGGCAGCACTCTACCATATGTAGGGTGACTAGAATTCTATGGCGGGGAGCCAGATGGTAATAGCACAAAGGAGATCCTAACATTGAGTAGGCCAGCACTATGGAGACTGGTCCATTTAATAACAGGACATACAGAGCACGAATGGGTATCGTTGACGACATAACATGCAAGACATGTCAGGAATAGGACGAAACACTGGATTACTACTTGTGCTACTGTACAGCTTTTTTAGCCAAGTCGGAAGAGTAACATTTAATCAGGAGATTATACAGGACATGGATTTTCCTAAGGGTTCTAATTGGAAGGACTTAATAAGAAGGTTTTTAACGGTACTGATGGTGGTTCCATAGTATGGTAACTCCTACATTAGAGCGCACAACAGGCCTATGGGTGTAATCCTTGAGCAGATTAGAATGACTCATGCCCCTCTTTTCGGCCTAACTTAACCTAACCTAACACAACCCCAAAGAAAACAATAACGTGCGACTAAAACACACGATCTTGGTGGCCAATTATTTATGCCACTACATGAAATTATATTTTCATCAAAATTTTCTTTGAGTAAATCAATTGTAGCGCCCACTGTGTGCCGTGTGGCTGCGTCCTGTTGCAACCACGTATCAGCCAGATCAACGCCACGAAATTGAGGTACGAAAAAATTTGGAATCATGTTCGTCTACCCTTCACTATTTCCAATAACATTCTGATCATCATCGTTTTTGAAGACCCATGGGCCAAAGACTCTGCCAGCCCATAAAGCACAGCAAACAATAATTTGTGGATTTTCCTCACTCTAAAATGGGACCGGGCTGCTTATTTATGTACCTACTCAATCCGAAACGAGCTTCATCGGAAAATGAAAATTAGAATGGAAAAACTTAACGAATTAAACAATTATTTTGATTCGAAATTTCAACCCTTTACCAGCGTTGCCCTAGTGTGAATGGATTCGTAAGGAAACTTCAAGAAAAAGTAAACAAAATGAAACTATCAGCTGTTAAATGGGTGCTCAAATAAAGCAGTGATGCCAACTCAAAGTTATGACACACTAAAAAACACGCTGTGTAGCGGCTTTCAAAAACAACGGTTCTGCTTTGTTGTGTAAATTCAATATTTAAAAAACTGATACTTTCTGTCCCTTGTTCTTTGGAATATTTATCCTGGATTTCTGATTTGGAAGCACTTTTGGAACAAGTAGCCTATTAAAATTTAATTTAATAAATACAATTTTAATCTGAGTGAGTACTGGATGGAGTATTTTTATTCAATTGATTTTGTATTGTCCTACAAGTAATAAATTGCTTAAAGCATTCTTCTCCTATATTGGCCAAATGGTGGCATTTATTTCTTATGCTCATTAATACCTATTTTGTCCCTGTTAAGACAACAAATAATTGGTCGAATGAAACTAACTTTCAAGTGGTTAAACTGTAATAAAATATTTTCAGGTGTAGGGCACACAAGTTTCGCTGCAACTGGTTACAGTAACTCTGCTACTGATTTTACTTCCAATATTTCGGTTTATTTTGCAACAATTGTTTTTATTTTAGTTGTCGGTTTTGGTTTGTTTTTATTATTGTAGTGTTTTTGTTCATTTATTATAAAATTATTTTCTTTTTTCAAGTTTTGCAAAATATTTACTAAAATCGTGCTAATTTAAGTTTAACATGCAACTCTCGGCATTGTTGACTATGACTGAATGGTAGCGAGTTTCTAACAGTTCAAATTTGTTGTTTGCATCTAATGGATAAATTTGGTAACAAATATTCTGCACAGTTTCGAACAATTCATTTCTCAAAGGAAATTATTTGATGTGGCATTGAAGTGAAAAAAGTTTTACGGGTTGTTTTTTTTTTTTTTAATTTCCAAAAACTATTTACTGTGAAAACTTTTTCGACAAATTCAAATACCAGCTTTATTTCTACTTCTCTTCGATAGTTAACAAATAAACAAATTGTGGAAATTGCTGATACTTTTTTTTTTCAAATTTTATTTATTATTCAATAACATTAAATGCGAAAAGTATCATTGAAAAAAGTTAGTTTTTTTTTGTGATGCAGAACTTTTTTAAAGCGTAACAAAAAGTTTTAACTGAAAGTATCGTAATTGCGATGGCATAGTTTTATATGGCAGACAGGAATATTGTTCAAGTGACCAAAAGTTTAAGTCGGTTTATTTGTATGTGTTTTACCATAATTAATGCTAAACTTGGTTTGCGATTTTTGTGTGAACTTTTTTACAAAATTTCTAAACTTATGGGTTATATTGATTGGAAAATTAATATTCAAAAGTTACAGTGCAGTCGTCGGTAAAATGGCAAAAGAGCGTAAAGCACACCAGTCAGATGCAGTTGATGTCCTGCTGCTACTGTTGATCAAATGCTACTGTTATTGTAACTTTCTGCTAGGAAATTGAACATATTTAAAACTCAGGAAGTCATTGCTTATATCCACGTTTTTAAAAAGTATTGAAGTTTCCCTGACTACTCTTAAGAGCATTTTACAATATCTGTATGTAGGCCTGTGTATGTGTGTGATCGGCTGAACCGAATTAACTAAAACCAGTAGGATTCCAAAGAGCATTCTTGAAATTAGAATTCCTAAACCGATCCGATTTCAAAATGTCTTAAAAAAAACATTTTTCAAGAATAACTTCTAACGGCTTAACCGATCGATTCTACAAACTAACCAGCTGTTAACATTTGAAATCCTCGTCGATCAACCGTATCAAAAGCGGTTCGTTCGTGAGATATCGCAAACGATAAAATTCGAAAAAGGCGATTTTGTTTGAAGAACCTCGAAATTATATAACTGATCATTTGGTGATCTCGATTTTATTACAGTAATCGGAAGAAGAAATTTCCTAAGGTTAGGAATGCTGTCAATTTGAATTGATGCGGACTTCTAGGTTTCAAAATATCTCAAAGAATTTATAAAAACGAGCAGTTTTCGATTACCGCCAACCACATGAAAAGTGGTTGATCCGTTCGTGTGGAATATTGCGAACGAAAACATTCGAAAAAAGTAATTTTCTTTTTAAACTCTGCAATTTTAATTATGTGCTGTTTTTTCCCCAAAATTTTACTAAAAATTTCCAGGTGATTAATTGAGGGGTTTTAGAGAGGTTTTTTAAATCCGAAACTCTATATCCCCTCAGTTGGTGCTCTCAATTCTCTTGCAGTAACCAACAAACGCTTATCACTTGGGAATCGATTGATTTGAAAATTAAAATAAAATGTTGTTTAGCTGGAAGAGCTCAAAGGCATAGAAGAACATGAAAGCCAGCTTACGATAATTTTGCGGTTAAAATTAGCGGGAAGTTACAGGAAGGGCTTTTAGGGTTAACCGTTTTGCATAATTTTTAAATTTGCTCGTATTCCCGGTAAAGAAAATCTAAAATTTTGATATACAATTATAGTGCTCATCAGCACCGCAAGTTTTTGACTCATCCAAAACAGTCAATATAGTTTTGACACTTTTACAACGAAATTGGTCTTATGAAATTAATCGATTAATTTATAAAAGTTTTCTCTCTCACTGCCGGTTTCACAATCTCGAAAGAGATTTTTTTTGTATAGGGAAGTACATTTCAAACAAAAAATAACTGCCAGTTTGTTCTGCCATCGATGAAATAACATTTGAAATAAATATGATTTTAAAATAAATTTTTTGTTAAAAAAAATATTTATCCATCGAACGATTGCTTGCGACTTGGGCGAACTGGCAGTAAATATTACAAATTGTTTTTTTTTTCTTTTTCAGAGAAATAAATCTTCCATCACCGTGACATCGTCGGTTAATTATTTCATGGAATAGTGCAGCAATTTTTCTCGATTAATCGTAAAGCGATTAATCGTTTGAATACTCTAATTAACATGTTACCTATCCCGTACTCGCATTATTTTCATATGCAATTCATATTTTCAAGTGCTACGCTGTTCTTTGTTGTAACTAATTGTGGCTGCTTCACTACTTGACTTTAGGCCATCATTTCTATTCGTTGTAAATTCGAGTCTGCTTCAGCTGTACATGGGCTGGCTGGCTGGCGTCTGCCATGCGCTGCTACACTTTTCGGCCTCTGTGTGAATCGTTATTATCTCTATGGCATAAGTTGGTCTAATTAAAAACGCCAATTAAGCAGAAAATTTACGAGAAAGCCAGAAGTTTTGCTAATAAGCAACGATTTAAAATCCCGCTGTTGAATTAACAGCTTAAGTATTTCGAAGTGTGTCTGTATGAAATTTTCTATGAGTGTTTTTTTTCCTTTTTTTTGTTTTTGTTCAACTGACTTGTAGTCTGTCAGAGGTGTGTATCCTTTTGCTGCAACTCTTTCAGTTGCTGTTGGTTGATGTTTTTCCTTTCCGAGTATTACATTCGGCATGTTGTTCATTGTGTAGATAATTATAAGTTGGAAATGGCACTGTTACATAAATAATAACGTTAATTGCTGGAACTTCAAATTTATTCAAGTCGACAAAATTTTTGTTAACAATTATCTGTTGGATAAGTAGAAGTGAATGAAAATATTTGTTTTAAGTCTTACTTGTACTGAAGTTTTAGCAACTTTAAGTTTTTTATTTAGCACCGAGAACTTTCAATAGGAATAGAAGCAGAGATGGTAAATGCTTAAAACATATTCATGAAGTATGTGAACAGGCCATAGCAAAACGTTTAAAGCGCATTTACATCTGAACGAGATCTTCAAGCTAAATCCAGTAGATTTTGAATATTATTATCTATTTGATTTTGTTGAAATCTTGTTAAAATTTACACTGCGAACAGAAACGACTGTATATGTACGAAAAAATACAACGCTGTAGAAATAATTTAATTGATAAGGTGTGAGTGTAAATGAGCTGAATTTCAAGGAATTTGACAAATCAAGAGTAAAAGTTTTGGGCTAAAAAAGTGTATAAATTCTTAAATTACTTGCCCAGGCAAACAAATTGTAGCGCTTATGGAAAATCAATCATGATCCTTTCGTATAAGAAGAAATACAAAAAGGACTTTTCGCTAATTGTAGATAATTTTTTTTTTAAAGTGTTTAGTTTTGATTTCAAAAATATGGAAAACAGTTGACCCTAAATGCCAGGCCTGTAGCTGCCCGCATAGTTATCGTAACCTGGTTTTCATGCTCTTCTATGCTCTTGAGCTTTTCGAGCTGAACAACTTTTATTTTAATTTTAAAATCAACCGATTCCCAAGTGATAAGCGGTTGTTGGTTACTGCAAAATAATTGAGAGCAGCAACGGATGGGATATAGAATTTCGAATTCTAAAAAAATATCACTTGTTTTAATGTTTTTGCTCACGATCTCTCACGAAAGGATTGAGCGATTTTGATCCGTTTTGCGGCAATTGCAAAATTGATGGGTAAAGCGCTGAAAAGTTTTTTTTTCAGATATCTTGAAGTCTTTTAGCTCGAATAGAAAAGAAATGCACAGGATTTCTAAGTCTAGGAACGCTTTTCTTTCGCTTACTATAAAAGAATCGAGATTATCAAGCGATTGGATATATAATTTAACTTTGACAAAAAGTTAATTAAATCAAGTTCATCAAGGAATAAAGGAAATCAAGTTTATTTAAATCAAGTTCACAGGAAATATAAGTTCGGTTCAAAAGTTATAAGCGGGTCACATACTTACCGACATGGTGACGACCTTTCAGAATAAGTGAGGGAAGTTTCCTCGTACCTCATATCGGATATGGCCTCGATTTTTTCAAAACGGGTTAAAACCAATAACTTCCCGATTTTCTTTTGTAGTTTTAAATTTTGTTGGTGGAAAGCTAAAAACTAAGGTACTGAGTTCTCTGGACTTAGTCACTTGATACTGTTTAATCATTTCGAATTAAAAAAAATCGTGATCTGATTCTAGAGAAGAAGTTATTAAGGAAACAAACGGCAGTTTGAGAACCCAAAAATATTAAAAATAGACAACAACAAAGAAATGACAACGACAAAGAAATGAAATTCGTTATAGAAAATGTTGTTGAACATAAAATTTTAATTTAGTTGAGCTGTTTTATTGTTGAGTTGAAATATTGGGAAATATATAATTTTTTTTTCAAATTTTAATTGAAAGTTAAACTAAAAGTGCTTTTACATCTGCGGAAATCTTGAACTTACAGAATATCCTTCAAATCTACTTGATTAGATTAGAATTCTAGTTGCTCACTAGACTTGGTTAAATTATGGTTGATGTCTTCGCTAAAAGCAGGTGCAACTGTGATTTTCTTCCCTCATATGCGGAAAAGGTTCTACGCAATCAAGGAGAAGTTTGAGTGTGGCTGAGGTGAGTTTGATGGAACATATTTTTACATGGAATTTGATGTGTCAGGACAGAAAATGTGCCATAAAATTTTAGGATATTGGAATACAATCTCGATATGTATGAAAGGACTTTGGTGTTAAGGATATAGATTTACGGAGGTTTCAAGGGAATTTGAGCAAAACCACCTGCATATTAAAATCAGAGTAAATTTGTTCCCAACATACACAGCAAAGCAGATCATAGCTGTTTTGCGAGCACGCCACACTCGGGTCATCATGTTCTTGGTTGTCAGCAGGCGTTCTTCTGCTCTGCCATACAGTTTTTTAAATTAGTATTGATTTCTCCTTTGTCCTAACAAAATCAAAACCTCTATAAAAACACTTTTTATATGAAATCTGATATGTTACTGATATATTTCGTGGTAAATTTTTAAAAATTTGTATACTGTTTTACAATCACATAAAGATTATTTTCTTTAGATTCACATTTTCTTTTTTCAAAAACCCCATCATCTGATATATTTTTATCAGTGTCAATGCAAAACCAACGATTATAAAATTTTATTGCAGCCTTATTTTGTTTCAGTTTTTCAAGTGCTTATTCTTTTCCGTTTCCCGCTACTGAAACGTGTAATTAATTGAATATTTTACGATGCAGAAGAATTTCTTTCTTTCGTAAAATTTCCTCGGAAACAAAAACAATTTATAAAATTTGTTGTGTTTTTTTTTCATATATAATCAAACTAAAGAAAGAACTCTTTCGACATGGTAAAAGAGGTAGGGAATTTAATTAAATTAGTATTAATTTAAATTAATAAAAGTTGTGGAATAGCGCCAGAAAAATAACGTAAATTTTTGTTGATTTTAAATGAAGGAAACGTAGTCAAGAATTGTTTTTAATTAAGACGTTTAAAGTGTATGTGATTTACTTAATTAAAACAATATGAATTTGGGATTTTTATAACATTAAAATTGATTGTGAAATATTTCTCGCAAGCTTCCCCGCCACCCATTTTATGGAAGGAGTCGCAATGATATGAATCGGGATGGTTTACATCGTTTAAAAGAAAATAAATTTTTTTTTACACAAAACATTTCCTAATTGTGTAACATTTTGTTGCTTAAAACAAAATTAGAATTTGTTTAACCCTGGATGGTTACTGTTCATCGATTCGAAATCATTTACTCTTTATTATATAACCCCTTTATGTTTGCCCTAAAGTCGTATTGAATTTTAAGAGAGAAAAAAGTTAATGTGTTTTATTTTAATTCTTTTCATAATTTTTGAGCAAAATCTTAATTTTAATTGGAAATATTTTTGTGTATTTTTTAAACTTAAAAATTGTTCCGCCAGAATTACTCTCAAAAGAGTAAAGAGCAACTATCTAGGGTTAAAGCACATTTTATCTATCTGCAGGATTGTTAGAAGGCAAATGACTTTTCTTTTTTTTTTATTAGGTCTATAATTAAATATACAACGAAGGCAGAATTTCCAAACAGGGTAAGTGAAATATCACTGCTCATTTCATTTGCAATGAATAACAGCTGGATTCATTGCAAATATAATTATATTTTTCATACTTTAGATTTAATTTTTTTGGAGGGAACTCTTTATGGAGTTGAAAATATACTTAATCTTAAAGAAATGAAAAGACAAAAGAAAATAATGACAGCCAAAAAGGAACTGCTGCTTCAAGTATTCCTTGAAAAACTGCTCCATAATTTCTTTATTATTCAATAACAAGAACTGTGAAAGAGCATTAAGTTGAATAAACCATATTCCGCTGCTTCTTTTACTGCACGAAATATAGAATAATATTAATGAAAAAGCGACACATTTTCAAGTTAATACTGCAACCTTAATTTTCTAAAAAAAAAAAAAAAATATTAAAATAAAAACACTTAATAAAATAAGAAAAATCTCCTGCTATTTAAAAGCGATGGAAGAACTGCAAAAAAAAAAACTCAACATTATCTCCCATTCAATCTTGTATTCTTTTCAACATTTTGCTTTTCTTGCTGCTGGAGTACTTAACTTTCGTTTTAACATGAATTTCCTCTTTTCTTTGGCACTATTTAAGAAGTGATTTGCGTCTGCCAAAGTGCGAAATTTACATAAAAATGCTTGCAAACTATTTCCAGGTTATACGTGCATTCACCATTCTGGCCGTAGGAGTTAGACATTCGCATAGACAGCCAGCCATTTTAGTGCAATTAAAATTTAATTAGAGATTTTCTCACAAATGGAACCAACATCGTCATAATCATACTCACACTAAAACTCACCAGCAACGTATTCATTCATAAGCCGCCGTATAGCAGATGCACATCCATCTACGTGGAGTCATCATGTTCCAGTTCCACACTGAAGTGTTTTTTGTTAGTTTGTTACTCATGTTTTTAATTTCTAATTTCGCTTTGATTTTCAGCTGTAATTTAAACAGACAACCTTTTTTTTCCTTAACTGTTTGTACAGAAAAGGAAAGAAAAGGAAGAGTCGCATTGCAAAATGCATTTGAGTGACACGGTGATGGAAGAGTCCTTAATGAAAGAATATTTAATAAAATTTACATTTAGATGTTTTTTTTCTAATTTGGGAAAATGAAATTTTAATATAAAATATTTAAGTCAGAATTATGCATGGCAGCAGCAATAACTGCATAAGTCGAGGAATACATTTTGCATAACGCTTATTTGCGGAAAGTCCTTGCACTTTCCAAGAATAATAAAAATATTAACCCAGCAAAAAGCGAATAAAAGGCCTAACCCAACTTCAGTAATTTCTAATAAATCTTTAATGACTTGGGAAGCTTTCAAGAAAAATTTATAACTGATTATTTAGTAATAAAAAAAATTAAATAAATATATATCTAAAATGGCCCAGAAAGGTCGAAGGAATTTCAGTTCCATATTATTACTGCAGACATAATTATTGTTATTTTTATACCTTTTAAAAGACTGCAAAATGATGTACAGAGTTTTGCTATATCGTGCGCAATTTCCTGCATATTTATATGCGACCCCAGAAAGCAGTTGGTTCTCTGTGTTGTTAAGGATGAGAAGGACGAATAAGCGATGTCCTTCTCTACGTGTTATCGGCTTTTTGAAGCCTAAAAAAGCTAGAGACTTTATTATTATACCCTTCAGAAAAAAGTGAAAGGGTGTATTTAGGTTATATTCTGGATCCATATGAATAGCGATGACGATTAACCCAAGTCTGTCTATCTGTCCGTCTGTCCGTCTGTCCGTCTGTATGTCCGTCTGTCTGTGCGTGAAATCGGTTTTCCCAAGTCCCCAGAAGAGCTAGAGATTTCTTTCTTAGATTAGATTAGAATTGGAAATGAATTAAAATACATTGAAATTTAGAAAAATCCGAAATGCGGTTCCAGAGCTGGGAGGCTTACACCTATTTCTCGACGCAAAATTAACATCAAAAACCAATTATTTTTTTGCTTGTTTGTAAATTGGACCTTTTTCATGTCTATCCAAAATAAACAAAAATTATTTTTTTTTCCAGGGATGGGAAATTAAAAGATTTTTTTGCATATTTGGTATTTTGTAGTACATGTAATAATTAAAATGTTTAAACATATTAAGTTTTTCTTAAATAAAACCGCTTTATACAAATCACAAATTAGAATTTCTCTTCCAGGGTTGGGAAATTGAAATTTTTTCAAAACATTAACGTAACCAAAAAGCAACTGACGTTGGTTTTTTTTTTGCAAACTGAAACTATTTTATAATTTAGGAAGAACAAATTTGGTATCAGAAACCAAAAAAAAAAAAATTTCGAATTCAGCGTTGGACAAGTGCAATATTTTATAGCATATGAAAGTGACCAAAATTTTGAGTTTTTCTCAAATAAAACCGTTTTATACATCATGAAGATTTGCATCAGTAAAATAAAAAAAAAATTTAACATTCTCTTCCAGGGATGGGAAATTTAAAAATTTTCTTAGATATATTATCCAAAAAGGCAACCAACGTCGTTTTATTTTTACTAATTAAAACAGTTTTTTAATTCAAGAAAAACAAAATTAATATCACATTAAAAAAAAATCAAAACTTCGATTCCCGGGTTGGATAACTGCAATATTTTGTTGAATATGAAAGTGACTAAAATCGTTGAAAATTCATACATCATGAAGACTTATTTAAAAATATTTTTTTAAATTTAGGAAGATCAAAATTGATACTTAAAATATATGTAACGCCAGACGTAAGTTGGTGAAGGGTGTATAAGATTCGGCACTGCCAACTATAGGACTTTTAGTTGTTTTATATTGAAAATGGTCCCAAATAGTTTGCTGTTGAAGATCAGAAAAATTTATTACATGATTCCAGAGCTGGACAACATAAACTAGTTGTTTGTGTGTAAACAGAATGAGCTAAAGCTAACTTTTATGTCTTATTAAATAAACATTAAAATATGGCATTTCCCCTCGGGAAAAAATGTTACACTTTTTCACATCCTGTGTATTAAGTGCCAGTTTGAATGAGTTTTAATACAGAAGTTATATATTTGAAAGGAAATTGGACAACTTCCTAGTAATTTATTTACATTTAAAATCCAGAATTCGCCATTTTCTAATGAAAAGTGCAAAAAATGTTGCATTCTTTTCTAGAAAAGAACCAACACAAAATAAAAAAATTTTATGGCTAAAACAGAAATGGTTTATTTTTAAAAATGTTGGATGATTTCTAGTAATTTCTTTACATTTAAATGACAGAATTTGCCATTTTCTATTGAAAAGTGTAAAAATGTTGCGTTCTTTTCTAGAAAAGAACCAACACAAAATAATAAATTTGGGGCCAGTTTTGGATAATAAAAATATTTGTTTGGTATTTATATATCAGATTTTCTTAACATTAAATATGTTTGAAAGAAATTTATTAGAATTTGAAATGAGTAGAGGCAAAGAGAGAGCTCAAGCGCTGGAATATATATATATATATATATATATATATATATATATATATATTGGAAAATATATATATTGGGATGGGTTTAGGGTTAATCGTTTTCCATATTTCTTAAAATTTAGTTTCTTATAATTCCGCCTCAACTATGTAAATTATTAACTGCATTTATAAGCACATTCATGAAAAAAAACTTCTCTATTTTACTATTTTAAAAAATAAGAATAATAAATTCAAGCATAAGAATAAGTAAAACTTTTGCTGGGAATGTTCTCTTCACAAGAGCATCAGAATGTACAGAGATTTTGCTTGAATTTTGTGTACAAAATCATAATAAAAAACATGAAGAATCAGTCTGTGTAATTAACAGAAAAAAAGTCGTTACATGATTTATAATGTCCTCGCGGCAAACGAGCCGTGTAATACAAAATAATTAACAGCAAAATAAGAGATAATATTTTGTTAAACAGTTTCTAGATGCTTCCATATATTTTTTAATTCAAAAACTGCTTCAGCTCCTGTCAGACACTTTAAAACAGCGAAAGCGATGTGTTTACGTTGGCTGAAGAACGGTGTCACATGATTAGGAACGCATTGTGATATTTATCTTATAACTCGATGGATATTATAATTTAACGCAAGTGGAAATTTAATTGCAGGATCAACTCAATTCGAGTGTTATGAATGTTGCTGCTGATAACTCTGTCATTGAAAGAATGTTTTATAAATATTTGAGTGCACATCCGATAATATCTCCTTCTTTCAAAAATTTTCAGAAGGAGTTTTAAATTGTATGATGCAAAATGAGGCTCATAAAATGACTAAATAATTCTCTTCTAAAACAAATTAATGAAAACCAAAATTATTTACTCAAACTGCTGCTCTAATCGCCAAATTATTGAAGATTTAATGTCCATACAACAGCGAAAGGAGTGCCATGACTAATACATTAACAAAAAATTCAGCCTTCAGTTGAAATAACTGGAATAAAATATTATTTCCACTCTTCCTTATGTTGGCCCACCATCGACAGTCATCTGGTTTATTCACATTGATTTAGAACGCATGAATAATAGATATTATGCTGCTGTCATATCATCTTTTGCTTAAATTGCGTTTTGTGGCTCATTGATTTTTGGGGCTTTTTTCCCTATTCGGACGCATAAATCAAAAATTAAGTCAACTGTGAAAAAAGAAATTATAAGCAATAGAAATAAAATTTATGGCAAATAAGAAAAGTTTATTCATAAAACGTTAATCGTATTCATAATATATAAAAATGATTACTAAGAATCCCAAGACAATGAGAAAAAAAGTCATGCCTGATATTGAATTTAATCAAAAGCAATACAAAACACTTGCAATTAAAGAGAGTTTGTGAGAAGTCAAATAAAAAAACGTTAAAAACCAGGTTTAATGAATGGGGAATAGAAAATTTTAGAAAATAGACCATGAAGAAATAAAATCAACTGGCAACACTGGGTCTTAACAAGCATGTGTTACCATAGGGTTAATACAGTTTTTGTAGCCCTTTTCATAGCAAAATTGGTACTAATAGAAACTCACCAGCATCGTATTCATTCATAAGCCGTCGTATAGGAAATGCACATCCAGCTGCGTGGAGTCATCATGTTCCAGTTCCACACTGAAGTGTTTTTTGTTAGTTTGTTACTCATGTTTTTAATTTCTAGTTTCGCTTTGATTTTCAGCTGTAATTTAAACAGACAAGCTTTTTTTTCTTATCTGTTTGTATAGAAAAGGAAGAGTTAATACAGTGGAGTGCTGATGATGAAAGTGTAGCGGCTTTCGAAAACAGCTATTCTGTTCTATTTTGCAAGTTTAATATGTACAACTGGTACTGAATTTCTTTTGTCCTTGGAAATATTTATCATGTCTTTCCGAACTGAAAACACTTTTCGAATAAGTAGCGTATCAAAATTTTATTAAGGACAACAATTAATATTTCGATTGAATAATTTCATCCCTGAAACTCCCATTTCAATCATTTGGAATTTAATTCTTTCTAAAGTATAAAATAAATTTAGATACTAAAGAAAACTTTTTTTTTTTTTTTAGTTACTCAAATATTCCAAAAGAGTTTAAATTTCCAGATTGTTTTCTGCTTTCTGATTTTTAATGGCACTGAATTTATAATAAATATGTTAAATATATTTAATTAATAAAGGAAAAGATGAAAATGGTTCAAGTTGCCTGCTTTTATGCACCAAAAAGTCTAAATTTTCCAATCCTGGATTCGTTGCTTTGGAGTTGCTTGAGTTTGAATACCAATTTCATGCTTTTTAAGGTATCAACCATATTAAATAAACAAAAAAGTTAATCAAGCTTGCCAGCTCTGAAGCCATATTGTGGATTTTGTTGATTTTCAATAAAGATCTCTTTGGGATTATATCTCATGGATCAATCTCCAAGATTAAAGTTTGTAGGTTTTCCGGGGTTTCACACATGACTGACAGGCAGACACCGTGTATTTGACTACCTGATTGATAATAACCCAGAATATCAATATTGTAAAAATTACACAAGCAGTGCCAGGACTCTATTTGCTTACCCTTTACCATTTTTGGCGATGCGCTTGGAAAAAGAAGTGCTTATGCATTTTTTGTTCTAAATATGTTAATGGTTGCGGTTGCTTTATAGCCTCCTGTTGGAACAACATCTTGGCAGCGCTATTCAATGGTCAACTGCTAATAACGATTTCCTTTCGTTTGTTTTACCGGACTTAAATGAAAATACAAAAAGGAAACTTTTAAAATTTTCTTACGCGTCAGTTGAAAAAAACATTAAAACTTTCATTGCAAATATTAAATATCCGCATGTATTTACAAACACTTTTAAAGCCCCTAAAACTCTTATAAAAACAAAGATTATTTTGCATTATTTTCTTTGCTTGTTCTCAAATAGAACATGTAATAAATTATGCAAAAATATACGGGCAAATTCAACACACGAAAGGCGGGTAGAACAAAAGTGAAATGCAAAAGAAGAAAAGAAAAAGAAATGCACGGATTAAGTTATCAATTCAATTTTCGTTAAAGGGCTGTTCCATTTTTCCATAAAATCAGCGCCAAACAATAAAGAATAAGTGAAAAATGCTACAACAGAACACAAAAACATGCAGAGATAATGTTAAGTAAATTATTACCGAAGTGCGTCAGCAAAAAAAAAAAGAAGGAAGAAAAAATTTTATAACATAAAATGCAACATGATTGTAAAACAAATTAACTTTTCAGATGCGACATTGAGTTTCAGGCTTCCGTTGTTCTTTATTTCCATCATAAGAAAAAATAACAAATAAAAAAATTATCACAAAGAACAAATAGATTTTACAAAAAGACAGTAAAAATTTATTAAAAGTGATGAACAATAAGAAAAATGAGCAGAGATGATGAATTTTATTTTTTTATAACAGAATAAAAAAAATAGTGTCATTCAAATCGTTTCATTTAGAAAAATTTAATAAAAAAATGAACGTTATGTTGATTTTAATAAATCCTGGCTTTAATGGCAAAAATAGTTTTTAAAATATGATTTTATTATAAAAACTGATTTTATTAAAGCCAACTAAAAACAGCTCTCCAAATGGTTTTACGAAATGCAACCTTGTTTTTCACTATTCATGTCGGCGCTAGGTTGAGTGCTGCCAAGTTGGAAACATCTGATGATAGGTGAAGGATGCGTAAGTTTTCTTTCGGTATTTGCATGGTTTTATTTTAAATAATTGGGGTATTCACACTGTGTGCTATTTAGTGCTATTGTCATAAAGTCATAACATATTAAACCAGTTTTAAAAAGAGTTTGTTGCAGCATACAAAAGTCATAGAATAATAGCACTCTTTGAGGTATGTTTTTATTTTGTCATAAAATAGCTCCAGAGATCTGAGTCGAACATCTGAAAGCCTTTAAGCGAGATGGCGATTGTATATGTTTGCCGCCGTTATTTATATATGATTCAAGACTAAAAAATTTATAAAAAATTATTCATACTTTACGACTGTACATCAAATCACATTTTTATAAAAATATAATATGTGAAAGGGAATTAAATCGCGAAATCTAAATATAAACTAGACAAAAATTTCTCTCCTTAATTGGCAGCCACTAAAAGTTCTTCCAATTCCCGCCGCCAAAAAGGAGTATTTAGCTCGTATCTAAACAGCAGCTGTTTCAGTTTCTGCAGACAAATTTATTTAGCACACCAAGTTATGACGGCTTGTTCACACTCGTCATATTTGTCGAGCTATTATTTTATGACTTATGACTTTATGACTTTATGACTACAGTGTGAATTCAACGAATGGGGTTTTAAAGCATAAACAAGTTTTGAAAAAAAACAAACCAAATTAAATCCCTTTAATTATTTATTTCATTAAGTAAGAATTCTTTATAAATTTATTTATAATTTACAAGAAAGGAAAAGGGCCAGGATTAATATCTGAAATAATGGATGTGCCAGAGCGCTTTGCCCCTCCACATCGTCGAACTGGCTGTTATAGTTACTTCTCGGTTCCCATGTGCAAACCCGCAATATTTGCTAGTACACACGACTCTTTATGGTAACAGTTAAAGAAATTTTCTTAGCTTTTCTTCTTCTATCGTATTAAAAACTTTTCCAATTTATTATCTTTTATTTACACACAACCCAACCAACACACATTTGAAAAAGGAATATTTCAGCGAAACTGCAAATCATTGTGCGCCAGTGATGTCAGCCAAAAGAAAAAAAAAATCGCAAAAGCTTTGAAAATTTTTTTTTTAAAGCACCAACTCAGATATTAAAAATATTTCAGCCGAAACCTGCCGTTGGAACAACATAAAATATATCCAATGATTTTTTTTACCAAACTGGCGTAACCTTGAAGACGAATTGCGATATTCGATATCAATCCAATTTTCAATACAATTTATATGGAAACTTCAGTTGAAAGCGCCATTTTGACCCCTGGTCTATATAATAACACTCGTTATGTTTTTGTATAAAAAATTAAATCTTCTAATTGCAAGTATTTCTGCATCAAATTAATTGTATTTTTCCTCTTGCAGAGTGTTTTCCTTTTGTAATTACGATCGAAGGTTCAGTGAAAGAATTTCCAAAATTGGTTGAGGAGCGCAATATATTGATTTTAATGTCAAGTAATTGGATCGCTTCGAAGTAGTCGTATCTAGTCAGGCTACCGAAAAAGATCTCTTACATGTCCGAAAAGTCACCGAGTCTGGAGCGTATAATTTATCAAATTAAATTTTATTGAATTGATAAATAATGTAACGATGATGTGGAGAAGTCAGCATGAGGGCAACTTTCAAAGCCTGCTAAACTTTCACTCCCAGAATTCCCGAGTATTTGTTTCGTACCACTTGTGAGCTGACTCAGTTCAACGTGAAACAGTTCCCGTTTATACAGGCTGGCGGAAAATTTCATTTCGTACCATAAGATTTAATAACTTTTGAAAATGGCATTTTAACTTCATCATATTTGGCGTTTGTGAACTAGATAATTGCAAAATACAGTCAGAAAGATAATGGAGCACTATCGCGGGGAATAATTTTATCGATATATTATTTACCAAAAAGAGAACGTTGAAGCGCATCTTCATATCACTGGTTGCATAAATAAATAAAATCTTCCTTTTTTGGGGCATTGAAAATTAAGGCTCGAGGCTACTGTTTGGTGTGGTGTTTACACGGGACGAATCGTTGGACTGTACGAGTATATTTTTTTAACGGCACAATGGAGAATAAAGTTACTGTTACTGGCAAACGCTATAGGACCCCGATAGGCGTCTTCTTACTGCCGTAATTGAATAAGCGGGGCATGCTGATCATGCGGTTTCAATAACACGGTACAACAGGACCCCCAAGAAATATTGTCGAAGTAGCATTTCTTAATAGGGAAATCTCCCGTTCTAGCGATTTGGCATGGCCAGCAAAATCATCTTATTTCACCATCCCAGACTTTTGACTTTGCAACTACTTGAAGTCGTAGGCTTATGCCAAAAAAATTCCAGACAGTTACACACCTTAAGACGAAGGTTCGACAAGAATGCGAACAATTATCGCCAGAAATGTTGCAGGAAGTTATACAAAATGAGATAAAACTGGCAAAAATGTGTATCAACTCTGGTGGCAGCCACTTGACTGAAATCATATATTCGAAATGACAAAGAAAAAAGTGGATAACGCTTGATCTCAAAGACCTTCCCTGTAAAGTCCCGCTAATTTCCACCTCAAAACTATCGTAACCTGGTTTTATGCTGTTCTATGCTTTGAACTCTACGAGTTACAACTCTATTATTTTAATTTTCAAATCAATCGATTCCTACCTGATCAATGGTGGTGATTGATGAAGTTTTCGGTTGCTATAAAAAAATTGAGAATACGCAGTGATTAGATATATAATTTCAGAGTTAAAAAAGTTCACTTTTTTTCGAATATTTTTGTTTTCGATATCTCCCGATCGGATTAACTGATTTTGACCGGATTGGGAGTGATCGACGGGGGTTTTTCTTGCCGAGAGCCTTTTGGTCGGTTGAAAAGACACTCACAAATTATTGCAAAATATCACTTCAAAATGCTTTTCAATTGTTTTCTAAGCTCAGGAATGTACTTGAGAACTTAATTCGAATCAGCCAAAATTTTTATAAATGGGGACACCGGCTTAAGTTCCCGGGCTATTATTAACTCAGTACTCTATTTATAGCAGGTCTATTTGCCCTTTAAAATTATACCAGTCTTATTAGAATGCAAACTCTCTAAGTGTCAAAGAAAAAAGCGCCCACATGACAACACTGGCGTGCATGCGTTTATATCTATCACACAATCCTTCGTTCGTATATACAAATAAACATACACAACTACACTCGTATATGCTGATTCCTGAATATATAAATATGTGACTCTAAAGAACATAAATAACAAAGAGATTTTCTGCTTTTGTGTGAACTTCAACCATTTCAATAGAAATAATGTCTCTTTGGTGAGTTTCACAATACACACAGGAGTCTTTGTCAATGATCCTTTGATTATTAAAAGGATGTTGTTTTAGTTTGCAACTGGTATTTTAGCTTTTTTGACATATCAAACATTGATTTATTGTCAAGGTCGTCTATATTTTTGTATAAAATTTATGTTTAAATGTCCTTAAAATTGATAACAATTCAATGCTAATAGAAACTTTATAAATTATAATAGTGAAAGCATTTAAATTTATTTAGCGTAGATGCCTCAAATAATTTGTTAATACCATTTAATCTGTAACAAACAAAGCAAAATTGACAGTTAATTATCCTGATATCAAGTGTTGCAAAGTTTAAATATTCAAGTTTTAAATATCATGGGGCGGCAAATGTGTCTAGTATGTTTTGTAAATTTAATTAAGAAAATAAACAATTTATTTTAGTTACCTAAAAACTATAAGAAAGCGAAATAATGCCACAGACAACAGCAGGTAAATCTGTTTAATTGCCGTAACAAATAAGAAACTAGTTGGTACAGGCGTGTATGGAATACCCTATAATGGAGAAGGAACAGTGCAAAACTAATCAAAAATGTGTACGAAAAAACATACTCCAGTTGAATTATTATTTTAATTGTATTTTCTTTTATTTATTTGCAATATCAGTCATTCACCAACAGAGTGGAAAAAGCTGAAGCGCCAGCGCTTATCGCTAAATGGTGCATGCCATGGTGAATTAAATACAAGGTGGCATCGCTACGACACATAACCGTTTTTTTGCTCAACTATTGTTGGTTACTTTCGTGTTCAGCTTTTCTGTAAAAAAACCCCTCCAAAGACGTTCTAAATTGAAAAAATATTGTTGTCAAGCAGTTAGTCTATCCGAATTGAATGTATACTACGATACATAAGATAAGAGCGTGTGGCTTACGGGAGACCAAAAACAAAAAAAAAAAAAAAAAAAAAAACAATTGCAAAAACTTTCATACGTATTAAAAAAACTGATATAAAGAAAATTTTGGCTTAAGAAACATGGAAAGAAAAAAATTCTGAAAAATTGGATATTAAGAAAAATAATAAAATGGCAACACAAGGACTTAATAAAAGTGTGTTACCATCGATTTAATATAGTTCTCGTAACCTTTTTCTTTATAAAATTACCACAAATAGCAACTGTTATTATAACTGATGATAAAAGTGTAGCGGCTTTCGAAAACTGATGCTCTGTTCTGTTCAGTAAGTTTAATATATAAAACTGTTGTTGAATTTTTCCAGTGCTTTGGAAGATTTATCGTATCCTTCTGAATTAAAAACCCTTTTCGAGCCAAAATCCTATAAAATTCAATATAATTAAGAAAAATTAGATTTTAAAATATCAAGTTTCATGATACCGAATTGAATTATTTAAAAAATAGTTCTAATTATAATAAGACATAAAGCGAAATAGTTATTACTATTCTAATCCGCATTAGTGGAAGATTGTGTTGACTACTGTCCCCCTATCTCAATGGCGAAAGCCGGTAAACATAATCTAGAACGTTTAACACCGTCATGTACTGAAAAGCAAACACCGCACCTTCCGTCGTCTGTACCTGTTACAAATAAAATTCATCGGCAAAGTAACAAGAGCAAAAACAAAACTCTCTATCTTCCTCTTAACACTGAACGCTTCTTCCCAGTTCTAATGCCTTGCTTATGTGGGGATCGTCCCCGAAATGCTGATCTAAGACAAAAAAAGATAAATTAAAAAATAATTATATAAAAATTTACTAGTATCTTTTTGCCGCTACAAGATGGAGCTAAATTCACAAGATAACGTATATTTTCCATTGTTTCGTCAGCGTTTTCGAAGTGCGACTTAGTGTAGTTTACCTTCCACCCGCAGTTACTGTCGTTATATTTTATTCAAATCAAAGATGGGCAAGTGACAGAAACTTGTGCCTTTGCTTGTAGTACGAAAAAATTGTTTAAAACTCCCTCTAAGAAAATTTTAAATTTACAAAAATCGGATTGTTTTGCAAAAATAGGGTTTCTCTGACATCTCGACGTGCTGAGTATATACGAAGCTTTTTTAACTTCATCTGAGACGCTATGACGTGTACGTGTGTGTGTGTGTGTGTGTGTGAAAATTGTTTGTGTGTATAAGTATGTGACCCGCTTAAACATTTCGAATGGTTGGACCGAATAAGTCTCAAGAGTCCCACCAGTTCCTGTGAATTTCAACCGATGCAGACCAATCGATTCCAAGAAATCTAGAAAAAGCTACGAAATTTTTCTCTCCAAAATATTTTTTAATAACTTTTGGATTTGAGATCGGAACAGCTTAACAAGTTGCTCTTCAATGACACAATGATCCACATCCCCGAAACACGACGATCAACTTCACAAACAACGTTAATCGCTACAAAGCGGAGCGATATCTTAAACAAAAATGTTCAGATTTAAAGTTCAAAATTAAGTTACAGCTGTTTAAAAATAAAAAAAATTTAGGTTTTATCGGATTCTGATTTAAGTTACAATAGTTCTGTGATTAAAATTAGCAGCCAACTATTTTTTATACTTTTTGCCAATAATTTTATCAGTCAATGTTGTTTCTGTTACTTTGGGTTCCTTCAATAACATTTGAAACTTTTATCTCTGTTAATTAAATTTTCTTTTCAAAACAGTTTTATTATCCACGCATTCTATGAGCAAATAAACACGAAACAAACATACACACACTCTTATGTCTCCATTTTAGTCTGAATAGTTATTGAAGCATTAACATGCATTAATTGTTTATTCCTTCGACGTATAATTAATAATTGAAACTCTGTGCTAAATTATTTACTATTTGATCAAAATGTTACGTGTTTATTTTAATAGTATTAAATGTACAAATAAAATGGACAACTTGCACACAATTAGAAATGTAATCAGACAATAAGACTGAGAATATTAACATTGAGATTTACATAACATGTTTGAACATGCATGTGCATGCTGTCGCATGCATGAGTAAATACAAATAAATGTTGGTACACAAATGAAAGCACACAATTTGAATATCACTCACATATAATTTGTGTCAATATTTGGAAACCGTTTAAAAGAAGAAAAAACGGAAATAGCACTCACTCCCTTAAAATTATATAAAATTTTGTTATATATATATATTAATAGCAAACCAGGATCTGATATATTTTTTCACATTTATATTCGTAAAAGCGTGATAAATATTCCAGAGAATAGTTCTCCCCTATTCTTGATAATGCAAATTGCACATCAGCCTAGAAGAGTGCCTTTTTCCTAAATCACTACGCTTTCATCATCAGTACTCCCCTGAAATTTTTTTAGGTGGCTTAATAATAATTTTTCATGCTGGTGTATCCGTTTTTTCGTATATAACTTCACAGTAAATTATAGATAAATTATTAATTATATATAATTATATGATTGATATCAAATTTTATTTGTTGCTAACATTTTAATCACAATTGTTTTGTTGGTTAATATTTTGATGTTTGCATTTTGTTCCACTCATATGAAACAAAATTGTCTCGAATACATGCCGAGTGTTCACACATCCAGGTCTTCAATGCCATTTATTTTCACCTAAAAGTGAAAAAAGGGCACCCGCACTCATATTAACAACGAATTTTTGGTGCAAAAAGTAAATAGACAAGGGCTTTTCACAAGTAAATTTCCTTGAGTTAAAGTAATTAAAAATCTATTGATAAAATTAGAAACAGCAGGGATATCATTTGAATTAAAAATTATATCATGCGAAATATATTTGATTTTTCGTGTATGGGGAGCCCGACGAATTTTTCAAAATTATACTTGCATTTTGTTTAATTCTTGTTTTCAGGTTATTTGAAAAATTTGCTCATCTATTTGGTTCAATTTTCTTGAAAACCGTCTTAGTTTCAAACTATAATTAATTCTCAAGAATTTCATATCACAGCATTGTTAGCGTTTCTATCTATTTCACTAGCTGTTAACGTACAGAACAAGCTATTGAACCTACTTAATAGCGAGAGTCCTCACCTGGTTTCGGTGGTCCACTATTTATTATTATTCTTATTTATTTCTAATATAATTTGATGAGGCAGGACCAATATAATTTGTTGTACTGCTCCAGTTTATCGGTGAAGTCACTCAAAAACGGCGGCGTAGATTCTTTTTATAGATACAAAATTTTTGCTCACAACTTCAAGAAGCTCTTGGCTTTCATTACTGCAGCTTAAGTTACAATAAATCATTTCACCAACACATACTTATAGAATATATTATGCATTTAATGGAAGAAACTGCCATTCGGTATTGAAGAACATAAATTTCACACCAAATTTCTACCTACGGGCTAGTGTTTTGAACGCAAAAGCCGCGATATTATCATGCTGACCTCGTACACTTGATGAGACTACAAAGAAAACATGTTTCTACACTAACTTTTCGTAGTTCAGAAAATAATAAAAACAACAACAAAAGAATTTATTGCAAAGGGTCGTATTAGCAAAAATTTCCACTGATAATTTGATGAACAAATTTTTTTTTAATTTCTGAAGCATGAAAATATTTTATTTGTAAGTTTTTAAGTAGCATCGGAAAAAGCCTGCAGTTGCATTTGTTATTCTCTCGATAACATACAAAAAGAAGTATAAATTTCAATATTTAAAAGTTGCTATTGAAATATGCACTCACTTTACTTCCATAAGATTCTTGTCGATTCGCAGAACAATTAATTATTGAGACTAAACAGGGTAGTCCACCATAATGCACGATGTTAATTCTAAATAAAACAATTATCTTTCAAAACTTGTGTTTTAAAAGCCAAGGTCACTAAATCTTTCAACCGATTTCCTTTATCTTTCTCCTTGCGAATGAAGCCAATATAATAAGCAGCCATTCCCTCTGTATTCGAAGAACCTGGTGTCACTAGTAGATGGTGCAACCACGATTCTGATTGTAAAAAAAACAAAAAGTTCTCGGAGATTATTTGAATATTTTTTAATATTAAAGAAGGATTTATTTAAATTATGTGTGAAACATAATATTTGCCGAGGGCCCACCACAGCATGGGCGGCACACATCTATCCGATAATTCATAGTTCCAATTGCTCTCAGATATAATTGAGATTCAGTGTCGCTAATGTACCGAATTGTTTCATTCTTTGGCACTTGAACTGTTCTTGGCTGGTTGCCGTACACTTTTTCGTTTTAAATGTCCCCAAGGAAAGAAGTCCAAGTCGGCCAGAACAACGCCACGACATGAGCCATTGAGTTTTTCGCGCAAAATAGCTATCGTTTCGTTCGAAATGTGAAAAGTATCAGCATTCTGTTGGAACCACATATCGGCCAGGCTCGTGTCGTCAATTTTCGGCCACAAAATTGACGGTTGGGCCTACTGGCACGACCTCATTTTCGCAGACTATAAATCGTACCAAAGAGACGCTCTCCGTAGATGCATCAGTTTTTCGACAACTACTCCTGCGTTCTCTTTGGCCCAAATGTAGAAATCCTGCCTGTTAACAAGTCCGCTGAGATGAAAGTGTTTCTCGTCGCTGAAGATGATTTTCTTTGTAAAATCATCATTCAATTCTGTTTCTTTCACCCGCCATTCGGCAGGTATTGACGATGCCTGAAATGGTCATGAGATTTCAGTTCTTCCGTCAATCGGGTCTTTTAAGCGCGTAAACTCAAATCGATACTCGAAATTCGCTTCAGTGTTGGTTAAGAGATGTTCAATTGTTGGACATGACGATCCCACAATATCACCAACATCAGGGATATTGTCCATGCACAGACATGCGCTTTCAGGTTTCTTACCGACCCGGTTTTCTAAAAGTTGCTAACAATTCCCCTGATTGTGGACACACTCGGTCGTTTATGCTGACCTAAAATAGTTAAAGTTCTTAAAAACCATTTCGATTTGTACGCCCATTATCGTATAAGACTTTGACAATTTTAAGGCGCTGCTTAATTGTGTAGCTCTCCATGATTTCATTTGTCACACACTGAATCCAGGAAATGTCAAATTAAATTAAGCAAAAAGCTTGACCTCAAATCGTGACTCACAATTAAGATCATGCATTAGGGTTGGACCACCCTCTACAGCAGATATTTCGCGGTATATGAAAACGGCAGCTATAATACTGACTAGTCAAAGAATCAATTTATGCTACAATAAAATAAATGTTTTTGCAACAATTACTTTGACATATTGCCGCATAATTCTCGTATATTTATTTTATGTTTTGTATCGCGTTGCTACTTAAATTATAACACGAGCTAAACAACTTTTGTGATGCATCAACTTCACTTCTAGCAAATTCACTCCACGTCATTCTTTTAAGAAATTTTATGTTTATGTATTTTATTTATGTTTTCAATTACACAAAAACTCGTGTACAGTTTTCAAACCATAAAATATGCAAAAAAAAACAACCTTAATCTTGTGGCAATTTTGCCCGAAAAAAGGCAGGAATAAAAGGGATTTCTGGCTTTGCTAACAAAGTCATTTCACGCTATAATAATTGGTAAGAAACAATAAAAGTATTATCGTGTTAACACGAATAATATAAATAACAAGATGAACGAAAATAATTGTACGGAATGCCACAACAGATGAAATGAAAAAAGTGTAATAAAAGTGACACACTTAAGCACACACACACACGCACACATGTGCATTTGCACATACATTTAATAAGAGTTAAGGCAGACAGTAAACAGGTCCATAACAATATATTTTTACATACTTGGCATACGCACGGGTATCAAATAAAATATTATGTGTACTTGAGGGGCATTTCATATGAAGATAAGCGGGATATTCCGTTTTTGAAAACACTGTGACTTCTCTTCAGTTGCTGAATATATCTTTCGCCTTTTAGTTTATTATTTGATATGCGAGTATTAACTAGAGTTGTTCATCATTCGGAATTTATAATCGAATAAAATTTCAAAATAATTCGAATGTTCGAACAGCCGAATAACTTTAAGCTCTTATTTGAATATTCGAATACTGTTCAGCTTTTATTTCAATATTCGATGACATGAGAATACTAACGAGAGTTGTTCAGAAATTATAATCGAATAAACTTTCATAATAATTAACTTGTTCGTATAGCCGAATAATTTTAAGTTCTTTTTTGAATATTCGGTGATATGAGAGTATTAACAAGAGTTGTTCAGAATTTATAATCGAGTAAAAATTCGTAATAATTTACTTGTTCGAATAGCCGAAAAATTTTAAGCTCTTATATGAATATTCGATGACATGAGAATATTAACGAGAGTTCTTGGGAATTCATAATCGAATAAAATTTAATAATAATTAACTTGTTCGAATAGTCGAATAAATTCAAGATCTTATTTGAATATTCGATGACATGAGGGTATTAACTAGAGTTGTTCAAAATTTATAATCGAATAAATATTTGTAATAGCCTAATAATCTTAAACTCTTATTTGAATATTCGAATACTGTTCAGCTTTTATTTCAATACTCGATGACATGAGAATACTAACGAGAGTTGTTTAGAAATTATAATCGAATAAAAGTTCGTAATAATTTACTTGTTGGAGTAGCCGAATAACGAGAGTGGTTCAGAATTTATAATCGCATAAAATTTCATAGTAATTCACTTGTTCTAATATTCGAATAATGTTCAGCTTTTATTTCAATATTCGATGACACGAAAGTATTGACGAGAATTGTTCGGAATTTATATTCGAATAAGAATTTGTTATAAATTACTGGTTCGAATACCCGAATAATTTGAAGCTCTTACTTGAATATTCGATGACATGAGAGCATTCACTAGAATTATTTAGAATTTATAATCGAATAAAAATTCGTTGTAATATGCTTGTTCTAATATTCGAATAATGTTTAGCCTTTATTTTAGTATTCGATGATGTGAGAGTTTTAACTAGAGTTGTCAATTATTTGGTATTTATAATCGAATAAAATTTCATAATAATTTATTTCTTCGAATAGCTGAATAATATTAAGCTTTTATGCGAATATTCAAACGAATTAAATATAAAAAGTTTCATTCGATTTACTTGCATAAAATACGAAACTTTCGATATTAACAATGAGAAAATAAACCATTATAAAAGAGCAACTCTAATATTTTTACCCAAACCAGAAGAATATAATTTAAAACGAGAGCACATTTAATAAAAGTTTACCTACACTGAAAATAAAAACTACGATGGATGTGAATTTTCTAAAATCAAGTGCTCGAATGTTTATCAAGTCTTTCTAAATTAAAAATATAAAAAAAAAAATTAACCCATTAAATAGAATTATATATAATAGAAAATAGTTCGATACAAAATTATTTCAAATTGAAAAATCCAAAAAGCGGTGGCTGGTGGTAACCCAATAAAAAGCCACAAACGTTAAAATGTACTCTAGAATATAAAAAAATATAAATAAAAACGAAATAAAATAAATATTAATTAATTAATTTGTCTTATGAAACATGGAGCACAAAAATTTAGAAAACTAGAATAGGAAGAAAAATAATCAGACGGCAACACAGGAACTGAACAAAAGTGTGTTACCATCTGTTTGATATACTTCTCGTATCCTCTTTTTAAATAAAATTGTTTCAAATAGAAACTGTTATCACATTAAATTAAACCACGCAACAAGTAAAAATAAATTAAAAAATGTACATGATTACTGATGATGAAACTGTAGCGGCTTTCGAAAACAGCTGTACTGCTCTACTATGTAAGTTTACTATATAATTTTTATTTGTAGTGATTTTACTATGAAAAAGGATACGAGAACGACATAAAACTGATGGTAAAAAACTTTTGTTAAAATCCAGTGTTGCCGGTTGATCATTTTCTTCAATTAGTTCGTATAGTTTGTTTATTTCCTCTTTGAATTGCCATTAATATCACTAAATAGTCTGTAAAACAAAGTATTAACATACTCTTTTCTTGCGAGTCTTGGGACATATTTGAAATAATTCTTATTGCATAGAAAACTCTCAGAGCTGAAAGTGTTAAAATCCGGGTTCAGTATTAAAACCATAAGCAACTGATTTAGTGTTCATACTGCGGATGTAATAAATTCAGGTTCCAGCAAACAAGTTGTTTAATAAATTTAAGCAAAATTTAATCTACATTTTGTAATACTTAATGCACAAGCTGTACTCAAGCAGTTTTTGTGGATAAGAATAAATAAAATATTTACTCCCCACTTTAATATACGAACAATTTTATATGTTGCTAATTAATATTTTGAAAGTATGAGCCAATAAATTCCATTTAAAATTGCGAATTTTTATTCAAACGCTGTTTACTTAAATATTCGTTTATGAATATTACTAACATCGGATATATCAGGACTGCTGCTGCCTACAATTCATGTGGAATGTCTCATACGTGAGTGAGAATTATTTTCAATGTACGCATAAGAACGACATTAAGCGATAAAGCAAATACAAAAGATCCAAATGGAAAAATATATGGGCAACATGTGATGGATATTTTATACAATACAGCCATAATATCAATTAGTGCTTGTCCTTAAGTCGTATATCCTTTGCAAAATCCATGATAATTAACAAAAAAAAAAGTCTAAAAGGATATAATAAGTGCGTGCATCTGTCTGTGGAAAAACATTTACCAACAAATATAAAAATTTTAAAACATTTTTTTTCCATCGCTGTTTAAAAAATTGTATTTAAAATTTGGAATTTTAATATTAAAAAAAGAGAATTTATTGGTTTTGTCACGTTTCTGCAAAACTAAAGTTTTCTTTACATCCCGACTTTCTGAGTTTCTAACAAGTCTCATTGACTACTTTTGAAAACGCGTCCCTGTGTTTATGTGTGTGTGTGTGTGTGAGTTAGTGTAATTAAGTTACCCGCTTTTAAAAGACTTGAGCAAATCAAATCAAGCTGGTAGCGTTTAAAAAAACTTAAATTCTTCCTATTCGGATTTTCTGATTTCGAAAAATTTTAAAAAGTAAACGTTTTTTTAAATATAAAAGTATTTGCTTTTTAAAATTTCATATAAGCGGATTGGCCGATCGTTACACAAACTAATAAATTTTTTAAAAGAAAAAACGACGGCGATCGTCGGGTAAAAATCGGTTTACTTCGCTCGTACATTATCTGCAACGAAAAGGATTCGAAAACACTTATCTCTTTCCATCTCCAAAGATAATTGTGAACAGTCTGTCTTCTCTATTCTTTTAAAGGACTTGAACAATTGTATTTAACCCAATAAGGCCCGAGCCATGATCTCATAAAGCTTTAGTTGTGAAAATTTTGAAATTAGATTTCTTATGCCTGAATGCAAAAGCAAACAGTTTTGATTCAAATCGGAACAATTTGAGGCCAGGTTGGCCATGTTGCGATAACATAACGCAGGGTCTTAATGGGTTAATTAAGCAATTAATAGTTCTATACAAAAGACTTGCAATAAAAAAGGGTAAAAAGGTTCACATTTTTACTGAAAAAAAATTGGAATCAACGTGTATAAAAAAATTCAGAAAATAGGACATGACGAAAGTAATGGGAACATTAACGCAGGGACTTAACAAAAGCGTGGAGCCATCGGCTTGAAAAGGTTTTCATATTCTTTTTTTCATAACAAATTGGAAATTGTTATCCCATTTAATTAAACCACATAACAAAACATAATAACTGAAAATACACTGTAGTACTGGAGACGAAAGTGTAGTGGCTTGCGAAAACAGCTCTTCTGCTCTGCTGCGTAAGCTGAATATATAGAACTGATGTTGACTTCCTCTAGTGCTTTGTAATATTTATCATGTCGTCCGGAATTAAAAACACTTCTGGAACAATAACCCTATGGAATTTAAGTTTTAAATGTCAACCACCGCTTGAATCGGTTGATTCACTCAATATAATGGCAGTTTGAATATAAAAATGATATTTTAGCTCAGAGCGTTTAAAAGCACAGAGTAGCATAAAGAAACCATGTTGCCATAGCCTTTGAGTTAAAATTAGTAGGAAGTTGCAGGGATGGATGGCCTTTACCTTTAACCGTTTTGCATATATTTTTATTTTTTAATTTACCAACTCACATTAACGCTACTTTATGCTGATGCATTCAAAATTTATTGTTTATATATTCAGTCTGAAAATAAAGTTTTTTCCCACGTATCTATTTGCTGCTGGGTCAAACTTGTTGGGCGGAAATATGCCGCTGAATCCGAAGGAGCACAATAGAAAATGTGTGAATATAAATTGTGTGTTAGTGATGTTGATGCTTTCGAAGTAGATAGAAAAAAAAACTGATACATAAATTCTCCTTTCATTTACATAAAATGATGTGAAGCCTCCTTGATTCGTTACATATTTATTAAATGAAAAAGAAGCAAAAAAAAAAAAATTCCATGAATTGCTTTCGTGCTGGAAGCACATAATTTTTTAAAAATAAATTTATTTTCACTCCAGCAAAATAAATTATTTCTTTTACATTCGACTGAATAATCGAATCATATAGAACTATATTCGCTCGTTTACATCCTCAAGTCAAAAGTGTTTAAAGTGAACACATGCACAGTGGGGGATGTTGAAAGAAAATTGCAATAATTCTGCAGTTACTAAACGGTGTTAGTCCTGTCAATACTCTACTGGGAGGTACAATTCCTGCAGCTTTTTTGCAAACTTTTTTCAAACTTATAAAAGTCATTGTATTAAAGAATTTGTTAAATTTTCAGTTGCTTTTAAGGGCTCAGTCATAAAAGAGTTTCGAACGAAGTCGTTAAGATTTTTGACTTGTGATGCGGAATTAGTGCAAATCTGGATATTTTTCTAAAGCTTCCTACAACCGATTGGCATTGCATGGAGTTTCCTCCTTTTTTGTCACCTCTTAAGTGCATCCGAAGTCATAATCCTGATGTTAATTAAATCCGAGGGTGCTGTTAGCTGAAGTAGTAAAACAAAAAACTACGGTGCCTTAAAAGCGGAGTTTAATTCCCACTCATTCCCTCGTGAATATGATGTCGAAATTCTCTATCCTCTAATCGGTCTCTTTTCCAAAAGTAGGGGAGTTCTTGTTATGACTTTTAGATTTGTTTTACACTTCTCACTTATTAAGTTCCCTGATGATCTGCATTAGCCCCAGTGAAGTGAGCACAGGAAGTAGCTAAAACAACTCAATTGATCACTTTGAATTTTTTAGTAAGATTTTGGGAAAAAAAGAATCACCACATAATTAAAATTAAAGAGTTTAAAATACGTTTTTACTTAATTGTTTTTAGTACAAAAAATGTATGGAAAACACTTGACCCTAAGGGCCATCCCTGTAAGTTCTCGCTAATTTTAAGCGCAAAATTATCCTAACCTGGTTTTTCTGCTATTCTAAGCTTTTAAGCTCTTCAACCTGAAATTATATTATTTTAATTTTCAAACTTCTATAATTTTTGAATAAATCAAATGAATTCCACGTGGTAAGCGGTGATTTACATTGTTTTCGATTAGAATAAAGTAGGTCAGATACATTTTAGAAGTTTTAAAAAATATCACATAATTCGAATTTGATATCTCACAAACGGCTTAACCGATTTTGAACCGGTTTGCAGTGATCGAAATGGTGTTTTAATTTGAAAGCTGATGAGTTTTTAGAATTAATCGCTAAACCATTTAAAGTCATTTCAAATAAACCACTTTAAAATGGTTTTTTCAATATATTTTTATATATCTTGAAATATACCGGTTCGAATCGGAGCTCAAGTTCAGAGGGAATCTAAGTTCAGTAGAATTCTTTAGAAGGTCATGATGCTAAAACGATTTGGTCAAGCCCTTCGAAAGTTTTAAGTGGGTCACTTATGTTAACACACATATGCACACGCTCACTCACATACACACACTCCCTCATATACACACACTCGCACACACAACTGCTTACGGACATAATGAGTGGCTCTTAAAATTAACCAGGGAATCTTTCCAGGAACTGAGAACATCGAGATCTGAGAAGAAAATGATTTTTTCAAAACGGAATGAAATTATATCTTTCCGATTTTTGGAAATTTTCAATTCACCACGGTATTTTGCAATCGAAACAAACTAAAGAAATGAAAATAATTATTGTGATTTTTATTTTAATGAACATTTTATTTTTGCTATATTAATATTTATATAGGCTAATTGTTCTTAGTTAAAATCTCAAAAGGAGATGATGATAAATATTCCAAGGCACAAAGGAAAGTCAACATCAGTTTTATTCAACTTACACAGCAGAGCAGAACAGCTGTTTTCGAAAGTCGCTACACTTTCATCATCAGTGCTCATGTGCACTTTCAATATCTTTGCAAACCAAATATTTTTTCTTACTTAACTGTAATATTTTTAATAACTTGATGAAAATAACAATCAAATTATAATTTTAACGCAAAAATGTCCTCTCTTTCTAGGTAAAATTTCGTGCCACTGTGCGCTGGTGTTACCAGCAATGAAATGCGAAATAGTTAATTACCGACTTAAGCTGTTTTTGGTTAAAGTTTCCTAGTATAGATGAGTTAACTTTAAAGTGGTTGTTAAATAATTTCAATTTTAAGGGTAAAGAAATATATAATACAATTTACAGATGATGGAATTTTACCTGAATTCCAATATTTTTCATTCATTGAAATGAAAATTCCATTAAAACTTCAAATTAAACTGAAATCGGAAGGCATTGAATATAAGAAGAAATGTTGAGTTTTAACTAAAATCTGTAGAGTTCACTTAGCTATAATTAGTAGTTAATGATTTGCTTAAAAATCACTTGTTACTCAAGTTATGGTCACACTTGACAAATATTTGGTCAAAAAAGCGTAACCACTAAATAACAATGAAAGACATTTTGAATTAAATACTAGTTAATTAAGTAAAACTGTTGCATATCAAACGAATAAAAGTGAGGAGTCCAATAAAAAGGTTTTCAATTAGTACTAAGTGGTCACGCTTCTTTGGGCAAATGTTTGCCAGGTAGCACCGTATCTTTACGTCGCTACATGTTGAATATGGAAAAGTAAAATGTCTGCTACACACAGATTAAACCACATAAACAGAAAGAAAATTATATGGATTATCTGCAGCTGATGGAGCTATAAAACCGCATGTTACGTGGGATATATTGAATTATAATCACAAGAGATGGGGGCATTTCATTTTTATCTAATCAAATGAAACTCAAAATGAAAACAGGAAATTATTTAATGTAAATATTTTGCTTATTCTGATGCTGGTTTTCAATCCAAATTGATCAGGTTACAATTTGAAACTCTATATTCTCAGAGAGTTAGAAGGTTTATTAGTTTACATTCATAATAATTATATAACGATAAATATAAACTGCCGGTTTTTGTTAAAATAAATTTAAAAATAATTCCTTTTGGATATAAATAAATAATAACATAAATAACACTCTAAATTATTGACAGGAGTTATTTGCCAAGAAAACAGTTGAACTTTATTAATATTAACAGCAGATATAATTCTCGTATACAAATATTTTTCATAATGACACAATTTGAAATTATAATAAAACAAGGATATATATTTTTAATACCAACGAAACGGGCTGCATTTGAAAGAAAAGCATTCAGGGGACAACACCTTCACTAGTGATCCTTTCTGCTCCCTCATCAATAAAACTTGGAATAAATATAAAATTTTAAATAAAAAGAAAATGTTTACAAGCAAATAATGCACTTAAGCCATCATAATAACTGTAAAATTACACCCATAAAGTTCCAATTCTATATAATTACGTTGCCAGTGGCAAACTGAAAATATCTCTTTACCCCCTACATAAACAAAAACAAAAACATGATCTGGTTAACATGAAACCATAAATAAAAACCAATTCATTCTTATTGCCTTTTTGCCACTTTTCATGAGTGGTAATAATACACGCATACACCCACACACACATACACGCCAACACAGGCAAAGGCAGGTTAATAAAATATAATACTTCATGCAAATACAGACTCGTTCATGAAAACATGCAGATAAATTGTGAAAAGGAACAAACAGAAACTCCTAATGAAAAGAACACGACCTTTTGATACGTTACACTTACACGTACACACACGCATACACTAACAACAATCAACAGCTGGTGAAAAATATGCTGGCAGAAGAAGAGCAAAAATAAACCTCATGTCAAGCCTTCATTCATTCCGTATGTGAGTCAGCAATCCAACACTGGACCTATAAATTACGTTATTTGTTGGGGTGGGGCGGGATATAGCATGAGGGCGGCAAGTTGGGGTTGGCTGTGTAAAGTTAAGAAGAAAAAGGAAAATAACAGAAAAGAAAGACACAATAACGATGCGGTATTGTTTACAGCCGTTCGTAGCTCTCTTATTTTGCCCTTTTAACAACGAAATTGTCCAACGAACCAAAAAAAAAAAAAATCAATTTTCACAGTGTAACAACAGAGCAAAAATGTTATTGCAAATAAACAAAATTCGTTGTAAGCAATTTAAAATTAAACGGAACATATTTTTGTTCCATCTCATGACATAAAGGGTGGTCCAACCTTAATGCAGGATCTTAAATCTGAGTCACACTTTAACGTCAAGCTTTTTGCTTAATTTAATGCGACATTTCTTGGTTTGATCTTTGGACTAACGAAATTATGGAGAGCTACACAATTAAGCAGCGCTTTAAAATTGTCGAAGTCTTTTACGAAACTGTTCGTTGAAAGCGAAATGCTTTTCGAGCACTTCATAATATTTTACAGTCAGTATAATCGACCGAATGTGTCCGCAATCAGGAGAATTGTGCGTAACTTTCAGAAAACCGAGTCGGCGCCTGTCTGTACATGTTCACCCTGATCTTAGGAGAATATCCCTGTTGTTAGTGATATCGTGGCAAAAGAGCCTTCAATCTCACCTTGTCGTTGCGTCCAATAACTGAGCATCTCTTAACCAACACTAAAGCAAATTGTGAGAACAGATTTAAGTTTAAAATTCAAATATGTTTCTCTTATAAAACTCCGAAATTATATATCTGATCAGTTAGTGTTTTCGATTCTTTTATAATACAGTGAAAGCTTTTATAGGCGGACACCCTCCGTCGACCAAGATGTTGTCCGCCAGGTGGAGATGTCCGGTTATTGGAACGAAATAAAAAGCAATTATATTTAAATATTTATGAAATCGGTTCTGGAGACTTAAGAATTGTCCGTTTTAAAGAGATGTCCGCAAAGAGAGCTTTCACTGTAATTGAAAACTACATCAATCGCTGTTTATCACGTGGAAATCGGTTGATTTGAAAATTAAAATAATAGAGTTTTAGCTCGAAGAGCGTAAAAGCACGGAATAGCACAAAAACCAGGTTACGAGAGCTTTGCGGTTTAAATAAGCGGAAAGTTACAGGAAAGTCCTTTAGGGTACAACATTCTTCATATTGTTTTACTTAATAAACACGCATCTGAATCAAAATATTTCTCGTTAGTATTGAGCAAATATTTTTTTCTTTTTGGCAAAGAATTGATTGATTATTAGTTTTCTTCATGGAACAGGTAACAAAATATTCAGAGAAATGGGATATGAAAACAGTAGCCAAACGGCTACACTGGTGTTACCTTCAGATTGATACAATTTTCTTTTCCTTTTTCATAACAAAATTGATACACATTGAAGCTCTTATTACATTCAACAAGACCACCTCATAAAAGTTAATAAACAAAAACATACTGAAGTACTGATGATGAAAGTGCAGCGGCTTTTGAAAACTGCTGCTCTGCTCTGTCGTGTAAATTGAATAAATAAAGCTGATGTTTAACGTTTCTTTGTGGTTTCCAATGTTTGTCGTGACTTTCTGAATTAAAAACAGTGTTCGAACAAAATTAGTCTATTGAAAATGATTTTAAAATAAAAATTATTCAATAATATTTAATCTGCTAGTCGATGGGTTATATATTAAATAAACTGTTAATCGGAAAGCAATTAATCAGTCAATTGATTAACTCTTATCAGTAAATTGTATTTTGTAGTCGCCATAACAAGAACATTTTTTCTTTGCAATTTTCATGGCACAATTATCAAGTGAGAACTGAGCGATTATATGACAAAACGATTATAAGACAAAACGATTATATGACAAAACGATTATATGACAAAACGGCTATATGACAAATGCTCTTTTGGTTTCTGGCACAACATATTTGGAAACCATTTTACATAATTCCAATTTACAAAAACAATATTTTATTATAAAACAAAAAAACTAAATGGCATAACACAAAGTTGCTCTGCAATTTAGCTACGCATTTGACTATAGTTGTTGCATGTTGTAAAAGAGAAAAAAAGAAGAAAAAAATACAAAAAACTATTGCAAACATGTCGGAAAAATATTGAAAAACTAATACGATATAAATCAAATATTATGTAAAGTTTAATAAAATACAAATCAAAGTGTGACAAATTCATGCAAGTGGATACAAGTTCTTGCGTGCATTCGAAATGATGCTGATGAGAAAAAGAATTAAACAAAAAAAATCATTCAACAGTGGTACTGCTTTGCAAAGATCTGAAATATTAAGAACTCAAATACATGAAGTTCTGTGTAGACAGGGCATGTGTCTTTGGTCTACAAGTCGATTCTGAACTTGCCACTCAACATGAAGATGAATTGCTGTGACATAAAAGTTATAGATATGAAACGCCCATACAACGTGAATTGCGTTTAGAGTCAAACCGGTGAAGATCAATCAGCAGTCAAGAGCTGCCGAAACACCCGAACAATATGAAACACTTAAAGAACAAGTTCGAACCATAGCTACTGCAGCAAGAGTTGCTGCAACTTCTCATAACCATGGAACATTTCTTAAATATAGTCGAGTACAAGAGGCACAACCAAGACAAAATATCGACTTTCAGTTGGCAGCATTCAATTACACTGCTCTGCAAAAAAATAATTTTTTGTTGCTCCTTCGAATAAAACTTTGTGCACTGTATGGATTTCGATGCGCTAAACGCGAATGCGTTTTCGAGTTTTTTCCATCAGGTCGAGATTTTTTTTATGGGCGTGGCAGTTTTTTCCTCTAAACTAGCCAGGTATGTAGACACCCTAACTCGAGAACGAGTCATCCGCTTTTAAAAAGTAAGTAGAAAAAAAAATTTTTTTCCTGCAAAATTCGTAATTTTTTTCATTTTAAAACTGGATTTAAAAAAAAACTTAAAGCAGATATTCTACAGGGGGAAAGAGAGGCGGAAATAAAGGGAAAGGATTGGGGAAATAGGGGGAAAGGGAGGGAAAATAGGGGGAAATAGAGGGAAAGAGAGGGCAAAGAGGTGGAAAGAGAGGGAAAATAAAGGGAACGGAAAGGAAAAAATATGGGGAAATATTCCGCTTATTTAACCCTCCTTTTCTCCTCTTTCCTCCTGCTTTCCATCTTCCCCCCTATTTTTTTCCCACCTTTCCGTCTATTATTCCCCCCTATTTCCCTCTCTCTTTCCCCATATTTCGCCCTCCCTTTACCTATTTCCCCCTATTTTATTACTCTCTTTCCACCTCTTTCCCCTATTTCTCGAATAATTTCTGAATAATTCCAAAACGATAACAGATAAAGAAAAATTGTGTTTGACTAAAATGAAAACAATTTTGTTACACATCTACTGGTGACTTACTTTTTAAAAGCGGATGACTCGTTCTCGAGTTAGGGTGCAATAAGTCTACGTACCTGGCTAGTTTAGGGGGGGGGGGGAATTGTCACGCCCATAAAAAAAAAACTCGACCTGATGGAAAAAAACCGAAAACGAATTCGAGTTTAGCGCATCAAAATCCATATAGTGCACATAGTTTTATTCAAAGGAGGATTTGGCTGCTGAGCAGTGTTATGAGAAAAACTGCAACTACAGAAAAGCTTTCGCTTGATCCGATTACAAGTGAAATATATTTTCCGCCAAACTTTTGCAAAATGCAATTATCCATTCAAAATGATGATCAGGAAGATTTTCCTGGTTGACGAATGGCGAATAAGTAATTTTGGCTACGAAGAAGGATGATGTCAACAAAATAAACAATTAAATTCAATTGAAGATACCCGGTGAAGTTGCCAATTACAAATCGATGGACGCAGTTATTAATGAAGAAGATGCTGTCAACTATTTAAAAAAGTTTCTAAACTCTTTGGAACCACGTAAAATGGCGTCACACATCATAATTTTAAAAGTTGGTACACCGCTCATGCTCATGCGTAACTTGGATCCGCCGAAATTGTGCAAGACTTGCTGTTAATAAACTATGGCTGAATTCAATCGAAGCCATAGTTATCTGTGGTAAATGTAAATGAAAAGATGTGCTCATTCGATTTCAAGCGATTGCAGTTTCTAGTACGTCTGGCTTTCGCCATAATCATCAATAAGGCTCCAGGCCATTCGCTAAGTGTTGCTGGTTTGAACTTAAAAAATTTCTTGTCTTTCCCACGGCCAATTATGTGCTGCCTGCTTCACTATTGTAAAGACTAAAAAAACTCTAAATATTATTTATCCGCTAGCATTGAGATAAAAATATCTTTAATAAATAAACTGAATATCTTTTTTCCTGACAACTCAAGAAAATGCATTTTTCTTTCGGCTATCCGCTAGCTCGATATAATTATAATCGCACGATTTACAATATAATTTACAATTAATTTCTAAGATATTTTATGCTTCAAATACCACTGTGTTGTGCGCACATGTGCTTAGATCTACACATACATTCACACTTGCGTATATTTTATATAAAATCTAAAAATTATATTTTAAATATAAACAGAAATGGTTTTATTAAAACTTGGCTTCAACACTTAGACACACACACACATGCACAAAAATTCTCTCAATTATTCACAGATCCCAAAAGTATTGTACACACACACACACATACACATACTACCACATACATACAATTTTTTTGCACGATTTCTTGTATAACACAACAATTTTATTTACATCAGAAAATAAATTTAAATTTCATTTCAACAAATTTGGGTTACATATTAAACAACAAGTTTGAAATGTTTATAGAGAAATTGTCCAAAAATAATTCAAACAGAAGTCGTAGAAAAACATTTACATGAATTCGTGCTTGTGTATGTGTAAGTGAAAGCAGACGTTTTAAATAATTAATCACAAAAACATAAAACGATAATTCATTTTAAAGTTATTTAATTTAACTTGATTCCATTCTATTGTCGACCTTTTTTTGATTTCATTTTGTTTTTTAATTAAATAAATTTTTACAATTATTTAGATTTGCGAACCTCTGACAACCGAACATGAGTAGAGACATGACATACAAACATACATAAGCACATACAAATTTATCCAATACTGGTGCAAAAAGGAAAATGTTTATGTAAAAAGAAAATGTAAAAATAATTCTTTTACAATAATTAGAAAAGCAAAAGTCAGGCGCGCATTTCGTGTTAAACGATCATTTTGCCAGGAACTCCAAACGATTTTACAACTAATTTTGAGCCGGCCTTAAGTCCCTGTTGCCTTGAAAACTCTTATAAGAAATTGATATAAGAGTTTTATATAATAATCAGAGAAACTTATTTTAAGAAAGCTGGAAACAAAATCTTTGAATAAACATCAAGACAGGAATTGTTATTCAGGCTCCAGATCGAGCCCACGAATTAACAATTTAACGCAGAACGGATCAGATAGTCAGCGTTGTTTGTTTGGGTCTTCCGCTTTTCACGGTGGCACTATTCATTAGGAATATCAAGAATTTAATAAATAATTTAAGGAAACTTGAAAAAATTTCAAAAACGGTTGATCCAAAAGACCTTCCACGCAATTTTCCGCCAATTTGAGCCTTAAGGCTATTTTAAACGTTTGAACTCTTCAAAAGTGCGAAGTGAGTTTGATGACATAATTTCATCTTAATTTGCCAACTGCTGTAACTTCGAATGAATCAAAGGATTGATGGAGCTCTGCGAGTGCTATAAAAAGATGAATGCTGCTGTTCCATCCGTATTTATGGGTGGCAAAGTTATGAAGAAATTGAAAGTGCTCGATGTTCTTGGCATGAAAGTACCGAGCGCTGGTTGATGGATCGAGCACATTTTTCATGTTGCCTCAAAAGAAGCATTCGAGAGCCTCAGTTTTTTGAAAGGATTTCGATAACCCAAAATGGAGTACAACTTCTGACTGAAGCGGTGAACGCAGGACTGCGATGCTTTAAAACTCGAGTTCGGCGCTACACTCCGTCATGAATATCATGTCGACTTTTTGCACCCTGCAGGATGGTGTCGACAATTGTCGGCCTGTCGCAATGACGAAGGCATATCGCTGGTCGCTGATCATAACCGACAGCGATTAAGATCGTCATGTGCTTAAAGACCAGAATACAGCACCCTCATTCTTTGGTGTCTGTAGCAAAAAAAAACCAAAGTTCTCTATCTTCTAATCTGTTGTCTTCACACTATCCTCTCCTTTCTATTTCTGGCTCGATGCACAGCCCATGTACGGATGATCCATCGCCCTCCAGTAGATTATGCAACTCTATTGATTTATTGAAGCATCGTGGAGTGTGTTTCCCTGATTTACCGATACCACAACGGAATGTGTTCAGGTGACATTAGGGCGTTTGTCCCTAAAAATCGATTGTTAACACAAAGCGCACATGCCCGTTTGTGGTCTAGTTGGCAGTGAACTGCTCCCAGCATTACAGAGAGAAACCATTCTTTTATTCGTATCGTCTTTCTTGCTACGATTAACTTAAGGAAGTTGAAATCGAACGCTTCCAAGCTCTTCTCCCTCTGTCCTATTCCTGTTAATAAAATGGAGGAGGATCGAATTTTTAACTGTCTGATGCACAACTTCTTTCAGCGGGTGGATAAAAATGATTAAGTGAAAAATTATTCTCCAGCCTAACATGCGAATTTTCTTATAAACGATTTCCCATATTTTAGAATTTGTTCAAGTGAAATATTTCTGGTAGTTTTTATTATCATCAAATTAGCAGAATAACAGAGTACAGGATTTTGATGGTGCTACGCCACTTCATCAGCGTCTTTTGTTAAGGTCTTTCACTTTTCACGGGCAGTAGTCATTGAAAATATAAACGATTTAATCAATACTTTTAACGGAATAGAAAATGAGAAATTATTATATACATTTTTTTCTTTGTAAATTAACCCAAAATTAATATGTGAAGCCATGGTGTGTGGTATTGCAAAAAATTTAAAATATTTTCGTATGTTCCTAAGAAAATTCGGCAAGAAATCAGGCTTAAAAAATGTGGAACAAAAAATTCTGAAATCAGTGCCTCGTTTCTGTAACTGAAGCGAGAACTTCTCGCATCGAAAAAATTGTCGTCACTCTGTGAAACACATGATGAGTCAGAATATATTTCTTAATGCATTCATAATTTTGTTTGTTTTTTAGAATAATAAATATATTATTTTATGAATATCCCTACAATAAAAAGCATGACAACCATAATTATTTAGTTTTTCGATGTGAGGACTTCTCACATCAGTTACAGAAACGAGGCACAGGACATGCAGAAAAATAATCAAACGGCAGAACGGAACTTAAGAAGATCATGTTGCCAACCGATGCAGCGGTTTGATACAGATCTCTAACACTTTTTTCATAATAAAATTGGTACAAACTGGTTGGTAGAAACTGTTAACACATTCAACTAAACCGGCTGAGAAAAGGTGATAAACAAAAATAAAGACTGGATGATGAAAGCAATGATGATGGAAGTGTAGCGGACTGTGAAAACAGCTGTTCTGCTGTGTTATGTAAATTTAAATCATAATAAAAAAAGAAAATGTACTTTTAATATTAATGAGATGGAGTTTTTGTGAAACAAAATTTCATGAAATTAAAGTTTAAACATGATTTCTGCCTTGTGACCGCCACGGCTGGCGCGTACAAGACGCAATCTGGACACCAATTTTCAAAAACTTTTCGCAGCATTTGTGGACGTATTTCGCCGATAACTCATTACTTTGTTGTTTATCGACGTAGAGAAGCGTCCTAATATGACCCAGAAGAAAATAATCTACGTGAAATTATTTTTTCATTGAAAGTTTCTTTGAGTAAATAAATTGGAAAGCCCGCTGTGTGGCCCTTAACTCCGCCCTGTTGGAGCCACATATCAGCCAGATTAATGCCACGCAGTTGAGGTACAAAAAACTTTCGAATCATGTTCCTCTACCGTTCACCATTGACATTAACATTCTGACCAGAGAACGAAATAGTGTACGAGAAAATTTCATGTACACCTGCAGTACAATGTACACCCTCAATACATTATAGACATTGCCTTTCTTTCGTTGTGTACACTTTCTGCTTGTGTATGACTATGCCTGTATTTGTGTACATCACGTGTACGTGCAAACAAACGCATGAATGGTGGAGGGTAATTTCTCACACACACACATTAATTTTATAAAGATACAAAAACAAATGTGTATACGGACATAAAGTGAATTCAATGTTTTCAATGTCTTCAAAGTCTTCAATGTCTTCAATGCACAGTCCTGTACACTCAAGATGTATTTGTGTATAAAGTCTAGCATGTTTACATATTTCAATGTGTTTTTTTTCTATGTCGTTGGTGTAAACTTGTGTACACACAGGCTAAAAATGTACACTATTTCGTTCCCTGGTTCTGACCATCAGCCCATAAAGCGCAAAAAACAGTAATTTTCATGTAAAGATGTTTCCACAAAAACTTGTGGATTCTTCTCACGCCAAAGGCAAAAATTCTTCTTATTTACGTACCCGTTCAATCTGAAATGGACATCATCGGAAGATAAAATTTTGAATGGATGTGATTGACGAATACAACAATTATTTTCATCAAAAATTCTAACAATTTGCCCGCGTTGCTTTGGTGTAACTCGATTCGCAATGAAAACTATTTAAAAAGCAACTATCAGCTGTTAAATGGGTGCTTAAATAGGGCAGTGATGCCAACTCAAGGTTGTGACACTCTTAAAAATTAATTAAAATTTAATTTAATATATTGACTCTCTTTCAGAAATTTAGCAAATAATTACGAAGTAAGAAAGTTCTATGGCTGACTTGCCAGCTGCCGTTGTCGTATTCATAATTTCAAAATTAAATTTTTAACCCCAGAATTAAGGAAATTTGAATGATTATGGAAAACCCAGCACCATAAACAATCAGTCATAACACGTTTGAAGGGGAAACTAAAAAAGAAGAAGCAACAATAAGATACAATTTTTTATAAAGAATATCGTTTGCCACCTTGTGGATGTATGACTTACCACAATCGTCCCCTCCTGACACAACATAAACACACACACACACACACATTTTGAACAAGCTTTTGTATTTGAGTCTTGTGCTTAATCTTTTTGCCACCCACTGTAGTATTTATACGACTGCATTTAAACATCTCTGCTGTATGTTAAAATATGATATGTATCATGTCACATGTTGACAATTACATTTATTTTCTTACTTAGTGTTGCCACTGACAACATCTGATGCCACCATTTTGTGTGAGAGCAACGCATTGAAATACTCTTTGGAAAATACAGACCGTGTCTGTGTATGTGTGTGTGTGTGTGGGATGGTAGTCTTGTACTTTATGTTTGCGTTTTGTGTCATTTTCAAAAGTATATCTTCAAATACTCGAACGCTTTTGTAAGTTTGTCTGTATGTAAAACATTTATAATATATTCACGCTCTAACATGTACATGTTGTTCATACAGACACACACACACACTCACACATATCATGTAATTCACACATCCAGATATTCCTTTTGCAAAGAAGCAACAACAAGTTTACACTCAAAGTGATTTTTAAATGTCTGTGTTAGTCAGTTCGTTATCTTTCATGCACAAATTCGAAAGCAATCCAAAAAGGTTTTTCTAGATTAGAATGGGATAATTTTGGAAAACCAATAATAAAGATTACCAACAGAAACAATTTCTTCTTCTTTTTTTGCCCAGGCTAATATACGTCACTGTTGGTCTGTTTTGAAACACAAACTGTTTGTTTGTTTGATAGTGTAACATTAAGACAACATGTACGATTTTGTTTGTAAAAATGTTGTGTGCCTAATTCCAGCCAATTTAAATTTCTTTGATTCAATGTTTGACATATTAAATCATGTGGAGGTACACAATTAAGCAGCGCTTTAAAACTGTCAAAGCCTTTTACGAAAATGGGCGTTTAAATCGAAATGCTTTTCGAGCACTTCGTGCTATTTTACGGTCGTCATGATCGACCGAGTGTATTCACAATCAGGAGAATTGTGCACAACTTAAAAAAAACTGGGTCGGTAGCAGATATAAAAGTGCCTGTCTGTGCATGTTCATCCTGATCGTTCTTAGGAAAATATCGCTGTTGTTAGCGATAGTATGGTAAAAGAGCCTTCAGACGCTACTCGTCGTCGTGTCCAATAGTTGAACATCTCTTAACCAACAATGAAGCGAATTTTTAGAACAGATTTAGAACAGAGCTGAAGTCTCATGACCAATTCAGGCGTCATCAATACGCCGAATGACTGGTGGAAGAAGCAGAATTGAATGATGATTTTACAAAGAAAATCATCTTCAGCGTCGAGAAACACTTTTACCTCAATGAACTCGTTAACAGGCAGGATTCCTGCATTTAGGTCAAATAGAATGCGCAAGTGGTTGTTAGGAAACCGATACATCTGCCGAGAGTGACTATTTGGTGCCGTTGTTGAAAAACAGAGAGCGACTCTTGGGTGCGGTTTGCAGTCTGGCGGCTTTATCGGACCGTATTTCTTCGAAATTAGTTGCAGTAAATAGTGCTCGCTATTGCGAGTTGATAACGATCTGGTTGTGGCCAGAAATCAATCATATTGACCTAGACAATATGTGATTCTAACCAGATTGTGCTACTGGCCTCAAAGCCAACGGAAGTGCGAGAAATTCAACGCCCGTGATATCTCTTGTCAAAGTGAAGTGAATTGGCCACCACGATCATGTGAGTTGATGCCGTAGGACTTCTTTCTTTAGAGATATTTAGAAGAAAAAATATTTCAATAAATTAAGAGCAATTTAAGAGCTAAAGGAAGAGATAAATAAACCTAAATTATATCTCAGCGCAATTGAAAATATGAATCATCGTATAGAGGTGTGCCGTCCATGCCTTAACCTATAGAACTTAGCCAATATTTCTTATCATAGTGAAAAATGTTAAGATCGTTCTCTGAAAAGTTTTTGTATGATTTCCCAATTAACTTCATGCATTTTAGCTGGACCTCCTCTTTACTATTCCCTTCACATCGCCTACTCTTTTCTAAATAAACTGAAAGAACTTTTTTCACTGTCCTCGTTTCCGTGTGAATTTCGTTTCTTCTACAGCTTCTGAATTTCAAATTTTTCGGTATTATTTTTTGTGTGCTACAACTAAAATTGCTATTTATTTGTCATATTTTCCAAACTCTATTATTTGGCTTAAGCAAAATTTAATTCCAAAGGAATTCAGTATCCACATGTTTTGTTTAGTTTCGTTCAAGTTGAATTTTACAAAGCATTTGGATTAAATTAGTTAATAATTTATAATAAAATGTTAACGTTGTTTTGCAAGAGTTTGTAAAAGATTGAAATGTTTTATTTCTTCTATGAAACCTAATTTGTTAACCCGATCATAACAAAGATTTCTATTCAGTTGAAATTTTTATGAATTATGAATTTTCACTTGATAAGTTTAGTTGTAGCGTTTGATAAAATGCGATAATTGTTAATGGTCTTGTGAATAGACGAACTTGTTGTATCGTCATGCAGTTGTATTTTCAAACATAAGAAATTGAATATGTCTTATCAATAGTAATTTAAATCAGGTATGGGAGTTCTCTTATGATGCTAAATATTTTTTTAATTCTTTTAGAGCAAAAGATCCACTGTACTGTTTTTATATAAAAAATGTTATAAATTCCTTAACAACAATGTTTACTAAAATTATGTTTGAAAATTGTTAAGTCAAAAAACAATAACATTTTTTTTGAAACACACATACATACATATTTTAAATAACTCAAATAAAAATTTTTTTATAATCATTTCCTTGTATCTAATATAATAAAATAACATAACGTAGATACAAAATTAACATAACAGAGATACTTATTATGTAATATATAATAAACTTAGTTCAGTGTTTAATTTTATTAACTAAATATTTGTAATTCTGTGTGCTAAATTTGCTGTATCCATTTTATAATTAATTCGTTGTATAGTTGGTACTTTTATTATATTTAACATTTCTAATCTACGTTTATAATTGTAAGACTTGTATTTTGAAAAAGTATTTTGTTTTCAAAAATATCTTTGAATCGCGCCAGGATTGTTTTATTGCCGGTTTGTATGAAACTTTATATCTGAAACGGTTATTAACGCCATCCGCATATTAAAGATGACTTAAGTTTAGGTTTACATTTTATATTCTAGTATTTTAATTATGCCAATTTACCCCCAATAATGACATGGCCTTGTAAAAGCTACCGGTGCCTTGCTTGCAAACTTATCGAACACGAACCAGCAGCTACTCAAGTGATAAATTCTTTTCCCTTGAGGAGGTGTACCTTGTGCAGGAGGTGGTATTTACAACCTTTCGTTTGTGTACATCTGCAAATAAATATTGCAAATGTGCCATTTATTTGTACATACAAATTGAAGAGCTGCAGTTTGTCTGTTTACATGCAGTACAAATACGCTCCATGTAAATCACTACATGGAAACGCTAAACATCAAAATTGCATTCATTTCCGGTGATGCTGATCATTTGATTGACACAACTACTGAATGTAATTTTGAAATTTCTTTTTTAATTTGTTTTATTTACACACATACGCAGACACACACATACATATACACATACACTTGTGTTGGTGGTAAAGTTTGATTGCATTTTAGTTCATTTGGTTTTTTAATAGAATTTCAATTTTGTTATCGTTCCACTTACTTTTTTTACATATAAAAATAAAACTATCACAATGAGTCTTTGCTGTGGCCATAAAAAGCTTTCAATGGTGTTGGAGCACAAGCACTTGGGAATAAAAAAAGAGTGTTTGATGAATAACGGAAATTTAAAATGTCAAATGGTATAGATTTAAAATCATGTTGACATATAAACTTGAATCAATTTAAATTCAATTAAATTTGAATTTATTAGCTTTTGATTTTTGTAAGTTTAGTCAACAATTTTCTTTCTACACTGAACGGATTTCAGGAAACGATTCATAGAAAAAAATTTAATTTTATCATTTTCATAAATTCAATGAATATATCAAGAATTTTATGAAAGAATTCTTCTGGGTTGCTTCATTAGCCTTAATAGTTTCGTAAAGATGTTTAATTGGAATAATTAACAAAAATTTTATGTAGTTTTAAAAGCCATTTTATGTATAAATAAAAAGTATTCAGTTGCAGCTTGAAAACATTTAAATAGCTGTTAACACAATTAAAAATACGTCCATTGATGGAAAATATTTTCCCAAAAAAGCGTAACCACTAAAACCCAATCAAAAGTATTTCGATGAATTGTTTTTGAGCAAATATTTGACAAGTGTGAAGGTGTTTTTAGTATTGTGTTAAATTTTTTAACACTGAAAATATTAACAAAAACTTTAATATATTGAATTTCACAGTATCTATGAAATATATTCGTTGGTTCAACGAAGATTTCGTTACGAAAGTCTGATGGAATAAATAGTTTTCTAATTTCTTTGAGGGCTTCTCAACGAAAAACTATTTTGATGTCCATTTCAATATATCAGCGAATTTATTTAATTGTTTTAACAATAATGCTGCATTAAATCAATGAGAGTATTTCATTTTATTAATGCATTAAATACACTGTATCAATGAAGTTATTGCATTGAATATATGCAATCATTTCATTTAATTGATAAAATCATTTCATTGTGTCATTGAAATTGTTTTGTTGTATTAATGAAATTAATTTATAGCCTCAACGAAAGAGTTTCATATATGCTCTCTAAAAATCTGTGTTTTTATTTTGCAACTCTCGAATAGTTTTTGAATTTTTTTTGTCTAAACTTTCTTTTAATGGAATCCGATCATTAATTAGTGTTATTAATGAACAAAGATATGCTGATATAAGCAGACGTAATTGATCACACAAGAAATAAAACAATTGCGCAGTTAATAAATTAATTGAAAAAAAAATTGATATTTTCATTTTATCAGTGCATTAACTTCACTGTGTCAATGAAGTTATTACATTCAATTAATGTAATTATTTCACTCTATTCATAAATCTAATTCCTGGAAGTTTCGTTTTGTATTAATGAAATTAGGTTATATATAACTTTATTTATTTCACAAAGATTGCGTTAGACTATTTTTAACGAATCTATTTCATATATTTTATTAAGTTTTCATTGAAATATTTTAATCAAAATTTATTACAAAGATCCAACGATACGTTGTTTGAATTTTTAGTTAAATTTTTCATTGGATTAATGTCGAAAATGTTAATAAATTGACTTAGAAAAATCCCAAATAAATTTAGTTATACTGCTTTAAAATAGTGATACTATTTCATGGTATCTATGAATTAACTTCGCTGTATCAATGAAGTGATTGCATTGAATAAATACAATTATTTTATTTTACTCAAGAAACTCCTTCCTTGTAGTATTCAAATTGTGCTTTTATATCAATAAAATTAGATCATAACATCAACGAAACTATTAAATTTATACGAGGCAATTTTCATTGGACATATTTTAACGAAAGTGGCTGCATTAGTCCAACGAACTAACTTCACTAAATCAATGAAGCTATTAAATTGCATCAATGCAGTTATTGATGAAACTTATTCGTTGTATAATTGAAATTTTGTCGTTGTGTCAATGAAATTAGTTTATAGCATCAACGAAAATATTTCATTTATTTGACAAAGCTGTCATTAAACTGTTTTTAACGAAACTTGTTTCAAATAATCAACGATACGTCGGTTGAATTTTAAAAGAATTTCTCGTTCAATGAATATCAAAGTTCCTAGCGTTTATGAAGATAGTTCTTTCGGTGTTACGCTTCAAATTCAATTTAATGAAAATTTAAGTGAAAAAAGAGATTCAAATTATTAACTTTTTTTCATGAACTGTTTTATATATGTCAAAGTTATAAGTTGCAGGATTCATTGGAATTTTAATATAATTTTTAAAATGTATGTAAGTCCATCAGTTACTTACACCATATTCATGTGCTCTGAAGTATTTTATAGATGCGGTTATCAATTTCATCTGAGCGCTTTTGGAACTTTCGTGATTTCCTGCAATTATTGGATATATATATTATAGTTTTTTCTATTATCGTTGTGCATCAGTGAGACTGTTTTCAAAATAAACTGTAAAACCTGCCCTGAAGTATTAAAGTTACATTTATTAATGCAAATAGAGTTTAAAACTTTCCAGATTTAACATTGAAATTGTTCAATTATAACATGTAAGATTTCATCATAATACTTTTCCTTATTTCCAAAGGAATATTATGTATTCAATTTTGCTCTAATAGAGATCTATTTCATTGTTAATACACAACAGAACAGATGAGAGAAGAGAAAAATTAATAATTTTCGTACCAGATTAAATCTGCTGTCCTGTGAATAAATTGCTTTATCCCTATTTAAGGCACATCATTTGCCATGATAAGATCTCTTGTCATATTGTTCTGAACACAATAGACAATATCAAACAATTTACATTTGCCAGCAGTTGACAACATTTTGCCAAAAATAATTTTTACAAATTGTAAGTAATTTTTTCTATAGCCTATTTTGTTATTATTGTGCAAAAGAAAAGAAAAAAAAAAAACGTTGTGACTTAAGGTACTCGGATTTGGAGCATTAATACAACATCTCCATTTCGCAAATGATAAACGAATGAATGACAAGTTTGCACTTATTTGAAATGAAGATAGTAATTTTGTGCGAGCAGACAATTGCAAAAAGAAATAAATAAATATTCGACATTAGAAAACCACAAAGACATGAAAAAGCAATCAATTGATGAATGATTGAAAATCAATCAAAACTAAGCCAAACATATCAGTGAATGTGAAAATGAGCAGACACACAAAACATAATTAATGGCACAGTAATTCTTACTACAAAAAAAAAAAAAAAACAAGAAAAAAATCAATACTCCGCAATGACGAATCTTATATATCCCTCACAGACGTACACCGAAAAAATGTGTTTATAAATTCTTTACATTTCACCATTAATCCAATGAAAATATTCACTAGAACCCAACCACCATCAAACTTCCGTGTATTCATAGTTAAATGGAAATTAAATTAAACAAATGAAATACTTTCATTTAAGTAATGAAAAAGTTTAATTGACACAAAAACACAACTTCAATAATACGAAGAAATAATTTCATCATTAGAATCAAATGAGAGCATTAATTCAATGCTATAATTTCATTGCCACATTGAAGTTGATTCATTAAAATAATATTAATGATATAATCTATTCGGGCCTTTTGTTCGTTCATTTATTGACATTAATCTAATAAAAAATTTTATTAAAATTCAACCAACGTGACGTGGGATTTTTTTAAAAAAGTTTCGTTAAAAATAGTTAACAACTTAAGGAAGTCGTTTTATTATTTAATTGAAATGAGCGAATCTATTTAATGTAAAAGTTTGATTGACATAGTAAAGTTAGGTCATTGATACAATGAAATATTATCTAACTAATATATAATCTACTAAAGTATTTCAGATTTTTTATTAAAATTGAAAAATTTTATTAAAATTCAATAGTTTCATTGATAAAGCATAAAGTTATCTAATTAATATATTATCCACTAAAGTATATGATATTTTTATTTAGTTAATTTCCTAAATTTTCTACATTAATCCAATGAAACATTTTATTAAAACCCAACCAACGTCTCGTGGGATTTTTAAAAAGTTTCAAATTTTTCTTAATTAATTTCTTGAATTTTCTGCATTAATCCCATGAAAATTTTAACTAATAGTTGATTTAATGTAATAGCTTCATTGATACAATGAAATACTAGCATTGATTTCATTCAATAAAATATAATTAGCTAAAGATTTTTCTTAGTTAAATTATTAAATTTTTTACATTATTTTCATGAAAATTTTAGCTTAAACTCAAACAACCCCGCGTAGAATTTATTTAAAGATGTTTCGTTAAAAATAGTTTAATGAAAGCTTTGTCGAATAAATGAAATACTTTCGTTGGTACTTCAAAATAGTTTCATTGATACAACGACGAAACTTTAATAACACAAAGAAGTAGGTAGTTTCATTAATTGAATGGAATAATTTATTTAATGTAAAAGCTTCATTAATACAATGAAATATTGGCATTGACTGGACCCACCAAAATATAATATGCTAAAGATTTCTCTGAGTTAAATTTCTTAAATTTTCTACATAAATCCAATGAAAATTTTAACTAAAATTCGAAAAACCTCTCGTTGGACTTTTTGTTAAACAAGTTTCGTTTAAAATAGTTTAATGAAAGCTTTATTAAATAAATTAAATAATTTCGTTGGTGCCATAAACTAGTTTCGTTAATACAACGAAAAAATTTCAATGACACAAGCAAGTCGATTTAATAATTTAACGAAATAATTGCATTTCTTCAATGTAATGGTTTTATTGATATAATGAAATGATTTATTACACTAAAATATAATTTATTTGAGATTTTTCTTAGTTTATTAATTAAATATAAAATTATTTTGTTTCTTGTGTAGTCAGGTATGTACTTTTGCATCATTTCATTAGTTCTTCATCAGACTTTAATTAAATTCATATATAAAAAATCTCTCAGCGTGGACATAAACTTTTAAAAAAACTATTTGAAAAAAAAAAAAACAGAAAAATATTTAGATAATGCAACGAAAACTCTGTGATTGTCATTGATTTGATGAAGCTTTGTCGTTTATACAACAAAATAATTTCACCGGTTCATTGATTTTTTCATATAAAACTGTTCTTGTTTGGCAACTGCTCAAATAAATCGAAAAATGCTTATGAGCTTATAACATCAGACTTTCATAATATCAACGTAATGTTCGTTGAATCAACGAATATATTTCGTAGTTGTTAAAATATTAAAATTTTTACAACAAAACATATTCATAATTTTTATTAATATATGCCATTTTAAAGAATTTAACATAAAACTTAATTGTGTTAGAGAACAGATATTTAAATATTTTTAGTAAAGTGTCATTTAAAGAGTCACATGATGTTGTCATAAATCCAATGAAATATTTTTACGAAACATGGAGAGAAAATAAAGAAATTTCAATGGAAAAATTTGATGAAACAGTTGTGTTGAATAGGAATGGACAACTGCGTCGATATATATATATATATATATATATATATATATATATATATATATATAACTAGATATATAAATTTCCATACATTTTTTATGATCATTATTCTGACAAAATTTATTTGGATTTTGTCATCCCTTTTGCTCTCCTTTAAAAAGAATATGTACGAATTGGAAAAGACAAATTGCCCACAAATCACTTATTTTCTAGTTATTAATACAGTTATACCCCAAAATGGTACTCGTACATAAAAAGTGCCAGTTATCCCCATTCTCAGCCTGTTTGATTTTGTAGAACTTGAGTCACAGTCACGTGACTAGTGTTGTATCACTTCATTTCCTTTTAATCCGTGATCTGTTATATGCCATGCAAAAGCCTATTTGAAACTTTAAACTTTTCCATTTGCATGGAAGTTTATTTTCCTAATTACAAGCATGAAATAAAACTAAGAAATTAGTTTTGCAACTCTCTGTCTCTGCATTAATTTCATTAGAACTTTATAATGTTTTTTGTTTTTTGAATTTTCAATGACACGTAACTTTGAAATTTTTATGACTGCAGGTTATTGCCACTCAGTTTTGTAACAGTTGCTGTTATGCTGGTGTGAGGCACACACACATCCAAAAGCAATCCTTCACAAATACTGTTGAGTGGTGGCATATTCAGGTTTGTAAAAATATGCTACGACATTTGAAACCACACCAAAAGAGTAAAATATCACGCGCAACAAATAAAATCTGTGGAATAATTTTATTTTTCTTTGATTTACTTTTGTCAATCGTGCCCTGGTATAAAATTAAGCTGAATTTTTATTATATCCTTTTACCTACGCAAAAGTTTAGTGCTAAATACAAACACACACACACACTCACATACATCAACTGTAGTCTGGTGTATTAGTTAGGAAAGCAGCAACATAAATTTCTACTACACAATGGAAGACCTTTTTTGTAATTATTAAAAAAATATTATTACTGAACATGTTTTGATATACGAGGGCTGTTTTATGAGTACGTAACTATATAATAAATTTCTTTTTTGGCATCTTGCGATAGGCATTCGATAGGAATCGTGCCATTGAAAATATTTTCTATATCCCATGACTGTTTTAAAGTCAACTAATTGTGACACTATCGCCTGTTAGCTGGTTGATATTCATTCCACATCTATTTATATATCGTCACAGAAAATGAAAATCTCCTACCACATATACTAAAAATTGTATGGAAGATTAATAAGATTTGCTTATATACAAAAAATGACAAAGAGTCCAAATTTATATAACTGCCCCGGAAAAAAAATTCCAAACAAAGTCCATAAGGTTCTAAACTTATGATCTGGAAATAGTGCAAATCTGAAACTTTTTTAATGCTTTTTACAACAGATTGTGATTGCAAGAAGTTTTCAGTTTTATCGCATTTTCAGTGAATTCGAAGTCAAGTTTCTGATGTTAATTAAATCTGATTTGTTTTTCATCATTAATAGTTTTTATATTGATTAGGAAACTAATTTCTCACTGCGAGTTCTCTAAAGGGTTGGCTAGGCCAACGTAAATTTTATATATTAAATCAACACAATAATATTATTACTAATAATTTTTATTTATTTATTTTTTATAAAAGTTTTATTAAAATCTTTTAAATCAATTATATATTTATAAATAAAATATTTTTTCATTAATAAGGCTGTGATATTTAAAAAAAACAGCATATAACTTGCAATTAAAATAACTTCTGAAGTTGTTTTCTTTTCTCGGAAAAAATGCAACATTTTTTACACTATTTAATTGAAAAAGGCAGTATTAAGTCGTTTCAAACTGCTTAATTGATTTAAAATTTACGAAAAAAAAATGTTTGTTTTGCGACTCCCTCAAACTAAAACTATAAAAGAAGTGAAAATATGTTACACGTTCTCCAGAAATGAGAACGTGTTTAATCAACTACTTGGATGTTGTTGACAATCGTTTGTTAATAAGTCGAAAATAGGAAATAATTGAAACTTTGGAAGCAGAGAAAAAGTGGTTCCCCAAAAAGTGCTTCCATCTTCTTTTACCGGGTAATATATGAAGTTGGGACTCCTCTTTGCTTATTTCTGGGGTTTTTTATAGAGTGATACAAATTTCAAAATTTAATTGTCCGATAAGGCCCATTTCTGGCTGAATGGGTACGTAAATAAGCATAATTGTCGCATTTGGAGTGAGAAGAATCCACAAGCGTTTGTCCAAACACCATCACACCCACAGAAAATTATTGTTTGGTGCGCTTTAAGGGCTGGCGGAGTCATTGGCCCATATGTCTTCAAAAACGATGATGGTCAGAGTGTTACTATTTGTGAAAATTGACCGTGGCGGCCACATGGCTGAGATCATATTTAAACATTAATGTTTTAAAATTGTCTATCCAATAAAGACCGTTTCTTTTATATCAAAAATATATTACTATGTTTTATTATGATTTAAACTTGCATCACTCTATAAAAAACACCAATTATTTATAGTTGTGAAAACAAATTTTTATATAAACAAGAAGATAAGTTTTATAAGAGAAGTATAATTCCTCCATAAAGCTTTTAATACGTTAGATATGGTGTTTTGAATTTCAAGTAACGATATGATTGAAAATATGAAGGTTATGAGAAAAATAAAACAGATTCATATGGGAGAAAATTAGTTTGTTACAGTTTCAAGGCTAAAAGCAGAATTGATCATAAATCAACTCTCACGTTTTGCCTGACAACTCTGTTGAGAATATAAATCAACGTAAAACGATAACGGCAAGTATGTATTAGTTATGTATCGTTCTTAAATGGAAAGTTTTTTTTTAACTTCCCGCTAAGAAAATTTTCAAAAATAAGGAAGTTATAGATTTTAACACGTTTTGAAAAAATCTTGACCTCATCACACCTCTAAGTTTCGAGATCTTATAAATCTTCCATGACTCATTCTGAGCACCTGTCCCTAAGTCTGTATGTATGTATGTACTTGTGAAATTAGATGACCCCTTAATGACTTTGAAGCTGTTGTACTGAATCTAAACAAATTTATATTTTATTATGAATAGGACTCTGGGGATGACCCCTACATAAGCAGTGCAGTGCGTTAGAAATGGGAAACGAGGAGATAGGGTTAAGAGGTTAGATGAAGACAGATGAGAAGATAGAGAACTCGTTGTAGTTATTTTTACGTTTTTACTTCGCCGGTGAATATTTTTGCTCCAGATACCGACGAAAAAGGATACTGTTTTCTACTCTTTTAAGATATGGCGGTATTAATCGCTGTCGGTAATATTCGGCGACGGTTCAAAATTGTTTACTCCGTTCTTGGGATATCGTAAACGAAAAATTCGAAAACAATTATTTATTTTGTAAAGTTTCGAAATTATATATCTGATCAGTTACTGTTTTCGATTGTTTTATAGTTATCGAAAACTACATCAATCAATGTTTGTCATGAGGGAATTGGTTGCTATAAAAACTTAAATAATTGTTTGAAGTCATGCAGAGTTTTAAGGTTAAAATAAGCGGGAAGTTACAGGCAGGGTCTTTGGAGTTAATCGTTTTCATATATATTTATTATCATTATTGTTTGCTGTTAGAAACAGTTGGTTTCTTTCACATAAAAAAGAACTACGAAATATTTTCTATAGAAAAAGAACACAGAAAAGCAACTAATTAGGCTTTTACTATGGCTCTCTATTTATAATTCTCAATTGGTTTTTGAGAGCTTGTGTACAAGCTAAAAGCTTTAAAAGATTTTAATTGGATATCAGGTCTACGGAAGATTTAGTAAAAATGAATTTATTTTAATTAAAAAATTATATCAGACATCTCACATATCGTTTAGCGTTCATTTAATATTTAAGATGTTAAAAAAATCATCAAAAATGCTCGCTGGGATTATTCGTTGCTTCATGTTCATAGAAAAATCTGTTGTTGTTTGTATTCTCTTATTGTGTTGTTTGCTTTTTTTTTCTATTAGTAGGCATCACGTACAGGACTCTTATTTCCGATTTATTGCACGAGTTAATTTTACAGAATCAGATTTCTACCCTTCAAAATAGAAAGAGAGAGAAGAAAAAAGATATTCGATTGCTACTAATTGAATATTAATGTTGTTGTAGAGTCCCTAATAAATTTTATTACCATCAAAATGAAGGATTTAGGAACTTTTGTGAAGCCTTTTTTAGTAAAATTTAACACCAGCACATATTGTTTTGTGCCAAATTTTTTATTTATTTATTTTATTTTCTTTTTGTTGCATAAAACGAATTATTTACAATCCCTTGATATTGAGTTCAGTGAAACTTTCATTCATAACAATATGACACTTTTATGACACTTTTTATGTGGAGCAAAATATCTATTAATTTTTAATTAATAGATTTTTGAGAACACAATGAAACTTCACAGAACAAAAAAAGCGTTATTTAGAGTGTTTTCACATCAAAACCATGGACATGTAATTTTGAGTTCACACTGTATTTTTAATACTCAAGTTTTTTGCACATAAATTTCATCAAAATAAATTAGATCTCTCATAAAAATAAATAAATAATAAATAATGTTTACTTCTTTTAACACTTTATTTACAAACTGTATTGCAAATGTTTTTGTTTGTATAAAATTATGCGACATTTTATAATTTTATGAACCCGGGATATGTAAATCGAAACCGATTATAGAAATTGTAAGAAGAAGAAACTATAATAGACCCAATTTGTATATGATTTCTAGGGTGAGAAAACATCGGTTCGATTGAAATCAAGGCGTGTTAAAGAGCTATCGGATAGCAAGACAAACAAATACATCTCTGCTAATTAATAAAAATTAATAAAATAATAAATTGTTGTAATTTCATATCCACAATTTAATTTCTTAAGCATTTTACTTACAGCAATAAAATTATTTATTATGAATATTTTCTTTAAGATGTTCCCATTGTAAAAGGAAAAGAATTAAACCACTTTATCTTATTATTTTGTTTATCTCTTAAATATCCTCAAGCTATTTTGCATTTTACTTGCACATCAATATTAATAAATTGCATGTTGCAGTCCATTTCATAAAAACATTAAGGAAGATGATTATTTTCCATCAATCAGTTGTCCGTTGTGATTTTCTATTTGTTTGTATATTCGAGGGATTTGCTTTCCAATTAAAATGAAAACTTTTTGTACGCTATTTTAGGTTAAATTACAATTCCAAAAGGATATCAACTCGGTTGGAAATGTGGAAGTAGGCTAAAACTGTTTAATATCCAAATAATTGGGTAATTCAATAGTTCTTTTTTTTATATATTGAGTCATTTCGCTACGAGAACTTGCCTACTGTAGCCTGCTATACAAGAGGGCGGATAAAAGTCTTGATGTCTTTTAAATGCCATTCAAATTAAAATAGTTGGTCTACATGTCAGCATAGCAAAAATATTTTAGGCTACTTGTTCGAAAAGAGTTTCTTGATTCAGAAGGACATGATCAATACTCCAAAGCACAAAGTTAAGCCAATATCAGTTTTATATATCCTACTTACCCAATAAAAATCAATAATTCTTCTAGTTCTTTGACCTCTTTTTGATTAATAATGTTGTCTAATATATATATATTAAGCTTAAGGTCTCTTTATTTTTATTATATTATAAAATTGTTTTTCAATATTTCGTCACTCCTCTGTGTGACTTCTTCAGGAAATTTTTTATTTTTTGAAAATTAAGAAATAAATTTCCTGAAGAAGTCACACAAAGGAGTGACGAAATATTGAAAAACAATTTTATAATATAATAAAAATAAAGAGACCTTAAGCTTAATATATATTAGACATTACCAAAAAAAATCCAAAAAATTTTAAATGTAATTAAATTCTTACCAAAAAATTTTGGCTCAAAAAAATTAAAAAAAAGCTGGGAAATATAATCAACTGGCAACACTAGGACTTAACAAAAGTGTGTTACTATCGCTTTTCATACAGCTTTCGCATCCTTTTTCATAACAAAAATGGCACAAATAGAAACTGTTATCACATCCAAGTGATCCACACAAGTGATAATAAATAAAGACACTTATGAATGCTGATTATGAAAGTGTAGCGGTTTTCGAAAACAGCTAATCTACTCTGATTCGTAAGTTAAATGGTTAAAACTGATGTTGACTTTTCCTTGTGCTGTAAAATATTTATCATGACTCCGATTTGAAATACATAAACAATTCAAATGTTTTTTAATGTCTTAAAAATATCAGCAAATAATTAGCGAAATGTTCCGAAAATTAACCAAATTAGCATTAATTATTTGCATTAAGAATGTTAGACCATGTTAACACATATTAATACAATATACATAAATAACATTCAATTGCATTTACACATACATAATAATCCCATTAACGTCGCACATAAAAACAAAAATTTTTTCAATATAATTGCGAATAATAACTTTTATTTACTACAGCTTTTTTCTCTTTGGTTTATTGTAATTTAAATTACAATATATTTAAAATAATAATAACCATAATAATTTTAACAATAATAATCACAACCTTGATTTATTCAATCAATTTTATTGATACGATTACTTGCATACAAATGAATGACTCGGCGCTCTTAAAAGGTTAAATTTCATAAAGAGAGTTAATATGCTGTAGTTTTTTTTATGAGCTGTTTGTTTGCGTGCTAAAAAAACAAACAGTTCTTTCCTGAACTTTGTTTTTGCAATACGTTGTGTTACAATTGTTCTCCTCATATACTCATGCATTCATACATTCATACACACACACACTTATTTTGGGAGTCATTAAAGAATTTAAATCAAATAATATTAAGAGCACTTAAATCAGTTCGGCTGTTTTATTGCAATTGTTCGGTTGTAAACGCGTAATTGATAATTAAAATTAATTAAAGATGTAGTAAATGTGCAGAGTCAATAATGAGTTTGGTGTCAAAGGAAAGGGAATTTTGTATTAATTACAATTGTGAAAAAATGAAAGTGCTAAGTTAAGTGGGAAAGAAAATATAAACGTTTAAATCTAGATATACATACATAAAATGTAAAAAGTGCAAGTGTTTTTTGTGTGTATACCATGTGACGTCATCGGCTAATGTTTGTTGTTGGCGTAGGTTAGTGATACTTTTTGCTTCGTCCAATTGCTTTTGTTCTTCGGTATTGTTGGTGACAGCGAGAGAAGGTGAGTGAATTGTCGTATATTTAGTTGAGTAAATATTATTGTGCTTGGCCGTATATTATGCAGACATGTTTAAGGGATAAAAATTGTTTTGAAATCATATATTTTGAGTTGAGTAGCATCCAAATATTAAACGAACCGTTTTGGTAGTTGCGTGCGATTTACAATTTAAGTGTTGAAGGGATTTTCTCAGAAAAGTGTTGTTCTGATAAGCAGTGCGATTCAGTAACTTTAACGACTCGATTTAAGCAAAATGTGTCTACGATTATAACTGATTTACTTTTTGTTAACTTAATGGTTATAATACGCCATCATTTCTAAGAATATACATATAAACACAGGAAATGGTATAAAATAGGAACTGAAACCTTTTTTTTTTTTTTTTATTAATTTCAAAGAAAATATTTGTATAGGTATTTTAATATATTTTTGGGCGAAAGATCTACTTTATTTATTTTAAAAATCTTGTTATAATTGTTTGATTTGTATCCAATATTTCGCTTCTTCTGAGATATTTTCAAAAAACAACGTTTACAAAAACATATTGTTCTAATTATTCAGCCTTTGATTTTTTTTTAGATTTCAAGTAATAATTTTGAGCTTGAGGCTTATTTTTATAAAATAATAACGTTAAAATTTTTTTATTTATTATATATATATATCGATATTTCGTTATCCTCTGGACATTTTCTTCAGAATAACAAATAACAATTTATTATAATATATTAACAAAAACTAAATTTCTAATTGGACAAATTTCAATATAAGTATGTACTTGTTATTTTCTTTTTTGATATAAAAATTTAAATGAGTGAATTTTTTTTTTTAATATTAATTTTGAGTTAGTTAATTCACTCTTAGTTAGTACGAAATTCTCCATTTATCATGTTCACTAATCCAAATGCTCCTCTTTTCCACAGCTACTGGAAGCTCTTTTTTATTTTTGTGATTCCGACATCAGAAAATATCATATGACAACACCAGCCATACGATTTTGCGGTTCCATTTTCTATTTTCTTCTTTCGTTTATCAATTATGGCCGTTTGCCATCAAGTTTTGACAAAATTTACAATTTAATTGGTTGATCAGTTAAAACTTTCCTTTTTTGAAGTCATGATCATAGGCAATGAGTCATGATCATTGGCAATACTTCCCCAAAGTAATCTAAAAACACACAAAGTTTAATAAGGCTCCATGCGAAAATTTTTTGAAATCTATTTTGAGCTCGTTTCCCCAACTTTACCTGTAGTGATCTACAAGTGAGACTAGAAGGATTTATTTTTCGCATTTGTAAGCTGTTGTGGATGTGCAAGAAAATCCGTTTTAAAATTAATTTTCCATTTTTCTTCTCTCTCAAGTATTATATTTCTTTCCAAGAATATTATTCTGGTGCTGTTTTGTATTAGTGCGATTATATTTTGCATTTTAATTTCCTGACACAAATTATTTCTTCTTTTGTATTCGTTTAATAGTTTGCTGTTCCATTATTTTGTCTTTTTTTTTTGTCTTGTTTTCCCTGTTGCCTGCCATTCCTTTCCCTGTTATTTTGTATTTGATATCGTTTGTATATGAGAAGATGAATATAATGACAACTATTTGTTTACTCACTGACTGACTGACTGACTGGCAAACTAAATGCTGGGCTGATTTGTTGCATGACTTATCAAAACAAAGTCTAAAGGACTAAAGCTAAACAACAAATACAACAACAACAAGAACAACTAGGAGTAGTAGGTAGAAAGCCATGTAATAATGTCATGTTCAATTCTAGTCAGTTTTAATTTAAAATGTTAAGAAAAAAAAGAGAATAGAACTAAAGCTGAGGCTTGGTAAACTTTCATTGAAAGCTAATTTGCGCAGAGGAATAGCTAAATAGTTATATAAAATGAAATAAATGCAGAGTTATTTGTTAAAATTTGTGTAAATCCCCTACAGTATTGTAAATGTAATTCAAAGATACTGCTGGTAATATAATGATATGCAACCAATTGTGTTGCTGCCATCAGTCAGTTGAGACAAAGCCGAAGGACTGCCACCACTGGCAGTTCGTGTGTCTTCCTGCTTGAAATACAATCGAAAATAAAACACGACAATCCTTTTCTGCAATATCTTTATCCTTTAAATATTAAAGCATTTTGCAACACAAATACATGAAATATGCACATTTTAGCAATTTGTTTGCCTGAATCCATACAAGAGGGAGAGGGAGTGCGAACATAAATTCATACACTTGCACGTTCTTGTTGGAAAACAAAAACAAAGACAAACTTGAGGAAAACATCTCTTGGAGACAATTCTTGCTACACAACAATTTTGACTTCTGTGTTGAATTTTTAATAACGTCTTACACAAAATTCTTAGTTAAAACTTGTCGTTTCGTATGCAAGTAAACAAAAAACATGTACTGCATTCAATGGCAGGAGAACATAAATATTTGAAGATGACTTGAGTACGTTTTGTAACACGCAGCTGAGACTTATAATCATAAAGACTATTCATATTGACTATTTACGGGTCACATGTTTGCCGTGTATTAATCAAACGTACAAAAGAATTAAAAAAGAAAGTGGAATCTGAAAAGTTCATCGTTCAATACTTTATTATCAATAGAAGTGTTTTTTTCATCTGACTAATAGTAGAGTATTCAAGCTGTTAAACGATTAATCTCTACCCGATTAATTATTCGACTAATTTTAAATTAGCTTATGCTGTCCTAAGCCGTTACGGATTACACTTGTGACGTAGTAGCATTCGTGGTAGAAAGTTTACGAGCTCCCACTGTAAAAACCCACAACCCATAAGCTCCATTGTATTGTCATTTCTTGGCACGCTCTTTCTAGACTTTTTGTTTGGAATTTTGTACGGAAGCAAATTACAATAGAGCCTATAAATATTTTAATTACAAATAAAGTTTAAAAACACAAAATGTATATAAAGAATCAATAAGTCTAGAAATAATTTAGAATGACTGGAATTGTATATTTCTAAAACAAAAAAAAAAGGGTTTCCAATTTAAAAAATCTTACATACTCCGCACAATATTTTAGCTGTTGTGTTTGAAAAAAATAATAGCCCAGTTCACAATCTCGAGCAAGTAGTCTAGCATCGTAGCATGAGCAAACTGGTATAACATATTTGACTGGTATAACAATTTGCTCATGCTACGATGCTAGACTACTGGCTCGAGATTGTGAACTGGGCTAATATAATTTCTCCCTGAGAAATCAGTTCTTACGACTCCATTAAGTTTAGAATCGCAACTTGTGCTACCAGATTTTCTCATTTACTTACGAAGTCTTTGCTGTCTTTTGCTTTTAAAAGTATCGTTTCTTGTCTTTTAATGTTTTCACACCAACATAAATTCTACAATAATATTTCATAAAAACAAACTTAAAACCATTTCGGAATCGATTTAAAATGGGTTCTATGAAATGCAACCGTGTTTCTGTCACTTTCGTCCGTGCTGAGTGCTGCCAAGTTATATATTGCAAGCATCTGATAATGAAGGAATACAAGAAAAAAATCCATATGAAATAATGTGATTTCGAAGCACTTGATCATTTTAAATAAATATTTTCTTAGTTTTAAAACAATAATTTGCAAAATATATAGAATTATATATAGAATTTCTATTTCGAAATGTTACGTGAAAAATTTATTATTTTGGTATAAAAACAGCTGCAGTACAGTTTGTGAATTAAGTGTTATAAAAGCAGAGGAAAAGAACAACAACAAATACATCTATTACTTTGAGTAATTTAATATATTGTTAATAAATTAATTGGACAACCTGCGTGTTAAAACCATAGTGCGAACGCAAAATCACAAGTTTATGGTCTTAAAGATAAGTTCAAGTTTTAACTTTCTGTGTCAAAACACTGAAATGCTTTGCTTAAGTCGACTTAAGCAAAGCATTATCTTTCTATAGCTTTTATATTATTGCAGATAGGTTTTTAAAGAAGAAGTGGGATGCTTTCGTAATCGTAAAAAAGATGCGCTGGCAACGATATATTCTTGTATATTTAGTTCATTAGAGCGAGTGCGTGGGTACTTGATGAGACAGCTTTGACACTTTGTAACTCTTTCTGTGTGGGTAAATAAATATAAGAAATTTCAATGGGATTTATTTTTAAACATTTCCAATGATAACCGGGCCTTACAGATTCAGATAGTTGTATGACAATTTTTCAAACCTTGCAAGTCTATCGCAGTTGAAGTTTTCATGAGGCGGTTTCGCAGCGGCGTTTTTCTATGATTTTGTCGGACGTTTCGGTTCGGCATAATTCTCAAAACTTTACAGATACAGACTTTAAGAAATCGGAAAGCTATTAGTTTTACCCCATTTTGAAAAAATTTGAATTCTTATCAGGTATCCACATTTTGAGATCCTAGGAAGCTTCCCGGACTGATTCTGAGAGCTCGTCTGTATGTATGTGTGTGTGTGTGAGTGTGTCAGTGTGTGTATGCCAGCATAAGAGCATTCTTGAAATTAGATTTTCTATGACTTTGAAGCGATTTGATCAGGTCAATTTGAAAATATTTAAAAAAGTTTCAGAAAAATAGCATATTTCAAGGCGATATATTTTGTAAACTTTTCACAGGCTTTACCCAAGTCTTAGTGTTTGAAAATCGCATCGATCACCGACAACCGGGTAGAAATCGGTTAATCCTTTCGTGAAATAGCATTAACGAAAAAACTCTAAATAAGTGATATTTTTCCAAACTCCGAAATTATATACCTGATCGGCTCATATATAGATCGAGAACCATATCAGCTTATTACTTGGGAATCGGTTAATTTGAAAATTGAAATAATGGTTTTTAACCTGGAAGTACTCAAATGCCTACGAGAGCATAAAAACCAGGTTACGAAAGCGTTGCGGTAAAAATTAGCGAGCAGTTACGGGGAAGGCCTTTAGGATCAACCCTTTTCCATATATGTTTTATATTTTGTACTCCACAAATAAGAAAATGTATTAAATATAATTTTTTGAAATCGAATTTTTTTTTGGGATATTGAAAAAAAAATAAATAATTAGAGCGAAGTCGATGAAATCGGCAAGATTCTGGAATTTCGAATAAGTTTTAACCATGGAAAAGCATTTTGAAAGTTGTTTCCGTTGGCAAAAACATTAAGTGGAATAGGACATGTTTTTTTTATTTTTAGTAAAAATAGACTGTTAGTTTTAATCGTGCTGATTTTGTGGCCTTAAATACTTAAAAAAATCAAAATTTCAGAAGAATCATTGAGGGGTTCTTAGCAATTTTCTAAGCGCATTTCATTAGGGCTAATGCAGGTCATCAGATAAACTTAACCCACAAATTCAAGTTTCTGTTTAAATGAATAAGAAACTAGAAATAATATCAAAGTTATAATGAAATTATTATACTGAAATTCGTCGATTAGTGTTATATGTTTTTGACTAGAATATTATAAAAACTTTCGTGCTTATCTTCGTCCAAAAATACTCCTCTGCCAAGTGGTCGTCTTATCTCTGTTTTCATTAAACGTATTCAACAATTTATCCGTTTGTGAAATGAAATGATAACTAAAATTGTCAAGTGCCCATTCGTTAGCGGCGAGCACATAATAAATATTAAATAAATAATCTTCGAAACGCACATATATTGAGTTTTTATACCAACTCTTATCGCCAGATCAGTTGTTAGTGGTTTGTTGACCATTCGATTCCAATTATTTCCAAACAACAGATTCAATTCGTTGCTCTGCTTTTAAACTCAATTTAATACTCGTTCGGCCGTGGTTGTATTAACGTTAAGCGGATATTTAAAAACATGTTCAGCTTTTGTTGCAGCAGACTCATAAAAAATTTCAATTTCGAACGGAATAAACAACTTTTTAACAAAATCTTAACAACAAATACGAAGAGTGTTCAGTTTGCAATTGCCAACAGTAGTTTGAAACGTTGGCTTAGCACCCAACTGCTGAATGATGGGAAATTGCTAATCGTGACAGAGGATGAGGGACAGCCAGTCAGCTCAACAGTTGCAAGAAATGAAATGAAATTTCCCACAGTTTGGTTGCGCGATAATTGCCAATGCTGCGAATGCTTTCACGACACGACCAAAAGTCGCAAAATCAATTGGGAACGTTGCAACAATGAAAAGGCCATACGTGCTACACAAGTAACGGCCGACAGTAGCGAAAATGCAATAATCGTAGATTGGCAAGATGCCCATAAATCAAAATACAATTTAAAATGGCTAAAAGAACGAGATTTTAATGCTGAGCAGCGCAAAAAGTACATTGAAGAAGTTTATAAGCCAAAGGAAATTTTATGGGCCAAACAACACTACAATGAGATATTGAAAATTTATGATTTCCAAAAGATTATGGCAAATGATACGGGTAAGGTCAAGGCGCTGTTAACTGCCAATGAATTCCTTTTGCTGTGTAACAATACAAAACCATGAATTATTTATTTGGAAAGTTATTAGAAAGCCAAAGTGTAGGAAAGTGCTAAACAGTGTTAAGTGTGGATGAAAATTTTATAAAATGGGTTTAAAGAAGTTGTAGGTGCAAAGACAGCGAGTTGTTGATTGTGGAAAGTGTGTGCAGATTAACAAAATAATAAGTTTTTTGGTAAACAAAGTTGAAGGAGGCATTTTATGTACTTACTTATGCGCTTCATCAGAATTTTCCTAAATATTCGTTTTACACGGCGTGCTGGTCTCCTTCGTAAAACATTCCATTTTGAATAGTCTTAATAAACAGCTGATAAATATCGGAGTTGCAAGAGAACTAGGCGCGTTAAAATTATATTTATGTGATTAGCAAAAACGGGTTTTCGATAAATGCGCGTCATTAAAAGTTTTCAAAAATTCTCTTAACACGGATGGTTGGCCTCTTTCGTAAAACAACCCATTTTGAATAGTCCTAACAAACAGCTGATAAATATCAGAGATGCCACATAAAAAAGAAATAGCTTTAAATTTCGAAGACGCATTTCTAAATCCTATTACCGTGTTCAGACATAACCCTTAATTGCGCAATTAAGGAACTTTTCTCAATTAAGGCCTTAATTGACCTCAATTTATCATACAACAAGTAAATTGAGCGATTACTAGTTAATTGTCTCACTAATTGAGTAAAACTCGAATTGCAACCCTAGTCACAAGTGTGTTTATTAAGAACTGTGTTCAGTGAGCAGAAAAATTTCCTACAATGGTGAGCCAAATTTAAAAAAATAGATAAACATAAAAACAAAACAAACTGAATTTTCAAACACACTGAATAAATAAACAAAATCGAAATGGCTGGTGAAGAAGGTGACCTTTGAGTTGCATTCTGCTGGAATAATGAAGGACCAATAGCTGCTGCTTTCTCAAATTTTGAAAAATTTTCAAGTTTTCGTTTTTCTTTTCCTTAAGCACTGATAGTTTTAATTCATAAATCGATCGCAATGGCGCCATGAACTTCATATATCTATTACATGCAAGTAAAATTTCTTTTAAACCGAAATTTGCATCCATTTTTAAGATTTACAAAAACGAATATTCACGAAACAAATAAAAACAATGTTTTTATCAGCTGTCAAATGATAATTGAGTCAGCTAAATTGATTATGTGTGAATACTAGATTTAATTGCGCAATTAAACTCAATCGACTCAATTAAAAATGCATGTCAGAACACGGTATACAGTCGCATATATAATACTTCTGAATAAAACAAAATAATTATTTTAAAATATTGCCGTATGGGTATTTCCATGTCAAATCGTGGCCGTTTAATAGAAAAACTGTGCAGATTTCCACTACTCAAAATAATATTTTATTATTATTAAAAAAGGAAATAAAGTGATTAATTTTGCACCGCATTCTGCAACTTATTTACAAGATTTCTTTTCTAAAGCAAAACTTATGAAATCGATTGCAACAGCTGCCTTTAAATTATGCCATTTGGAAAACCCTGCTTTTCATAAGCAGACTCTTTTTTAAGCATACAACTGTTGCCATATTCATAAACCAAATAAATTTCTCTTCCCAAACTTACAACGTCATGTTAAACAGCTGAAATAAATCAAATTTTAGTCTGACCAAATTTCCTGGACTTTGATTTTTATAGTTTGGAAAAATTGTCACACAATTAGATTAATTATGGCACCGAAGGCACGTAGCTTCACATGTTTGCTCTTGTTAACAGGCTCTTCATAACAAAAATACAAGCCAAAAGGAAAATATAACAAGAAGAAACAAGAAAAAGATCCATTCACATCGACGACTGGACTAAATGAAAAGAAGGGAACATAGAAAACATGCACAGAAAAATAAGGTCACAAGGCAATTGTTGGTACATTAAATTTCAATCAGCCAAAGGATCCTTCATATTATCGTATGTGTGCATGTAGTGGAGAGAGTACAGAAAAGTGTCCTAGATTTGCAAAAATCTCTGCAATGAATTGGTTGGCAGATTGATGTTTATACGTTGGTGTATGTCACCTACCTCAAGCCATACCGCAGAGGGCCCTGAGGATGACAGATGTGGCGACTGCTGAAAAATAGCAGGTTGCTTCAATCTTTTTGTTTTCCTTAACACACATTCCTAAATGGTTTTAAATATTTTTTTTTTTTTTTGGTTCTTAACAAACAAATAATTTGATTTAAAATACAACAGAATTTATACAAGTTTCTTTTATACGAATAAAATCTTGTAGTTCAAATAAAATGCCAGACAGTTTGTGTAGGTTTTCAATTTCTATTGGAAAAATTTTTTAACAACCTTAAGCAGTGTTCAGACTCAGAAATATTTGAATATCTTTTCCTATTTTCAAAATAATTAACATGAACGTGAAAACTTATAAAAAGTAATAAGAATTTATCAAGAGGTTTCAATTAGTGACCAGCATGTTTCGCTTCCTCAACTCAATTGCCAGTTAACGCAACTGGATGTGGTTTGTATCATCATCATCATCATCACCATCATCATCATCATCATCATTAGATTTCTATCAGCAGAATGGTTTTTGGACATGGGGAACTTCCAAGTTCTTACCTCTCTATATCCTTTTGCAGATCTTTACAAGTGGTTAGAAACTTTAGCTGTTTACGGCTTCGCTCTCATTAAAAATGCCGGACATGATGTAACTGTAGCCAGACAATTGGCCAATCGTATTGGATTTATCAAGAGGACAACATACGGGTAATTATAAACAATTTAACACCGTCCGACAGAACACTGGCAGCATCTGCTGCAAAATTAAAATTTAATGTTTACGAAAAAAAAAAGAAATCACATGGAAAACGGCTGACCCTAAAGGCCATGCCTGTTACTTTCTGCAAAAACTCTGTTTTTGGGCTCTTCGAACTGAAACGCTATTAATATAATTTTCAAATTAAACGATTACCCGGTGAGTGAAGTAGTTTTCGGAGTTGAGAAACTATTTTTTATCGAATTTTTTCGTTCACTATTACTCACGAAAGGATTAACCGGTTTTTACGCGGTTCCCGTGGTTTTTATATAACCAGAGCTGAACTCCGTTTATGGAACTGATCAGTGATGCTGCTTAAAAGTTATTCTAAAAACCATTTTCAAAAATGCTTTTTTCAACTTGAAATCTGTCGGCTCAAATCGGTTGAGGGTCACAGGAAAACTAAATTTAGAAACATGTTTTTGGGAATTGTCGTTTTAATACTCTTTAATTTTTATTTTTTCCACCAAAAGTTATAACTACAATTAGAGTTGGCAAAAAACAAACCAGTTGTAGAATGAAACGTAAGAAAATAAAAAAGGAAAAGTGATTAGTGAGTTGTTGTTATGACTTTGAAATTTGTTTTTAAGCTTCTCACTTATTAAAGCGGAAGTTTGAAATAAATATCTTTAGTTATTCTAAGAAATTGTTGGCTAAAGGTTCCCTGATGATCTGCATTAGTCCCAGTAAAATGCGCATGGGAACTAGCGAAAACCCCTCAATTGATCACTCTGAAGTTTTTAATAACATTTTAGGAAAAAAGAATCAACACGAAAATAAAAATCTCTTATTTTGATCACTATAAAACTATTAAGAACACTAACTGATCAGATATATAATTTCCGAGTTGACGAAAAATCACTTCTTTTAGTATTTTTTCGTCAACGATATCTCAAGAATCGATTTTGACCCGGTTGGCAGTAAACGGCGTGGTTTGCAAATGTAAAGAGCTGATTTTTATAAAAAAAAATATTTTGAATTATGTTGATGTTCAAATCGGTTCAAATTCACAGAAAATGTAAGTTCAGGAAAGCGTTTAAGAACGTTATATCTTTGGTTTTGATTCGGTTCAGCAGCTGACATACACACACACACACACACACACATATAAAGACGTGGTTACGTGAGACGTGGTTCTCAGAATTGTTAAGAAGATCCCTCGATCCTTAAAACGTGGACATCTGATGAGTGCTCGATATATTTTTTTCTTAACGGAATAAAACCAAAAAATTTTCTATATATCAAAATTTTCAATTTTCCTAAAGGGAAGTATAAAAACGCAATTTATTTAAGTTGGTTAATTTAAGGGAATTAAATTTAGATTGATTTAGATACTTTGATGTTCAAAAATAAATTCCAATTTGCCAGCTCTGAAGCTGTCCTTTTAGCTTTCTTTGGAATACAATATCAAATTTTAAAGAAAACAAGAAAATTGTTTTTCTTTTGTTTTATTTGATTGTATTTAGTTAAAAAGAAACTTTTAATTGTTTAACCCTGGAAGGGGATTTCCTTTTTGTATAATTTTTTATGCCATTTTGTTATTTCTTACAGGGATTTTTCAACAAATTAAAAGTTTTGAATAGCGTTTTCATGATCTTTATATTTTTTTATTGATTCTAACGGCTTTAAAGCCGGTACTGTGAAATTTTTAGATCGTGTTTAGATGCTTTTTATTAAAATTCCATTTTGTATTGCTGTCGAATTTTGTATTGTATGTCGGATGGTGTTCGAAATCATTCAATAATTGTTAGTAATTCAACAACTATTCAATTACACGTTCCAGCGAAGAGTTCGAAGTGAAGTCCAAAGATAATGCTCGTAATTATGCTTATCTAATGACCCCCCTGCCGCTCCATATAGACCTGCCATTTTATGAACATATAGCAGGCATTAATATTCTACACTGCGTGGAGCAGTCCAGGGCTAGTGGTGGTGAGAATCTTCTTACCGACGGTTTCTATGTGGCTGAAGAATTGAAACAAAAACATCCCAAATATTATGAGGTCTTGTTGAATACTCCTGTCGACTGGCATGACATTGGAAGAGACAGTGGCATGGAGTTTCATAACATATGGAGGGAGCCGGTTATAAAGTAATAATACCATCAAATACATTTAAACTACTGGCATTATAATTTACAAGAAATCTTCTTACAGTTTGGATGCGGACAGTCGTTACCATCGTATCAATCATAATACCACAAAGCGTGACAGCCATTTCACCGTTCCCTTGGCAGTTGTAGACTTGTGGTATGAAGCGTACGATAAATTTATGCAAATTGCACACGATTCCATGGTGGAGTTTAAAACGAATTCCGGGGAAGTTTTTGTTTTCAACAACAGACGCATGTTGCATGGTCGCACGGCGTATGTGGATTCGAATGATAATAAACGTCATATGATTGGAGCCTACGTGGACTGGGACATTATTTATTCAAAGATGAGAATTTTAAAAGCGAAAATCGAAAAAAAAACTATGACAGAATTATGAGAAATAAATAATGGAAATATTGAAAGAAAAATTCAATTCAAATACTTTTTCATAACGCCGCCTCAAAATGCAAAATAACGTCTTAATATTTTTTAAAAGTTTACTGGAGAAGCAAAACCCTCTTTAATTCCAATTATGTGCTGACTCCGTTATTCCCAAAATTTTACTAAAAAATTCCAATTCGAGTTGTAATAAAGCCAACCAATTGTAGAACAGAAACGTAGGCAAATAAAAAAGGAAAAGTGATCAGTGAGTTCTTGTTATGACTTTGATATTTGTTTTCGACTTCTCACTTATTAAAGTGGAAATTTGAAATAAATATCTTTAGTTGTTCTCAGAAATGTTGGGTACAGGTTCCCTGATGATCTGCATTAGCCTCAGTGAAGTGCGCAGATAATGTCTAAGATGAACGTCAATTCCTTACCATATGGCCTACCTGATGGTGGTCTTAATACCGAGTGAAATTAATATTCACCACCACCCCTGACGCCCTCAGGGGTCACCTGAGTGTCCCTTGAGGACACACAGGTTGCAATTTCATTCATATGGTACCGCCAAGCCATAATCTTATACCTTGACAAGGTGTTCAGGCGTATCTTAAACCCTTGTTACTTCCGAGGAAAGCATGCCATCAGCACCAAGAGGAACCAAACTTCAAAGTCATAAGAATTATCCCTCTTGACACTCCCAGCACCGCTTCCGCAACGTCTGCTGATTCCCATAGAGGCCAACATCAGCAGGGTCGAAGCCCCAGCATAGTATGAATATGTCAGAACATCAACCCTTCTCTGACACGTCTGCCAACGACTCTTGTTATAAGACCACAAACACCACTTCGACTCAATGAAGAGACCTCAACCAATATCTGGCCACAGAATCAACCAAAGTCTCATCTGTGGGTCCAAACTAGATCCCGTGGCACCAGTGTAAGGAAACTGGTTACGCCTCGCGGGTCAAACCAATGTAGGTTTGCAACCTACTATTGATATTTGATCCATTTTATGGCGGGACCCAGGTATCCTTCCACCTGTATTTCTTATCTTGACCATTTTGCCTATTGTGCCCCCCGGGGGGAGTAGTGAAATGCGCATTGGAACCAGCTAAAACCTCTCAATTGATCACTTTGAATTTGCTAGTAAGATTTTGGGAAAAAAACAGCACATAATTAAATTTAGCCGTTTTTAATAACATTTTACAACGTCAATTTTTATTTTTGCAAAGACGATCCCCTTATGAAATTTCAAATTTTAACATTATTTCAAAAGCTTAAAAATAAGCTTCTTTACTTTTAAAACAAATTTTTTTATAAACTATTGACGGAAAGGAGGGTTTAAACAATTTTTTTTAAATTAAAGTAGTTTTTGGCCTCAGTGAAAGTCTATAATTTCTTTGACAGAGATTTTAATAGATTAATTTCAACAAAACTTGTATAATTTATCTTCAACAAATCGTAGATTAATATCAAACATTTAATAAATTAACTAAGAAAAATGTCAAATAACTTTGGTTTTAGTACTTTAAGGCACTGAAGTTATTTTATTTCATCAATAAAGTTAAAATATTGAATAAGTCGACTCTTTTTATTCCACTGATGAAATTACTTCCTTGTATTATTGAAATTCTGTGTTTGTATCAATGAAACATTGCCATTGAATAAACGAAACTATTTCATTTATATTACAAAGTTTTTAATAAACTAATTCTAAGGAAATTTGTTTCATTAAAGCAACGAAGTGTGATGTTGCACACAAAAAACTTACACTAAATCTCAGTTGCACTGAGAAACCCTAAGCAGCTGAAAGAAGTTTTTATTTACTTTTATAAAGCGTTAATAACAGCATGCATTTTTTTTTTATTGCATATTTAATTACATATTCAAAGTTCTTTTAATCCCTGCAGCATAAATATTCATTAACTAAATAATTCCAAGTGCTCTCTAATCATGTGCAACTAATCTGAAACGAAAAAAAAAAAATAATAAATATATATATATATATATATATATATATATATATTTCCGCAGCACGCACATGCCTAAAAAATCGTATACGAATAATTTAAATATTTAATTTGTCATAAATTATGAGTCAACAAGAATTTAGTTAAAGCAAAATGTTTTTGAAATAATAGCATTTTGAACAACAAGTGCATTATTTTATTTGGTACATGTTTGCGGTTGACCTCAAAAGCCACAATTTACATAAAATAAATTTAATTATATTAAATATATACGAGCGACAAATTTTCAGTAGGATATTAAGGAAACATATGGTTCAGTCAGATTTGCTGTTTTATGGGAAGTTCTATGGTGTGATAAATATGTAACGAAATAAACACAATTCCCTTCAAAGTTTTTTCAGTTGGATTAAAGGCGTTTGTAATTTGGCAAATTTGTTGTTGTGTTTAACACCATGCTGGTAGACTTCAGCGGACAAAAATTGGAAGTGTTTATATATTAAATTGTATGACCCGGAAATCTCTATTGCGTCCGAGAGTCTTTAAGGAACAGACCAGCCGGCATATATTTTAATTCGTTTTAAGAACGGTTTATAACAATTTAATTAAAAGTAAAACCATGACTTGAGCTTCTCTGAAAACTTGGCAAAGAAGATAACTTTTGGCACCACTTCCGCATCATTATTTTAACATCCCATAGAAAACTTTCGAATGTGATGTTTTACTAGGATCTTTCTAGAGCAGTTAAATCAAAAGATATAAACAATTATATTTTAAATTAGTACATATTTTGGGGAACTTGACGTTTTTTAAACCTGTCTAATTTTAATTATGTGCTGATTCTTTTTTCCCAAAGTCTTACTAAAAAAATCCAAAGTGATCAATTCAGTGGTTTTCTCTAGTTCCAATGCACATTTCACCGGGGCTAATGCACAACATCAGAAAACCTTTACCCAACAATTTATTAGAATAACTAAAGATTCTTATTTCAAACTTCCACTTTAATAATAAATGAGAAGTCGAAAAAAAATATCAAAGTCATAACAAGAACTCACTGATCACTTTTACTTTTTTATTTTCTATTGGTTGACTTTTTTCCGACTCTAATTGTAGTTGTAAGAGAAATAAAGAACAATAACAACTAATAATTGTTGTAATATAAAAACGATTTATAAATTACTCTTTCTTTAATAAATAGTTGGATAAAACTCCAACCTTTTCAGTCAAACTCTGTACTGGCTTTTGAATACCTTTTGAGTAGATTAATAAACGTGCTACAACTAATTTTTATCAAAGCGAAAGTATTTGTTTGGTGTTGGTTTGAATTTTTCTAGAACTTGGGGTGACCTGCTTTGAGATCCTGTATTTCCCTTTAGACATATAAGATGCAAACTTTAAATATCTTCTTAAGTATTTTATGAAATTCCATAAAGATCTGAAGAAACTAAACATTAAAAAAAAATGATCATTGAGTTCTGTTTTTAATTTTAATATTAACTCAAAATTTGATAAATTTTACTGATGATCAGTGAAATGCACGTCAAAACCCCCTCCATGATCGATTTTAATATTTAAAACTATTTGGGAGTTAAAATTATAAATGCGTGATTAAAATTATACGAAAAATATTAAAATTTCAATTCCCATTCAAAAACTATAGAATTAATATACTTTTTTTTTCAAAATCCCCCACTGTGCAATCAATTTAGCCTTTCGTGCGATATGATCAATCGAAAAAGTTGGTTTTTTTTTCAAAAACTCCGAAATTATATATATTCACAAACTTTGTCTGTCATATGCTATACTGGCTTTTGAATAGTTTAATAATCCTGCTATAACTTTTTTCAAATCGAAGTTATTTGCTTAGTGCAGGTTTGAAGTTGTCTTAAGTTTGGGGTGATTGAGTTTGAGCTCCCGTATTCCCTTTAAAAATATAAAAAGGAAACTTTAAATATCTTCTATAGTATTTTATGAAACTTTATAAAAAGTTGAAGAAAATAAAAATTAATAAAATGCATCGTTGAGTTCTGTTTACATTTTGATATTAATTAAAAATGTTATCAATTTGAGTGGAAGCTTAAAATAGTATTTTTTGTTATTCAAAAAACTATTGGGTAAAGGTTCGCTGAGAAATTCGCAAAAAACCCTCCATAATCCATTTAAATATTCAAATTTTATATTTTTGTGTGATTAAAATTATATGAAAAATATTAAAATCTCAATTCCCATTTAAAAACTATAGAATTAATTTAGTTTATTTGCAAAAGTCCCCACTGTGCAATCAGTTCAGTTTATCTCTTCGTGGGATGTGATAAACCAAAAAATTCGAAAAAAGGTGATATTTTTTTAAACTCCGAAATTATAATTATATCACATCTGTTAGTGTTCTAGATTATTTAATAGTAATCGAAAACTACTTCACTGGAGAATCGGTCGATTTGCTAATTAATATAATTTTGTCTGCTTCGCGTTTAAAATCAGCTGGAAGATACAGGAATGGCCTTGAGGGTCAAAGTTTTTATTCATCTATTTGCCTATAATTTATTTTTAAAACGGTTGAGATATAAAATTAATACAAGTTTTTAATGTTTTGTCTCACAAATTTCAAAATACAGATAATTTTTATACACGAAAATATTTCTTTTAATTTTATAATTGAATGAATGAAATATTTATGTTGTATATTTTAGTTTTGTTAAACGCTATAACTACTTTAATAAAACATTTCTTTTTATCAACATTCAACTTTGCCACCCTTCAAATGTATTTAAAAAAAAAAAAGAAACCACATGGATCCAGATTGTGTGATTTAACTAAAAACCATGAGGGATTTTACACACAATTTTGTATTGTGACACAAATCGCTTTGAGTAACACGAATATATATATTTTTTCCTTTCGTATTAAGTCATCTTTTTTCGTCTTAAATATGTTATTAATACATTTTTGTAATAAACGAGGGAAGACACAAAAACTACTCCACCATTTCTTATGCTTCGAACTCTTTAAGTTTCTGTGAAAGTTCATTTCCAAGTTTATCTCTCGTTTCGTGCTGCGTGTCTTCTCTCAGCTGTTTTAACTAATTGCCTGTCAGTTAAGTGTCAACATTCTCTACGTGTCCAGAATTATAATAAAATCATAACAAAAATATACTCTCTCTTAGAGATATTTATTTATGAGTGAATGTGTGTGGATGTGTTTTTGAAATGTTATAGACAACTGCCCAGTTTGAATCTCCAGTAGATTTTCTTCCTTAAGGCTTTACTAAAGGCCTGCTCAGCATGTCTTATCTAACTGCTAAATTGTAATTTATAGAAATCCTTGGCCTTGAATCCTGCATAATGTATAAGAGAAAAGAGGAAAAAAATTACAATAAGAAGACTACAAATAGAAACACCAACTACAAGCAACTTTAGAAAAAAAAGGATGACTTGTTGTTTAAATTAGACTTTTTTTGTGGAAATTGTTGCTTTTAAGTAGCCCCATGGCAGAAGTCATATTTAAACATCAACTCCATAGAATTTTCTTTCAAATAAAGCTCGTTTCATTGATATCAGTAATATATTTACTTGCCAGAAGTCCCCTATAACTACTACTCCAGGAGCTGATCGGACGAAAAAGTTTAATGTCTTCCCTGCAACAGAACGGGGCTGCAGAGACACCAGCTTAAAAACCCACTCAACTGCATTCTGCGGGGAATATATTTCGAAACAATTTCACTACTGGATAGCCTTATCTGGTGTCTGGGAGAAGTTTGTATGGATTCTACACAACTTCATAGATTTATGCAGTCTTTAGTCCTCACCATGGGCCTGACCAACTCCAAGCGTAATCGCTAGTTTGCGAGCAGTCCTTCCAAACTATTTAAATTCCACTGCTTAGCCTTCATTTATGTGTTTAAATGGTTTTCAATTTGTTGAAATTTTATTTTGTCACATCCTAACGGATTTGGTTTCCGGTAGTAGAAATTTCTCATTTCCTGCTAAACAAAATACATTTTGCACGAACGAATATCTTGTGCAGCTTCTTCTATCTCTTAACGATAAGTTTAATTAAATTTTATAAATGTTGTTGTGTGTTTCCTGATTTAAAATTTCAATTAAAAATTTTCCATTATCCTTTTTAAAATACAAATTACTTGTCTTTAATATCAGTACGCTTTAACGGATTGTTGTTGTTGTCTTTCAAGGAAATATTCGCAACTGTATTTGTATGAGCAAATTTTTTTTGTGTATCCTCTTATGCCGGCTTTGAGCAATCAGCTTTGTTGCTGCTTCTGCACAGTATTATGGCACAGATATTTTCATAAATTTTTAACATTTTTTAGCTCCACATAATTGTTGGAAATTATGAAAAAAAATGTTCAATTAAATAACTAAGATTTTATGTTGTACTGCAGGACAGTGAAGGGCATATAATTTGTAATAATTTTATTTATATTATTAAATAATGAGGTAAAAAATATTGTCCCAAATTTTTCAAACTAAAAATGTAAGAATTAAGTATCGATGGGCTGAGTTTAAAGTCCAGAACTGTAGACATTTTTAAAAATATAATGGCAGCAATTTAGTTTCTAGATTCAAAGTAGATAAATTCGAAGTGTGCGACTTAAAAAATATGACGGCAAGAAAGTTTTGGTTACAGGGCAGGGAGGCTCTCAGAGAAAAGAAAAAGTTTGCAATTGTGCAAAAGCAGTTTCGGCCTTGAATGAAACACTCTCGCGTAGGGATATTCATATTCCCTTTGTTGAGCTGTTAAACATTATTAAGGAGTGCGCAGAGAAGAAGGCGAAAATCAGGTGGTCAACAATTACCGACTGTAGGGTATCCAAGACTTTATGTTTCTCTTTAAGCAGATTCTGACTTTTGGGAGGAAGTTGCTGGCAGTCCTGGTTGGGGTCATGATGGGGCACTGTGCAGTGAGACTCCTTGGCCTTTACCCACGATGGCCCTTTCAGCAGTTGCTTAACTAAGAAAAGATGAAGTCAGTACAACATCTCCTCTGTGACTGCTCGACCTTGCAGGAGCGTAGGGTTAGACATCTAGGCGCTACTTTCCTACGGAATCGTCAGGAAGGCCTCTTTGGCTCCCCTGGCAGACCTTATGGAAAGTTCTGTGTGGTTCTCAGGAACTTCATTTGCAAGGATTTTATGGAGCGCAGTCCTCTGGGAAGTACGGTGCTAGTAAATTTTTTTTGCTTCCACATTTTTCTCTTTATCTCGTATTCTATACATTAACAGTGGACGAATTATACAGACGTTAACAGAAGAATACCCGGGTGTGATCAAAACATTTTTATGAAATTAATTTCGCTACCAAACTTATTTCGGTGTTTACTAAAACTTGTAAATATAATGTAATAAACATGCAGTGTCCAGCGGCTTTCGAAAACAGCTATTCTGCTATGCTGTGTAAGTTGAATATATAGAATAGGGAGTTACTCTGCAATGCTAAAGTAATTTTTTTCGCATCGTAATACAGAGTAATCTCCCAGACTTTGGCTCTTCCTTGCGCTTTGAAACTTTTGTCTTATAGTTCTGAATTGAAAGTACTTTCCGAACAATTCAGTACTTTTCGAAATAGTTATTAGAGTTGGCTACTTTCATGTAACAAAAAAAAGGTTAAACTGCCCAGTCCTGTAATCGTCCTTTTCATTTTATTTGAATATTATTAACAATTTTGTTCTGTCTGAATTATAAAATGGTTTTAATTCATACGAAAATTAAAAATGCTGTTGGGAAGTTACTTTTACTTGCCACCTCTGGAAGTGTATATTGGATTTCCAAATAATAATCGCGTTTTTTTCTGCAAGAGTTTCTAAAAAGCGGCAGTTTGAAAAAAGTTTTAAAGCAGAAATAATTTAAAAATTTGTCGTAAGTGACATCGGAAAATTTTTTTATAATTTACAAATTTCCTAACGAAATTAGGTGTCCATTTTCTAATAAAAAGTGCAAAAAATTTTGCATTTTTTCGCAAAGAACATACGACTATCTCCAATACATAAATCCCGTAACAAGATTTTTAGTTTACGTTGACCTTTCGAAAACCAATTTCACGTATTGACAGATGGATATGATTTATTCGACTTCCATATTCACAATGGAATTAATTCGGTTGTAGCGAATTAATTACAAAGTCTTGCTGTCTCTTTTGCTCTTTTCATACAAGAATCTTTCATTATAGAGAACACGCTTATAACGAATACTCTTTTGAAACGAACTACTTTTTACGGTCCCACAAAATAAATTGAAAATACATCAACTCTTCTATAGAGATCTTATAAAAATGCGTGTCGTTTTGTTAGGTTTTTTTTTTTTTGTAAAGAACTTTTCTTGTAACGAACAACTTTTGATGGTTCCATGGAGTTCGTTATAACCGACTTTTACTGTAGATACTTTAAGAGATCGCATATCATTCTTGTGGAAACTATACACCGAATGACGAACAATTTTTGGTGATGATTAAAAATATATTTATTGTTAATTTTGCTTTCTATAGTTGCAAGGACTTTATCATGAAACTAGTGATAAGTTCTTTTCTGGAAAAGAGTGCAACATATTTTACACTTTTTATTTCAAATAGCAATTTTCTGTAATTTGAAAATAAAAAATTTATTGGGAATGAATCTAACATTCTGCACGGAAAATAGCTTCCAACGTGAAACTCCTACAAAAAGCTAAAAAAGTTGTACCTATTTTCCAAAAAAAAGCTCTAACTTAAGTGCAAAATATGTTGCCTATAAACTGGTCCACAGTGTACAATATTTTGAATCCGCCAGGTTATTTTTTCAAAGATTTCACACGGGCAACTTATTTATTAAAAACTCTTATTTGCAATTGCTTGATAATCGAATAAATGAAACGTCTATTGAATGAATATCCCATTCAAATTGTTTTCTATCTGAAAAAGATTTTAACAATCTTAAACTATTTTATCCGATTTTAATTAGTTTATTTGTAAATATTGCTCCAATTTTGTATGTACAATTGAGACAGCAAGATATGATATTTGATTGAATGTTTATTGTGTCCTCTGCTGTCTTTAATTAAATTTGTATCCAGGAAACTGTGTCCGCTTTTGTGTAGCACGACGTGCTACTTATTTGCTTAATATTGAAATACAAAAGACCAGCGTATAAATAAATGCAGACATGAACTGCAATGTTAAGCAATGCAGTTAAGCAATGATTTATGGAAATGCACATGAATTACGATTATGTGATGAAGGTGGTGTGGCTCGAAACTCGTATTTCGTTGGGAACGTTGGAAACATATAAGTTTTTTTCAAATATTTTATTAAAAGTGTCATGTAACGATTTAAGCTTTGAAGTACATTTTTCTTCGTTTGTGTCTTAACATTTTTTAAACGTGTTTAAAGTACGGGCAGACAGTGTTTTAATTGATTTCCATTCCTGCTACAAATTGCATATGTGGGACTAGATATTGTTGCAGTTACTTTTAACTCGGAGTTGCGTCTTCTGCTCGGCAATCGTGGTAACCACCAGAGAACGAAATAGTGTACATTTTTAGCCTTTGTGTACACAAGCTTACATCAACGACATCGAAAAAAAAAAGACATTGAAAAATATGTACATGCCACACTTTATACACAAACACATTCTGAGTGTACAGGACTGTCCATCGAAGACATTGAAAACATTGAATTCACTTTATGTTCGTACATATATACATTTGCGGTAATGATACCATTATATTTGTTTTTGTATCTTCATAAAATTAATGGATGTGTGCGCAGCAGAGAATATTAGTTTTTGCGTCTTGAAAAAATTAGTGTGTGTGCGCGCAGTAGAGAAAAATAACCCACCACCATTCGTGTGTTTGTTTGCAAAAGCACCCTGTCGGAATTTAAGATAATCATATGGGTTAGCTCACGAAATCTCATCAGGGCATTTACACGAGATGTATACAAGTACAGGCCGAAGGTGTCCACAACGAAAAGTGTACACAATGAAAGAAAGAAAAATGTCTCTAATGTACTGAGGGTGTACATTGTACAGCGGGTGTACATTAAACTTTCTTGTACACTATTTCGTTCTCTGGTGTGTGAGTGAGAAAAAGGACATACACGAGATGTACACAAGTACATACATAGTCACACACAACCAGAAGGTGTACACAACAAAAGAAAGGCAATGGTGTGCATTATACTGAAGATGCACATGGTATTTTCTTGTACACTATTTCGTTCTCTGGTAACCACATGGCAGATATCATATATTTTAAAATCTAATTCATAAAACTTTCTTTCAAATAAAGTCCATTTCAATGCAATTAAAAATATATTTCCTGATTTTATAATGATTCAAACTTGATACACTCTATAAAAAACACCCATTACTTGCACTGAGTTCCGTTCTGTGATGTGAGGCTTTGGGCTCTTGTGCATGGATTATGGAAAATAAAATATAAATTTTGAAATAAATAAAATAAAATTGAAATAATTGTAAAACAGTTTGTGCATGAAAGGACAAAAGAAACTTAAAAATCAATTTCATAATTAATTAGGATTCTTATCTTCACTGCATTTCTCTGTCTTTCAGATATATTTCTTTAAAAACATTTTATTGCAACAAATTGTTTATTTCGTTTTATTTCTAAACAGGTGCTTAAAACAAATTACTAACAAAATACAAGACGACACAAAAATATAAAAGTAGTAGCAGCCACATTTATATCTGTGGCAGTCAGAAGCACAGTGGGTTTAACCAGATTGGAAGTGTATTTTTCGAGAATAAATTTTTAATATTTATTAAACAATTCATTTATCTTAAGCCTGAAGTATCACCTTGTAGCTGGTTTTAAGTGTTGCTACTATAGGAGAGAATAGGTGGCAGGATAAGTGTAGAGCAGTGAGTAGTCAAAAAGCGGCTGACGTAGAATGGCTTGTACTCATCCGTGCTGTAGACACCCATACACACTCAAAGGTTTCAAGTATACTTGCCACTCATACTTCGCAACATGTATGACGAACTGAACTCAATATCCACAATTGATGTAATCCGAAGCTCCATAAATAAATTCATACGGGATGGGAAAAGGGGATCAAATTCTTTCGGAAAGGAACCAGCAACAAGCCTGAATATAGAGTCTACCGAACTCCTTTAAACGTTTATTTGTGATAAAATCTTCTGATCAAACCCATTCAAATTATTTATGTTTCATCTCAGGATTTTGTCAAAGAGAACGTTTGAAAGAGTTAAAAGCAATTTCTGAATAAAATCTATTTAATGCTGATTTACAAATCAGCGTTGCAACTCGAATGAGTCCTACAATATTCCTCAATAAATGGGCTAATGAATCAAACCTGTTTGTACAAAGAAAATACTTACGACTAGAGCTGTGCCGAACATCATCAAACGCTCTCAAACGCTCGTTTTTGACAACAACCTTTAATCAAACCCATTTAAATTACATGGATTTGATTAAAGGTTGTTGTTAAGAACGAGCGTTTGAGAGCGTTTAATAAAGTTCGGCACAGCTCTACTTACGACACAAATGATTCAACTGATCCAAGTCGTGCATAAACAAACACGAGTCATACTGAGTAGAGTTGGGTCAAAGTTTGACCCAACTCTAATGCTGAGCACTTTTTTTCCATCCCGTATGAATTTATTTGTGGAGCTTCAGATTCTGATCGTTTCTATCAAGCCGAAAAAACTTATTTTAAATTAATAATTTGCGAGTCTTATCAAGTTGTAGTATCACTATAATTAAGTAGCAAAATAACACCCAGCATTGTAAGAGACAGGATCATATTATGATCCCTTGCCAAATACTGCAAGCACTGCGAATATTTTATTTTTAATGTTTTTTAATATTTTAATAAAAATATCATTATTTGCAGATTTATTGGATATTAGTCAGTGAATAAACTAGCGATTGAAAAAAAGAAATAGTGGAATGAAGCATAAATCAATTCCGATAATTTTGTCTTCTCCGAAATTTTTTTTGGAAGGGGTTAGAAAAATTTTTGATATACATAAATTAATTCATTTAATTTCATTTAAAAGGCAGTTTCAAATGTTTGTTTGCCATGTAAGACCAGGAACTACATATTCTGTTCATTATATTAAATAATAATTTTATTCCAAAAAAAATTTCCGTTTTTAATTTCCTGAAGAGCCAAGCTTTGGAATGAAATCCCTTTTTCAAACAGGATTGTGCTGTTGATGTGGCTGATTGAATTTTTGGCAGCAGAGATTCTTCTTAAAGATGATCGTTTCAAAGAGATCGGAATAACTCTACTCTAATCCGATGATTCAAATTCATTTATATATAAGATTTTGCGGATTATCGGGATTGCCCTGTGAACGGGATTGCTCTGTAGAAAGTGCTTGTGGTTACTATAAAAGCCACAGGGTGAGATGGTTAGTGGTTATATAATTTTAGTCTTCTCGAAATATCGGTAGTGATAGTGATAATTAACTTCTCAAATGTTAAGAACGTAGTCAAGTTATACTGTAGCACACTTCGGAGAATTAATGGCGCCTATAGAATTATGTGTGAATGGATTTCAAAAAACAATAAAATTTTGCAGCCCTAAAACGGAAATTTTATGCTGAAATTGGATCTGAACGTTTCCTCTCGTTGATCCTTCAATTCCGCTCTTTAACCAAAATAGTTTTACTTATTAAATATGAGTTAAAACATACACGAAAGATAGTCAAGTGCTGCAAGTTCTATTAGTTAATTAAATATACAACAAAGAAAAAAATGTTTAACAAAAGCCGTTGCAAACAACTGTTTCTACGGATATACGCCAAAACAATAGCAACTTGTCTGCTATTTCCGGCATTTAAAGTGTTTCCTTGTTTTAAAAATACACATTCAAGAAATTTTGCAGGTAACACGAAAACCAACAAACACATCAGTAGTTTTATTCAGATAACAGAAAAGGAAAACAAGACAATAAGTTTTCAGAAATAAAAAGTATTTCCACAAACGTGCGTCAAAATTCACAAACACACAAAAGCTTCGGTTGGATTACGTCTAAATTCATGTTATATTTTTATAGTCTAAAAGGATAAGAGGAGAATCTTGTTTATGTCTCTATTTCTCTTGAATTGTATATCCTTTTATGTTTGTGTGCAATTTTACATCCGCATTTTTATGGATGCCTGGAATTATTTTATTTCAAATAAAAATGCTTACAAAACCAATTTTTGCAATGGCTTTTCGTGCAAGTAAATTTCCTTTATTAACACATTTAAAAATCGGTTTTAATACATTTTATTTTTCCATAAAAATGTTTGTTTTGTAATGGAGTCTACAATTGAGCGAACTTGGCAGCTGCAGTTCCAGCTCAAATGCCGAGTAGGAAGTCGATTTCTACACGTTCGTAATTAATCGGTCAGTGGCGTTCGTCATATACATAGTTCGACAATCGCCCATCTTCTATTTGGCAGCGTCAACATCGTCAACAATATTATGTCAACATCACTTTTACTCAATATCAACACCGCGTCAACACTAATTTGATACTCTATAAGGGTTGAAATGCGACGCTGCCTGTTTACTATTTTTGTGGAACATTTGGTATAAAATATAAAGTGCAACGAGACCACTGATTGTTAACTCTCCTTTGAGAGTTTTTGCATTTTGTTACAGAGCATATTTTGCTTAAAAACTGTTTGCTGTACCTTTTGCCATCCATCGTCATACCTTTGCGGTGGTGCAAGGGCATTTAACATTGTGAAAATATACTCCCACATTTCCTTAAAATTATTGGGTACAGTGCCTCTGAGAAATCCCTTGCTAGTTTAGGATTTTGTTCCATCTCCTCCATCAATTTTTCAAATTCTTTGGGATTTGTAATTTAAATTTTTTATCTTTATCCATTTTTTTTCTTTTCAAAATAATACAAAAAAATTTTGTCAACACAACACAACACCAAAAACACTGACGACAAAATCAGAGTCAATATTGAACAGCATCGCCGTCATATTTTCATAGAGAATATAAAAAACATGTTGACAGTAATCGATAACTTTCAATATTGACATTGGGAATGTCGATTTGCATCAAAGACTAAAAACAGTATTGTGTTGCATTGACGCTGCCAAATAGAATATGGGCGAATAATTAGCACAACCATAGACCAATTCAGAATAGAAAAAAAGTCTGTGCCTCATTCACAACTTGTGCTCTTATTCGAATAAGAATTATTCGAATATTCTAACATTCGAACATTTATTTTGTCGTTTCTTTCGAACGTTCTTTGAATTTAGAGAAAAACGTTATTAAAAACGAATTGGGACTGTAACGTTTCTGTCAAAGCCCAAATAAAGCGACATGTATTACGAAAATTTTCTCAGTGTAGCGTAGGATTGAAAATAATATGATGTTTAAGATATTATTTAACAGAGTTTAAAAGGAGAGAAAGACATGTTTAATATTTCAAGGAAGAAAGGAAAATTAATGCACCGAAAAATGCTCTTGGGCAGTAGTGCTTGGAACAACAGCCTGTTCCAATACGATTCATGGTGGAACCAGTTTATAAATATTTTAATTTCTTATCTCCTACTTTGAATACCAACTTCTATTACAAACTGCCGGCGAAGAATAAGTGATTTCATTTAAAAATAAACACTGACGATTTGACCTCTTTCTCTAAACATACGCCGCATCATGGGACTGCAAAAGAGTATTATAAAAGACATGAATGAAACAGCAAACTTCCCCTACCCCCTGCAGTGAATATTGAGCACAAAATAGCGACATTGTATATTATTGTGCCTTTCGGAGTTGATACGCAACTCCAAAAGCCACAAAAACTTATGAAACCATAAACAGTTTATTAAAAATAATTTCTCCTCTTTTCTTTCGTTGCTTGACAATAATTTTTAGTAACACGCTGCGCTATTATTGCGTTATTAGAAAACTTCTTTATCATTTTCATATTCATATTGTGAAAAGTGTAAAACAGACACTTCAAAGTTTTTGAATTAAAAGGAAAACCAAATAAATAACTTTCAAATTAGAACATATTTTTGGAGTTGTCGTCTTAAAACTCTTTAATTTTAATTGTCTACTTATTCTTTTTTCAAAAATCTTGCTAAGAAATTCAATTTTTTAGTAAGATTTTGGGAAAAAAGAATCAGCGCATAATTAAAATGAACAAGTTTTAATAACTTAATTCGTCAGCCATTTTGTACAATTTATTTTATATTGAAAATATTATATTGATATCAGTTTTGATTGTAGTGGTGGGGTTTTGCTATCCGAATAAAGTAGATAAGAAGTATCAATTAAGTTTAGCCTTGCCGCTTGTAATGTTAAACATTTTCATGAGTCGGGCAGTTATTCGTTTTACTCAGTTTTGAAATAATCAAGTTCTCATCAGATCTTCACGTTTATGATCCTGGGATACTTCCCTGATAACTTCTGAGACAACATCACTATGTCTGGCTGCGTGTGTATGTGAGTGTGTGTGTGCAGTGTGTGAGTGGATAAGTGTATGCGTGTGTGTGGGTTTGCTATATATGTATATATATATATATATATATATATATATATATTTAACTTGACGGCTTGACCAAATAAAATCAAATTAGAAGAATTTTTAGATATCCCGTGAAATTGAACCGATTCTGGAAATTCATCAATTCCAGTTATTATGAAAAATCGTTTATAGTGTTTGTTATTAGAATGACTTCTAAACGGACTCATAGATCTTTGCAGGGTTTGACAATCAAAAACCACGCCAGCTACCGTAAACTGCATCAAAATCGGTTCGGTTATCGTGAACGAAAAAGTTCGATTCTTTTACATTAATTGAAAACTAAATCAATCAACGATACTAAACTTGGAAGTGGTTGTTTTAAAAATTAAAATAATAGTTTTTTAGCTCAAAGAGCTTAAAATCATAGAATAGCAAAAAAATATGGATACAATAGTGTTGCTCTTCAAATTAGCGGGAAGTTACAGGGTGGTCTTTAGGGGTAATAGTTTTCCATATTAATTTCACATTGATGTTGCGGTGGTACATATCGTTCTGCGCAAAAGCCCTTGGATGGTCACACCATCCAGTGTTCGTTGTGCTCGTCGTTAAATTTTAAAAGTGGTAGAGAGTGATTCTTGACAACGTTCTTTTTGGCAGCACTGTTTTTAGCAGATCAGCTGTTTTCATGCAACATGTTATTATTGAACATGTTCAGTTTGATGTGTAACTTGACCATGAATCGAATAAGTTTTGTACACTACTGAATTTTAGAGCTGTGCCGAAATTCTCTGATCAAACCCATTTAAATTATATGGAATTGATCAGAGGTTTGTGTCAGGAATGAGCGTTCGACACAACTCTATTCAATTCTACTATCAAAATTCATTCCTTTCCAAAGAAGAGAGACTTTCTGAGGCGACTATGTGGAACCTTGTATCCGAATTTCGCAAGAATTTGAAGTTTTTAAAGATTAAAGCACCAACAGAAGGACGTAGGCTGCCGGTGTCCTTGAATTATGGACTCAGCGTCGTTCGCAGCAATTGAGAGATCTGTTACTTAACTACGAGGAAATTTTTTTGAAAGGATTTGGATGTTAAGTTGAATGAAAATCCACATTTTTTTTTTAAGACCAGTACTCAGGGCTTGACCTTTATATATTAAGTGCTTGGACAGATATAAGTTAAATTGGAAGAATAGGGTTTGTTGTAGATATTTTTACTTGCTACAGATACCGACAAAGAAGGGTCCTTTATTCTACTCCTTTAATACATGGCGGTGTTAATCGCTGTCGTTAATGTTTAGCGACCAGTGTTGTGCCTTTTCTTCGTTGAGAAAAGCTGACAACAATTAACACAATTCTGCCCTAATGCAGATCAGATACATTCTATAACATTTTTAGGACTGACCGCGGATTCAAATTCAGGATGTAACGCATCGTTCACTACTTCAGCCATTCGCACCCTTAACGTAACGATCAACGTGTTAAGGGTTGCTTTACATTAATTCTGAGAGTGCTGTTGGCTTACGCGTAGAGTATGAAGCCGAAAAACTCGTGCTCGATGCAACAAATTCTGAATTTTCTCATTTTTCTTCATTTGTCTTGAGTGACGGTTTAAGTAAAATATAAAAATTAAATATTTAATTAATAGATACTCAGACACGCAGGTACTCTTTTTCCTTTTATTTCAGCCGCAGATGAGAGAATTTATAATCCTTTTTAGTTTCAAAGCATGAGTCATTTATCTGAGTCATTTATCTTAAATCCTTTTGATGTTGTATCGTTAACATATTTAAGGCATAAAAGCTTATCCATTTTAAAGAATTAACATTTTTCATATATTGCGAATATAAATTTTAATACCAACTAAAAGTTCTCATATATTTAAAATATGACTGGAACTTTTTTAATATCTTCATTTGCGATGTAACAACGAATTTGTGTTGCAAATAATGCAGAGATTTTTTGAAATAAAAAAGAATGTGTTGCTCAAATCACATGATTTTCGTAATAAAATTTACGTTCAAAAATACTCTACTTCAGTTGATTGCACTTGTGAAGTGAAAGAAATATAAAAATGAAATTCATTGCATTGTACGATATGAGATCCGTCTATAAATCTCGTTCATTATTGGCAGCTTCGTGTTTGGGAAAACACTAAAGAAGATTGAAATTTTTTTTTCGAAAAAAAAAACAACACATCGAATGCAACAGCAAACGTGTCCACAAGTACTACTGGGAGTGAAATTAAAATAAATAAATGGCCACATGCACTTTGGCAATATTGAAATGGAGTCAGATGTGGAGTAAAAATGGTGAAGAAATAAGAAAAGTTTTAAATTTCTTATTTTATATTTCGTTTTTGTATTTCAATGCAGGCTGCAGTTTCATAATTATCGATTTTAGCTGCGGCATAATAATGCTGCAACAAGTTACTTGATCGATTTTATGAGGGGTGTACATAAGCCGAACTCCTTTAAAAAATTTATTCTTACAAATTTTGTAGTCAATTGATTCTTTCAACTTTTCGTATATGGGTAATTCCATATCATGTCGCCAAGTTGTTAGACATGAGCCTTTTCCAATTTGCATGAAGTTGAAGGAGAGATTCTTTTTCGTTCTATTTAATAATTATAGCGACCCTAAAAATTTCTAACTAAAAATTCCTTTTGCCAAAGTTGCCGTTTTCAAAAGTTCATAATGTCGTGGAACTCTGCAAATTTATTTAGTTTATTTTTTCAGTATCTCAAAAACCATCTCCATGCACAAAAACGACTTATGTAATATTTTGAAAGGAAAACTTGGAACTAAAAAAAATTAAACAATGATTTGAAATGTTCGCAAAAATAAAATATCTGCATGTTTTGAAATCTTAAATATTCATTTAATAAAAAAAATTTACAGATTCTGCTTTCAAATTGTTACACTATGAGTTTTAATTTTTGCAAATTTAAAAAATATGTGGAATTGTTGTCTTATTATTTTGTATATCATAAAACTGAGGAGCTAAAACAATAGAAAAGCGTCACAAAATATTAAACAGGTGCAAAAGTAGAGCGAACGTTCTAAGAAAATGTCTTCACTCAGCGTAAGATCGGACAAGCTACTTTGGGGCAGTTCTATTAAGACTTTTTATAAAACCATAACTGGAAGTGGTTCTAAGGACACCGCAACAGGATAATTACATAAAGTCTAAGTCTAGAGCCCATCAGCGGGTATCTTCACATCCCAGTTGATCTTCTCGAATGACAATTTCACGTAAAAGTAACCGGTAGTTCCACAACTACAACCGATTGCTAGTGCTTGTGCACCAGCCATGTGACGCTTGCTGTGACTGGTCGTTTTCTCTTTAAGGAGGTTTATTTTTTGAATAGTTCCCAGATTTCAACGGAATTCAATTCCTATTCTATTTAAAAAATTCAAATTGTTACACTTCAGACACATCCTGATTAACTCAAACATAATTATTTACTTCACCATTCAAATAGTTCTTGCCAAGTCTAAGAAACAGAAATGAAATATAATAGAAAAGTTTACAAACAATTAAACTGCAGACGTGTAAGTAAATGGATATTTAATACGTATTTAAAATCCTACAATTGGCTTAAATTTTATACACTTTGCCAGCCAAGGCCTTGTAGTAAATGTCCTTTAATTGGAAATAAAAAGGCTTTGTCTGCTTGCAAGGATTTCAAAAAGAATTTTATTATTAAAATATTTTGCTCTCGCTTTGCCAAATGCAACAACACCAGCAACGTTGCGAAAAAAATACACAATTTGTTGATCATCGCAGTCAGATGCAGAAGAAATTTATGTTTCTTTTTGCAACGTCGCGACGTTGGCGAATATCGCAAACAAAAAAATAAAATAAAAAATAAAATAAATAAATAAAATAATTTTCAATGGAACTTTTGCTTGCTGTAGCATCAGATTCCGCTTCAACAATTGTCGTAATGGTTTGCTATGAAAAAGTGTTTGCAGGATTTAAGGGAAAGGACCTTAATTTTGTGCTGCGGTAAACATCATAACGAACGAATGAGTACATCAGCCAAAGAACGGCTAAATCGTATAAGAAAATAAAACTTGCAACAAGAAGAAATGTTTTTATATAATTTTTCTTCTTTTGGCTATAAAAAAACATATACAGAGACTTTGTATTTGCCCTGAAATTCAATAATAAATGCAAAAGTTTGTCACACTTTTCCGACAAAAAAAGAAAAAAAAAAGGAAAAAGAAGAGCAAAAAGTAAAGCGGGAATAAAATTTCAAAGGAATGGGAAAAGGAAGGAATGCAAAAAGGGTATTTTAACTTTGAAGTACAGGGAATCCGCAAAAATCGTAGTCATAAAAGATTATTAAAATAAGATGACGTTTTTATATTTAACCCTCTAAAGGCCGCTGATATGTTTTCTTTCAAAATAATTTATAATGAGGTCTTAAGCAGTAACAAATTGTCTCAACTCATCAATTTGTTGATTTTTATTGAAAATTCTGTTGCCGTAAATAGAGGGAAAAGTTATTTAACTCAGTAGCCCTTTTGCAAGATGGATGGCCTATAAAAAAAAAATGCTCAAAAGAAACATCTAAATAGTCAAATGAACTGTTTTAATATAAATTATTTTATATCATCGTTCTCAGGAATAAACTGATTTAGATTTATCAGCTGAAAGTTATGACCGGTTCCAGCGGGAAATCGCAGCGCATAATTAATTCCATCTAACGTCCAGACAACGAATCAGTACGTATTGCTTTTAGACTGAATTTATATTCCTAAAAGATCCCCTGTAGTTTGTTGTTAATTAAGAATTAAATGAAATTGTTATATCCGGCTGAACTGAATTTATATATATATATATATATATATATATATATATACATATATATATATATATATATATATATATATATATATCGCCTGAACGCTAAATAAGTGTTTCATTTACATAATTTCAAATATCGAAATGTTGCCATTTTCTACTAAAAAGTGTAAAAAATGTTGCACTTTTTTCTAGAAAAGAAATCAACTATATTGTATGATAAATTGTGTTCAATTAAGACCTTAATTGCAAAAAATGCCCTAATAGCGCAATTAAGCGATATGTCTGAACACGGTATAAAAAAGTCATTAAGAAGTTTTGTTGTTTGCCATCTTTTCAGTGAATGAATTAAATGTGATTTTGATATGTCGTTTCTTATAAATATTTAAATTGATTAGCGACATTCGTGTACTTGCAAATGAAATTTATTTGTATTGATTCAATCAATATAAATCTTTCATTGAGTTTTTTAATTCAGTTATATTTTTATAGATTAAACTTTTAAATTTGTGAACACTGCAAATATTTTTAGACCCCCTGTAAGGAAAAAAGCTTCTTCATATATTATCTGAATATTGTTACTAATTGCTTCCTGATGAGTTGAAAATACAATCTAATTGAAAGTTTGGAAGCAAAGAAAACGTACCTCCCCAGAAATGACTGTCAATTTATTTTCTCTGCGTTTGGCAGTGTCCTGCAAGAAATAAATACTCAATTATTTTATTTTTTAATTCAATCTAAAGACTAAATGAAATATATTTTTCTGCCATACAAACTGCTTGAGTAGGTTTTATTTTATTTATTATCTTTATTTATTTATAGTCCTTTTACTTTCACTGAATTATTCGTTCGTAGCTGGAACTGTCTTGGCAGCAACAGTAAAACTGCAAATCTATTTTAACACCAGACTTATGCATATTCGGTTGGATTAGAGTTATTTTGCTGAAAATTAATAAAAACTTTTTAAAGTTTTCTATTCCTTTTATATACTTCATGTGTATATATTCCTAGTGATGTCGCATGACGTCATATAACGATATAATTAACAAGCAATTAGTGAATCGGATAACCGTTACTGCCCACGCTTGCAACTCTACACAAATTTCGCTTATAGCGAATCGTTCAAAAATAGTACTTTCTGGAAATGTTTTCTTTTTTTCTTCAAACCAGTACATTTTCCAAAAATAGTCTTTATCAAAAGAGTAGCCATTTTTTCAATAAGTGCTTTCTAAAAAAAGTACATGTTCCTAAAAGTATTTTTGTAAAAAACCATTCATTTGCAAAAGTACTTTTTCTTAAAACTACATTCTTCAAAAAATTACCCATTATTAAGAGTACGTTTTTCAAGACGTACTTTTCCCCCCTAAAGTGTTACCCTTCCCAAAAACTATTTATTTTTGAAAAACATAGTTTTTCCATGAAATACTTTCAAGAAGTTGGGTCCAACTTCATTAAACGCTCAGCTTTGCCAGAAATCTTTGGTCGAACCCATTTAAATTACATGGTTTTGACCAAAAGTTTTTGGAAAAACTGACCGTTTGATGAAGTTGGACCCAACTCTACTTTCAACACAAACATATTTTTTGACGCAGATCGGTCCAGTGCCTAGTGGAAATATAACTAAAAAATAGTTTAAGTTTGACAGTGTTTCCAAGTGTTCCATAACAACGGTTCAATTAAAACGTGGCTGCCACTAACCCGTTTCTAAGAAATCCTTTTCATTCCCCAATTCATAAAAATGCTAAAGAAATATTTATTTTTCGATTGTTCAAAGAGTATCTTTAAGAAAATCAATACCACATGCACTTTAATAGTTTTGCTTCAGCTAACGAATACTTTCGATAAATAACTTTTGATGTTAAGACAACAAAAAACTTTGTTGGCTCGTGGCTGTATCGCACAAGTGCTTAGCAGTTGTTATTTCATACATGACAGTAATTTGAACAAGTTTGCAAAATAATATTGTTTCGTTCTCTTTATGCAGTTACCGAGCAGTGGAAAACTTGGTCTGAGGAAAAACTTGCAAATTCCGAAGAGTATAAAATTTAGAATTAACAAAAATGTTGGCTGTTTTTGTTTTGTAACTGAAATATGAAATAGATAAAATGAAATTCCAACTCCACTTCGCTTCCCATAAACTTTTCCTTTTCTTTTGCAACATTTGAATGCCATTAAAAGTTTTTGTCGGAAATACGCTTTTGAATGCGTTTGATTAGCAATAATGAAGCGTGAGTGGATTTTTGCTTTTCTTTAGATGGCGAATACAAAAAGAAATATAAATGAAAAGAAAAGTTTTCTTTTGAAGAGATCACTGCAGAGGACGTAGTGTTTTAGACTGCTGGCATGGCCTTTTATTCGTCTGGTCGCTTTGAAATATCTTTTTATTTTATGCAGGCTTCTTTGAGGCATCTTTTACATACTCAGAAACATATTTTGGTCAACGCAGAGTAAAAACGAAGCGTTGCAAATAGTTTTTGAAAAGCAACAGGAACTGAAAAAGTTTATTAATATCATTTTTATTTTCATATTATTATTTATATTTTATAATAATAGCAATAACAATATTAATTCAGTTCATTTTTTATATTATTATTAATAATAATAATAATAATAATAATAGTAATAATAATAATAATAATAATAATAATAATAATAATAATAATAATAATAATAATAATAATAATAATAATAATAATAATTCAGTTCATTTTTTATATTAACAATAATAATAATAATAGTATTGTTATTATTATTATTATTGTTATGATCTTGTGTTGGAATTCTCCTACCTGGTGCTTGACTAAATGATCCACTCTGTGGGTATATAATTAAAGTTTCAAATCGGCTACTATAAAGTTTTTCGCATTATACATGCCCCCTTAATAGGAATTGATTTTTGCATTTCTGTATTTTCAAATTTAGATTTAAACTATTTATATCAGTTGTTGTTGTTTTTGTTGTTAAAAATACTTAATACCGCCCAGTGAAACAAGACATTTGAAAGAATTCAATGACATGATCCTAAACTTATGATCCGAAAGTAGTGCTAACTTGGATCTATTCTAATGTTTTTTTGCACCTGGTTGTCACTGCAAGAAGTTGTCTTTTTTGTCACCATTTCACTGAATACGTAAGTAATGTTTCTGATGTTAATTAAATCTGGTCTTAGTATGTCGTTTCATATAACTTTTTAAAATTAATAGAAAAATTTCCCAACTACGAGGACCCAATTCCCGTGTTATTTGCCAACGTCGGTTTTATATTTTAAATCAACTGCAGACTTCAGCCAAATAGCGCCCACAAATAATTATTCTTATTTTTTTTATAATAATTCAATTAATATAAATCCTGTATTAATGTCATCTTTTAATTCAATTACATTTTTATAAATAAAAATATTTTTGTATATAAAAATATTTCGCTTTTAGTAGAATCGTTGAAAACACTGAAACACACTACTGGGATATATTTTGCATCTTGTAGATATAAACTGAGAGTAGACATTTTTCTCTTCTGTTTGACTGATTTTTAAAACACTTTCTGAAAATGGAATTTTTTCAAAAACTCCAACATTCCGTAAGTGAAATAAATTCTTTCTCAATTATCCGAATTTTTTAATAATCGCTTCCTGATAAGCTGCAAATAAACTCTCTTTGATACTCTGGTAGTAAAGAAAAAGTACTTCCCTAAATATTATTTTAATATTTTTTCAGTGTTAGTTTATTAATTTATCGGAAATATATACATTCTGCACATCTCTATGAAAATGTCTGTTGAAATATATTGACTTGAAAAAATTTTTCCGAAGAAAAGACACTGAAAAGAGTACTACAAAAATATGTGCACCAGTTTTATGTACGAGATAATACATTGTGAAGCACTAGTATTTCAATTTGATACGAAATTATATTCCCGATTTCGATTCTTTTATGGCAAATTAAAACTACACAAATCACCGTTTACCACGTCGGAATCGGTTGAATTTGAAATTAAAATAATAACACTTTAGCTCGAAGATCTCAAAAGCATAGAATAACACAATAGATTTGCGGTTAAAATTAGCTACAAGTTATAGCGATGGCCTTTAGGCGCAATCATTCTCCATAATTTGTAATGTAACCACTTTTTCGCCACGCCTGTGAGTGGCTTCTTCAAAGAAAATATATTTCCAGAATACAAAAACACATATTAAAAATATTTTTACAGAAAAAGCTTAAAAAATTATTACAATGAATTCATAAAATCTTTAATAATGCAATTTGAGGAGTGGTTTTATTTACAATTTTTTTTATTTTTTTTTTGATGAACTGACCAAAATTTCCAGCTTTTGTTGTTACAACTCACAGTTAACAGCACTTCAATGCTCAGAGGCGAAAACTACACAACAAATTAGATACTGAAAATCATGAGAACATTATTTTGCAATTTTATTTGATAAATTTTAATAACATATTTTTGCACACTCTTCTCTTCATATTTTGATGCAAAAAGTTTATTTGACTGATGCGAAGCAGGTAAAAGTGTGTGAAACAAAAGCAAAAATAATTCAATCTAGCACTTTTATAATGTTGCCTGGCAAACGATATCAAACGTCATGCCTGCACACACACACACATAATGTTGTGTGTAAACAGTTTTGCGTAAAAACATTAACCCACACACACATATAAACAAATTAATATGAAAATTGGGAAAACTCAGATTGTTTAGAAATGTTGTTGTCTGCACTTCAAAATTTTATTTCGGTGCTTTAAATTTGTTTGTGTTTTGATGCAACACGATGCGTGTAGGTTGTTAAAGAGCGGTAGTGAATACATTCAAACTGCTGTAATTTTTGAATGAACTAACCAACTTTTTTGTGAGTAGAACCAGCAGCACCCAGTGTAGCCGACATATGGGTTGGAACTGGGAAATGAAGTTTTGGGAGGGTGTCTGTAAACATACAATTCAAACCCACTCAAATTGAAAGTGGCAGGGAAGACTTCCGCGGGCAGTTTGTTCCGCATACGGACTGTCAGGCCAAGGAGCGAATTCTCTCAATAATGCGCAGTACGGTTCATTAGCTCTCGATGAGTAACACGTTGTGCGTAAAAATGAATGGAGTTTGGAACAAAATATTGAGGTTTATCGATGTAGAAAAGGGACTTGAAAAAATAATTCCAAAGAAAATAATCCAAGAGGATTAAATCACACGATGTTGGTGGCCAATTAATTAGGCTGCCACTACGTGAAATTATATTTTCATCAAACGATTTTTGAGTAAACAAATTGTAACGCCCGCTATGTGGCATGTGTCTCTATCCTCTTCAGAGCACATTGTAGCACGATTAACACCACGCAATCTAAGTGTGAAATAGTTTCGAATCATGTTCCTCTACCCTTCACCATTGAAAGTAACATTCTGATTGTCATCGCTTTTGAAAACATTTGGGCCAATGAGACTCCGCTCGTTCATAAATCGCACCACAGAGTGAATTTCCGTGGATGTAGTGGCGTTTCCACAAAAGCTTATGGCTTCTTGTCACTCCAAATGCAGTAATTCTGCTTATTTACGAACCCATTCAACCCGAAATGGGCTTCATCGGAAAATAAAATTTCGAATGGATGAGTTTGAAAGGATAAGTTTGCTTAAACATTTTAGCAATTTACACTCGCTGCTCTGCAGTAAGGCGATTCCTAATGAAATTCTAAAGAAAACTATTTAAAAATCAACTATCAGCTGATAAATGGGTGCTCAAATAAAGCTGTGATGCCAACTCAAAGTTGTGACACTGTCTGTGTTACTTATTTTTGAGATATTCTACAGACTAGACGTTAAATAAAAGCATGTAAACTCTTCTCAAACAACTTGTAGAGTTCAAAAACATATACACATACTCATACTCATACACATGCACATGCACATACACATGCACATACTTAATATCATACGAGTGCATTGTTTTCTTTTGTAAAAAAAAATTGTTTTTTTATTACATCCGCTTTCTTTGTTAGTCGGTCAGTTTGTTGATATATTTTTTAGTTTGATTTCATTTTTAATTTCATTTTCACTGGCCACGAGAAAACAAGCTATTCCGGCGGTGACAAAAACAAATAAAAAGCTGAAATATATTTGCTTCCGTAAAAGTCATATCCAGCATACATTTATGACAGTTTTTATCAAACATTAGCTCGAATGCTAACGTTGATGTGCTTGAAAAAATTTATTGCAGCCATTTTGGATATTTTATAATAATTGAAGAAAATTCTTCGTAAGTTAGATGTCACAGGTTTTTGTTTTCCAACATTAAAACTGACAGCACTTCGTTTTATTTATGGAGTCCTTTCGAAATATTTTTACGTTGTGTCCTGTTATTAAGGAAATGTTTGTAAATTTTCCTGAAACTATTGCAAAATATAAAGTTATAGAGAAAAAGTTTTGCAATCACGTTGGCATTTAGGTAAACTACGAAACATGAACGACTCAATAACGCCAAGTCACGTTTTTAATTAGTCCTGCTAGTAAGTTTGCAAGTTCACAAGGTCCTTGCAACTGAATGGTTAATAGAAATTTGTTACGCTTTCTAATCGCATGTAACATAAAACTAACAAAATATAGAGGCTGAAAGAAAATTGTTTTATAAACAAGAAAGAATTTTCTAGATTCAATTATGGTTTCAGCTTCTTATTTTAATTCAGGCCTTGTAATTATAATCTCCTGGGGATTGATGCAGTCATAGCGAACTGATAATAATGATTAACTGTTCCGGTTATTTTGGTAATTAATGGAAACTTTCCTGGGAATGAATAAATCAACTGTATTTACAATACGCACACACACATATATGCACTACATACACACATATATGCAGCTATTTTTCTACATGTAGTTGTGTAAATATGTCCTGGCATATTTCTAGTTAATAATGTACTGAAGATGCAATAAGCTTGAAAGTTGCAACAGTTTGTAACTTGTTTCATTTCGGCTTTTTAATAAATTCACATGCCAGATTGATATGAAGAAGTAGAGAAAAATATTGCAAAAGAAAACAATAATTTCAAAAACTGTCAGCTTTTTTTTTTTAGCAAGTGAACATCGTTCTAATGAAATCGAAAACTTAACAAACGAAACAAAAAAGAAGGTTGAGTAGTTGTGCGGCTACGTGTGCCCATAGTCCAGAGCCCTTTTAACAAACCTTTTTTGTTGTTCTGCGTTATTTCAGATGTCAACGTGTTTGTTTGCTATCGACGCAATTGTTTTGCCAAGTGTTGAACATGAAACACCAGATAATAAAAGGCAGCAACGATACTTTCAAATTATCTCGTTTTATTGCGTTAAAAAAAGATAAAGGATTCCCTGACTAAAGCTGTGATTTCATCGCTATAGCTGCATGTGTGTGTGTGTGTGCAAGTATGTGACTCGCTGAGCCAAACTAAAATAAAGTAGTGGCGCTCTAAAGAAAATTCTTAAGCTTAAACTCTTAATAATTGGCTTTAACGTTAAACCCACTACCAATTAAAACCATGTCAGTGTAAAAAAAACACTATAATTATTCTACTCTAAAAGATTTGTAATATATAATAGGAGGCTTCACACTATAGTCCTAAAGATATAAGTCATAAAATAGTAGGACCCTTACAACTTAATCTGCTAAATGGGATTTGAAGTTGTATATATAAACCAAAACAGTTGGTAACTGGATAAGAGTTGAAAAAATCTTTTTTGGCGGCGCCAAACGGATAAGTGTTCAGGGGCTGCCAGTTAAATAACTCAAACGAGAAAAATTTCTAAATTGTAATTAATTTTATTTCGCGATTTAATTCTCTTTTACTTATTTTTATGTCATAAAAATATGATTTAATGTACAGTCATGAGTTACTTTTCAGCCGTCTCTTTATTTATGTATCATTTATAAGTACGGCGAAAACTTATACCATCGAATTCTCTCCTAAAGAGCTGCAATCTTTCGACTCAGATTTGTAGACTAATTTTGGGAGAAAACAAAATTATATCTAAATTATTTTATTACATTGTATGCAGCATAACATCAGCTTGTTTGAACGGGTGTAAAATATTATGACTTTATTACAAAATGACTAAATAGCACACAAAGTGTGAATACCCCAAATATGAAAAACTAAATTAAATTTCGCGATATAATTCTGTTTTACTTGTTTTTATGTTAAAAAATTATGAGTTAATGTACAGTCATGAGCTATTTTTCAGCCGTGTCTTTATTCATGAATCACTTATAAGTAACGACGGCAAACTTATACAATCGCCCTCCCGCTTAAAAAGCTTTAACCTTTCGAGTCAGATGTGTAGAGTTAATTTTGGGAGAAAACAAAATTATTTCTGAATTGTTTTACGACATTTTTGTATGCAGCACAACATTAACTTTTTAAAACTGGTGTAAAATATTATGACTTTATTGCAACATGATTAAATAGCACATACCGTGTGAATACCCCAAAAATCTAAAATTTATTACGGTTGAAATAGGAAATAATAAAAAAAATAAATTGTGGAATTCTATATCTTTAATTATTGTGGAATGGCTGTGAACTTCAAAATTGTTTTGCATTTTTATATAGACTTATTTTTTAATAAACACTGATCACCCCAGATATCTGTATAAGACTAAGGATCTTCTCGAGGAATTTTTCGTGGCTAACTACGTTGCCATTTCCTACGTGAGGGCATAAGTCGTATACAGTCAGTCAGAGAAATGGTTGAAATTCGAATTAACTACATATCAGTAGTCGGGTTCTGTGCATCGATATTTTGTAAATTAATTTGCAAAGTATTAAGTAAGTGATGTCCTTACATCGAGACAGTGGCAGTAATGGGTTAAGCAGTTTCATAAAATAATCGATGTCTGATTACATGGATGTGTTGGACAACTCTCCCAAATTATTGGTCATTCATAACCGAAAACTTGTAAACAGTTTTCTTATTGATTTTTTTTATATATATCTTTTATTCTTTTTCCAAAATCCTCTTGTAGAAAAATTATTTTGCTAATAATTAAATTAAAATTTCTCCTGAATGCTGTAAAACTTCACATTAAAAATTATATCAAATGAATTGTGCAAATCATTTCTAATGTGATTGTACAGCATTATGATGTGGCATAATCGCATTTAAAAATCTGCCATCAAGTTACCAGATTCAAGCAACTGGAATGTCTACAGATCACTTTTGCTTGTATAGAAACAAAAATTAGACACGTTTACGTGCGAATGCAGTGAAAAAGATAATTGCGGGCCCCAGAGAATGTTTGTAACAAAATCTGAAGAAGATATCCAGCCAGCATCATCCTCTATGATTTCCTTAAATGTAAAACGAAAAATTTCAAGTCATGATTTGTGACAGGTTACGTGCTTTTTGATTATGTTATTCTAATAAAATGATGATGCTTTTTGTGACATTTTGGTAAAGTTGGCTTCTGAAATTGTTCCTCCGTCTGCCGTAATTTACAATCTTCAGTGCAGTTGAGAGCATTAAAAGTAGTCGACTCAAGACGGAATATGAAAGCAGTGTATGCAACAGCATAAGGAAAGCAAGTTAATATTAAGTGAACATATACCGGCTTGTGTCTGTGTGTGTGTGTGTGTCATATAGAAATGCATTAATGCCTTCATAGTCAAGCGCCTAGATTTAACTCCTCACATAACCACCAAACAATGTAGAAGTAAACCAAAGACACTTTAGTTCCAGAGTGGCATTCGTGTGCTTCTGCATTCCATGCAAAGCCAAAGTACTTTGAACAATCACTACTCGTGCATGTGCATCATGCAAAGAGACCCAACCGTAAGTAACAAAACAATTTCTTTGAAAATTTCATGTAACAAAAAGGAAATGCTGGAGAATAATTTTATTAAAATGTTACATTATGGCCCGCCACGTTTTTTATATCGTTTTCAAAGGTAATTTTATTGTCATTATTTGAAAATAATGTCAATCAGTTATTAAGTGCTGCATGAAACCTATCAAATTATAATAGAATTTAAAAGAAATTGTAACAAGACTAGAAAAAGAGAATAGTATGAGTTGTCTACAACGATGCTGGAAATCAATTTCATGTTTCAAAAGCTCACTGGCCTCCAAGCCAAGTTGAGAATTAGAAGAGCATAAAATCAAAAGATTCCAATAAAATTCAAATAAATAAAGGCTGGTGTTTTATGGAGGTAATAAACTTTGAAATGGAATAAATCAAAGTTCTTAAAAATTTCCTAGAATTTCACTTGATTCGAAAGATAACCTTCTCTCATTCAAATTTAAATATGACTGGTGGCATATGACCGCCTTGGCTGGCTCGGACAAACTGGAGGTACAGTTTTCGATGACGGCCGTCTATCGGCAATAACGCAGACAATGTTGTCCTCCAAGTGGTAAATCGCTGCGGGATTATCGGTGCAGACAAGCGACTTTATATATTCCCACGAAAAATAGATTAGCGGCTTCAAATCTCATGATCTTTAAGGCAACTCACAGGTCCAAAATATGAAACTAAAGGCATTTTCTTTTGTGGAAAAAATGTTACCTTTTATCACATCTTTTCCCAAAATATGGCAGTTTCAAGGAGTTTTAAAACAGAAACTATTTTTCGTAAAAAATGTTGTATTAATTTCTTATAAATACTTCATTTTCAAATGACAGCATGTTGCAATTTTCTGTCAAAAAGGGTAAAAAATGTTGCACTCTTTCCTAGAAAAGAAATCAAAATAAAACAATTGTGTCTTATTGAAACCACATCTCCTGCACATTGTAATTGTTTAATTTATATCACGGAACTTGTGTCCGAAAATCTCGCTACCTATTTTCTTAGTTCTGGCACAACGCATGGCATATGTAGGGGTCATCCCCTGAGTGCTGGTCCAAGACAAAATAATATTATTAAAATAAAAAAATTGTTATATATCGTGACTCTTTCGCACTTGATTTGAAAAAATTGCAACAACAGTTTATGCAACTACACTTAAAGATTAAGGCAGCCAGGTACAAATAAAAAAAAAATTGGTAGATTTGACCGATTTTGTTGGTTGAAATCGCGTCAATTAACCAAATTGTAATATAAAAATTTTCAAAAAACATGGATGGTAGGGGTACAATTTTTCTGTTTACACTACAAAAAAATTGTAGTTTCTTTACAATTATAATTGTAAAATAACAAAGAAAAATTTTATAGTAGAATATTTTTTACATTCAGACAAGGCGATAACAATTAACACTACCATGCATCATATTCGTGACTGAGTGCGAGCTCGTGAGGATCTCATGTTTTGTAGCAGCGAGAAAAATAGTTAATTTTATTTTACCTTTTATAAAGGTAAAAATTACAATTAAATCAATTGAAATAATACAAGAATTTATATAAAAAGTTTGTTTGCTAATTTCAATTGGTTATTTTAACCAATTACAGTCACTCAAACAACTGTCCCAGTGTTTGATTTATGCTCACAAATATGAGTACAACAACAAAACCGTTGTCTCAATTATTCTCAATTTTGAATGGTTGGTTTATTGCACTTTTATTTACAACTGCCATTGCATAAAATTGTTATAATATATACCGTTATAAATATTTAGCAAAATCTGCGAAATTTGTCATTGGGACAGTTTTTTGTGTTTAATTACTCGTGGAAGCTGTACGTGTTTTTTTCATAAAAAAGTTTTCGGAATTTAATTTTTCATTTCAAAGTAACATTTTTGGAGAGGTAGGAATAATTTAAATTCTTTTGTTTTATTATTGTATTACATCTCAACTTTTTTTTAAGTTTAATATGGTTCGTTCACTAGCTTTGTCGAAAATTAATCAAATTCAGGAATTTTTACTCCAAGGTAAAAATTGCCGTGAGATTTCATTACTTCTCGACATTTCTAAAACCAGCGTAGGCAGAGTGCGTCAAACGATGTCGAATTTACCAGCTCCGTCCAGGGGAGGCAGAAAAAAAATTTTGTCTCAGACCACAGAACGGCAGATTCTACGAGATATTCGGCAAAATAAAGTGGAAAACGCAGTGCAAATACAAAAGCAGCTTGCCGAATCCCAAAATATTATCGTTTCTGCAGAAACTGTTAGAAATACGCTACGATCAGCTGGCTTGAAGGGACGTGCTAAAGTGAAAAAGCCATTGCTCACCAAAAGGCATCAAAAACTGCGGTTAGACTTTGCTAAAAAATTTGCCTCATGGACACTAGAAGACTGGGGAAAAGTGATTTGGTCAGATGAGACCAAGATTAATCGTCTTGGGTCGGATGGTAGGGAATGGTGTTGGCGAAAGCCAGGAAGAACATTGCAACCAAGAGATGTCAAACCAACCTTAAAGTTTGGTGGTGGATCCGTAATGATATGGGGTTGTATGATGGCAGAGGGAGTTGGGACTGTCCACAGAATAGTTGGAACGATGACTGCGCAGTCCTACATCAATATTTTAGAATGCAATCTGCCAGCCACTACCGAAAAATTTGCATTACAAACGTCCGATGTCATTTTTCAACGTGATAATGACCCAAAACACACTGCCAAACTAACTCAAAAATGGCTTAAAGACAATGGCTACAAAGTTCTTGATTCGCCGCACCAGTCACCTGATCTTAACCCCATCGAACACCTCTGGGGTGTTCTCAAAAGAGGGGTTGTGGGTACGCCTGGAAATTTGGATGAATTATGGAGAAATGTCAGAATAGCGTGGGATAATATTGATGCAAACGATTGTAGAAAATTGGTGGAAAGTATGCCTCGCCGTATAGAGGCTGTTATTAATGCGAAAGGAGGATATACAAAATATTAGGCGAAAAAAAATTAAAAAATTTAATTAGAAATGTAAAGTAAAAAAACTGTCCCAATGCCCTTTCAATAAAAATTTTTATTATTTTTGTACATGTAGCATATTACAACAATTTTATGCAATTGCAGTTATGAATAAAAGTGCAATAAACAAACCATGCAAAATTTAGAATAATTGAGACCACGGTTTTGTTGTTGTACTCATATTTGTGAGCATAAATCAAACACTGGGACAGTTGTTTGAGTGACTGTATATCAGTTAAAAAGTCATCGATTTTTACAGTGACATACCGAAAACCATTTTTATGGTTATTTTAACTAACAAAAATTTTTAGGTCCAACAAATGGCATATATATATATATATATATATATATATATATATATATATATTTAGTTGAATCGTTGACCTGTTGTATTATAATAATATTCGTATTTCTATCGTTCTGCTATAGGTTGCAACAACAGTTTACATTAGCAGTTAATTTACTATATTAAATTGTTATTTTAATAAAAAAATTAGTTTGTTTCTAAAAATCTCAAATATAATTTTCACTAATAGTTCTGTTACTACAGTAGCACAGTTAGTTTAACCAACAGATATATTGTAATCATAAAAATTCAAACTCCCATTTACTTTAACATTTAATTTATAAACAGAATTGATTTGATTAATTGTGTCAATTAGCTCCTCTTAATTACAGCACCATGCAGAATTTACTGGTCGCTTTTCCTCTGCTATTACCAGCAAAAAAAACTTCAGCTGTATTGTGATGACGTATAATTCAGCTACGGTCTTCACATCTATTTTGAAGATTTACCAAGCAAGTTCAGATATATTCAGAAGATTTACCAAGCAAGTTCAGATATATTCAGAAGTGTCTATTCCTTAAATTTTTGCATGTTTTGGAGTACTCTGGTCCACAACGGGTGTGGGTGGCTCGACTCTGTTCACTAGTGATTTTCAGTATCAATCTGCTGTTCAGATAAACAAATTTCCTGTCATGTTTTTCTTAATCATCCGTCTGTTAATTCTTACCAACTTCAGTTAAAGATTATTCTTCGCTTTGCCCCCGTTGTTATATCGTTATTCTTCACTGTACGTCTGCTTCGTTGGTACTGCACCATCCCATCCCATCGTTACCGTTTCACATATAATCTTTAAACTGTCAGAGAAGCACAAGTTCGCCGTTTAAACCATGCGAACATGTGTTAACAGCCTCATATAAATACTTTTGCGTTCATCTGTCTGTGGTAAACAAATAAAAGTTAATGACACTCTGTTTGTAATATTTGTATTCTGTTAAATTAACTTGCCGCTCTCAACACCTGCAGCGGTGATGCGTGTTCTTTATGCAATTAAAATATTCAGAGGCGTGTTAAATCGAATGGCATTAAGGGTTAGGGCACTAAAAGTGTTTTTGTTTTTATTTAAAGTTGTTTTTATCGTTTTACTCATTGAATTTTGAAAAATTTTACTTTTAAAAAGTACTTTTGATTCAGGGTGACATGATAAATATTCGAAAGCAGAGGGAAAGGTCCATATTAGTTCTCAAGTATTCAACTTACATTGCAGAGCAGAGTAGCTGTTTTTTAAAGACGCTACACGTTCATCATCAGTACTTGTCTGTATTTTTGTTTTTTTTTTATCATTTGCAATCTGTTTATTAAGCCACTTTAAAAGTGGCAGTATACAGAAATATAAAAGAATTCTGATGATCAAAGTGTAGCGGCTTTGGAAAACAGCAGTTCCGCTCTGCTGTGTAAGTTAAATAATTAAAAATGATGCTGTCGTTTCTCTGTGCTTTTCTCTTATTTTTGTTGTCACTTTGCTACCTCCAGTGGTCACGATTATTCAACCACACGATGTTGTGACATTTGCGGATCAGGGTAGTTCAGCTTTTTATGTGCTAAACCTTTGACTGATTACAATGCATAGTTTCATAGAAGATAGTTTCGCTTATTTTAAGTTCAAGAAAAAATTATTAGGAACCTGTGAAAATTTCCACTCGAGACCTGAACAATAACCACGAGAGCTGATACCACGGGTTCTGGAACCACCTGGAAGGTAAAGTGACGATATTCTGCTAGTTAAACTACCACAAAGTCAAATTCAAAATATGAATAGAGGCGCACAAATTGTTTGAAAGGATCTCCCACCTGTAAAATAATTTAGCTGCGCATTTGCCTACAGATGTATAGAATTACACTCATACACACTTACGAAATAAAAATTGATTTTAATATGCTCTGGAATAGTTGCTGCTGTGGCATTTAAGCTCATGTTCATACGATTAAGTTCTGTTTAAACTGTTTCTTTATTCAACGAGTCTATAGTTTGTGATGGTATTAAAAGCATTTAGTTGGCTTTTAAGTACAATAATTATAAACTAATATTTACTTAATATCTCAATGAACGCTCTGCATATAAATTGTTTTAAATAGTTAATTCCTTTTTAAATTATTAAATAAGAAAGAGCTTTTATATTATTGCAACAGTTATTTAAAAGGAAGTACTGCAATAAAATACATTTCTGTTGTATGCTTTTACATCGGTTTTCATAGTCGCTGAGTATAATTTTCTTTATTTTAATAATAAAATTTTATTCTTATAACTACATTATTTGTAAAGTGTACAGGTGAAAGTCTACACTTATCACCGATATCTGCTAGTTTCATGTACATGTCCGCTCATAGAATCGTCCTTTAGATGTTGTGTAATTTTTTTTTTTTAAATAATTTCAATTCCACTTGAAGTGTAAAAAAAGTTAAATAAAAAAATAAAGAAATAGGAGCTTACGATAGTTGCTTCTGCATATCAAAAATGAAATTTAAATTTTCCAGTTCTGGTTTCATACGTTTCATACTTCCAATACATCAATCCACCAAAATAAGTTTCGATTATCCAACCCTGCAATCGAGTTTTTTATTTGTATAATATTCAATGCAAATTAAAATGGCGTTTTATTATATAAAATGTTTTTGATTTATAAGAAAAGTACTATTTAGCTATTTATGGTGACTTCTTTTCTAGAAAAAAAGGTAACCTTTTTTACACTCTTTAATAGAAAATAGCAACATTGTTTCATTTAATAATAATTAATTTATTAGAATTAAGTCCAACATTTCTTACAAAAAAGTACAATTTGATTGAAAACTCCTCCAAACTGACATTTTTTAAAAAAGAAATGAGCGAAATGTTACATATTTTTCAGAAAAGAAAACGCCATTAAATATTCCAAAAAAAATAGTTAAATCTCCGACCCTGAACCTGGTTTTTAGCTTTTCTGATTTCTAAATATTATTAAAATATATCAAATATAATTTATTTGTAAATAAAAAGAAAGCGTTTGTTTTAATTGGCTTTTCTCGTGTAAACAAAAAATTCGATTGTCCAGCTCTGTAATAGAATGCGTGATTTTTCTTAGTTTTTAATGCCAATTTAACTAAGTTTGCCCTCGTTTATATTTTTCATTATTATAATTTCTTAGCTGACCTAGTGGCATGTGATAACAGTTTATATTTATTCCAATTTCATTATGAACAAGAATACGAGAGTTGTATCAAGACAAAAACAAAACGCTTTTGTTAAGTCCCCATTTCTTGTTTAATTTTTCTTAAAAGAAACTTATTTGGTTTGATTTTTCTTAACCTGCTCTTGTAGATGAAGCGCAGTTGGTGCAAAATTTTGTTTTTAATTTCAATAACTCTTGAAGGTTTTTATATATATTTTTGAGGTTTTGACTCTCGTGATCCATTTTTGTAGAAACACTATTTTCAAAATGTGAGGTAAAATTTTAAAGTTTCTTATCCTGCCTCGGAGACCACTTAGTCTAGCTAATATTTCAATTTAATATGAAATAAATTACGAGGAACTTTTGCTAATTCAGCGAACAAAATATCATTTTATTGAAACTGTTTTTTATTACAAAATAGTTCTCAGCCTATTTTTCTAACAACACTTTCACATTTGAAGAATTTAAAGGGACAATTGTCGTCTTAGTTAATCATATTGTTTGACATTTGTGACATTTTCATGACAAATACAAAACCTTGGAAATAATGACATGTCAATACTCACACATCTTCCAAATAGGAGCAAAATTATTGTTGCCACACTTGGAGTAGTTTTTCAATAGAATTAAATCGCCTTTAAATTCGGATGTGTGTTGTTTGGACCAAATGGATTCTTAATACAGGTTAGATAACACTAGTCATATCTTTAACATATGGCAATAAATGCTTATGAGTACAGCGGCTTTTGAAAACAGCTATTTTGCTCTGCTGTTTAAATTGAATATATAAAACAGATGTTAACTTTTCCTTGTGCCCTGAAATATATCTTTTGTCTTTCTGAATTTAAACACCCTTTTCGAAATACTACCCTATCAAAATTAAATTTAAAATTAAATAAAATTTTGCAGCCAATTCATACAGCTACATTTTCATATCATAACTTCACACACTTTACATTTTCATATCCAAAATCCTCATGTTGTCGCATAGTCTGTGGCTCCCATTTCGACTGGTTAAAGTATTCATGGCCTACCTTCTGCTTTATGTCAGTTTTAACAGCAGCTGTCCTAATCATATATTTTATGAGGTGTTTTTATTACGTAAAGCCAATTGTTTATTTGGTCTTATATAATGGGTCCTACACGTTATATTATTTAATACTTCTTTAGTAATTTCACTATGAATTAAGAGCGAAAAGTGGAAAATATTTTGGAGTTGGACAAACACTTAATTTTATTTGTTGATTTCATATATTCTGCGGCCACCAAATAAATTTTATAGAAGTAAAATTACACAAACAGGAGTAATTTCGTTAATCCCATAAAGTTTAATTTATCTCCCCGTATCATCTTAAAGTTTCCATGACTTTCAGGAAACTTAAAAATACATCCTTCACAAAACGTAAATAAATAATTTCTAAACATTAAGTGCGATTATTTAAGATGTAATAAAAGCATTTAGTTTATGGTTCAAATATTATTGTTTATGGTGGTCATAATCGTTTAACTGTTTATTGCTTTTATATTATTTTATGGCTTGTATTGAAGATACATTTTGTTAATAAATACTGTCTTGTTAGACGTCCCATAAGAAGCTTAACAATAGCCAGAAGATCAACTATAAGAATATATATAAAATTGTATATTTGAAATGGTCTGTTGCAGCTGCTACACAAGCGAAGTGGTGCACATGTTGTATGTCAACTGTCTACTATGAGAGCAACTCCAGTTACAAAAAAAAAAAAAAAAAAATGTATTTAACTATTGAAATAGTAAAAATGTTTAATATTTAAAATTCAATTTATTTATATTATTATTCAACTGGAAATATATTTAAAGAGTTGTTAATATTAAAACACTTTCAGTCAAGTTTGATTGATGATTAACTCTTTATTAAAACCATTAAAGTGTGTTCTTTTCTGGAAAACATGTAACATTTATTCACTTCTTTTCTAAAAAGTGATAGTTTGAAGGGCTTTTAAATTCGAAATCATTTTTCGTTACAGATATTAACGGGTTAATTTGTAATAAATTCCTTCTCTTCAAATCGCTGAATATTGCCGAAGCACAGTGAAATCAAGTTTCACAACTAAAGTTTTGAAACGAATTATCGTACATCGTTTTCAGTGTAGTCAAACTTAGTGAATTTAGTAAATAATCACAGCTTTAGTTAGGGAGTTTCTCTCAGGCTAATAAAGTCGTTATATACTTACGGAGAAATTATAAAATTTTCGGAAAATATTTGCGTCCAACAGGCGAGAATTATATAACAAACTAATTCCAATTATTTTGTGCTGTCGGCTGCAGTAGTCAAAACAAAGACTGCGATGCCTTCGAAGTTCCACTTTGCATGAATACGTTGTCGAATTTTTCAAACATGCAGATATATTTTTCTCAAAATTTTTATTAGGAAGTGATTGTGGAGGAGCTTTTACCCAGTTTTTATTATTATTATTATTATTATAGAATTTTACATTCTCAGCTTATGCTGAAATTGACGTACCTGGTCTAAGACCAAAGGTTACGCTCTGTGGGGATATAATTCAGCTTTTATATCCGTTTTCCAATGTTTCCCTCACGATCGTTGTTGCTTTTATTAGAATTGCCTTTTGCATTTCGGTTAATATTTTTACATTAAGGTTTAATTTTTCGATTGCACACGTGGTTTCTTTGGGCATTGTTCCCAGATAGCTTATAAGTATTGGTAGAATTTCTACCTTGACTAGATTGTGTGTATTCTTAATGTATTGGGCAAGCAGTATATATTTAGATTTATTGATGGCTATGGTGTCTTCGATATTAGTATCATATGGTATGGCGAAGTCAATGATCTGGGCAATTTTTCTTTGTTTATTTATTACTATCATATCTGGTCTATTGGGTATATTTGTGTCTGGTGGGTTGTTGGTTAGTATTGATCTATCCCAGTAGATAATATATTGGTTATTTTCAATTATTGGCTTAGGTTGATATTTGTAGTACTGTGTTGTTGGCTCGTTAATATTTAGTATCTTTATAATATTTAGTATCTTCTGTAGTTCTTTATTATTATTATTATTATTATTATTATTATTATTATTATTATTATTATTATTATTATTATTGTTGTTTTTTTTCTTCTAAATCTTCACAATTATAAATTATTGTTTTGGCGTTAATGATGACTTGCGAAATCTTACTCAAACAATATGTCAACACAGTATTCTCAATTGTCAAGTCATAGCGTAGGCGATGTCTACACTTCTCACGCAAATAAAATAAATAGTTGATGTAATAACGAATTTATTTATTTGGTAAATTGTGTATCGTAACTTACATATTTAATTTAAATGTCATTCGACTGAGATTAAAATCAGGGAAGATAATCACCCTTATCGCGTTTGCTGTATTCGCCTTTGAAATACGACATTTTGTAATATTTTAAAGACAAAATGTTTCTTTAGTCTATTACAATATGTCCAATTTAAAGGCAAAAAAGGCCAAACACGATAGAGATAAATATCAGCGAACTGTTCCTTCAATCATTGAGACACATTTTAAAACTACCCCACATACAGACATTTTATAGACACAAAATATTAATTTCGGTGCATATCTGATTTGCCTCAAATGATGACAGTTGCTATACTCGAGTGCAAATATTGTTGCCGTCCTAAGACGAGAACACACTATGGCCACTTGTGATATCAATAGCAAATGTTGGCGCTAACAAATATTCAGTGTGTACTCGGCTTAATTCACTAGTAAGAGGGTGTTGTTGGCTGCAGTAGTCAACAAAAAGACTGCGATGCCCTATGGTGCCGAGTTTTTCTGATCTTAACCCGTTGACTTTTTTATTTGCCATCAACGTTTTGGTGGCGAATGTGAACAAAATGGCTCGTGGTTGAATCATATGAAATCACTTATTTGATCTCCATATTATTTATTTAACTTAAATTTATGCATTTTATATAAGTTTTTGTTTATTTTCTTACTTCTTCTAAGAACAGTGCACACAAACTTTAATCAAAACGATAAAAATGTTACTCTGGTATCTGTTAAAGTATTGAACGTACCGTAGCCGTGTGTTTCAACTTGGCTCTCAGTTGAAATAGGCGACGTATGACAGATTCTATATGTTTCGGTCTTAATTGTTGTTGATGAAGGCATTTCACTGGTCGGTGAATATTAAGAACAGCGATTAACTCCGTCATGTTGTAAAAGAGCAGAATACAGATCCCTCCCTCATCGGCACCTGCAGCGAAAAATTCACCGGCGGAGTAAAAAGTTACAACAAATTACACCATTTTCTAATCTGTTTTCATCAGTCCTCTTAACACTGTCCCCCCTAGTTCTGGCACAATGCACTACACATGTAGGGGTCATACCCTGAGGGCTCGTCCAAGGCAAAGAAAAACATCATATTTCTACACGTCACCTCATGTCAATACCAAAAGTGAATGCTTTTGTTTTTCTTTTCTTCAGCAATTGATAATTTCTAAGAGGATCTTTCTTCAGCCTTAGAGAGCAGTTGCAGGCTGTGAGAAGTAGTTAATTATGGTCTACAACTTTGCCAAATATATACAGAATAGCAGGGAAGTATTGAATTCTTAGAGGTTTCTCATGTCATTAAAAGCCTTAATGTTGAAATTATGTTACACATTAAACGCGGTGTCATAACAACAATAAAATCGAGGTAAATAGCCACAAGTAAAATAAAGTTTTTTAAATTTTTAAGATAAGATTTCTATTTCTAAATAACTCAACAGTTTCCGTGTTGTTTGAACGAAAAAAAGAAAGGAAAAATATTTTTATCCGAAAAACATTTTTATACGTAAAAAGAAAACTGCCGAGTTTATTATGATTTAGTAGAGAAAATGCAATAGAAACGTTAACAAGTGCAATTGGTCTTATGGCATTAACATAAAGCAAAACCTTTTCCAATACCTGAAGTATTCAAGTAGTTTTTATTCCTTCACATGCTCATTTTAAGTATTATATAAACACACACACACACACACTCACACGCACATGCACAAATGCATGTTTTAATATTGTTGAAAGCTCTTTCAGCACAACAGTGCTACTTTAAATATTTTCTTTATATTTTACTTACCTTCGACAAGAGTTTCCTGGTTTGCTGGAAGTGCACACGAGTTTAGCTTCTTTTTGTTAGTACATAAATGTGGTACATAAGTGCTTATATATGCATATCCGGTCGTTAATAATATGTTGTGTATGATACTTTTTTGCCTACTTATGCAAATGTACAACATGTAGTTTTCTTACATATTTATTAACCTAAATAAAAATATGCAAAAACAAGGTACGCTCACACGGGCCAAATATTTTCCTACAGAAGCGGAACCATTAAATAAATTAAACTCCTTCCAATAATATTGGATGCACTTTAATTTTTCTTAAAATCTTATTAAAAAATTCAAAGTGATCAATTGAGGGGTTTTACTGGGCTAATGCAGATCATCGGGAACCTTTACCCAACATTTCTTAGAATAAGTAAAAATATTTATTTCAGACTTCCTCTTTAATAACTGAGAAGTCTAAAACAAATATCAAAGTCATAACACTGCCATTACACTGTCTATTACACAGCTTTACAAATTAATTTAATTTGACAGAAAATGCATTCAATTAACTTTTTAACGATATGCGATTTATCACGATCGGATTTTTCGGTTGGGCTCCAAAAGAAGAAAATTACAGCGTTTTTCGTGTTCAGGAGGTCTCAATTAACTTATCTAGGCATGTGGCGTTCTTGGTAATGGGTGATTTTATAAGAACTATCGGAAATTAAAAAAAAAGAAAACACAAAATTCAGAAAAATGCATGAAATATTTATTTGGATTGATAGTTGGGTCGATATAATTTAATGTTTGAAGATTATTTCATGCAAATGTTGGCCGCGGCTGCGCCTCAAATGGTCCATCCGCTTAGTCCAATTTTGGCATACTCTTTCCAACTTTTCGGCCGGTATCTCACGAATAATGTTGGCAATGTTGGCTTCCAGTGCGTCAATCGAAGCAGGCTTGTCGCTATAGACATTAGCCTTAACATAGCCCCACAAAAAATAGTCTAGAGGCGTTAAATCGCACGATCTGGGCGGCCAATTGACTGGTCCCAAGCGTGAAATAAACTGTTCATGTGGCACCGTCTTGTTGAAACCACATGTCATGCAAGTCAAGCTCTTCCATTTTGGGCAAAAAAAAGTTTGTTATCATCGCACGGTAGCGCTCACCATTCACAGTAACGTTGTGATTCGCATCATCTTTGAAGAAATACGGCCCAATGATGCCGCCAGCCCATAATCCGCACCAAACGGTTGTTTTTTGTGGATGCATTGGTAGCTCTTGCAATGCTTCTGGCTGCTCTTCACTCCAAATACGGCAGTTTTGCTTGTTCACGTATCCATTCAACCAGAAATGAGCCTCGTCGCTGAACACAATTCTTCGATAAAAAAGTGGATCTTCATTTAACTTTTCAAGAGCCCATTCACCAAATATTTGGCGTTGTGGTAGGTCGTTTGGCTTCAATTCTTGCACCAGCTGTATCTTATAAGGCTTCACACCCAAATCCTTCCGCAAAATTTTCCACGTAGTGGAGTAACAGAGGCCCAATTGCTGCGAACGGCGCCGAATCGATAATTCACGGTCATCACCAACACTGGCCGATACGGCTGCGATATTTTCTTCAGTTCGCACTCTACGTAAGCGTGTTGGTGGTTTAATGTCCAACAATGTAAATTTGGTGCGAAATTTTTTTACAATAGCCCGAATAGAAGCCTCAGTAGGTCGATTAAACTGACCATAAAATGGAAGAAGCGCGCGATGAACTTTCTTAACAGAGCACGCATTTTGGTAATAAAATTCAATAATTTGCAAGCGTTGTTCGTTTGTAAGACGATTCATGATTAAATTATAGACCAAACTGAAGATGTTTGACAGTGACACAAGATACAAAACGTGCGCGAGCTGTCAAAACTAGTGTTGCCAAAAAGATAATAGCAAAAAAATCACTCGTTATTTTTTGACTGTAAACCAGTGTTATTGATGCATGAAACAATTTTACTTAATAAGCATGCATCTTAACCCTGGATGGTTATCGTTGTTCGTCGAATCGACGAAGCTGATTTACTTTTTATCATATATTTCTTACATTTTGTAAAGACTTTTAAGAGAGAAAAAAATGCTTATGTTGTATATAATATTAAAAAATTTATTTTCATTAAAATACTTCGCTAAAAATATTTTTGTTTAGTTTTAACTTCAAAAAAAAAAAAAAGCATCCAGAATTATCTTTAAAAGTTGTTCGTCAATTTAACGTAGAGTAAACTTAATATAGAAAAATTAACAGTAATCGTTCAGGGTTAATCAAAAATATTTTATTAGATTTAGTGGTTATGCTTTTGACTAGTGTGAACGCACCTTGATATTTTATATTTTTAGCGTCTGAAACAAACACTGAATGAATTGTGGCATATATTTTATAAGTCTGCTGTTATCACGCATATCAATCACAGGAAAATTTTACGTCTTAAACCTGCTTGGTTACTCTTCATTTGTGTACATTCGTTGAATGGACGAACAATTTTAAAGAATAGTTTTAGCAGAACAAATTTTTAAAGTTAGAAAAGAGTTGAGCAAATACAGAGGAGTTAAATTGATAAAGAGTCTATGCTAACATCCAGGGTTAAATATTAAAGATTAAATTTAAAATTTTAAACAATTTCACGGGAGTTGCAAGTACTAATAATTTAGGATGACCGACACAGGAGCGTATCAAGATATATTACAAATGGGGTTTTGCCATATTAATTAATATATATTTTTTAGCAAACGGTTCCATCATGTTTTGGAGAATTGCTTCACTGCAGCGCTGTCCTGGATGCGGTTGATATAATCTAAAGTTAAATAAAAATCAGGAACCGCAACAGTTAAAAGTGATTTGCCAAATAGACTTATTTAATTACAGTGACTTCAAAAACAAAACATCCATTTAAAACATCCATTTTAAGCATCCATTTAAAAAAATAATTGTTTAATGTAAAATTAAGAAGTCTGTCGGATAGAGATAAGTTTTTTTAATATTTTAATTTTTCTTATTTTTGCAGATCTGCCAGGTCCAGTTCAAGAGACAACGATTCGCAATTGTTAAGGTAAGAATATTCAGACACTTGATTTTAATATTAAATAAGTGATAGTTTGCCTCTTCATATATTCTTATCAAACCGCAAAACGAGCAAAGGCTTTGTAAGTCGGATTATGTGATAAAACGATAAAAAATAACTATTTAAGAATAAAAATTCACCGAAGTTTATATGAAAAAGAGAACTGAAGGATTAAGGAAGAACATGTATTCCCCGAAATAAAATCTATAAATGGAAATTTAAAAAAGTTTATAAGATAATGTAATAAAAACGTTCCATTTATGATCACTAATTTCTGAAGTCATTCCACAAATTTTGGTACTGACGAGAAAATATTAACGTTTAATGTTATCTTGCTTCTTCGCCTTCAGTTAGTGTGTATGTCAACAGCCGGCAAGGATCCGAGGATATTCTTACTCATTTGCCCATAATTCGTATTCAATTCACTCCTTCACATCTCTGACACTTAAGTCCCAACAATTACTGCGAATATATTCTCAGTACTCTGATTCCCCTCACATTTATTATACATGTAACGACCTCAAATTAACAGCTTCAAACTCGCAACTAAAACACATCTATTTAATTAAAATTTTTGTTTTCATTTTTCAACTTTAATTCAAGCTGTACTACGCAAACGCTTTTAACGTATAAACAAGTGAACCCTTCATAATACAATACAGCATGTGTTTGCTAGCAATTTACACAATCACACAAACTCCCAACTGACACTCACAATTGCATACCCCAAGTGTCAACAATCGGTTTTTTTTAGAAAGAAAAAAAAAAACAAGAAATACGGTCGAAAATGAAAATTAGTCTACAGAAAGCGAATTAAATTTCTGTTAAGCTGCAGGGTGCTAACGCGTGTTAATTTTAGAGTGTCACAACTTTGAGTTGGCATCACTGATGTATTTAAACATCCATTTAACATCTGACAGTTTCTTTTTGTTTAGTTTGATTTGAAATTTCGTTATGCATCGATAATTCTTCTATTCGTCAAACTCATCCATTCAAAATTTTATTTTACGATGAAGCCCGTTTCTGGTTAAATGGGAACGTAAATAAGCAGAACTACTACATCCACATTGACTGTTTGGTGCGCTTTATGGGCTGACGAAGTCATTGGCCCACATGTTGCTATATATGATGATGATGGTCCAAATGTTACTGTCAATGGTGAACTGTAGAGGAACATGATTCGACATTTCTTCGTACCTCAATTATGTGGCATTAATCGTGCTGATAAGTGGTTCCAATAGGACGGTGCCAAAAACCACACATCGCCCCACTGAATTATTTTCTCTAGGGTTATATTAAGTCATTTGTCTATGTCGATAAACTACAAGCAAATTTAAACCAGTAAAATTCGAGCAGTTTTTTCGAGTGTATTGTTTTGGTTTATCTACGTCAATAAACCACAAACAATTTTACACCAGGAAATTCCAAGAGTTATCGGCGAATCACCTTGTTGAAAATTAATGTTGCAGATTGCGCCTTCTGCGCACCAGCCGTGGCGGCCACATGGCAGAAATCATATTTAAATAGTAATTTAATAAAATTTTCTTAAAATTAAATCCCATTTCATTGACTTTAAAAATATATTTTCTCATTTGATTATAATTTCAACTTGTGTCACTCTATAAAAAACACCCATTAAAAAGCGAAAGTTGCTCAAACAAGCGTGTGGCAACAGAAAAAAAGTAAAAATATCATTTAATAATTAGTTGAGTAATTAAAAGTGAAATCCGTACTGTTGTGGTTCTCATACTTTAAGCAAATATTTTAAAAACAACTTAAGAAGTGAATTATTAAATTACAATTCTCACAGTCAAAGGAAAGTGAAATATTTTTGAATTCTCTTAAAAGAAAGTTTTCTAATTAAAATTTTATATAAAATTCCTTTCAAACTTATTCAAGATTTTATGAATATGGGCTTAAATGTGCTTAATGTGATTAAAATTATATCAAGTATTAAGCGATTTTGACCGACATAAATTCTGTTTTGAAATGAAATCTCTCACAGGATTAAAAGTTTATGTTGTTAAACTTGTCTTTATCTCTTACAACACTTAATTCACAAACCGTACTGTAGCTCTTCTTGTTAATGAATTAACTATTTGACATACTGTCATAATACTTAGTTGTTTATATAAAAAGTGCGAAATTTTTAATTGTGCTTTAATATTTACAGCCCACTTTGCAAAGGAAAAGAAAAAAACTTAATATTTTTATCTCTTCAATATTTTTTTCTCTTCTGTTTCTTTTTTCCCAAAATTTTAATTAAAATTTAAAGTGATAAATAATATTTTTGTTCGAAAATTAGTTTTAGTAATCAGTTATAAATCATATATTTTTTATAAATGAAGCCCTTAATATTTAAATAAATTAATGCAACTGAAATACTCACAAAATTGAATAAATCCTTGGAAATCCTATTAATTCCTATAAAATTCTGTATACATTTAAAAGAGATTATGGCCAATTCAAGACTGCAGTTACATTTTATTTTATATAGGAAATCTACTCAAGAAGATCTAATAGATTTAGCCTCAAATCTTCTACTCAGTAGATTTCGTGCTACAGAATCGTCTTCAATAACTGAACAACTTGAGTATCAACTCACGGATTTATGAACGTGTTTCGTACTTCTATTCAATTCCATCAGTAATAACAGATTATTTCAGGGCCATAATAGACAAAATGCCGGCAACATTAACGTAACCGTTTGACAAACATAATTTTGTTAAGGGTTTTACTTCGTTAAATAAATTTACCACCAACAAATTAATACAATTTATAACGATGCTTTTTATAATATTTTTTTTTTTAATAAATTAACTTATTAAATAAACCGGAAATAACCACTTAATACGTGACAGCAACGAAAAGCAAAAACCAACAGAAGTAGCCAACGAAGTAAAAACCGCGTTGCACGCTGGTGAAGAGAAACATAAAAAAACGTGAACAGATAAAAATACAAAAGCACGACTAACGCCAGAAGATATCAACCTCGAAAATAGCAAAAGGTACAACGAAAAGGTTTAAGATAGTGAACAAACGACCTCTGCACCAGCACACGAGTTTAAAATAGATATAAAAACGAAATCAGCAATCTTGCCACAGATTTTATTTGCCGCACGTGACACTTTATCCTCTGCTTAGTGTTGTCGTGTAGATATAAAAAATAACTGCACACACTCGTACATTAAATTTTTATTTCCATTTCTATTTTTATATTTTGTTGGCTTTAAAAAAAAAAACAAAGAAAAAGTTCAAATAACAACAGCTTTAATGAAAACACTAACAACGACTTCGACGATCAAAATCAGCAGTCGTTAAAAAGTCCAACGTATCGTGTCATCGAAGATTTTACAACAACATAAAATTTTAATAATTCAATTGCAGATAAAAAAGTTATAAAATTGATTTCTCAATTCTCTTTAATACCCGCCATTTTAACGAGCAACCAAGTCAACATCTTTTACTAACTTAATGCTGCCAGTTTGCCAAGAGATGGATGGTTTTAAATTGTTTAATTTATTTCCACCAGAAATCAAAGCCCGTCATGTAAATGTTATATCCTCATAAAGGATTTTAACCAAATGAGTTACGTTGGCCAATTCAGTAATTATTGGTTATGGAATAGAGAATGAAATTTTAAAAGTAAGAGAACGAATACTTTTCACACTTTCACAAAGACTGATTTTATGAATTTTTTTGGCATAAGACATTAAGTACAATAACAACAGCAGGTTAAGGACTTCAACTTGTCAAAAAGAGAATCTATGTGCGTATATGAGAATGATTATTTTTAGTGCTACAGGCAACACGGCTACTGGTTGTAGCCAAATTAAACTAATTTCTATTTTGGTGAGCAACAATGGGTAAATGCAACGTTGCCAGTATAATATTAATAAATTCAATTATTGTAAACTTGAAAATATACTGTTTTATTATACAAAAAGAAACAACAAACTATATTTCCGAGCAAATGGAATGCTTTCTTGTCATATACTGTTGGATTTAAATATATTTTATTGGAATAACACTATTTAAGAGTATTAAATACATGAAAGCGGCTACACTGGCGTACGAAAAGAATTCCACTACAAACAACAACACATGATTCTTGATTTGATGGTGTCGTTTTAAAAATAATTAAGTAGCTGCCTACGAGGCGACGATTGTAGCCAACGGCTTTTGTAGTCGGTGTTCGGGTAGCCTGCTGTCGTTATTGTGTTTAATGCTTAAATACTTTAAGGCTGAGCAAATTTGAGGTTAGGAAGTGAATTGTTGTGATATTTTGTCTTAGCAAAAGTATTTTAATAAGAAAATTCATTATCGAAATTCATTATCTTTCTTCGTAAAATTCGAGCTGCTTTTTTTCTACTCATAATCAGGCTCCTTCTCAGACCTTCTGTGCGTAATTTAATCATTAAAATCGATTTGATAATTCCATACTCTCGATGTTCTCAAATGACCAAAACAATAAACTCGTTGCAAGCGTTGAGAAAGATCCTGCAGCATCAACAGTTCGACGTTCGCAACAATTGGGCACCACCAGAAGAACTGCGCACAATATTTTGCATTAACATCTTCATCTTCACGCTTATAAAACCCAACTCGTTCAAGAACTAAAGCTGGTCGACGACGGTTTAGGTCGAATGTTAGTTAAGTGCCCTTTTGAAAAACTGAACGAAAGCAACGCATTTTTCAACTAAATACTTTTTAATGATGAGAACTATTTTCAATGAGACGAGCATGTCAACAAACAAAAACTCTCGTATTTTGGAATCACAAAATCCACAAGCCGGTATCAATTGGCTAACGATGACGTCAGAGAGTTTTGGTTCCATTAAAACAGCGCCACAAGTCACACAGTCGAACAAATAATTCAGTTATTGCACGAGAAATTTCCTTGTCGAGTAATTCTTAGATTGGACGATTTAAATTAGCCGCTTCGCTCTTGTGATTTAAAGCCACTGTATTAATTTCTCTCGTGCCATTCGGAATACTGGATTTACGTGAACAAACCTCGCAAACAACGGCACTCTGAAAGCTGAAATTTGGCGATGCATAGACGTGATAATCCAAGTTTTATTCCAAAATGTGATTCAAAATTTTGTAAAAAGAGCGGACGTCTGCTGACGTGATGGAGAAGGAAATATGCCCAAAATTATATTTTATCATTAATTCCCATACTTCTCCTTTACATTGGTCTCAATGAAACTGAATGCGTTAATGATTATGTGTGCTTTTACCATAGTTTACTTCCTAACCTCAAATTTACCAACTCTTCATTAACAACTATTTTGTGTGGGTACAACTCGCTCGTCTTGAACATTAAAAAATCTAGTTAAAAAAGGCATGAAAATTTCATGGAGTCCGACTGAAATTTCACTGAATCGCACAATTCGAAAAATTCTCACGCATTTCAATGATTTAATTTGCTACACAACAACGGAAATTAATCGCTGCACTACGAAAGCTGCGACTCAAGATATGAAATTAATGACGCAACAGATCACACCGCCTGCCATTTTAGTTGGAATGTGAAAACGTTTTGGTTCTAGTGAAATGATTTTTTTTCTTTTTTCTGTTTTGCTATTCAAGTATTTAACGGATTATCCTCGTAATTAGCAGAACTGTTCGGCCTTTTACTAATTGGGAAATTATTTATGAATAAAGAAAAAACCGTTCATAATTTTTTACTGTTGAAGTGCTTAAATGTCATTTCGCTTTGTGATTTAATTATTATTTGCAAATAGTGTTATTCATTGTTTCAAAGTATTATTATCACTGTTTTATTTACAGAACTCAATTAGTGATTTTTTTTCTTCTTTTTTTTCAATGAATGCGATTAATGTCATTTTGTTATGTTTTAATGTTTTTGAGTTTTTCCTTTTTTCATTTCGTTTTTCTTGATTGTGGTTTTATATTTGAATATTTTACGAAAAGAAAAAATAAATTATGCCACCAATTATACATGATAATAAAATTTTATATTAATACAGTTTAATATGTGTGCATGTTCTCACACATACATATTGATACAAATAGGAACTAACAAAAATGTAGCGGCTTTCGAAAGCAGCAGTTGTGCTGTGCTGCCTAAGTTGAAGTTAAAAACTGATATTGGGTTTTGCTTGGTTATTTACCATGTAGTTTCTGCATTAAAAATATATTCTAAACAATTTAGGTGCTTTCACACTTGTCAAATATTTGCAAAAAGCTACGTAACCACTAGCAAAATTAGTAAGGAAAATATATTGATTTAGTTAAATATTTATTAAATAGATGAATTAAGTATTAAGTTTCATATATAAACAAGGAATAGTGTCATAGAATCCAAAATTATTAGAAACTGAGTTAAAAGTTTTTTGATCAGCATTTATTGGCAACGTTTTTTGTTTTTCTGGCAAATATTTGACAAGTGTGAACGTCTATCTAAATTGAATTTAATACTACGATGAAATAACTTAATTTTTATTGCAAAATGTTAATTCACAATTAAATTTAACATTTCTTCGTTCTAATATTTCTTCGTCTTAATATTTAACTATCGAGAGCGACACAATTGAGCACCCCGTTAAGACTGTTGAAGCCTTTGACGAACATGGGCAGTCAAAGTTAAATGAATTTCGTGCATTTTGTAATTTCTTTGGTCATCATAATCGCCAAATTTTCAAACAATCCAAAGAAGTGTGCGCGTATATCAGCAGAAAATGTGCAAGCACTTGTGCATGCCCGATCATGCATGGTGTTGACTAATGGGCGATAATGTCGGACTTCATGTAGCGAGAAATTAAGGATATGAACCTGGACTATAGGTAGCGGCAAAAGTATGGTGTCCCTTGCCCCACATCAAATGAAAAAATAGCTCTTTTGAGCGAGATTCAATTCAGTGTTTATTGGCCGCCAAAATCGAGTGATTTAACCACGTTGGGCTTCTTAATATTAAGACATTTAAAAGAGAAAGTGTATGTCAATTAGCCAAGAATATGAACCATTGAATTATATATTTCGGTACATTAAGATCATAGAACCTCAATTATGTCTCAAATCCATTCAATATATGGACCATCGGATAGACGTTTGCCACCGCAGCTGTGGCGAGCTTTTCGATGATATATTGTGTCACCCATAATTTTCATGGATCTTTCCTTCATGATAAAAAGTGACTAAATAAGTTTTTTGAAAACTGTTAGTTTTTTCTACAATTAACAACATGAATTATGGTTGGGCCAGCCTTTTCCCACCTTGAGTCTTTACTTCGACGCCGAATTAGTATTTAAAATATTTTAATAATTATAAATATTTTTATTTCGTATGGAATACAACTGCATTCGCATATACGCCTGAAACTATTCCAGTAGAATATGAACGACTGCCCATAAATTTAGTGGCGACAACTGTTTTGAAAAATTGAAAAACTTTTTTTCGAGTTCTAGAGAGCAACTGAAATATATTTCTTTGTTTCTTAATTTCTTTACTCGTTTTCAGTTCTCAATATTATGCGGGATATATATACAATAACCAGTCAACATATTTCAGTTAAAATATAAGGCAGCCATTGAAAGCAGAACAAAGAAATTTTCAAATTTATATAAACTGTAACTTATTGCTCTCAAATCCCCTGATTAATCAGCGAGTTCAAAAGAAAACTACCAACCGCAAAATGTACTCCTTTGCACTGTTAACAAGGAAGCATAAGAGAAACATAAAGTTTAATAAAAGTGTTACAGCTTAAACTAATATTTAGCCCAAAAATAACAAACCAAAAAGCCACCAAATTACTTTCACTTTACACCAGGGATCACAAACATCAACCCGAAACCGTTTCCGGCTCTCAAACTACTTGATGAAAGAGCGTAAATTTGCTAGTCTAGGAAATTATATTACTCGCAGTCTTAAGCATTTTTGTAAGGAAATTCGAAAATATTTTAATAATTTCTTTTCTTTGTAGTCGGTTTTGGACGCCACATAAAAATAAATAACAATTTATTTTATCTGGTAACTACAATATAAACCCTTCTCTCGACTGGCTGCATACTAATTCATGTAACAAAATAATAAAAAAAAAAAAAAATAAAAGACTAAATTTAAATAAACAAAATGCCCCAAACGTTGCTTAAACGTGGCACACATAAGAAGATATTTGCTTTAATAACTTGCCACCAGTTTGTGGCTCTGCAACATGTCTTTATTGTACTAGAATAAATAAATAAAATTTTATTTAAACAAGAATGCCAACGAAATTATTACTGCGCTACCCTGTTTACCCCACATAGAAGACATGCAAATTCACGCACAACAATAAAGACAATGTGAAATGAAATCAACAAAAAGGAAACTGTGAAATATGCCATCTGTGGATTAATTTTATGGAAAAGGGGTTCGTTGCTGAGCACAACAATAAAAATATGAAAATATTAATAACAGGCGAAAGGGGAGAAAAGAATAAAAAAGCAAAGAAAGAATAAAGTTGGAAAATAATGCAGATCAAATTGTATATGAAACAGCCACAGCGCCGGGAGCATTTCATTTTCCCCAAAAACAAAAACAAAAAAAAAAAAACAAAACACTTGGCTAAGGACATCCCCACGAAAGATAATATAATTTCTATAGACTTTGAAAGTTGCAAAATATTTGAAAAATGTTTATATTAAATCGGTTTGCAACAATTCGCTGATGTCGTATACGGAATAAGCTGGATGTCAGGTTAAGGTTTGTAGGTGTGTTTTGATTGGAACACGACTGGGACGAACGCCAAATCGTTGCTACAAATTCGTTTTTTAGATTCGTCAATTGAAATACAATAACAGCGAATATATAATAATTGTCTTAAATGCTAAAACTACAGCGGGTTTTTTAGAGTGTCACCACTTTGAGTTGGCATCACTGTTTTACTGGAGTACCCATTTAACAGCTGATAGTGGCTTTTTGTTTATCTCTATCTTTTTGAAATTTCATTATGAATTGACTTACAGCAGGGCGACTCGTGCAAATTGTTAAAATTTTTAATCGAAATAATTCTTCTATTCGTCAAACTCATCCATACGAAATTTCATATTCCGATCAAACCCATTTCGGATTTAATAGTTACGTAAAAAAGAAAAATTTTCACACTTGGAGGCCACAAAATCTTATTGAAAGACCACTACATCCACAGAAAACTACTGCTTGATGCCCTTCATGGCCCATAAGTCTTTAAAAACGATGACGATAAGAATTTTACTGTCAATGGTGAACGGTAGAGGAACATTACGCAGGAATTACGTGGCATTAATCTTGCTGATTATGTGGTTCCAACAGAACGGATCCACATGCCACATATCGGCCGATACAATTAACCCACTCAAAGAAATTTTTACTGAAAATATAATTTCACATCTAATTAATAGGTCATCAAAATCGTGTGATTTAGCCCCAGTGGATTATTTTCTTTGGGTTCTTATTAAGTCACTTGTCGACGTCGATAAACCACCGGTAATGAATATCAGGAAGTTCGAAGAGTTATCGGCGAAATACGGTCGCAATTGCTGCGAAAAATTTTTGAAAATTGGTGTTGCAGATTGCGCCGAGTATTTTTATTGCAACCGACTATTTTAAGTAGCTTCTTTTCTTTTTTGTATTATATTCTATTCTCTATTATAGTCCAGTAAAAAAGCCCTTCCGAAAGAGTCGTAGAGGAAAGCTATAAATTAACAGTCTCTTTTTTGTTTTTTTACTTCATAGTACAATTTTTAAGAATAAAGTTGAAAATAATAAAATTTGATTTACAAATTCCAAAATTCGTATAAAGTTATATTCGCTGTACCAGTTTCAACATTAAAAACCCAAAATAGTTAATGTGCGTTTGTGAATACGATATTCTAATTTATGTTTGATAACGTTTAAGTATTCAATTACTGTGAAATAAAAGCAGGCAATGAGATCACAAATATATCGCACACATTATTATCATTCAAGTGCATTAATACATTCACTGGGCTATCAAACAACCCTCGTAGATAACTATGGCATGTTCGCAAGTGTCATTATATTCAAGGCAATTGTGGAATTTTCAATGCATCATAAAATCTAAATATCCAGTTTATAGCAGAGATTAAATTAAATTGCTGAAAACTTCATTAAATTAATCTCCAAAGATCCTGGCCCTTCTCACTGCACATTCTCATAAACAACATATTGCAACTCCTGCCAGTCCTTCACTACTGATGTGATAAACAGCAGCCCTACAGTTTTGCACCTGCACATACAACACCAGTGTTTTTAACATCTTCTTTGTGTTTGACTCCAGTGTGCAGTGCAAAGAAATAACTCAAATACATATTTTCGTCTAAAATAGCAACACTTAATTTGGGTCTTAGCCATTACAATCAGACATGTTCATGGTTATTCAAAGTTTAAAGTAGCTCGTTGTGTTCTGAATGGTCTGCAACTCATGTTACACGAAGAGCCACAGCAGCACAACTTGGATTAGATTTATGCGTATGCACTATTGCATGCAACACACAGATACACACACACAAACACTGCAACAACTGCAACCATCTGAAAATGCAAACAACAAAAATAAAGAAAACGAACTATTTAAATAAGCTATACAGAATTTATGCTCTTTTGTAAGTGATCTTTATGTGAAAGTATTTATTTTTTTATTTCGAGAAATTTAACCAGAACGAGTGGTAGAATTTATGTTGTCCGGGTAGCGGCCACGGTGTTACTTAGAAGATGAAAATATTTTGCAGCAGCCACCATGAAATGCAAGCAAATATTTTCGTTTAAACTTGAAAGGAACTGTAAGAGAATAAGATATCAAAAATAAAAGATATACAAAAACAAGAATGATGATAAACAAAGTAGTTGCAAATATTTATGAAACTAATTTATTTGCTAGTTTCTTGGGCTATTCCAAATTGCAAGAGTATGTGTGAGAGTATGAAAATACGGCAACTTGGCGTGGCAACAATATTCGCTTACCAACAAATAACGAAAATATTTTCTCAACAATTATATTCAGTGAAAGAAAAGAAAATTTATTTTGTTAGAGATATTTTAAGACAGAAATGTATAATTGAAACAAGATTTTGTGTAAATTTTAGCATGCAAAGGAAAATCGGCATCAATTATATCTGAAGCAAATTATACGGAAAATTTCGTTCTGCGAAATATTTCTTCATCAATTTCATGGTAAAAATTAAATCACATTTTTGGCCACGTTTCAATATCGCCAGTTTTAAATTTAACTGTTTTTAGAAAAAGGAAAATGAATTGCTCTGCTTTCCAAAATGTTCTTGCTCGTCAAGGCAACTTCCATACCACAGAAGACAAACAACTGGTTTTCACAGCCGATTGCCATACTTAAAAACACAAATTATCAATGATGTGGTTATGGCCTGGACACTACCGACATTGATTAACAACGTCATGTACTAAAAGATCAGAATACAGCACCCTCCTTCGCTGGCACCAGTAGCAAAATATCCACCCCCTCAATAAAAAGTTTAAAGGGCATTAAAAAAAGTCTCTGTCTCTTAATCTGTTTTCATCGGTTCTCTTAACACTATCCCCCATCCCTAAATCTAATAAATGTTCTGCACAAAGTAGGAGTCATTCCTTCAGTACTAATCCTGCCAAAAAAAAAAAGAAAAAATATGTCTGGAAAAAGGTTGGCCCTAATGGACATCCCTCTAACGTTCCGCTAGTTTTAACCGCAGATATATCGCAACCTGGTTTATGTGCTATTTTATGCTTTTGAACTCTTCGTTCAAAAACACTATTATTTCAATTTCCAAATCAACCGGTTTTCACATAATTTTCTATTACAAAATGGATCGAGAACAGTAACTGATCAGATATATAATTTCAGAATTAAAAGAAAAAACTTTTTCACATTTTCGTTCCCGATATTTCACGAGCAAATTAATTAATCCAGTTTACAGTGATCGACGTGATTTTTAAATCTTAATTTGTGGAATCGATCGGTGAAGCAGTTTAAAAGTTATTGAAAAATCCAGATTAAAATTTTTATCTTAACTTTTTTTATATATTGCAATTTAATGGTCAAAACTTTTTGAAATTCGCAGGAAATTTAAGTTGAGCATATAAAAAGTTATAAGCGCGTCACAAACTTGTACCCGCACACACACAGATATAGTGACGGGTTTTGAAAGTTAGTCAGGGAAGCTTTTTAGGATCTTAAAACTTGGAAGTCTTATAAGAACTCTTATTAATACCTTTCTAGTTTTGAAAATTTTTTTTAGGGAATAGTTAATTCCAATAATATCTCTTTTAAATCAAAAAGTAAAAACTTTAAAAAATCCCTTTTTCCCAATTTAATTGAAAACTTATTAAACAGATTTTTGCTTCCTACTCTTATTTCGTTTTGAAGTTGATGATATTAAAAAATGAATTTGGTTAACCTCAAATATGACCGCCAGCTTGATTTGGCAAGTGGACTAAAAGGAAGAATAAAAAAAAAGAATTTTACGAAACCAAAGTGGTCATCAAAACCAAACAAGCATGACAACAACAAGAAGTAAATATAATTGACAAAATATTTTGTTCAATTTATTATTTAATATCAACAACTCGTTGCAATTTTATCTTAAATAAAAATAAAATTCTTCACAACAATATCGGTTAGAATTTAGTTTTTTGCTATTTAAGAATTTTAATTACAAATTGATCGAATGCAATTTAATTGTCGTGTAGACTTCTAAGTTTTTTTTCTAAATATTGAGCTGCAAAAGAGATTTGCTTAAGTGAAAAGGTTTGTCGTATGGCTTAAAGTTGCATTTGAAGAGACAAAGTGAAAGAAAGTATTACAAAATAATAGCAAATTTTCAGATACGCTGATCAGTTTTAAGCAAAACTGAATATATCGTTTAATTTTAATTTTAATTTTGTGCTGATTAACTTTTCCCAACATGTTACTAATAAATTCAGAGTAATCAATTGAAAATCAAACAGGAAAATTGATCAGTGAATTCTTGTTATGACTTTGATATTTTTTTTTAAACTTCTTACATATTAAAACGGAAGTTTGAAATAAATATCTTTAGTTATTCTAAGATGTGTTGGATAAAAGGTTCCCTGATGATCTCAATTGGCCCCAGTGCAAGACACACAAAAACTAGCTAAAACCCCACAATTGATCACTTTTAAGTTTTCTAGTAAAATTTTGTGATAACTCTATTTTGTTTTTGTTCGGATTCCTCAAGAAATATATCTAGAAAATTAATTTTGAGACATTCTGTCGTATGAAAGATATTCTTCCAAAATCTGACTTAATCATGTGCAATCTGCTATCTTGGACGCTTATTAAGGGTTCCACCGCCTTCAAATAATCTAAATAGATACATTATTAGCTAGATTTTTTTTTGTTATTTGGTCATACATAAAAACTGACATTAATCGCGTTCATTGAAAATAAGAAAAAAAAGAAATAGAAATCATTAATTGAGTTCTATAAACAAAAACAGTGATAATAATACTTTGAAACAATGAATAACACTATTTGCAAATAATAATTAAATCACAAAGCGAAATGACATTTAAGCACTTCAACAGTAAAAAATTATGAACCGTTTTTTTCTTTATTCATAAATAATTTCCCAATTAGTAAAGGGCCGAAGAGTTCTGCTAATTACGAGGATAATCCGTTAAATACTTGAATAGCAAAACAGAAAAAGGGAAAGAAATCATTTCACTAAAACCAAAAGGTTTTCACATTCCAACTAAAATGGCAGGCGGTGTGATCTGTTGCGTCATTACTTTCATATCTTGAGTCGCAGCTTTCATAGTGCAGCGATTAATTTCCGTTGTTCTGTGGCAAATGAAATCTATTCAAATGCGTGAGAATTTTTCGAAGTGTGCGATTCAGTGAAATTTCAGTCGGACTCAATTAAATTTTCATGCCTTTTTTAACTAGATTTTTTAATGTTCAAGACGAGCGAGTTGTACCCACACAAACTAGTTGTTAATGAAGAGTTAGTAAACTTGAGGTTAGGAAGTAAATTGTGGTAAAAGCACACATAATCATTAACGCATTCAGTTTCATTGAGACCAGTGTGAAGGAGGAACATGGGAATCAATAATAAAATATCATTTCGGTCATATATCCTGCTCTAGCACGTCGGCGGACGAGTGCTTTTTTTACACAATTTTGAATCACATTTTGCAATAAAACTTGGATTCTCACGTCAATGCAGCGCCAAATTTCAGTTTTCAGAACGTCAGTTGTTTGCGAGGTTTGTTCACGTAAGTCCGGTATTCCGTTAAGTTACAAGAAAGAGGCGGCTAATTTCAATCGACCAATCGAAGAATTTCTCGAAAAGGCAATTTCCCATGCAATAACTGAATGGTTTGTTCGGCGGTGTGACTTGCGGCGCTGTTTTAATGGAACCAAAACTCTCTGACGTCATCGTTAGCCAATTGATACCATAAAAATCGGTGATCAAAAATACGGACCGACGATGCCTCCTGACCACAAACCGTACCATACGGTCGCTTTCTTTGCATGTTATAGTTTTTCTAGGACGGCTTGTGGATTTTGTGATTCCAAAATACGAGAGTTTTTGTTTGTTGACATGCTCGTCTCATTGAAAATAGTTCTCATCATTAAAAATTATTTTGTTGAAAAATGCGTTGCTTTCGTTCAGTTTTCCAAAAGGCTTTTTAACTAACATTCGACCAAAATATTGCGCGCAGTTCTTCTGGTGGTGGCCAATTGTTGCGAACGTCGAACTGTTTCTTCACGCTTTGCAACACAGCGGCTTTGGTTTTATAACTACGGTCACAACGAGCGCATTGTTTTGGTTGTGTCTTTTGTCAGCAACTGTGCCGGGACCCTCGAATTTGTTGATTAAATTATGCACAGCGGTCCTTGAAGGAGACTGATTACGAGAATTGTGTTGTTAGATTTTTATACTAAGAGAAAGATGCCATTTATCTGCTCGCAACTGTGAATTTGTTTTGATTTAAAAAACTTTCAATAGTGATGTGATGAGTTACAAAGCAAAAAAATGCACTTTGTCAGGCATCAGTTTTTATCCAATTTGCTTTTTTAATGAAATATAAATAATAATTAATTAATTAATTAAAATTAAAAATTAATCCCCAAATAGCAGATTCTCATGTCAATCATATTTTTTAGAACTCATAAAAAATTCTTAAATGCAAAACCGTTTATTGTCTTTGTTTTTGTTTTTATCAGATGTGATTTAGTGAGCAAAAAAAGTTTGTGTGGAGTTTCTTGTGGGGGCATAGAACTTTGCAATGGAATGAATTAAAGGTAATTTGGCTTAATTGACATGTTGTCATTTACTTCATTCGTAAGATAATCTACTTTGCAATCACCCAGAGTAGTGTTCATAACATGTGGCCATTTTAGTTTCAGGGTCTATTTGTAATGGCGCAATCAATAAATCCTCTTAATGTTTAAGCCTTTTCCAAAATTTTGTTGCTTTGCTTTCCCTTATTTTTCTGCTATTGAAACAATAAATAAATAAATACGAATTTCAAGCCACGAATTCATGCCTGATTTAATAACAATACAAATTTTATTGAAATGGCATATAAACACATTTAATATGTAAATCAGTTGGTTTGTTAGCATAAATATTTAAGCCATTTATTGTGTTTTTATTGTATTCACTGTTAAAATAATTCATTTTCATATATTTTTTTAAACACATTCAAATAATTATTTCTTTTTTAGTTTGATGAACCCACAATCTATCGCTTAAATATAATTCAATTTGCATATATAATTCGTTGAAGGCTACACTGTTAGGAAATGCTCTGTTTTTAAATAGTATTTTGAAAGTGTGAAACTACAGAGTATTTAATTTTCACAAGGGCACAAATGAACTTTTATTTACGATTAATTGAAAGAAATAATTCAAATTTAACACAAATTAAAATGTATGGAAATTGGTTAACCCTAAAGGACATCCCTGTAACTCGCCGCTGATTTCAATTGCAACATGATCAAAACCTATTTCTCTGCTTTTGTGATCTCTTCGTAATAAAACTTTGTAATTTAAATTTTCAATTTAACCGATTCCCAAGTGATTAGCGGTGACTGATAAATATAATTCTCGATTATTATCAACGAATCCAGAACACTAACTGATGAAATATATAATTTTGGAGTTAAAAAAAATCACTTTTTCGTTCACGATACTCCACAAAGGAATTAACTTACGTTGACCCGGTTCGCGTTGCTCGAATACGTTAACAGTTGATTAGTTTGTTATATCGATCTGTGAAGTTGTTGCAAAGTTATAAAAAATAACCACATTTCGCAACAAAACGTAAATCCAACATTCCGGATGGCTCGAGAGAAATTAATAAAGCGGCGTTAAATCACAAGAATGAGGCGGCTAATTTAAATTGTCTTATCGAAGAATTAATCGACAAGAAAACTTCTCATGCAATAATTGAACAGTTTGTTCTGCTGTCTGAATTGTGGCTCCGTTTTTGGAAGCAAAACTCTCTAATGTCAACGTTAGCCAATTGATACCCTAACAATCGGTTATTGAAAATACAAACCGATGATGCCTCCTGGCCACAAGCGGCAACATACGGTCGCCTTCTTTAAATTTTATAGTTTTTCTAAATTCGTTGTTTTTATTGAGTTTTCTAAACATCCAATACGCAACCATCCGACGGAAACAATGGCCAACCGATTTTAATTCTTAAACGAGTTGAGTTGTAAAATCATGACCAATTCGACCAATTGATATTGCGGGCTCATCCTCAACATTCAGATGTGTAGCAGCATCGAAGCGACCACTGCGAGCGTATTATATTGGGCTATGGTTACCAAAAGTTCCGGGGGCCTCAAATACAGCGATTTTATTACGTACTGCGGCCTCAGAAGGAAACTCATTCTAACCATTCCATTATTTAACAATCAATTTATTTAATTATCTCAAATTTCATTTTCTACTTCACAATCACACAGTTTATTTTTTGGAGTTTAAACTTTAAATACAATAACGACAGCAGGCTACACGGACACCGACTACAAAAGCCGTTGGCTACAATCGTCGTCTCGTAGTCAGCTACTTAATTATTTTTAAAACGATACCACCAAATCAATAACCATGTGTCGTTGTTTGTAGTGGAATTGTCTTCATACGCCAGTGTAGCCGCTTTCATACATGTGAAACTCTATGACAACAAATCATTTCATTTGCTTGCAAAAATATAGTTTGTTGTTTCCTCTTAATAATAAAACAATATATTTTCAAGTCTAAAATAATTGAATTTATTTATATTACACTGGCAACACTACATCTACTCATTGTCGCTTGCCAAAATAGAAATTAGTTTAATTTGACTACAACCACAAAAACAGCAGGGACAACAACCAGTAGCCGTGTTGCCTGTAGTAGTAAAAATAATCATTCTCAAATACGTACATGTATTTTATATTTGACAAGTTGTAGTCTGTAGTCTGCTGTCGTTATTGTGCTTAATGCCTTATTTTCCGAAAACTATGTAGCATTTTAATTTCTTTTCTTAAAAGTGGCAGCTTGGAAGTGTCTTGAAACTGAATTTACTTTTCGTTAGGAGCGCAGGATTGATTTCTAATAAATTATTGACTTTCAAATGACAGATGCTACCGTTTCCTATTAAAAATTGCAAAAATGTAGCATATTTTCTCGAAAGGAAAACAGCTTTAGTAGCATCATTGAACGATAGTCAAATTTTATATATTTACTATAAGAGGAGGCGGGAAGGAGTGTTTGTAATACATTCCAGCTGTTAGACTTCTCGTGAAGGTTGTCAGTTTCATCCTCAAAGATGTTTCATAAAGCTGATTCGACCTAATCGGCAAACTATAATGATCTTCGCTCTAATAAACGAATTTAAATAAAAATTTTCCTGCTTCCATTTACTTCACATCGTACAGGATATGCTGAAAGCTCGTAGAACGGCAGCAGGTTCAATGATTGCACGGTCATCAGAAATATGACTCATATATGATCTTGAGGCTGGCATATATGATCTGAGAAAAGTTATCATATGCAGAGTTATTGCTCAAGTTCCATGAACTCCAAATGACAGCATTATTTTACTATAATATTTTAGTTATTTTGATAAACAAGATTTTTAAAAATTATCATTTGCATCTTCCTTCAACAACGCCTTCACTTTATATTTGATAAGAATTTTCATGATAATTTTCTTTAAAATATAAAAATGTTACAATAAATCATTTGGATTGTTTTGAAAGGTTTTTATTTTATACGCCTGTTTTGGCAATCAATTAAGGTTTCTTCTTTTAAAATTAAGAAGTAAAAAGGATATAAACTGGCCATAAATAACTAACGGAAACAGCTCCTTATTATTTTCAATAAGTTATAACAGCATTTGAGGGTCATTCATCATGATGTCGTAAAATGAAATATTAATCTTCAACATTAACAACACAATAAACAATACGCTCTAACTGTCGCAGATATTTAGCCAAGAGATGCGTTGCACAGTGGGGCCTGTACAAAATATGAAGGATAACTTTGTGTAAAAAACTTTATGAGCGGATAAAAAATTAAAGCGTTTAAATAAATTTTTATTGGAGCAATTGTATAACTTTAAACTGCAAAGTAAAAATTATTTTTATTGTAACGACCCTTTTAAAAAAGACAGTTTTTAAAATGAGCTTTTTGTGTGTTCAGTTTTTTAAATGAGCTTTTTGTGGCTAGTGGAATTCCTCAAATCTTTGGCAACATTCAACTAAAATTGCAAACTTCTTTTTGGTTTACAAAATTACAGCCTAAAATTTTGTGTCGATTCTGTAAGTAAAATCACAGTTAATAATACGTGTTTTTTTAAGTATCACTACTGCTAGTTGAGCACCCATTTAAACAGCTGATAGTTGCTTTTTGTGTAGTTTAATTTAAAATATCATTATGAATCGACTTACACCGGAGCATCGCTTTCAAATTGATGAAATTTTTAATCAAAATAATTGTTCTGTACTTCCAATTCATCCATTCAAAATTTTATTTTTCCATGAACCCCATTTCTGGTTCAATGGGTACGTACATAATCAGAATTATCAATTTAAAAGTAAGGCATTAAACACAATAACAACAGCAGGGTACACGAACACCGACTACAAAACTCGTTGGCTACTATCATCGCCTGGTAGTCAGCTACTTAATTATTTTTAAAACGACACCACCAAATCAAACACCATGTGTTGTAGTTTGTAGTAGAACTCTCTTCATACGCCAGTGTAGCCGCTTTCATATATAAATAGTGTTATTACAATAAAGTATATTTAAAGTCAACAATATATGAGAAGAAATCATTTCGTTAGCTTGGAAATATGGTTTGTTGTTTCTTTTTGTATAATAAAACAATGTATTTTCAAGTTTACAATAACTAAATTTATTTATATTATACTGGCAACATTGCAAATACTTATTGTCGCTGGCCAAAATAGAAATTAGTTTAATTCGACTACAACCACAAAAACAGCATGGACATCCACCAGTAGCCGTGTTGCCTGTAGTAGTAAAAATATCATTCGCATATACGCACAAGGATTCTATTTTTGACAAGTTGTAGTCTGTAGTCTGCTGTCGTTTTGTGTTTAATACTTAAGAAAATCCACAAGCTTTTGTCGCAACAACATGAAATTCACAGAAAATACTGTTTTTATACAAACTTTTCTTCAAAGATATTTAATTTTTTCTTTTGAGTACGAGATATGTTAATATATATATTTATATATTTCCTATAAACTCATCATTTACAAGATTAAAAGTTTTCCCCATTGTGCATTGCACACACAAATGGAGAAGGGATAAGAGAAACTTAACAACAACAGAAGAGTATCCATTATTTTTGTTGCTTTCAAACTGAATTTGCTGTCACTGAAAAGGCCGTTGTGATGAAGGGTGGAGCTCTCTGGTTTAATAAACTAATTGAAAAGCAATAGAAATATAAAATCAATAAAAAAAGGCAGTTTAGCGAGTCGGAGTAATAAATAAACTGAATGACTGTTTTATCCTTTTGAAAAACTGCTTTTCTTTTTTAAATGGTGATTGTGTTGCAAATGATGTCGAATAAAGTGGACGATTGTATCGCATTTTTTCAATGTGTATTTTGTTAATGCTTTATTATTGAGACTTGACAATGTGATTGATAAAAGTTACATGAAATTATTGGAACTATTCTCTTCTTAAACACTGGTAATAGTTTTTAGAAAATCCATAGCTTTTGCTAGACTATGGAGGGCTATTGATTTAGAACAACGACTCTTGTGTGCTGCCGATTATTTTCAAAATATTAAAAGAGTTTTAAATTATAGACTTTTGACTACAAATCGAAAGTTATCCATAAAACAAGATTTGCTTTGACTATTTTTACAAATTAAATGCCTGATTTTAAATCTTATTTAAACAGCTTTAAATAGAGAACAAACAAGACTTCATAATCACATAAATTTTTGCAAACAAATGACAAGAAAAAATAGTCAAAATATGTCAAGAATATAAAATAAATTGATTCCATTTAACAAAACTATTTCGTCTCAAATAGTTTAACAAACAAACTTTTCACAGCAGCATACAAAGAATTTTGTTAAGACACAATCGATATAAATAAATTAGCTACTGTTATTTTGCAGTTACTTCTTACGTTACAGTTATTCTTTACTTGATGGAATTTCTAATTAAAACAATTTATATTTTTATAATTCAGTTTTATTTTCTTTTGTTCAACGTTATTATTTGCAAACACAAAACTTCAATAGGATTAATTTATTAAATAAGAAAAGCTTTTTTTAATATTATCTTACAAATTCCTATCAGTTTATTTTAGTTATTAAATTAAGTAATCGAAAATTTTTAAATATTTCAAAATAAAGTTTTACACTTTGTTGCAAATTTATGAGATGTGAGTGTGAGAAGAGATATGGGCTGCATCATGGCTAAACATCAGCCACAGGATCACACTTGAAATCAGATAGAAACGAACGATTTTTTCAGTAAAAATGCATAAAAAAGATATATGTAGAAATTTTTGAAAACACCCAACACAAGTTTGGACCAAAGTCGTAAACAAACTGGAATATTTGTTGATTTTTACTGAATTTTAAACGCTTTTCGAAATACGAGTTGCCAGTGGAGTTTTTACTTCCAACGAATTTTCGTGAAAAAAATGTATGAAAGCATTTGCAGTTTGAAAAAATTTGATTCTATTAAAAACCACATAAAGAATTTTACTATATGATAGCCATGTCCCAGAGAACAATTCCGTTTAGACACTTATGTCATTGCATAGTTTGCCTCTTCGAAAAAAAAAAAAAAAATTAAAGCTTTTTTCAGAATCAAACAATTTTTAATTTCACGAACTAAATTTCTGACGTCTTGTCTTAAAGTGCTAGTAAATATTTGAAATTTTGTTAGTAAATAAACCAGTTGTCAATAAATATATTTTATAAGAAAATATTTCATCATTTTCTCAACAAATTTTATTATTATATTGGGTTTCATATCATAATAGTACAATGACAATATATCAAATAGTTAATTTGTTGAGAATTAAATTTAGATTTTATTTTACATTTTGCCTTATAAATACTTTCACTGTTATCCAAAGGATTTCTAATTGTGTAGAAAAATAAAATAGAGTCATATCGAATAAAATTTGTTTGTTGGGTTTTGGTTTGAATAAATTTCATAGCCTACTACAACTATTATAATGTGATTTTTTAAAATCATTTGTGGGTTTTCATTTAAGTTCTGAAATGATTTATAAAAGTCCTTTGATAAGATGAATGGTTTGAAACTTTTCAAAACTGTGGGTGAAGTCTACGGACGATTTGGTATGAAATGTATATAGACATCGCTTAACCACCCAACAAATAGGTTTCATATTAGAATTTTATAATTTTCTTCCAATAATACGATCTGAGCTTTGAAAGCTCAAAGCATTAAGCGAATTAAAGTATTTTGAATTAATAATAAACATAAATAACTTTAAGAAATATTTAAGTCAAAAGGAACATCCGTTCACTTTCAACAGAAGTTGGTCCTTTTGCTAAAAGAACATAAAAAGAATTTTTTAAGGTTTTCTGTCCTTCTTAATTAAAGATTCTAACATCTTTGAGTACATTTTTTGATGTTTCATTAATCATTTAATATATCCGCACATGCATTTATCAACTTATTCCTTTCATACACACACAAAACAGACCTTTTCATAGCATTTGGAAAAAACTTATTGTTGTTATTTTCATCAGTTTCAAAATTTATTAAATATTTAACAAGGATATATATTTTGCAACATCTTTCTTTCACAACATTTTTAAATTAATTCAAACACGGATTGTCCAATAGAATTAAAGCGATTTGTTTCGAAAACGTATTAACTATTTCAGCCGTTATTTAATTCAATTTAAAACAGAGAAATGCATTTACAGTTTCTTTGATTAGGTTTCCTATGTCCAATAAAACATTTAAAATACTACCTTTATCATCAGACATTAAACACAATAACGACAGCAGGCTACAGACTGCAGCTTGCCAAAAATAGAATCCTTGTGCGTATATAAGAATGATATTTATACTACTACAGGCAACACGGCTACTGGCAAGCGACAATGAGTAGATGCAGTGTTGCCAGTTTAATATAAATAAATTTAATTATTGTAAACTTGAAAATACATTGTTTTATTATACAAAAAGAAACAACAAACCATATTTCCAAGCCAATGAAATGATTTCTCTCATATATTGTTGACTTTTAATATATATTTTTTATAATAACACTATCTATATATGAAAGCGGCTACACTGGCATATGAAGAGAGTTCTACTACAAACTACAACACATGGTTATTGATTTGGTGGTGTCGTTTTAAAAATAATTAAGTAACTGACTACGAAGCGATAATTGCAGCCACCGGCTTTTGTAGTCGGTGTTCGTGTAGCGTGCTATCGTTGTTGTGTTTAAAGCTTCAATCCATAGATCACCATTTCCTAAATCAGGAAGGAATTCCCTAATCAAATATGTCATCATAAGAGTTACCACTTCAGCAGTTCAAAAAAATTTCCACTAATTCTGCTCTATATTCCTGGGAAATTCAAAATTTAAAAATTCTAGTTATCACAAAAAATTTAATTTCTTTTTTAAGTCAGCAGTAAATGGAGTTAACGTTTTCAGTATGTCTTGTGCCATGACAAAAAAAAAGCACCAAAATCATAAGAATGGCAACGCTGCTTTCAACGCTACCAACTTCATTATCAGCCCAAAAAAAATCTTTTGAATACTCACCATCAACTATTAAATTAAGTTAAGCTGGATTTTTCATAAACACAGCACTATGCATGTCCATGCATGCATGTGCAGTTCTTCCATAATATTTTTCTAATATTGTTTTCCTTTTTCGCTCTGATAAATTGTGTTCATATAATTAATATTTCATTTCACACCAACGCTTTAAATAACCCGCTGATAATCTACAAGTTTTTCTCATTTCCCCCGCATTGTTTATTTGCTCAGTCGTCGAAAATATAATTCATGAAAAGCAGCAGCGTTATTGAAATGCGAAAACTTCTATCAAACTTTTTTCTTTCATTTGCTCTCATGGGCATGCAAATGATAGTGTTCGTAGCCGTTTCCATTACCAAATACCAACATCTGTTGTTGTAGTTTTTGTTTTTTGGCCCTTTTGTTTGAAAATCATTTTAATTTTATGTTCATGGTGGATTCTAATTTACCACGTTCTTTTTCGTTTGCATTCAAAATAAAGTAAAATAATTTTTTTTACCAAAAATCCACAGATATCAGAGCTAAATAATCATCAGATTCATGCAAAATTTGTTATGGGAAAGACTGCATATTTCAGCAGCAGTACATTTTAATAAATAAATAAAAATATTGTTACTTGTATTGTCTTTCTGCAAAATATATAATTTCGCAGGAAAATCTGTCACTCACCTTGTGAGAAAGTTAATATAACAGAATAACAAACTAAAACATAATAACGAATTTAAAATATTATTATTTATCATGGCAAATATACGGCCTAAATGGTTGAGAGACTTGCACAATCATGAAGTCGCATGTTTAAGTTAAACTTTTATCTCAATTCTGTCCTCATTTCCATTTTAAGAACTTCAAAACAAATTGTGCCACATTCGCAGCTCACAACTTTTTGGCAAATTTAACACGATTTATCAATTTCACGAAATTGACTATCCTGTTATTTTTTGCATCTGCTGTGCATCACTGAGTTAATCAAACTCGACTGCTCACTAAATAAAACAAAGACATTAAAATTAACAAACGTTAATGTTTTCAATCATGGAAGGATTAAAATTTAACAGTCTTACAGCCAACAAATTAGCAACCAAATAAAATATATTTAAAAAAATAACACGGTGATGCAAAGTATTAAAATAAATATGTTCTTAAAGTAGCCGATGACATCGATAACATTTTAATTTGAAGGTGTAACCGAAATTATAAAACTTCTAAAATGATATCCTCAAGTCATTCTACAACATAAGCATTAAAAACAATAACGACAGCAGGCTACACGAACACCGACTACAAAAGTCGTTGGCTGCAATCGCCGCCTTAATTATTTTTAAGACGACACCACCACATCAATAACCATGTGTTGTTGTTTGTAGTAGAACTCTCTTCATACCCCGGTGTAGCCGCTTTCATTTTTATTTAATACTTTTAAATAATGTTATTCCAATAAAATATATTTAAAGTCCGCAAAATATGACAAGAAATCATTTCATTAGCTTGGAAATATAGTTTGTTGTTTCTTTTTGTATAATAAAACAATATATAATCAAGTTTACAATAATTGAATTTATTTATATTATACTGGCAACATTGAGTTTACTCATTGTCGCGTAACAAAAATAGAAATTAGTTTAATTTTGGCTACAACCACAAAAACAGCATTGACAACAACCAGTAGCCGTGTTGCCTGTAGTAGTAAAAATAATCATTCTCATATACGCACATGTAATCTTTTTTTGACATGTTGTAGTCTGTAGCCTGCTGTCGTTTTTGTGTTTAACGCCTTATGCAGGGTAGTTTTGATAGTACTTTTTTAATACACTGAGCTTACTCACTGGTTTACAAGGATGTAGTTATTTCAGGAATCGGCTTTTCTCTAAGGCAATGACACTTATAAAGTGAGTCATTGCGATTAAAAGGCATGTGTAGCCGAAGCAGGTTGGCAAGCAAGAGTTGGATATCTTTCGCTTACAGACCTGCTTCTCGGTGGACTGCCGGCCTAAAGTGCAATTCATTATAGATTTGGCTAAGCGTTAAAACAAATAGAAATATTTTTATAACCATCACGAAATATTCGTTGAAATAGTCATTATTAATTTCTAATTCTTCATTAATATTTTTAGTTTTATAGAATTTAATTATGTAAAAAGTATATATTTATTTATTCTTTATTTGGAACTGAATATATTTTATACTAAATATTGTTTCTAAAAAAAAGAAACAAAATATTTTTGTGAAACAGTAGGCATCCTTTATAATACTGAAGATAATACTTCGAATTTTCAAATTTCATAGTAAAAGAAATGATACTTTCAAAGTGAAACTTCTCACAAAGAGAAGAGTAGGCAATAAGCTGATTCCAACTCCGGTTTATATCTTACGGAATTGCAATAACTTCTGCTCTGGCAGAGCAAGTGAAACTTGTCGCAAATATTAGTTGACTGTGTACCATAACATTTATAACATAAAACTTAATGGATTTTGTAACTTTTCGCAATAATACAATTGTCTTTTTACCACTCCCCAGTTCATACAAAAAAGCTAAAGCAATTTTCCTCAACGTATTTTACCCTTTTCTTGTTAGTATTTCGTTTTATTTAAAATCCACAATATGTTTAATGTCTCGCACGACTTAAATACCAATAAGACACGGGTTAACAAGAGGTATTTGCTGAACAGAACAAAACAATAACAAAAAAAAAAAAAGTATTAAGACCTTTTTTCTTGTTTTGTAGCGCTGCTAAATGAATTGAAACTCCTTTAGTCTTCCATATGTTGTTGTTACTCTTTTATTTCAAAGAAATATTAAAAGGGTTTATAAGCATCTTATGTAATGTTACGAAGCCTTTGCAACATACTTTTATTTAAAAATACAAAGATTATGCCAACATGCGTACATGCCATTTATAATGAAATTGTATTTTAAAGGAAGCATTCGAACTCATATAAAGAGTTGGGTCTTAAAAGTTAGAAGAATTCTAAAATTTTACAAAACAAAAATTCGGTACTATAAAGCATCTGATAGGATGGTACCAAACAGTGATTGTACCCTGAGTGAGAAATAATCTTGGCAATCGCTAATTTTTCAAAGACGGTTCAAAAGATGTCAATAAAAGAGCTTGATCTAAAAGACCCAGCACGTCGATATCTTATGAATATATTCGGAAAATACTCTTTCCTTCAACCAGGAAAAATTTTAAATTCTTCAAAATCGGGAGGTTATTGGTTTTACCCCATTTCGAAAAAATCGACTTCAAATCAGATCTCCATGATTTAATGTCCTAAGAAACTTCCCCGAATAATTGTTAAAACCCTTAACCATGTCTGCAAGTATGTGTATGTGTAAGAACGGTACCGTTCCAGAGAGCGTTCCGCGAACCAGGTCAAAATATATCATCAACGAAAACCTTGGAAAAAAACGATTTCTTTTCTAATAACTCTATATTTTTCTATCTGATCAGTTATTGTTCTCGTTTCTTTAATAAAAATCAAAAGGAGGGCGTTGCTAAATTTAGTTTTCCTGTGAGCTTCAACCGATTCGAACCAGCAGGTTTCATGATATCTGTTTTCAGAGTTCTTTTCTTTTGTTTTTGATGACTTTTAAAAACCTTCACCGACCAATTCCATATATCTCAAAATTTAAAAGCCACATCGATTATCTGAAACCGATTTCAGATCGGGTAATCTATTCGTCAAAAAATTCGTGAAAAAATTTCGAAAAAAATGAGTTTCTTTTGAGAAACTCCGAAATTATATATCTGAATAGTTAGTGTTTTCGATTATTTTTCAGATGGAAAACCTGATAATTTGAAAATTAAAGTACAAGTTTTTAAGATCGAAAAGCTCGAAAGCTTAGAAAATCACGTTGCGACAGCGTTGCTATTTAAATTAGCGGAAAGTTACTGGGACGTTTTTTGGAGTCAACCTCTGCTATATTAATTTTTTTCTCGGACCTCACTCAGGGGGTGACTCCTACTGGTTCACTGTGTCCGAACCAGGAACGAAAGGATGGCGTTAAGAGTACAGATTAAAAGATAGAGAAATTTGTTGCATTTGTTTTTCTGGTAAATTTTTTTGTACCGATACAGAAGAAGAAGGGCGCTAGATTCTGCTCTTGAGTACATGGCAGTGTTAAGTGCATTGCTCTACGACCAGTGCTATGCCTTCGTCATTGAGACAAGTCGGCAACAATTAACATAATAACTCAGTCATGCAAATCAGAAAAATTCGAAACAGTGCGGAGTCGATCTCGGGATATAAGACATCGTAGTCTTGTGTTCACTATTTCAGCCTATAGCCGTTGAGTTCAGTACTTAACATAACACTACGAAGCCTAAGACTCCGAGTTCGATTTGGTACTCAGTCATAAACACTACGGACAGTGATTAACAACATCATGTACTTATGAGAAGGATGCAACTCCCTAATTCGTTGGTAGAATAGAAAAGAGTACACCGACATGTATTAAATCAAAATTGTTTATGACTAATTGAGCTCAATAATTTTGTTAATTGCAATAAACTCAATTAAGGACTTCGGCAGAACAACATATAACTTGACCTTGTCTTTCACCTATATGATTTTTTGCCGATGACTCCATAATTTTATTATATTTGATTCGACTCGATATAAAAAATCAGATTCGATTCGATATAGTCTTTACAGAAAAATTAAAATTCACTTGATCCACCTCCCTTTACTGCTGATGAATTTCATTGAAATTGAGTTATTGAAGATTTTTTCAAATATTTCATATATCCTGGCGGCAACTCACCATTTCCAAACACTCACTCCTGCACCAAAGAATTTCAAAGCCTTCAGCTTCAACGAAGTAATATTTTGCTCTGTAGCCCTCGTTTTCTTTGTTATGCATATTAGATTGGAATAACTTCATTTTGTACACTGAGAAACACTCAACATGCACACAATGTAAAATAAATGTTTAGTTATCTCAGCTTTTGTTGAAATGGAAGCATTAAAATACCTTTTTCTAATAAGAAAAGAAAAAAAAAAAAAGAAGAAATCAATGCATATATAAGAAGTATTTATTCAATTGCAGTGGTGAAAACTTCCATACATTTATTTCCTTATAAATTGCTTATCTTTCTTCGGTGGCTGCAGGAAAACTTTTATTTATTCCTTTTTGTTGCTTTTAAAACTTTAGAAAAAACGAAAAAAGAAATCTACACTTTTGAAAGATGAAATGATATAAAGAGTTTTGTTTCATTTCAGCAAGAGGAAATGGTTATCTCAATATATTTATTGTTGTTGTTGTTGTTGTTGCTATAATAAACTATCAATACCTTAAACTTTAAGTTATTCCTGCCTGTACATGAAGATACAGTTTTTTTTTATTATTTAGTGACTTATTGTTTGCTGGGGACTTTGGCATTAAATTTTAGATCCGTTGAGTTTCAAAGAGTTATAATAACAAGATAACTGAAGTTAAAGGATATTTTATGTTTCCAATTTAGTTTAATAAGGAGTTTTATTACAACAAAAATATGTTTATTATGAAATTAAAATGAACTAAAGAAAATTGTGTCTGTGCATGTATTTGATTGTCTCTTTTATGTTTGTTGTCTTGAAGTTACAGCACGTCATGTAATTATGAACTTTAATATAAAGAAACACTTTTCTTTGCACTTGTTCACATCTCAGGGGAAGGAGTAGAAGTTGTTGCAAATGTGAAATATGCAACATCTTCCATCTCTTATCTTTCGTCTGCCATAATTTTTAGTTCCTCAAGCGCGAACATATAAGAATTAGGAGTTCGTTTATAAACCTAAACCAAAACTAAATAGAAATTGTTTATAAAACTTATATTGATTTCTTTTCTAGAAAAGAACAAAACATTTCTTACACTTGTTGATACAAAATGGCATTATTCGGTCATTTAAAACCAAAGAATTTTTTAAATTAATTTACTTTCTTTTGCGAAAAATCATTTTAGTTTTAAAACTCTTTCAAACTGCCCTCTTTTTAGAAAAGGAATAAAAAAATGTTACACTTTTTTTCAGAAAAGAAAACCCGCTTAAAATTTAAACACAATAACGACAGCAGGCTACACGGACAACGACTACAAAAGCCATTGACTACAATCGTCGCCTCGTAGTCAGCTACTTAATTATTTTTAAAACGACACCACTAAATCAAGACCCATGTGTTGTTGTTTGTAGTAGAACTCTTTTCAAACGCCAGTGTAGCCGCTTATATATATTTAATACTTTTAAACAGTGTTAGTCCAATAAAATATATTTCAAGTTAACAATATATGACAAGAAATCATTTCATTTGCTTGGAAATAGAGTTTGTTGTTTCTTTTTGTATAATAAAACAATATATTTTCAAGTCTAAAATAATTGAATTTATTTATATTATACTGGCAACACTGCATCTACTCATTGTCGCTTGCCAAAATAGAAATTAGTTTAATTTATTACAACGACAAAAACAGCATGAACAATAACCAGTAGCCGTGTTGCCTGTAGTAGTAAAAATAATCATTCTCATATACACACATAGATTCTATTTATGACAAGTTGTAGTCTGTAGCCTGTTGTTGTTATTGTGTTTAATGCCTTAAGCTTATAAATTTGTTGTAAAAACTATTGTGAAAATCTTGTTACTAATTATTTCGTTAAGCCATCTGAGGCGTTGCGATAATGCTGGATAAATCTTATAAAAAAGTTAGAGGTCTAATAATACCACAAGCTTACAGACAAAAATTTGATGTCCCATTCAAGGCCAGCAACTTATTTAGGATATTCAATACAACAGTAAAAAAAATTCATATTAAATTTCATTTTGAAAGTCTAAGAAAGACATGATAAATAATCCAGAGCATAAAGAAAAGTCAACATCATTTTAAATATTCAAATTATATAGTAGAGCAGAAAAGCAGTTTTTGAAAGCCACTGGTCAATATTGATGTGCAGTTTTCTTTATTATATTTCCCTTATATTTGGAAGCAGTTTCAAATCCAGTTGCTATATAATTCATGACAGAGACTGTTGCTAATTGTTTATTTCTTTTGGCTGTTTAATTTCAACGGCTTTCAGAATCCCGATTTCACTTTTAAGAAACACAAAAATACCATTTTTATTCTCGAAATTAAACAGCAAATTAAATTTGCCATGAAATGGCGGGATAACCATTTTATTTTGGCATATAAGGGCTTATCGTTGTACACGCACAATTACACACGTTTGGCCAAATTCAACACCTGCTTATCGCGCAACATGACAGTTTTATTTTACTTTAACCGAAATTTCAGGAAAAATTCAATCCCACAAAAACAATGTCAAGCTGCAGAGCGATAAAATTCGGTTCTATTTATTCAAGAATGTGCACGTTTTGTAAGTGTTATTTGCTTTTTTGTTTAACTTCTTCGTTCTTAAATGGTTTGTAGTTTGTACGTAATAGAAACTATTATCGTTTTGGATTTTTTTTTTTTTTTTTTGCTTTGAAACAGGAAACCATTTTGTTCTTTTCCAAGTGATTATCAGCTCTAATATGTGGCTCTCATTTAATTTTTTTATTTTGTTACTCAATTTCTATATATATTTTTTCGGATTTCGCTTTCTATTTATATTGATTTTTCATGTGGTTTTTTGGTCTCATTTTTTCGTTAACGTGGTTTTGATTGTACGCAAGAATATATTTATTTTATTTTAAAATACATATTTAAGACAATTTGTGGCAATAGGATACCATTTTGTTACACTTGAAGCAATAATGAGTTTCGAAGGACAGAAATGAATACGCAGTTTAGCAACTTTCGAGATCTGTTTGAAAAATAGGGTGAATTGTCGTAGCGGGCATACAATCGACTAACTTAGCGTTAGTTTTATTATGTTGTTACACTCGTTTCGATCGCATCGAGCCATAAACGCAACAAATGCTGAAGCAACATGACCTTCCAAAATTGTTTTGGGAAAAGGAGCTGCATCACAAATTGGTGGAGAAGTAAATTTTTAAATCAAGACTACATCATTCAGTTAGAAATTAAATTTTGGGAATTAAAACGTTGTTTTAGGAAATCAACGATATGATTTATCCGATTTATGTATATAATCTCAGTGAATGATAGTGCCGTGACTGATAGAAGTTAAGCTATTCAAAGAGAAAGTGTCTTGTATGTCATCCTGTTCGCGAGAATATCATCGTATTAGCCAACCCACTATTCTGGCTTTTAAGCTTCTACTCTCTTTCAGGTTTGTAATTTAGGAATTCGCTTCCAAAAAATCCTTCTTTAGCGCAAAATTGCATTATGCCTTCCACCAATTCATATAGTGTTTCCCTCAGTAGTGAAAGTAATTTAAAATCAATTACAATCGACATGCATGAAATGCATAAAATTTATGCACTTGACTTTTTATGTACACATCAATTGGCGGTATTTATATTCATCATTTACAGCAATAACGTCATAAATGGAAATATTTTTTTTTTCACAATAATTTAAAGCCTCTACTTTCGCAAAATCTGCTTTTAAGTTACATAAAACGGTATCCCCACTACTGGCAGGATATCCAACGTGAAGTTGTTTGTATTAAGCTACGCCTTTCTGATTATATATTTCTGATGAAATAGAGGTGAATGTTGCGCATAGATTTATTGTGGACAGATTGAAAATGATATTTTTGCTCATATTTGGCTAATGGCTTTTCCAAAAATTCGTTCCATTGATGTCCTTTATTGCATACAGTCTTCCGATGAAAAGCAATTTTAAAAATACATTTTTGCCATTCGGACATGCCACGAAATCATGTAACTTTTCATGCTGACTTAACACCAATGTGGCAATAAAAAAAATGCAGAGATTTAAGAGACATCATCATAATATATGCCAACACCAATACCCACACACGCACACACCCACACACCTAACAGAAATGCTCTTTGCGGGCATATATTGCAAAAGCCGATTTACTGAAATAGTTCCCAATGTGGAGTTATGACATTCTTTGCCCCAATAGATGTGATGATTTGTTGTGGAAATGAGATTTCAGTAGGATGCGACTACACACTGTTGACATCAATTTCACTTTAAGTTCTTGCATTAAATTTGCAAACAGGAAATGGGAAAAATGTAATAAGTTCTGCTAGGAATTAGTCAATATGATTTCCGTTTGAAATGGGTTTATTTAAACATATTTTCTTTTTTTGTTTGCTTGTTTCCGTTTTGAAATTGCAACAAAAATACGTGTGATTGAAATTAGCTGCTGTGAAATATATTTACAATTTAGTTTTATGATATTAAACGCTTTTAGATAAATTTTACTAAAACACTGGATATATAAAACGGGCGTAATATAACACAAAAGAAATTATTTGCTGTTATTATATACAGAATATGTTTATTTATGTTTAATTTAATTTGAAGTATTTAGTATTAACCATAAGTTAAATTTAACAAATTATATTAAACATACAATCTTTTTATTTATTCTGTGGTTAGGTATTTCTAAAACCAGATCGACTGTTTCAGAGAAAAAAGAAACAAATCTATTATGGCTTATGGACAAACTTTTAAAAATCATTTCAGAGTTACACAAGAAAGAGGTTTCGTTATATCGAAATGAACTTGAGAAAATTCATGCAGCAGAAAAAAAGTCGAACCTACGAAATATGAAACAAAAAATTAAAAAAATACGACATGAGAAAAACAATCAAGTGGCAAAGGGAGTTAATATCTTCTCATATCCTTTTTCAAATAAAATTTGTGCGAATAAAAACTCTTATCATACTCAATAAAACTATACTTCAATATTGATGATGAAAGTGTAGCTGCTTTCGAAAACAGCTGATATGGACGTTCGCTTGCACTGTCAAATATTTCACATAACTTTCGAATGAAACAAATTTTGAATTTCGGTTCGATACAAAATACTTACAACTTAAGTGTTTAATAAATTGACTGAGAAAAATTCCAAATAAATTGTATTTTAGTAAAAAATTTATAACAAAATTAAAAGAAATACATTCCGTATAAACAATTTCTGTTATAACTCACGCTTTACGGTACATTCATCTGTACAGTTGCGCTGATTTGTAAAATAATTATTAAAAATGATTTCGGTCATGTGGCCGCCACAATTGGCGCAATTTGGAATACCAGTTTCCAACAAATTTTCGCAGCATTTGCGGCTGCATTTCGCCGATAACTCTTCGCATGTTGATTTTCAGGTAATCGATTGTTTATTATTTATCGAAGTAGACAAGTGACTTAATATATCCCCCAAGTAAATAATCCAATAGGGTTAAATCACACGGTCTTGATGGCCAATAATTTCGGTTGTTACGTGAAATTATTTTTCCATAAAAAGTTTCTTTGAGTAAATCAGTTGTAGCGCCCGCTGTGTAGCATGTTGCTCGGTCCCGTCAGAACCATTTATCAGCACGGCTAATGTCACGTAATTGAGGTACGAAACAATTTCAAATCGTGCTCCTCTACCCTTCACTAATGAAGACACCTGGTCCCATGACTGCGCCAGCCTAGTTTCGTCGGAAACTAAAATTTTGAATGGATGCGTTTGACGAATAGAATAATTATTTCGATAAAAAATTTTAACAATTTCGATTTATAATGAAATTTCCAAGCAAACGAAATGAAAAGTAACTATCAGCTGTTTAAATGGATGCTCAACTCTAAAAAAAAACAAGTCACAAATTTAGAATCTTGCAATTGATATTTAAAGTAACTGAAAGGAGTAGATGATATCAATCTGCCGTGTTGAAAATTCATGTTATTCTTTACAACAATTTCAGTTTGAGGAATAAATTATCCTCTAGCCGCTGTTATTTATTTAGATGACCTTTATTTTCATGCTAATCCTGAAGTATTCCGCTCCATTTGAATTCTTTACAAACACTTTTAATTGATCCACTTTAAATTGTAATTACTTGTACTGGCAATACATGCACACTTTGGATGTTTCAAGCTGTTTATTATTTCCCTGTAATTATATAAATTGCATTTCTTAACACTCTACATTTTAGAAACTTGTACGGAGTGTTTACAGATGAGGACACAAAATAAGCAGAACAAGAGCACTGGTATTATAATCTTAACTTTTGTGTTATTTTCGCCTTAAAACTTTTTTATTAACGTATTAATCAGCAAAAAGATAATTGCTTAATAGGTATCTGAAGACTATATAATTAAGGTATTATTCATAAAAAGTGTTTTGTGCTTATAAGCTGCTTATAAGGCAAATTTTGTATAGAAAATGTGTCTTATAAAGCAGCTATTAGCCACTTAATATTTCTTGTGAATAGAGCCTTTAACCAATTTGGGAATTTTTTTTAAAAAACATTCTTCTAATTTCTTGGATCTTATTGTTTAAGCTCGTTTACACGATGATATAAAGTACAGCTTCGCTATCTTATTTACGATTGTAATTCATATTGTTCACACGGCAGAATCTAATTCCCTCTTGCCGATTCCATTTGATAAAGTAAAAAGCAGATATTTGCTTATATTGAAGCCAACAATTGCATCAATACATCCTTCTGGACGTCATATTGCAGCTGCTGTCTCTTCTACGATGTCACTCGATATCATTCTGTTGGCGAAAATACGTCTTTAAAAAAAATTATGTTTAAATATTTTGGTTTTTATTTTAATGTATTTTCTCGATATGAAGTGAAAAAGTGGGATCGGCAGTTATTTTTTTACCTTTTTCAATCCATTTTGTTTATAAATTTAATTTGATTTCCAGTCCTGAATTCTATAAAAAATTAAGGCCTTGGACGTTGCCAAGATATAGTAGTTTTTAGCAAACTCCCTCTTACCATCTGTCATCGCATTAATAATGATTAATAATGAAGTTTTTAAAATGGCTGCAGTAAGTTCTCTTGTATCAGTAGCCAGCAAATTTTTTCTTATTAGCGTCTTCGCTTGTCCATATATCCGAGACATTTTGACGAGAAGGACCATTTACTGACTGAGTGCTGGTGCTAAATAAATTATTTCTCTTATTGATGAAAAATGTTCCATATTTCAGCGCCTATTTTTTTTAAGTGTACGAGCATATTTTAAAGTATGACTTGTTGTTAAGAACATTCTTAATTGCTATTGGAAGAGTGTCCAGGACTCGTATACTACGGCTACTTATTTATATTCAAATAAAATTATTTGTAGTTGTTTTTACGACTTCTTAAACATTCGTTACTTATTTTACACGTTCTCTGTTGTGCAGAATTTTTTTTGTTAATAGGGGGGTGTTCACATTCACAATCAACTTTTTGATAAGTTCTATAAATTGGTCTCTTCGTTCTACTCATCCATTTAGAATTTTATTTTCTAATGAAGCCCATTTCTGGTTGAACGAGTACATAAATAAGCAGTGTTATAGCATTTAGAGTGAGAAGAATCCTCACCATTGAATCCAAATAAAATAAGTTTTTGGTGCGCTTCATGGAGCCATTGGCACATATGTTTTCAAAAACGATGATGACCAGAATGTTGCTGTCAATGGTGAACGGTAGAGGAACATGATTCAAAATTTTTTCGTACCTTAATTACGTGGCATTAATCTGGCTGATATGTGGTTCCAGCAGGACGGCGCCACGTGCCACACTGCGGCCGCTACAACTGATTTAGTCAAATAAACTGTTTATGTAAAAATAATTTTACGTAATGGCCAATTCATTTGCCATCAAGATCGTAAGATTACTAAATCTTACTAAAGAATTCAATGTGATCAATTGAGGTATTTTAGCTAGTTCGTATGTGCATTTCACCGGGGGTAATGTGGATCATCAGGGAACCTTCACCTAACATATCCTAGAATAATTTAAGATATTATTTTAAAAGAATTAAAGAGTTTTAAAGTACAATTCCAAAATAAGTACTATTTTTAAAATACATACTCCTTTTACTTTATTCGCTGTTGTTTTTCATAAAAATTTTAAACATTTTGTAAGACAAAGCAACGAACCTGCTCGTATTTTCGATGAGTAAAAAAAAACTTTAAATGGAAAAACCTTCAAAATGATTCAAAATTTTATATATAAAAATTTAAAAACATAACAATAATAATGGTGTTTTCTTCCATGTAAAAAGAGTAATTTCGTGTTCGTTTCTTAAAAGTGTTTTGCTACATAAAAGGGTAGTGTGTTTGATTAAAAAAATATCTCCCTCAGTAATGGCGAAAGGCATTGCACTTTATGCCCCATACAAATCGACAGTGTTGATAGTGCCCTGAAAAGTAATTGACTTTTGTTTATTAATAGTGTTACCAGAAGAATTTGGAAAGAAATCGCCTAGAATTAATAAGTAAAAAGTTTCATTTTAAAAGTGAATATCCTTACTATTTTATATAACAACTATGAGAAAACATTACATTAAGTTATATTAAATCTTGCAGGATTTGGAGTTTTGAAATTGCGCTCACAAAAGTCTTTATATAAAATAAATCGTTAAAGCTTCGGGTCGATAAACTGGCAGTCTGGCAACCAATTTTTACTGTTTGTATAGTTTATGAAAACAAACAAAAGAAAATTTGTAACAATTATAAACCGTTTATAGAAGTTAAATGTATTAATATTGTCGCATCAATTATATGTTCAGAAATGGCAAATAGTCAATTGCTAGATTCATCCTCCTCTTCCGATGAGGATGAAATTTTTAATATATTGACATTTCTCCACAAATTGTGTTTTGTTCTAGTGAAATAACAAATTGCATTATTACAAGGTTGGCAAGATATTTTATGCATGCACCTTTTAACAAGGTGACATTTTTTGTGCAGAAAAGAAAACACCACAAGTAAAGCTTTTTATTTATAATTATATTGTAATATTTTCGTCGTAAAAATACATTATTTAAATACTCTGAGAGCCTTGTTATCAGCCTGGAATCAAGTAACCGTATGTCAACTGATCATTTCAAGCGATAATTGTGGCATCTAAAATGTCTAGAATTGTTCTTCTAATCATCAATATGAACAGATAGCAGATGTGGTATATTTCTGCTGATATGACAACAACCATGAAAATATATATTTTCCTTATATGGAGTCACTAGTTAATCAATGCTCTACTCGATTGTCACCGAAAACTAAAAACTAAATCTTTAATAAAAATAATCTCTAATCAAATTTTGGTTGAAAAACTAATAAAAGACAACCAACGATCGATCAGTATTATATATAACAAGACCCTTCCTTTTTTTTAATCTACGAAATAAAGAAATAGTTTTGATGTGGCAAGTAACTTCATTAGAGGTCACCCGGTATATTAATATCCGTCGATCGCCAGCGTAAGAACTACAAATTAAGCTGTTGCTTACCTCGCAGCACATAATAAAAGTTGGTGTCGCCGTGATTGCGTGCATTTTCATATATCGAAAGTGTTCTATTTTTGACAACGAATATTCGACCTGAAGAATCGTCTCTCGTCCCAGTTGTGTTCTCAGCTAAAATCTGCACATTTTGTTGCATTTTTACAGCTCGTACGCTGCCAAACAAATTAGTAAAAATTAATATTATTTCTTATAATTATTAATAAATTAACTATTTGACATACTGTCATTGTACTATTATAATATGAAATTTATTTTATAAATTGAGAATCTATTTTTTATTTTGTCTTATAAATACTTTATAAAATAGAGTCATATGGAATAAAAGTTGTTTGTTGGGTTTTGGTTTGTATAAGTTTCATAGCCTACTACACTTATTATAATGTGATTTTTTTTTAAATCATTTGTAAATTTTTATAGTTAATTTATGAACATAATTCTCAGATGGTTTATGGAAGTCTTTTAATAAGTTGAGAAGTTTGAAACTTTTCAAAACTGTGGTTGAAGTCTACAATTTGTGTAGAAGTTTCCGCTGCATATATAAGAATACCCCTAATATAAATATGCCACTTATTTATTTATCCATTTGCAGCTAATAATTTTAACTTGCAAGTGTGTTATTAAATAAAAAAGCTCCCTTCTTGGCTTTTTGTGAATGGAAAGTAAAATATTTACAACTGCCGACATGTGGAAGCTTGTAATTGGTAATTTAGTTTCAAATATACTCATACAATAATATGCATTAGGATATATGCATGTGTGTGTGCTTTCGGTATAAATCAAAAAAGAGCATTTTTAATTTTTTTTATTACAGTTTTACTTTACTTTTCACTAAAATTTTGGTTCTTAAACCAGCTTAAGCTACTTAAATTCCAGTACATAATTATTAAGTGTAGCTTCCATTTATTAACGTCAGCCGGTGGGTTGTCCTAAATGGCAAATAGATTTGCATATTCGCTCTTTAATACTAGACAATCTTTAATGAATGTCGTCATAGATTTATGTTGTTGTGCGGTTATCTGCCTGTCGTCGCAAAAGTCGTGTTATGTTTCATGCAAATTCTTACATACAAAAATATCCTCTGCGCTCACCGTCACAACATAATCTTGCATGTATCTGCGAAATTAATGCAACACTGATGATTAAACGGTCGAACAGATATGCCACATATTACCTTCATGGCTAAAATTCTGAATGGTAATTATGTCACAAAGTCTTTATAATTACAGTTTAACATAATTTTACAACACGTGCGATAGTATTACAGGAGATATTTCCTTTGAAACATACACACAAATACTTGAGGCCACATATTTAGCAGTCCATGTCTGAGCGAACTATTTAATCTTATTAATACTTTTTATTACAAATGCAGTGATTTTTAACCCTCTACAGGCATGTAACATGTTTGGGCGGGCAGCTATTTATAAGTGGAGAGTATTATATTAAAGGACTTAACAAATTTCAAAGAGTCTGCATCTATTGTGACTTATAAGGCCTGTAGAAGTCTATACAAATAACGTTATTAACAAGTTTATAAGGGGTAGTGTAAGAAAGTCTAAGTAGATGGGAAAATCAGTGCCTCGTTTCTGTAACTGATGTGAGAAATTCTCGCATCGAAAAACCAAATAATTTTGCTTACCATGCTCGTTATTGCAGGGTTGTCCATAGAAAAAACTTAACAAAATTATAAATGCATTAAGAAATATATTCCAAGTCACAGGATGTTTCCCAGAGTGACGACAATTTTTTCGATGCGAAAAGTTCTCACTTCAGTTACAGAAACGCGGCACAGATTTCAAGAAAACTAATAATTTTGTTAAGAAATTACATCAAATTTTTGATGTGTCTATAAAATTTCTATGTGTACAGCAGAAGATAAACTTGTAGTTACAAAAACGAAACAAATTCTTAAGTTTCATGGAAATAATGCTGTGATCGAATATCAACAATGAACAGGAAATTCAAATTGCCCTCATGCAGTCAGTCCTACACTTTCAGATGCAGCAACACATCTTTTTCTGTCTTTAAGTAAATTAAGAGTTAAACACAATAACGACAGCAAACTACAGACTACAAGTTATCAAAAATAGAACACATGTGCGTATATACGTATGATTATTTTTACTACTACAGACAACACGGCTACGGGTTGTTGTCCATGCTATTCGGGTTGTTGTCCATGAATTATACTTTAAACACCAACACATGGTAATTGATTTGGTGGTATCGTTTAAAAAATAATTAAGTAGCTGACTACGAGGCAACGATTGTAGCCAACGGCTTTTGTAGTCGGTGTTCGTGTAGCCTGCTGTCGTTATTGTATTTAATACCTTATTGTTATGACGACTTTAGAAAATCAAAAATTTTCTGAAGGGTTTTAGAGCAATAGCAGTGGACCTGATTTCAAAAATAGTTCTTCGGTATTGGAACTATTTTTGAGTATCTCCATTTCAATGGAAATGTGCAGGTTATTATTAATATTATTAAATAAGTTTTACTGGCAACAATATCTTTATAAATTTTTTTAATGGCCCAGCCGCGGCCAACTTAATTAAATTGAAATTTAAAATAACCCTGAGTTGACTCACACAAAAGAATTAGAAGAAATTCGAGAACTATTTAAACTTGAAAATTTTGTAAAAACTATGAAAATCAAGAACTGGAGAAATATTTCCGAATCTCTTACATTCTCTATTCTAGTAACAGCGATTTCTTCAAACACTTTCCTTTCTAAATTTAAATGAAATAAAGTGTGAGTGAGATATCATCACGGTTTTTATGACAGTATCGCGCTAAACAATTTCTGACGAGGTGAAATGGAGTCAGTAAAAATCTTATATTCATAAATATATAAGAGTTACGGCCTTCCTACTCGAGACCACCATGGCATGAATGTTCCTATTATAAACACTTATGTATGCGTTATCCTGTTGTATACAACAAACACATACATAAATTAATTGGTAAAATACTACAACCTGATAGTTGTATTAACATCACGATATTATTTTTATTTTTAATATAAAATGACAGTAAAATGTGTTCATTAACAATTTAAAAAAATACAGAGATATTTGCTTAATACGATTATCGGATGTTCTCATGGAACTGTCATCGCAAAACTTTAATGCGCTGTACATATTATGCTCGTACATTTAAATGTGTGTTTATATAAAAATTATCGTTAATATAAAGATAAATTTTTTGTTAACCACTTTCATTTTATTTATTTGTTGCTGAACAATTTATAATGGTCACTTAATGCGGTCGGTTGGGAGTGTCTGTGTGAATTTGTATTTGTCAGGTTTTTAAGCGCAATAAATTAATAATAAAAAACATTCAAGCAGACATCGCTGCTAATAGGCTGTGAATATTTTTTTAATTCAAAAACATATTTAATGCTTTCACAATATTCAATGTGACATTAATAAATTTAAATCTGTTTGTGTGTAAATTTGAATTTGGAAGCTCTACAATTATAACACTGGCTTGTAAGATATCGCTTACTGTGTTGGTTGTAGAGGCAATAACGTAATCCAGTTAAGTACAGTAGTGCGATTCAGTAACTTTTAAAGATGTGTTATCTGTTAATATATAACGCCTGTGTGGCTGTTTGTATTAACGATTGTGCGATTCGGTAACTCCTAGTTAACACCGCTGGTTAAACATTGAAATCCAGTGGCATCTCTGTTAAAACATATGTCAAAATAACGAAAAGCACAAAAGAGAATACAAAAAACAAATATTTTTACATTGTGCACAGACGCTTTTGTTATTATTTCTGGACAAAGTAAGTACCTCTTTAAAATTTAATTTTATTACTATTATATTAATTATTTTTATATGTATGTATATACATACATATGTATTTTTTGCAGAATGACTTCTACAGGAAATGTTAAGCGAAGCCGCGCCACAGCAGAGCAGCTAAGTCTAATGGTGGACTTCTTTATGGAAAATCCGGGACTGGCTGCGGACAAATTTGCTAAAATGCACGGCAAATACGAAAATGATAAGAAGATGTATGCATCGGCTTATGGACGGCTGGCTCATAGATATTCCCCACTGCTGCTAGCACCTTGCAACACAAATCTATTAGCTGGTATTTCAAATTACCTTATATGTTCAAAACTTACCTTTTTCTCAGTAGCTATTGCCGTTATTCTAGAGCCTCTTAAATGGCCATCAATCTGAAAAATTAAATCTTCGGCCAATTCCGGAGTTAATCGGTACAGCTTTTGAAACTCTGCAGCTGTTAAATGGAAAGCACTGTCTACATCACGGAGTAGACGACGATTTACTGTTCCTGCATTTATCATTTGCTCATTCCGTGTTAAATTTAATGACAAATACTCAAAAGCCATTATATTATATTAAAAATGTTTACTTTGTGTTAAAATAAACCATTAAAAAAGTGCTGCTGTTTATTTAACGAAACAGCTGTTCAAGAAAACGCTTGAAATAACGTCAATGGTTAAAATATGTGTTAGTGAATAGCAAAGGCGTTTATTTTAAGGTTAACTACTTTTAACCAAACAATTGTCGTTAAAATTTCATACTGAATCGCACTACAGAGGACGATTTTTGGATCTTGCAATATTGTAATAACTGATAATGTGCTCTCAATTAGCTGGCAAAGAAAAACTGTTCGTAGGAGGTAAATTGCCCGGTTAGATGATTGCAAGAAATCCTTTTTCATTGTCAGGCAATAAGTTTTTTACACGGTTGCCAAATGGAATGAATCAACTGATTTGTCGACATTATTTTATGATATAATATTCTTTTATCTATATATTTCATTTCAATGACAGTTTCTTAAATTTTTCTCTTCATTTTAAATTTTTTAGTGTTTTTAATGCAAATTTTTGTTTGCTTTGAAATTATTTCGCTGCCAATGGTTTTTTGTCTACAGCCAAAGTTATTAACAACTTATTTAATTAATCCATATCTCAATTACTTCTAGTTTCTTACTCAAACAAAACTACAAGTGAATTAAGTGGATACTATAGTCGTTAAACTATTTTTTTTATTTGATGATGAATAATGTCTTCTGCATATTCTGTAGTGGTGAATCGCTATACTTTTTATATATTTTGTATTGATTCTCTAGGAAATAATTTAAATAGAAACACACTTTCAATGATTTTAAATTTTAAAATTAAATATTAAAAAAAAACACATGAATATTTAAAGATTCTGAACATGAGAAAAAAATCATTCTATCGATCAACTAAATTTAAAATTATTTAAGCTATGTTTTTATTTAAATGCACCGCTAAGCAGTAAAAAAGAATAAAATATTTTAAAATAAGTTTTTCCTAAAACTATTGATATGAGATATCGCAAAAAATTCTTTATTGTTGCTTTTTTGTTGCAGATGATGTTCGTTGCATTTCATTAATTCTTACCTGAAATCGCCATTTCTTATTTCAAATCACGGAATTTAATATTTTAAAAATCTCTTAGGTTGTTCGCGAGCTCTCAAAATCCAATGAGGAAATGATTTAAGGGACAAGTTATTTCTACCAAAAAAGTTGCGCACAAGTTTAATAAAACTGATTAAATAAAAGAGATTTAGTAAAATTTACAACTTCATTTAGTTTATTCCTTAACTGGTGAGGAAAAAAAAGTAACATGAACTCTAAAGCATTAAACAACAAAAGCCCTTGGCTACAATCGTCACTTCGTAGTCAGCTACTTAATTATTTTTAAAACGACACCACCAAATCGATAACCATGTGTTGTTGTTTGTAGTAGAATTCTTTTCAAACGCCAGTGTAGCCCGCTTTCATATGTGTAATACTCTTAAATAGTGTTATTCCAATAAAATATATTTAAATATATTTGCTTTGAAATATAGTTTATTGTTTCTTTTTGTGTAATAAAATAGATTATTTTCAAGTTTACAATAATTAAATTTATTTATATTAAACTGGCAACACTGCATCTACTCATTGTCGCTTGCCAAAATAGAAATTTATTTAATTTGACTACAATCACAAAAACATCATGGACAACAACCAGTAGCCGTGTTGCCTGTAGTAGTAAAAATAATTATTCGTATATACGCACATGGATTCTATTTTTGACAAGTTGTAGTCTGTAGCCTGCTGTTGTTATTGTGTTTAATGCATTAAGTCGTTCCATGAGTTATTCAGAAATTAATAAAGCCAAAATATCAAGCTTTTTATAATAATAAGAATTAGAATGGTTTAACTTACCGCAAGGAAAATTAAAAATTTAAAACTTACATAATTGGGAAGTTATTTGTTTTTGACAAAAACGGGTACTCATCAGATTTTCACGTGATAAGGTCCTGGGAAGCTTGCCTGATTAAGGCTGAGTGTCCGTCACTATGTACGTGTGTGTGTGTGTGTGTTACCATGTGATTCGCTTATAACTTTTGGACTGCTGAACCAGAAGACCATTCTGGAACTTAAAAGCTCCGTGAATTTGAAACGATTGAATTAAAATAATAGCGTTTTATCTCGAAGAGCTCAAAAGTACAAATAACCCGAGTAGTTACTGGAATACCCCTTGAGGTCAACGATACATATTTTCTTTCAGTCTTTAGCCCGTTGTGAGAGGCAGTAGAAAAAAATTCAGTGTTGTGCTACTTCCGGATCATTAGTTTAGGATCTTAAGGAATTTCTCAGAATGTATATTTTACTTGATAAGAATAAAGTCAGACACTGACCCACAAATCAATATGTCACACACTCAATGTCGAACTATTTTGCTGGCTGTGTAGCCAGACATCAACTATTTTCTGCGTGTATCAGTTATCATGTTATTCTATACACCGATAAATTTATGTATATTTCCTTAATCCTGATTCTGTGAATGATTTCTAAAGATTTGTAAATTTGTGATTTCTTTTTTGTTGAACTTTTTTTCTCATTTCAGCTTGTGTTTTTAGAATATTTTTTCTATGTGACTGACATAAAATTATCTACCCACTGCCGGAGAAAAATATATTGTGCAAAAATTCTCAACAAAATTATGAAGAATGTTGGAAAATAAATAATCTGAGATGCTACTCGTAAATACACTGTAATAAATTATTATAATTTTGTGATGTCATTTTGCTTTTTTGTCCCATAAAATATATATTTTAAGAAATTCGAAAACACTGTCACATAACACATGACTGGAAAATTTTTTTAACAACCAACATAAATCAAAAAGAAGGTCAACTTCTCTGTGTACCATCTGTTCCCACACACTCACCCATTCACCCATACACTCACTCACTCATACTGTTTGACTGATTAAAGCACTTTCGTTTTCAGCACGAAAAGCAACAAAAAACCAAATCACAAGGAAAAACCATCTAATAAAAAGCATAACACTATGGTATGACCTCAAGTATTTTTGTATCTGCTGTGTGAAGCTGATTTTCTTCAGTACGTGACACAGATTTCTCTTACTTTTTTTTCTTTTCTTTTTTCATATAGACTTTGTCTGCGCTATTCACTCTTCTTGTATACATTTTCCTTTCACCTCATCATGTTTTCAAATTCATGCCCATCATAACGTACAACTCAAATGTACGATGATTTCAAACAGAATCAATGAAATTATAAAGCAAATTCTTTGTTGGTGTTTATGTCACTGTTGTTGTTGTTGCTGTTGTTGTTCGAAAAGTTCATGCTGGTGTGACAAACTGCCACAACAACCGACAACTATTAAATATATCTAATTGAGCATTTTATCTTGCCACTGGTTTGGAATACGAATGAGGTCGAACTGGAGTTAAAGAAGGAGACGAAGAGTTTATCAATAAACTGTTTTAAATCCTCTTCTATTATAATCGATGGAATGAATTTAAGAAATCTTTTTACGAGGCGTAAGAATTTAACTGAAAAATATCTCTCATTATGCCGGCGTAATATTTAATTTTTAACAATCGTCTGCTTCGTTTTGCAAAGTTGTTTGAATAAAAACTAACAATTTATTATGGATTATTTTCATTTAACATTTTTCAGCATGAATGCTAATTTTCACAATTTTAATGTGCGATCGCGAAATATATATATTCTGGGTCCTTGGAAAGACAGAAGTTTGCTAAACGATTTCTGTCTATATGCACGAGAAATCGGATTTTCTTAGACCTCAGGGAAGCGAGAAAGTCCGCTCTTGAATGAATGTATTAAAAATAGTCTTATATACATTTCTGTTCACAATCTGCATAATCCATAATTCAGAGCGGGGAATTATCAATTAATTTTTGGTTTATAAAACTAAAAAACTAACGCTATAACAAATTTTTTGTTTGTGTAGTTGTTATTATCTTAGACTTTAGAAAAAATTAAATTGTGATTAAAGATCAAACCAAATCAAAAACACGATATAAGAGGGTAGGAGAATCGATTTATTTTTGCTACAAAAAAAAGTAACCAACTCACTCTATCCAAGTATTTTAGAAGTCGTCGACAAAATTCCGAGCACTCAAGGTAATTTAAAGGCTTATAATCTACCGAGGAGGGAACATCTACGTCAGGAGGCCGACTTCGACCAATTTAGTGGACTTTTACGCTCCGCCTGTTAGATAAGTCTTGACGCTGGCTTAAAGAACCCACCTGTGCTATAGCTAAGACACTATGAGTTCCGCATTCCACAACTGATATAGAAGTCTTATTTATTTTACCAGAACTCATTTACACAGTTTAGTGGCTACACAAGAAAAAAATAAGTTTAAATCTGAACAATTTTGCTGCGGAAATCTTGAGAACAATCAATTTGAAGTATTAAAATAAAATTTTGCAGAAAATACCATTAATAAGAGTTTTTTACAATTTTCATTGTAAAAGAACATTTTTTATAGCAGAAATTTTAACTTCCCGCTAAGAAAATTGAAAACTTTCAGATATCGGGAAGTTATTGATTTTAACCCATTTTGTAAAAATCGAGTTCTTATCATATCTACATATTTGAAGTTCTAAAAAGTTTCCCTGACTAATTCTGAGAGTCCATCACTATTTCTGCATGTGTATGTGTGAGTGCTAGACCCGCTTCCTGATAATATAAATCGATTCGAACCGGTAGACATCACGATATCGCAAAAAACTTAAATGAAAGCATTTTTAAATTAGTTTGCCTAAGACAACTTTCCGTTCAATTTCACAAAACTCAAAAGCGGTTAATCCGTTGTATAGATGACGTAATAAAAATATTCCAAAAAGTAATTTGTGAAAAAGAAATGGAAATTATATATCACGTGAGAATTGGTTTCTTTGAAAATTATTATAATAGTGTTTTAGATCGAAGCAAAAAAAACAGGTTAAGATTAGAGACGTTTTATACGGATGGTCTTTGGAGTCGTGCGTTTTCCATGTTTATTTAATTTCATATGCCACAAATTTTTAATTGGAATAGTTGGTAACTTAAAGGAAATATATAACTATGAAAGTTCTGAAGCCACGTTTAAGTTTATTTGGACTTACAAAAATTGTTGGAATGAACGAACTTCAACAACATTTTATATCACCAAATTAAATTGTCAAATCGACCAACAAAATTACTTTGTTTATAAAAGACCCAACAAAAATTTAAATATAATTGCAGTTTCAAATTTAATAGTTCAATTTCTACTGTAGCACAGTTAGTTTAATCAACAGCAGCCTTGTACTCATAAAAGTTCCATTAACAAATAATTTACAACTAGAAATGGTTGTATTAATAAACAGTCCATTAGTAACTGCACTTTCGGAATCCATGTCTCCCCTATAATGTTTGTTGCATGGATAAGCAGGGGAGCATTATGCACCTTCCCTACCTCTATCTTGCTATGCAGGATCATTGTTGACATAACTTCGGTAGAACATTCTTCAGCAGCTTTTCAGAGCTGTCTGGAGTCAGCACCAAGAGCATTAGCCTTTTCACTTAGAGCAGCAGATGTCTTTGCTCCTGATTGTCACAAGATCTTTTAAATTTTCTCCCTCTTCGTTGGTTTTTAACTTTTATGAATCATCTTTTCAAACTTTTATTAAATAGTCTTCCGTCTTCCTCTTTCTTTGCAGGCAACTCATGTTGGACGCAAGTGGGCTGGAGCTCTCCGTCCTTATTTTCAACCAGCAACCTGTTAAGCTAAAACGACTTCATTTTTATAAGGTAAGTTCCTGCTTTAAAAGAACTATTTTGAATGTCTCTAAAAATTATGTAATAAAAACTTCACGACGCAGTTAAAAGACCCTGTACAGTAGGTTGTGGATTGGCTGTATTTCAAATCTGAATATTTTTTATTAACCTTCTACTGGAATAATGGAGTGTCTTTTTTATTAAGTCACACATCTTCAAATCATAATAAAACAAGGATATAATTTTTTAATATTAATGAAATGGGCTTAATTTGAAAGATAATTTTGTAAAATTAATGCCTAAATATGATTTTTGCCATATGGTTGGTGCGCAGAAGAACACCAATTTTCAACAAATTTTGGCTTCGACTGTTTCGGTGTTAATAAATGACTGAATGTAACCTCAAAAAATATAATCCAATAGGGTTAAGTCACACGATCTTGACGGCCAATGAATTGTATTATTACGTGAAATTATTTTTTCATCAAAAATTTTTTTGAGTAAATCAATCGTAGCGTCCGCTGTGTGGCACGTGGTTCCGTCCTGTTGGAACACATATAATCAGCAAGATTAATGCCACATAATTGAAGTATGAAAAAAAATTTCCAATCATGGTTCTATGCCGTTCACCATTGACAGTAACATTCCCATCATCATCGTCCTTGAAGACTTGAGGACCAATGACTCCGTCAGTTACATGAAGCGCACCAAGCAGTAATTTACTGTGGATGCAGTGGTGCTTCGACAAAAGCTTGTGTATTCTTGTCACTCCACATTGGATAATGCTGCGTATTTGCATACCCATTCAACCAGAAATGGGCTTCATTGGAAACTGAATGGATAAACGTAAAGAATAGATCAACTATTTTGATGAAAAATTTTATAAATTTGCACGCGTTGATTCGTAATAAAACAAAAATGGTTTATCAGCTGTTAAGTGGGTGCTCAAATAAAACAGTGATGCCAACTCAAAGTTAAGACACTTTAAAAGAAAACACGCTGCCTACAACTAAAAATTGAACAGCATAAAAATCACCCACTTACGAAAAAATGGCGGGAATTCATGGTAGATTTTTACAAATATTTTTTTTGTTTTTGGTGCCACTGTGACTGAGTAGTTGTGGTGTTACTCCATCAATACGAAGGTCATGCGTTCGATTTCCACCACAGACTTTATGACGTTCTGAGCTCATACATTGTGATCTTCTAGGAATCAAGAGCTCTAGATTTGTTAATCAAAACTGATGCTCAAAAGAAATTTCGGTTTCCAAAAGAAATTCGTAAAACTTGGAAGAGTTCTTCTTCGAACTTCTGATCATTCTCAGACCATTCTCTTAACAAATTCCAAAAAAATTAAAAATTTTCCTTAATATATTTTAGTTTTCATAGAAAGCACATAAATGCTTCCATTTGCCATTGTATTCTCTATTGATAAATAGTAAAGAAATTTCTATGAGGCCAATTGCAATGCCGAGCCTCCAGCCACCTGCAAACATAATTAAATTACAATCGAAATGGGAAAAGTTCTGTGCAGATTCAAGTATAAAAGAAGTTTTGAAAAATGAAAAAAAGTTATAAATGTTGATCGAAAATGTTATTGGAAGAGCCATCAATTTTATAGGCTGAAGCTCTGCTTTGAAATCTCTGATTTAATAATTTTATTCGTGCAAATAAATTCTGCTAAAGTTTTAATTATTTTGCAGATGTTAATGGTAAATAAATTTCCGACAATTTATTATATTAAACCCATGGTGAATAGGAAATATTACAAAGTTCTCTGTGGTCCTTTATCGTCCTTTTTGCTCCCAATAAATGATATCCTTTTTAAAGTGTTTTTTCATTGTATTTTAAAATTCCCATTTTCGACACATTAAACTGACTTATTCATTCTCACTCCTTGTTGTTGTTGTTGGTTACTTGCCAAATTCAGTCAACAAAATTTGGATGAAATTTTCATAAAAAGACAACAAAAAAGAGAAAAAATTTGCATGCAACAACACTTTTGGCTGGGCGCAAAGAGGAAGAAAACTGCATCGAATGGAAAAGTGTTGTGAAATAAATGGGTCTCATTTTTGCCAGCCGGTGTAATGCGGTTGTTAAATTGTAAATCAACATCATGTTAGATTTACATTTTAAGGTTTTGAATAAAAAGCACTATATAAAATACAAAAAAAAAAAAGAAAAAAATTATATACCCAGCAAATCTTATGAGAATTTGTAACAACTCGAAAGTAAATTTTCGAGTATAAATTTTAAAAATTTATATTTTTAACAAGATACTTTAGAATAGTTCTATTGCTGATTTTTAGGAAACCATAATTGCGAGTGGCTTCAGGGACACCACAACCTTGAGAGGTACTCTCCTTCACCGGCAACATCTCCTTCAAAGGCAACAACGCCATGAAAAAGTTACCGGTACCGGAAAAATAAACTTGCGGCTGCTAATTCCTGGCTAACAGTCATGTGATGTATCCTCTGACACGAACCTTGCTCCTCTAGAACAATTACAGCTTAAGTTAGAATAGATGTTATGTTTGCTAACAAGCAAAAGTTTTGCTGGGCACAAATAGCTATTATCAAATGTTTTTAACAGTTTCATAAATATTAATTAGTCCGCTAGCATGTCATCATTAGACCGGGGGAAATTAAAATACGGTTGCACCAGACTCTATAATGAAATGAGCCAAATATTTTTTAAATGACAAGAAATTTAGTTATTTTGAAAGATTATCTTCTGGTATTAGAAATTAAATATGATACATATGTGGCCTATGACCACCAAGGCTGGATTAGATTGATCTGGATGAAGAGTGATCTGGAGCGCATATGGCGACTTCACATATCCTCTCAGAAAATAGTATAGCGGCGATAATTTGCATGACCTTGAAGGCTTCCTGCAATAAATCAGTTGCAGCACGAACTTGTTGAAAAGCGCAGCTCCTGCACATCATGGTTGTTCAATTATTGAACAAAAAACCCAAAATCGTGGCTCTTTAGCGATCACCATTAACCGTAATTTTTGACCAGATTAGCCTTCTAACCTGGCTGCTACGATGTCTGAGATCCCGAGTTCGACTCTGCACTCAGTCGTGAATATGGTGTAGAATTTTCCTGGTCTGGTTAGTGCTGTATTGGGTTAATTGTTGTCGACTTGTCTCAATAACAAAGTCTTAGCACTGGTCGTTTAATAGCTTTTCATGTACCAAAAGAGCAGAATACAGCACCCTCCTTCACCATCAAAGTAATAAATAAAAATTGCTACAATTAAAATTATCTATCTTCAAATCTGTCTTCGTATCCTCTTAATACTCTCCTCTCTGTTCTACTGCTGGCACAACGCAGTGCATTTGTTGGGGACATCCCCTGAATGGTAGTCATCAGAATAGCAGAGTGGTTCAGTACTTAAATATTCTACTCGAAAAAAAAATCTTGAATTCGATAAAAATTGGAAAATATTCGCGGATTTGCATCCAAGCCCAAGGAATAGTTTTTGGTTTAATATATTAATTATTACTTCGCTTTGCTAGTTCAGGTCGCAGAGTTCGATTCCGTTTGGAAAAGGAATTGATATTTTCTTTTTACAGAATGCGAAAAGAGGTATAATTCTTTGGAGCTTTTCATATCAGAATCGAAATTATTTGCTAAAACTTTAAATCATTTCATAGCAAAAAACGGCTCAGCCATCTGGAGTACTTAAATATAGAATAAATTCAGTTTCCAAACAGAATTGAAGTCAAAGATATGATTGAATATGATCAAAGTTCTACTCATTAAGCGAAACAGTTGACAAATAATCAACCAACAGGAAATTAATTATGAAATCTACTATTCGTTTCAATGTCATAATTTTATTATAAATGAAATTCGTCGTTAAGCATTTCATGGTTAAGCAAATTCTATATAAATTTCATTAGAGTTTTGTCAAACCTTCAGTAGGTTTTAGCTGCAGTTTTAAATAGTCTCAAACCTCTTATCTTATCCATAGACTTTCAAAACCCTTTTGAGAACTCATAAATAATTTTAAAAAATTATATTAAAATACGTGCAGTACCCTAAAAATCTCAAACGTGCAAAACACGAAAATTTATTTTTCACAACTCCTCCCGGAAGAGAACTGCAATGAAAGTAATTGGTTTTGAAACTCAAGTGCATATTTTGAACAGCAGGTTTCAGTAAAATATTAAGAAACCCACCGTGTGAAACCTTAAACACACAAATCCTTTTAAATTGATTCTTTTGTAGTAAATCCAAACAAAATGTATATATATATTTTTGTGTTTGGTTTCGTTCAATGCTGTTGTAAATCAGGGTAATGGCGTGCATATATAGACAAGTTGGCCAATCAGTAATAACAACAACAAACAGCATCAGTGTGATTGTTTTGCTTTCATGTCTTCCCGTTGTTGTTATATTTTACAAAAAAAAAAAAAACAATAAAAAAAAATAAAAACTATTTTGCAAATATAAATAATGTTTCTTTCGAAAGTACATTAAATAAAATTTCTGCTGTGGATACATTTTCAATTTTATTTTTGCAAATTGTTTGTAACAAATTGCCAGTAAACATGAAACGAGTAGTTTTATTTCATTGGCCTTTTATTTTTAATTAAAACTTTAAATACATTTCAAGGCTAAAACTGGAAAACTTTTTTTTTCTTTTTATTTTTTTTATAAAACACAATGTATTGTGTTCGTTACAATAAAAGTTGGTTGGTTGTTCTACAAACAAAAATTTTATGGTTGAATAGCATAAAAAATAAACATTAAATAATAAAATGGCAAAAAAAATATATAAAATAAAAAGAAATATTTACAATGAAATTGTGACAAAAGAGAGAATAAAAAGGATTTTGGCCTGTTCGTGTTGTATTTTTATGAAAAAGATTGAAAGCAAAATCTTTGCTTTACTTTTACAAATTAATCTTGTGCTGTAAAAACATTTTTGCCAAATACTTGTATTTTATTTACCTGTCAGACAATGGCCATTAAATTAAGAAGTACCTGTTAGATATCAGTCATTCTGACCAGGGCATCATATATAATAGAAAACTAGTCACTGGCTGTATAACGAGTTCATGTTTCTCGACCTGTCCTTATGTTAATCTACAAGATATATTTGGTGAGAAAAGGGATCGGGTTTATAAAACTGAAATTCTGTTTATAAATTAAAATCTGCATTCAACAATTGCAATGCAAAAATTTACCAGCCATGAAAATGAACACGTTTTGATAAAATTTCATATAAATTTAAATAGAGTGGCACAATTTTGAGTTGACATCACCGCCTTATTTGAGCACCCGTTTGAACAGCTTTTTGTTTAGTTTGATTTGATATTTCATTATGAATCGATTTAGACGTGAAAATTGTTGAAATTCTTAATCGAAGTAATTCTTCTATCAATCTATTAGAAATTTTATTTTCCGATGAAGTCCATTTCTTGTTTAATGGGTACGTAAATGAGCAGAATTGTCGCATTTGAAGTGAAAAAAACCATTAAATTCATAGAAAATGACTGTTGGGTGCGCTTTCTAGGCTGGCGTAGCCCATCTGTAATATATGATGGGAATGGTCTGATAATTATCACTAGATCGAAGAAGAACTCTTCTAAGTTGTAAGAATTTCCTTTGGAAATCCAAATTTTCTTTGAGCATCAGCTTTGATTAACAAATCTAGAGCGCTTGTTTCCTTGGAAATCACAATGTATGAGCTTAAAACGTCATAAAGTCTGTGGTGGAAATCGAACGCATGACCTTCGTATTGATGGAGTAACACCACAACTACTCAGCCACAGTGGCACCAAAAAAAAAAAAAATATTTGTAAAAATCTACCATGAATGCGAGCCATTTTTTCGTGAGTGGGTGATTTTTACGCTGCTCAATTTTTAGTTTTAGGCAGCGTGTTTTCTTTTAAAGAGTCTTAACTTTGCGTTGGCATCACTGTTTTATTTGAGCACCCACTTAACAGCTGATAAATCATTTTTGTTTTATTACGAATCAACGCGTACAAATTTGTAAAATTTTTCATCAAAATAATTGATCTATTCGTGAAGTTCATTCATTCAGTTTCCAATAAAGCACATTTCTGGTTGAATGGGTACGCAAATAAGCAGCGTTATACAATTTGGAGTGACAAGAATCCACACGCTTTTGTCGAACCACCACTGCATCCACAGCAAATTACTGTTTGGTGCGCTTCGTGGAACTGGCGGAGTCAATAGTGAACGGTATAAAACCATGCTTCGAAATTTTTTCATGCCTCAATTACGTGGCATTACCCTGGCTGATTATGTGGTTCCAACAGGACGGAGCCACGTGCCGTACAGCGGACGCTACAATTGATTTACTCAGAGAAGCTTTTTATGAAAAATAATTTCAATTAATTGGCCATCAAGATGTGTGATTTAAGCCTATTGGATTATATGTTTTGGGGTTGTGTTCAATCACTTGCTTACGTCGCTAAACCACAAGCATTTGAAAAAATGCAAACAAACATTCGAAGAATTATCGTTGAAATACGAACGCAATTGTTGCGAAAAGTTATTAAAAACTGATGTTCCAGGTTGTGCCTTCAGCGCACCATGCGCGTGGCGGCCACATGGTAGAAATCATATTTAAACGTCAATTTCATAAAGTTTTCTTTCAAATACATTCCGTTTTCTTGATATTAAATATATATTTGCTTGTTTTATTATTTGAACTGCTGTTACTCTAAAAAAATCACCCTTTACAATAGAGCTGATTCCTCTGAGCTATCGGTCACACATTCAAATGAAATGTTGAGCTAAAAATACCTTTGACTTATATAACGCTTTTTATCACATCTTCTCTATTGTTTCAACATGGATTTGAAAAATGAAAAATTTCCATTTTTCCTATTTTTCTTTATGAAACATATAAAATCTTGTCAAGTTTTAATCCTGCACGCCATACTCTTCCAGCTTGTGGTATTTCCATCAGCATATTTACGTTCACATGTCATGCCATAAAGCTTCTCTCATATGTTGTACATTTGAATACCTGTCACATAATTTCTGTTATTTTTATTCATAAAAATATTTGAAAATAGAATACACTTGTCAGTCTGAGGATGTAGATTTTCATAAAAAGAAGAGTTGCAGAAGAAATCATAAAGTGTATGGGAATCCTGGCGACAAAATATTTAAACACACAAAGCAAACAAACAAACAAACGGATATCGTACACAACTAGTGTTTTGTGTAAACAAGAGATTAAAAAAGTGGAATATACAACAACATTCCTTGCTTCAGTATCTATATAAATATGTATGCTTGGGCATTAGTCCTCTTCGTAGGTAAGATTCGTATTAAAATGACTTGAAATTTTGTTGCGGGTCTACCGACGACAGACTGTTTGTGCATCTACGGAATCAAATTTTAAGGTTTTTGGTTTGATATAGAATATCCTTTTGATCTCAACTGTAAAAGTTATTGTTACATTAGAAAATGTTTCCAATTGCAGTCGAATGTTTCCGTGGGAATTTCGAGTAAAATCAGAAGTCTTTGCGAAGCATAAATCTGAGAAGATATATAATTTTTTTGTTAAATGACTTTTTTACTAAATAAAAAAATTACTCTGGGTAGTGGAATTTTTTTATTTGGGAAAGTAAAATTTATTTTCTGGTAACTGACTAAAATGGGGCGATCTTGCCGGCCATGTCAAATCCCCAAATTGGACCGGTAAATGCTTTCTTTCTCCTGTTGTATTCTCCCCTAAATTTTAATTTATTATATTTATTATATATTCGACTGTTATTTTTGTTAATATCCAGATAATTTACTTAGAAATTTTTTAGTTATTCATTAAAAATAATTTTTTTTTCTTTTAAAAAAAGTATTAAAAACGGTCGACCTTAATTATAACTTCGCCCTTATTTTAACCGCAAAACCATCGTAATCAGGTTTTTGGGCTATTCAATGCTTTTAAGCTCTTCGAGCTGAAACACTATTATTTTAATTTTCGAATCAACCGATTACCACGTGAATAATGACGTTTTCGATGAGTATAAAAAAATCGGGAACACTGGCTGATCAGATATATAATTTGAAAGTTAAAAAATAACTCCCTTATTCATAAAAATTATGAGAGGCTTATAAGGCTTACAATAGAGCAAATTTCATATGAAATTTAGTTTTATTATGCTGTTATTAGACACTCATAATTTTTATGAATGAGAGGGTAGAATCTATAAAATAATTTTTATTCGAATTTTTCGCTCACGATATCTGAAGAGCGTAATAACCGATTCTGACCCGGTTTGTGCTGATCAACGTGCTTTTAAAATGTTAAGAGCTGAAGCAGTTGAAATTTATTACAAAAACAGCTATAAAAAATTTTTGTTTGGTTTTTTTTAATATCCTGAAATTGGCCGGTTAGAATCGGTTCAATTTCAATGTTCTTCAAAACGCCGCCAGATTTCGTTTAGTCGTTCAAAAAAGTTATAAGCGGGTTTCATAAATACTTACACACACACACATAAACAGTTGCAGATCCTAAAAATTAGTCAAAAGAACTTCCTTGGACCTCAAAACGTGGAGATCTGATGAGAACTGGATATTTATAAAAATGGGGTAAAAAAATTACTTTCTGATTTAAAAAATTTTTAATGATAAAAATCAAAATGTAAATAAAAATATAAATGTAATAATTGTTTGCTTGTGTGTGCGCTATTTAGTGATGGTACAGTATATTTGATGGCTTTTATCCAGGGACCGCGACAGTTGTGTTTTATTTAAAAATGTCCATTTTAATTATTATCTTCTCAGCATTGTTTTTCGCTAAATAATTAATCATTTTCTAAATTTTAAGTTTTCCCAGTCAAAAAGACCTTCGAAACAAGTCCATAAAATGCATAAATTGTGACGAAAAGTGGTAGAGATTTGAATATCTTCTACTGATTCTTACAATCGGCTGCCACTTCAAAAGGTTCTCTTTATGTTTGTTGTTAATTAAATCAGATTTTTGTATTGCATATCAAAAAATCTTTTAAATTATTATTTCATTACATCTATGAAAGCAAAAATTATTCGTCCTTTGCTTTTATCGATTATTCCTTTCTTAATTGAAATCATGTGCATTTAAAAATTTAACTCTTATAAACACAGTCCAGCTCATGACGAAAAATTCTTTATGAATCCTTAACAAACAATATGAATCAATCACTTTAGAGATGCCAAAGCTGCACATTTTTCATCCACTCAAAAAAGGTATCTCTGACGATCGTCCTTGCGTGCATAAACATGTATGACGGACGTGTGTGTAATTTAGCATACGGCCATTTTTACCTTCTGTGTATTCAGTTAAGGTGCTGTAATTGGCCTAATGCCACACTTACATATCTATAAGCCTACATGTACATACATAAAGCACAAGATATAGTAAAAAATATGCATTCGTGTGGAAACAAAAGGACTTTTTTCTCACACACACACATATATACACTCACATCTACTCGCCCATACAAATCCTGTGTTTGTGTACAAAATACCTTTAAGCTTTTGAATGAATAAGACATTTTATATATAAAAAATGTATGGCTCGCAAACTTACAGGCTTGCATTTTAATAAAAATATGTATATTAAATATACGAGTGCATATATATGCAAACATACACACACACACACACACACAAATACACATTTTTTCTTTTACTATAACAAACAACTACTTCACAATGAACGTTTAAAATAAGAGACATGACATGTCTGTGCTGTTGCTGCATAATAAAAAGTACACATTTTTATTTTTACGTTATTTGGCTGACACACACAGACACACACATACACATATTATTCAGATTATGCTTGTTATGAAAGACAAAAAAAAATCGGCTTTATAAAATAATTTCATATAAATTTATATATGCTACAGGGTAATGCCTCAAATTGTTCTCGCTTAAAGCGTTCTGTAATAAGAATTTTTTAAGAAACTTTTAATTTTTATACTCGAAAGAAATATTTACAGATTTTCAAATTTTTTATTGAATTTCATATAGATATTTAGAGAATTCTACGCAAGTCTACGAGGTTTTAATCCAGCGACCACTGGATATGTTTCAATTGAATTTTATTAAATATTTTCTAGGTCTTATTTTTCGCTTAGAAAATAAGAAATTTTCTGCATTAAAAGTATTTCCTTTCAAAAAGGATCTTCTATAGAAGCAAATAATATCCTTGACTTGTGAGTAGTATCTTCGGATATTCGGCTTAAACCTTCTCAAATTGAAAGTGACGGGGAAGACCTCTGCAGGCAGTTTTTATCCACATACGGACTGACCGGCCAAAAAAGGTATCCTACCTTTAATGCCGGCCGGGGGGCACAATATGACTTGGTGAGTCGCAGCACCTTGTTGCAGTGCTTTCTGGGGAAAAGATAAAAAATACAGGTGGAAGGATACCTGGATCCCGCCATTACAAAGGATCAAAAATCAATAGTAGGCTACGAACCTATATCGGTTTGACCTGCGAGGCGTAACCAGTTTCCTTAGACTGGTACCACGGGATCTGATGGAGCCTCACAGATATTGGTTGAGGTATCTTCATTGGGTCCACGTGGTGGTTGTGGTTTAATACCAAGAGTCGCTGGGAGGGGTATCAGAGAAGGGTTGATGTTCTGGCATATTTGGAAGGAGGGATAATTCTTATGACTTTGACTTTTAGTTCCTGTCGGTGCTGATATCGTGCTTTCTTCGGAAGTAAAAAGGGTTTAAGATATGCCCGAACACCTTAGTAAGATTATGGTTTGGCGGTACAATATTAATGAGATTGCAAGCTGTGTGTCCTCTAGGGCCACATAGTGAACATTAATTTCACCCGGTGTTTAGACCACCATCAGGTAGGCCATAATGGTAGGTACTGACACTTAAACACTATCTATCTTTAATGTGTAGTGGGACTCGTTGGAATGTGGAGCACAAAATGGACTGGATCTCGGGAACTGATTTCATTAGTGCACAACTCGTTATAGTAACGATGAAACAACGAAACGTTCCCTGGATTGTAGCGATGCTCAAGAGAGTCAATAGTGTTGGCTACCCTATTACCTCCGATGAGTTTATTCCTCCTCTCCTGTACACGGCCGAATAACTTAAAAATAGACTCTAAAGCACCGTCCCATTTATGAGAGTTGTATTGCATTTTCGGTCGGTTACAAGAGGTGTAAATATTGAAGGGATCAGATGCGGTGAAGTATCTCTGACACCATGTTAAGAAGCCAAAGCACTTGGAGGTTTCTTTTGTGACTTGAGGATCCATCCAGGTGATATCACACGGGCTTTTAGTTCTCAGAACATTAATAGGATTTTCTTTTCTAAAAAAGAATGCAACATTTCTTACACTTTTTCATAGAAAACGGTCACATAATGTCAATTGAAAATACAGAGTTTATTTGAAATTATTGCAGGATGTCTGATAAGAAATTATTTCTGTTTTAAAAATCCTCCAAACTGCCAAAAATTGAAAAAATATTACATATTTCTAGGAAAGAACACGTCATAACAGCCCCAGATATCTCAGCAATTATATTCTCCTACAAGACAAACACATACTTTCCATTATTGAACTAATTTCGCTACGACAGCCATCGAAAGCCGTAATCTCTGTCTCGTTTCTATAAAGCATACTTACACACACACATACACAGAAGCATACAGACATCGTGACGGGTTCTCAGGACCTCAAAAAATGGAAATTTGATGAGAACTCTATTTTTTCGAAACGTTGTAAAACCAATAACTTCCAAATTTTTTTTTTAATTTTCATCTCTACTATCACGAAGCTAAAAAGCAAATAAAATACAAGCTTTTTAATAATAATAGACACCCTGTATGCTGGACTCTATGAAATTTCACCTTTCCCATTGGCTACTGCCAAGCAGCAACTTGCCCAAGGTAGCCGACATCTGAAGTGTTGTATGTTTTAAATTTTTTTGTTTGGATTAAAATAACAAATTAAAAAAAAGAAACATACTGTTACAGATGTAGAACTGCTTAAATACACAAACACAAAAAGAAGCGAACTGAAAATAAAAACTCTTTTATTTCTACAAAAAAAATTTCATCTACCTGAAGAACAGTGCAGAATTTCCTTTTTATATGCAAAATTTTTCAACATTTTTGTCTCTATTTTTGCATAAATGAGGAAGAAGAAAGAAACAACTATAAAACACTTAAACGTAAATGGCAAAGCAAAATGGGTGGAGAGGTGAAAGACTAGAAATTTAGTAGAGAATAGAAAGAAAAGGACCACGCACAGGAATTGTTAGTGTCTTATTTGTATTACATTTTCTGTTCCTCTAGTCAAACTTATGATTGCCTCCGGTTATACAACGCACTTGTATGTTACAAAACATATTTTTGCAATTAAACCTAATAAGCTTTTGCAATTTTAATGTATTTTTTTTTTCTCTATTTCTCTTTGGTAAAACAATTTTCATATTCTTTTAGGCAAATTGTACATGAACTTATATATCGAGAGATTTTGACGGCGGCATAATATTTTGAAAAACTAACACAAACTAAAATTTGCTTAATAGCTTGTTAAGCAAATAAGTACACATACACTCACATATTTGGGATTATATTAAGGAGGCAGGTTGATAACTCCGTCGCCTTTCAACTATAATTTTTTGTCTTATTTGTATATACACATAATTGTATATAAAGGGTGTTTTGTAGAGAGTCTTAGATTTTTCAAATGAAATTAAGCAAAAGTAATAATTTTAAAATATAGGTCAAATTTATTTAATTCGAAAGATAATCTTCTGGCCTGAAAATTTAAGTACCACTTCTGGCATATAACTGCCATGTTTTACTCGGACATAGTCTAAACTGGAGTTCCAATATTCGATCACAATTACGACACGATCTGTCTGAAATGTTGTACCGTCTTGTTGGACCAAACGGGTCTGCACGTCATTGTGGTTGAAATGAGACAGAAAATGCCAGCATCCAGGGCTCTATAGCGGTCACTACTGCCGGTAATGTTCTGACTTGGATACCGATTCATCATTAATTCACATCGGTGTCATTCGATGTTTCATTTCGAAAAACATCTTTTTTAAATAAATAAAAATTTTATATTTTAAAGATAAAGATAATTTTTTTTACTGAATAACACAAGACTTTTTATTTAAGCTTTGCAAACAACTTGTTGTTCCCTTTTCTGCTAGCAAACAATGTCTTTAGTAATGAGTTGTTATATCAAGCGATTATGAAACAATTTAAGGCTTTGAAAGCTTTTTTAAACAGCAAATAAAAAACTTCAATGTATGGATTAATATCCTACGATGCGATAAAAACGTCACATATTTGCGATGCTTCGGTTAATAACGAGCTGTTCTGATCAGCCTAAGGATCTAATCAGCCTAATAAGATCTAATAGTGTCTCAACATACACTGGAGAGAGGCTTAAGATCACTTCAAATACGGCGTATCCATTCAAACAAAGCTAAACTTCATCGCTAAACACAACTCGCGCGAAGAGTAGAACAGTGATTTCCGAAATAAATTAACAGAATTTGGAAGCGTTGCCCAGTCGATGAAAATGCCAAACCAAACTGTCCTTATGAAAATGAGATAGCGGCCAGTTAAAAAGGGTACGCTGTGATAAGTCCGTTGCAACGTTAGTTCTTTTTTTTAACTTCCTGCTAGGAAAATGTTAAAAAAATCGCGCAGTTATTGGTTTTACCGCGTTCTAATCAGATCTCCACTTTTTGTTCTAGGAAGCTTCCCTGACTAATTACGAAAGCCCTTCACTATGTCTCTATGTATGTGTGTGTGTATAAGTATGTGTCCCGCTTGTGATTCTTATATAAGAATTTTTGTAAATTTAAATCGATTCGAACTGGTATATTTCAAGACAATACAAAATCACTTAGAAAAAAGCAATTTTTCTAAGAGGTTTTTTTATCATAAATTTTAAAGGGCCTCATCGATCGTTCACCGTAAATCACGGCAAAATAGGTTAATCCGTTACTGAGATATCGTGAACGAAATAAAAGATATATTTCTGGGAATAGTCGTTCAAATTTTTTTATATTAATTTCGTGCTGATTCTTTTTTTCCAAAATGTTGCTAAAAAATTCAAAGTGGTCAGTAGAGGGATTTTAGCTAATTATTATACGCATTTACCTGGGGCTAATGCAGGTCATCAGAGAACATTTACCCAACATTTCTTAGAATAACTAAAGATAATATTTCAAACTTGCACTTTAATAAGTGAGAAGTTTAAAAATATATTAAAGTCTAATAAGAACCCACTGATCAATTTTCCTTATTTTATTTGCTTACGTTTTTATTCTACAACTGGTGGGTTTTTTGTTGTAACATTTTGGGAAACAAGAATAAGTACGAAATTAATATTAAAGAAAATATAAGATATTTCTTTTTTGATTTCGAAATTAGTTATCTGATCAGTTAGTGATATCGATTCTTACATCAGTCACCTTTGATCAGATAGAAATCGATTAAAAATTGAAATAATATTTTAGCTTGAAGAGCTTAAAAACTTAGAATATTACAAAAACCAGATTTCGAAAGCTTTGCGGAAAGTTACAGGGACGGCCTCAAGGCTCAACAATCTACAACATTAATATTTTTTTATGTCTTGGAGCACTCAGAGGATGACTCCTTCATGAGTAATGCATTGTGCTGGATCTAGAAAGACGTCAGATATAGACAGATTTAGAAGAAGGACAATTTTGTTGCAGCAATTTTTACTTTTTACTTCGCTGGCAAACCTTTTTCTGCTGGTAACGACGAATCTGCTCTTTTTGATAAATTATGTTGATAATCGCTGTCCGTAATGTTGAGCGGCCTTCCTCAATGAAGATGAAGAAAATTTAACACCATAGACTGAGTGTGTAGAGGAACTTGGTATCAAGGACATCATAGTCTTGTCTTTTGCTACTTCAACCAACAGTTTATTTTACTTTAATTTGTTGTTTTAGGTTTCAGTGTTTTCGGAGTTTATCTGCCTGAACCACAATATCACTCCATATTGATCTATCGACAAAATACATTTAAAACAAAAACAATTTCTAAAATTCAGTTTTCGTTTCAATGCAGTTTGTGGAGAGTAAAAATAATTAAAATAAACTAAATTTTGTGATAACGAAAATCTTTCATTTACTTGATGATATTTGCGAGCGGGATGTATTCCAAAAAATTTATATGAAATTGTTAACTCGAGCTATAATTATTTTAAATAAAACCTGAATATTTAATATCAAATTTAACATAAACAGTAATAACGCAACATATTTTAATTTCTTTTCCATCCCCAGGGCGTTTTTGTGTTTCCTTTTGTTCGCATTTATTTAGTTCAAAAGCACCGTATTAAGGAATTCTGAATATGAAAAAAGTCTCTGACGCATAACAAAAACTAAAAATCTTGCCCCAAATTCTTTAGAAAACTCTACTTAAACAAACACACATGCACATACATGCCTACACATACACAGACATATGCGTAAATACATATTTAGGCATATTTAAGAACATGTGGATCTCTATGCCCACACACACACATATATCAGGGACTCATGCTGACACGAATGGAATCACAAGGCTTTGCTTAAGCCAGGCCTTTTTTGTTAATGCAGTCTCACATAAAGAAATTGTTATTTACGAACCAGACATTGTTAGTTATGTCATTAACTCACATAGATGTGATTCCATGTATCAATTAAAAAAATAGAGTTTTGCGCCATACTTCTAATAAGAACTAAAAACCTCTTCAAATAAATAAAAGTCGAATTTCAAATTTTATATAGACAAAGAAATCTTTTTTAATGGATGTTCCAATACTTTTTATTTAGGCTTTGCAAAACAGTTTTTTGTTCCCTTTTGGGCTGGAATACAATATTTTTAGTAGTGAGTTGTTATATCAGGCTATTTAAAAAAAAATTAAGGCCTTGAAAGCTTTTCTAAACACTAAATGAAAAACATCCTGCAATACGATACACCGTCATTTACACGATGTATTCCCAGCAAAAACATCAAACATGAAAGATCTAGTTTTCTGTAGAGCTTCTTTTTTAAAGAACAATATTACGCAACGAATTCATTAACCCGTAAGGCATAAGAAACACCAAGTGTTCCTGGGTATAAGGGCTATAGAAATATCTGCAGTTTTCTGTTAGAATTTGCAGGGTGATCATATGAAATATGGCGATTTCATAATTTTTGAATATATATTAAAAAAATATAATTGAGTTCTTCTGATACTTTTTTCCCAAAATCTTTCAAAAAAAATTCAAAGTGATCAATTGAGGAGCTTTAGCTATTTCGTAAGCGCATTTCACTGTGGCTAATGCGGATCATCAGCGAACCTTTACCCAAGTGTTGTTAGAATAACTAAAGATATTTATTTCAAACTTTCACTTTAATAAGTGAGAACTCTAAGTCAAATATCAAAGTCATAAAAGAACTCACTGATCACTTTTCGTTTTTTTTCTGACGTTTTTATTCTACAATTGGTTGGCTTTTTTCACAGTCTAACTCTCATTGTAAGAGAAATAAAGAACAACAACTAATAATTGTTTTAATATAACAACACTTTATTTAGAGTGTTGACAACATAAGTTGTTTCATAAAGCACATTCAATATTTAATTTTCAAATTAGTACAACCAATTGTAGAATAAGAACACAAGATAATAAAAAGGAAAAGTGATTAGTTAGTTCCTATTATGACCTTATACGGGTTTTATACTTCTCACTTATTAAAGAGGAAGTTTGAAATAAATATCTTTAGTTATTCTAACAAATGTTGGCTAAAGGTTTCCTAATGATCTGCATTAGCCCCAGTGAAATGCGCATGGGAACTAGCTAAAACCCCTCAATTGATCACTTTAATTTTTTTGTAAGATTTTTAAAAAATCGAATCGGCACATAATTAAATTTAAAGAGGTTTAAATCGATAATTCCAAAAAATATTTACTATTTGAATAAAATAATTTTTTTCATTTTATAGAAATAAAAACTGCTGCAGTACAGTTTGTGAATTAAGTGTTATAAAGCAAGAAATGCGCTTATTTCTATGAGAGATTTTTTCTATTGTGACCACATTTATTAGACGATCTGTATATTAAATATTTAGTTTTTAAATTTTCTATGGGCTTAATGTTAAAACTTTTAGTGTGAAAGACATAAAGTTATGTCTGCCACATAAGGCCTTATGAAGGGCCATCTAAATTCTACTTGTTATCGTTGGACTTTTACTAGAGAAATCTTAAATGCATGCATGGCGGTCGTAATTTAAAACTATTACCTCAGTAAATCTACGGAAACCACAAAAACACTTTCTAACTACAATTATTTTGTGGGAAACTAGGATTTACAGCTTAAAGTAACTTTAAGTCTTTAAATAAAAAAATGTATGTGTTGATGGGATTGCGCACACACAGACTGCACGTTTGTGCCTCAAACGGCGGATGCATGTGAGATAATGTGATTATTATGTAAAAGTTGTTTGCAATTATATGAGTTAATGTTAAAAATTGTCTGAAGTAAGAATAACTGGGTTATGTCCACTCTTATTCAAAACGGTAAATATCAAGATATTCAAAAAGATTTTCAAAAGTGATTAAATTAGATAAAAAATACAGAATTATATATCTCACCATATAGCGATCTCGTTCTTTCATAGTCGAAAACTTTATAAATGACTTCTACTAACGAAAATAAATTAATTGAGATTTTGCTCGAAGAGATCGAGAGCATAGAATAGCACAAAAACCAGGTTACGATAGCTTTGTGGTTAAAATTAGAGGTCAGTTGCAGGGCTGACCTTTTGAAACAACCTGTTCCATTTTATTTTATTATGTTACAACAATCAAATTTTTGCTGAAGTGTAAAGTTGCTTGAGTTATTTGCTTTTATATAAGTTTTCCATCTCTGGAACCGTATATTGACTCATTGATTTTTTCGTACATAAAAAATTTCGCAGAGAATGGCTTTCATATTTTGGCGAAGGGACTAAAACATGTCCTTTTATTTAGAAAGAGCAGTATCGAACTATGATATAGACACAATTGATTTTTGCCAAAAATAAAATGTTTTGAGTTGGTACAGTTTTCTTGAACTAGTGCACTAAATTGATTAGTTGAATAGTTATATATTATCGTTTTAATTCTTCTTGTAATTAAAATAATTGTTTGAAGTTTGCGTCAGACAATAATACTGTAATACTTCAAAAATTAAGTCTTGTTGTGTTAAAAAACCTGTTGTTAAATAAAACAACAAAACAAAGAAGACTTCATATATGCTTTCATGTAGTTTTTAACAGATGAAAATAACGTTAGCTAAAGAAGTTATTTATTAGTTCTTGGCACAATCGAAACAAGACTTTCCAGGGTTAATAAATAAACATTTAAAGTTTTCCCACTCCGTTTATTGTCATTCTTAAGCAAAAAAAAGTTTATTTGAAATATAAATATTAGAAATTGAAAAGTTGAACAAAAAATTTACTTGAGAACGGAATTATTGTTTGCTATTGTGCTTTTGTACTTGGCCATTTCATATTTGTTGCACTGGCTAATTTAATCTTAACAAAAGCAATATTCCTTTAGCTTTTTACAAAAACTTTTTAATAACTTTAAAATAGCATGCTGCGTTATTATTATGTATTTTTTAATAAAAATTTACTTTGTGTTTGTACTTATATTGCCTTTACTGCTCCTGTTTCCCTAGGAAGTCAAAAGTTTTTATTGCAGTTGGTATCAGTATGAAACTTGACTGCATAAAAATTTGACATTTTGAAATTGGCCTGCTGCTGTGTTAATAATAGAACTGTTAAGCACTTAATATTGAGGTTTTATTGCAAAAATCGTTTCATTAAAAGTGGCATGTAACTCTTTGGTCATATTGTTATGATTTTTAATATTATAAACTTATATCAAAGGGATTGTTAACATGGAAATCTTTTTAAGTCCTTTTAACAATTGAAATCAATATTCAGTAAAAGCGGCGCCATGTTAGAAAATAATCTTTATTTTATTTTTATTTAAATATAAAAAATGGAATAGGTAAAACAGCGGTAAGACTTTGCCTTGTCTGCTTTGTCTAAGACAAGACTAAACAACACAAAAATTATTGCAGTGTAGTTGACGATAAGTAAAGAGACAACAATAGCAGCAGACATCAACTGAAAACGAATATCGCTAAAAAATCTAACAGGTTTGCGGAATCGGTAAATTTTCGTTATAAAAGTACGATTATTTTAATACAAGTTTCTGTATGGTACTGGGCGACCGACAGACGTACAATTATTAAAGTTCTGTCCTTCTGCTGCAGTTGTCGTGACTTAAGCAGATGAGAGGTAGTTTTCCACTTTATCGTATTTATGAGCGTCCAGCTCTTCATCTCTCAAGACACAATGCTTAAGGCAACCAAATATATTCGACGTCCTTTTAGAAATATTATGGCATCGCCGGTTAATTTGCTTGACGAGTATTTAAATATTGTTTCTTCTTAATTTTTAAAATCGTAATACAATTTCTTCTAAATATAAATAAAAAAATATAAAAAATGGAATATGTAAAACAGAGATGAGGATAACGAATAGCGCTAAAAACCTAATATAATAGCGAAATCGGTAAATTTTCGTTATATAGATTTTATCGTTCTACAGGAGACAGTAGTGGTGGGACACTAGGCGACCGACAGATGTGCAATTATTAAAGTTCTGTCCCATAATGACTTCTGTTACAGTTGTCGTGAATAAAGCAAGGAAGAGACAGTTTTCCACTTTCTTTAAGAGCGTCCAGCTCCAGATCACATGAGACACAATATTTAAGACAACCAAATATATGAGATGTCCTTAGAGTTATCAAGGCATCGCTGGTTAATTTGCTTGGCGAATATTAAAATACTGTTTTTCCTTAATATTAAAAATCGTAATACAATTTATTCTATAATATCCTTTTGGATAAACTTTTCAAGGGAGAACCCGATTTACTTAAGGCTCACAAAATATGTCACAACAGCAGAGAGCATCGTATTGACCAGCCTACATTATTTTTTACAATTCAAAACCTAGCTGAAATGGACGAAATGTCAAGATAATTAATGTCACTACAATTTCCCTCTCCTCGAAATTCCTAAAGTCTCAAACACCTTAAAAACTTGGTTTGTTAACAACTACATATTAAAGTTATTAATTTTACAAAATTCTGACATCTCAAATTTTAACACGAACCTAATTTTTTCCTGTGTTGAACACGTACTTTCCACTACAGCAATCATTTCAAAAATGCTTTGCATTCAATTCTTAAAGCATTTTCTTCTCAACTTTTTTTATTTTTTATAAAAAAGAAGAAATATTTTAAAACGGCATTCCTTTTTACAGAAGTTCTTACACACACACACACAAATATACGGTTGTGTAAACATTATGAAACTACGAAGGAGGTACACACACTGTGTTGTGTGCCTGGCATCAGCTTTTATATGTGTTGCATTAAAAACAGTAATTAATGAAAATCTAGGCAAAATTCATTATTGCAGTTTTCAGTTGTTCTCTTTCGTATTGCGAAACACATAAAATAAGAAGGGAAAGCGGTGAAAATTTACTTGTGGCCATGAGTATTGGTGGGCGCATCCATAGTGTTTTCATTGTGATGTGGAGATGTGAATATGATACTTTTTATTCTACTTTTCCTTAAATAAATATCATTCGCGCTACCTTTTTATTGTGAGTTTTAAGATATAAATCCTGGGTATTATTTTAAGAATATTTTTTCAAAGATATTTTCATATTTGAATGAATGAATTTCTCAGTAATTTTTAACAGACCCAATTCGATATCAAAGACGTATCGTAGAATTTGTACAAAAGTGCTAAGAAAAATCCTTCACTGGGGATAGTTCTGTTATCGGTTTGTATGGAACTATAACTGGGAGTGTTTCTAGAGACAGCACACCAGGATACAAGTTCATAAAGGTTAGGCTTAGAACCTGTCATCGAGATAGTTTCGATTATGCCAATTGCCGCTTTCAAATGACAACGCCAATAATCTCTTATATAAAGCATCAGAACTCAAACTGTTTTCTTGTTAATGGGAACCAGTCACGTGACATTTTTGGCGACCGGTTATTTTTCCTCTTGTAATCGGACAGTATTCTTCAATTTATTATTAATTTTTAATGTATTGTTAGTCTTATTATTCGATTTTTTTTAAAGCATAATTAAAATTTATAACATCCCTTTTGGCTTGTTTACTTGATAATTTAAAAAAATGTTTAAAAACTATTATAATTTAAAATTTTTAAATTATATATTTTGTGCAAATAAATATTTAGTGTCTTACTCTGGCCTTTTGATACTTAATACTTTTTATATTAATTTTAATTTTTTTCATTAAAATTATCATTTTAATATTAATTCACTTGTAGTTGAGGTAATGCACCACCCATTAAAAACAGAACTCATTCCTTAGCCTAACTTTTCATATGTGGAACACCCTTCTTATAGAAGGCAATTGTAAAAGTCCTCAAGCAGTACTACTTCTACTTTCCCTCCCATAAAAAATTACTTAATGCCCGAATGACTGTTCCAAGACAAGAACATTTTTTTAAAAAACTGCATGCAATTCTTATTTCCTTATATTAATATGATGCACTTGTTTTATATTAACTAAGTGGTACAACAACAACAACAAAACAATCTTCTTGCACAAATTTATATGAGTATATCCAATATAAACTAAGAGATCACTTTAATTTTTATATTTTTGTACAATGAAAATGCTTCTTTGGTGTGTCTTTATTTCGTTATGGACGCACATGTTATTTCCTTTATGTGATATTAAGAAAAAAATTAAAAATAAAGCAAAATATTGTCCTTGTTCTTTTATAGAATTTCATAGCTTTAAAATCACTTTATAGGATTTTACGATAATTCTACTTTAGTTTCTAGTCATAAAATTTTATTTTCGGACACAGCAAAAGAAACCAACTTACAACAAAAGCTACAACAATTCCTTTCAACTTACATGTGAACTCGTTTGTATATAAAAGTGAATCCTGCATTGTGTATGTGGCAGTCATTGTTGAAACGAAGGAAGCAAGTCCTTATTATGTCCTTTCCATGACTGAATTGCATTTTGGAAAACTAAGAAAAAATTTAGTTTGAACAAAATACTGAAGCGATTTAATTCAAATTAAAAACAACAACTACTACACACACACATTGATAATAAACTGCATTTTGGCTTAATGTCCTTTGAATATATGAGTTACATAAGCTTGCTTTAATTGCATCTCTGGCTCTTTTCCAGCCACCAGAAGCATTTGTGAAGGAGCATTATATCTTTTAATTTTTCTGAATCATCTATAATAGACAGATGAAGTGTGACATCAAAAAAAAAAAATTTGTTAACAGGGCCTTCCATGTGAGACCAGGAAATGACCTCTAACTATGCAGCGCATTGTGCTGGAACTGGAAAAGTGAGGATAGTGTTAAGAGAAAAGATTCAAAGATGAAGTGTTTGTTTTATATATCTTTTACTTTTTACTTCGGGAATGAACTTTTCGTGGGTATTATTTTTTGTTGGTCTTAGTACATGATGGTGTCAATCACTGTCGGTAACGCTCCGTTGCCATTGCTATGCCTTTGTCCTTCAAACAGGCCGTCAACAATTAACACAACCATAAACGAATACAGATTGGGAAAAATCGATATTATATCACGGATTTGTACGTTCACACTTGCCTAATGTTTTCTCAAAAAAGTGTAACCAGTTGATCCCTTTTTTAATGTATGCAAGTGTTTATTGAGTTTTGACTCAATAAACCATTCCTGTTGGATTCTATGACACTGGCTGTTTGTTATGAAGGAAAATGTTTTGCTTAACAAACCCTTATCTAAATCAAGTACTTTTCACTAGTATTTATTAAACTTTGTAAGATCAGTATTTGACAAGTGCTATCATGACATGTAGACACCTCAAGAAATTTCGATGCTGTAGGGTGATGCAGTGATTGAACGAATTCATAAAAACAAAATGCAGTAACGATTGTCTGATTCACTAATTTCGTGTTAATTATATTGCCATAATTATGTAATCATCTAAGATCTCTATGAAAAACTGGTTTTATTAATTTCAAACAACACACTAAATCAAATCATGTAGGCCAGCACTACGGAGACTGGTTCATTTAATAACAGGACATACATAGTTAAGAAATCACCTGGCACGAATGGGTATCGTTGACGATATAACATGCGGGGCCTGTCAGGAAGAGGACGAAACACTGGTGCCCTACTTGTGCTACTGTCCAGCTTTTAGCCAAGTCAGAAGACTAGCATTCAATCAAGAGATTATACAGGAGATGGAATTTCTTAGGGGTTCTAATTGGAGGGACTTAAGAAGATACATTGAAGAAACTGGGTTCCTAACGTGATCAAATTTTAAGGTTTTTTTTTGCGGTACTGATGGAGGCTCCCTATGGTAGAATGGTAACTCCTTACAATAGAGCGCACAACAGGCCTATGGGGCTTAAGTGTAATCCTTGAGCGGCTTGGGATGATTTATGCCCCTCTTTTCGACCTAACCTAACCTAACCTAAATCAAATCATTTATCAAAATATGTATCAGACTTGTGTAAACAAATCGGGGCAGGTCTATTTTAGTGAGAGCAGCTCAGCAAAAGTGATGTTTGCAGGTTGGAAATTTTTAAAATTAATAGTGTTTTAAACCAGGGGTTTTTTTTCTTTAACCAAGTCTGAGTTAAAAAGAGTGATGAAGGGAGGTAGGGAAGAAAGAAGAAGTGTACAGACATGACTGTACCGAAAACTCATTTCTCATTTGTTATATGACTCTCAATATGGTGACGTATTAGGTTTTGGCAAATAAGCAGTTTAAAAGAAATTGGACGAGAATTACTTCCAGAAAAACTGCCTTCTCTAAGACGTGATTGAACAACACAAAAATTATTGCAGTTTAGTTGACGATAAACGAATATCGCTAAAAACCTAACAGAATAGCGAAATCGGTAAATATTCGTTATATATATTTGATCGTTCTACAGGAGACAGAATTGGTGAGATACTAGGCGACCGACAGATGTGCAATTATTAAAGTTCTCTCCCATAATGACTTCTGTTACAGTTGTCGTGAATAAAGCGGAGAAAAGATAGAATTCCATTTTCTTTATCAACTTCAGCATCAATCGAGACATAATTTTTTAAGAAGTCATATTTTAGATGTCCTTTTAGAGCTATCAGATTAGACGCAGAAGAAAGGATTGTATATAACACAAGTCATCGGATTCGACTTCTTGCTGGATGCCGATTAATCTTATTAAACCAAACGAAATCATTTAAATTACAAGTGATCCATGTAAACCAATCAATCAAAATTATGGTTGTTTTATTTCAAAAACTTCGAAATAATGAATCGTGTATATCTAAAGTGTAATAAGACAAGTATTTCTATTTTTTTGTGTTGTTATAAAAAATAATACTTCGAACATTAATGGGCACTATGATAAATTGCGTATGTTAAAGTATTTCCAACATTAAATTACCAAATCTTCCCTTTGGACAATTTTAAGCCCTCAAAACTGACATTTTATGTTAATTAGTGTCTTTAAGAAAATGACTAACTTGCGCAGAATGAAGGTGTTAAGCCGTAACTTAATATCACAAAGCAAACGTATAATCAAGATGTGTGAGAGCAACAAAACACAATTAATTAAAGGAAAATTTTTAGTTCAAACTCCGTAGCGTGTGTGCTCTGGAGTTTGAACCACAACCACAAACGTACTACCGAAAAAGTATTGATATTAATCGACAATTTTACGAAGCAGCTTTTCTAAAAAACGATTATTTAACTTTTCATGACTTTCATTCATAAATAAACAGCGAATAACAGCAAACAATAGAATAATGAGCCTCTTAATAGTCCTTTTCAAGTGCAGTGTGAAATTAATTAAACATATTTACAAAACCAAATGAAAAATTATGCTGAAAGTGGTCACGGTTTCTTTGTAGAATTTATTACATCTGGTGTCAAGTAAATCAAAGTGAAAGGACAAAATGATTGCATTAATTAAAAGCACTCTATTGTTAAGAGGAAATAAAATATTAAAATAAGTGCTAATTCAGTAAAAGCAATCAGACTTCTTTTATTATAATTTATGTAGGTCAAAATCTTTTGAATTGTTTTCGGCGATTCAATTTAAGGTAACTTAAAATCTGTGACCAATTTTCTAACAATTATTCAATTTCATGAATAATAATATAATGAAAATGTTTATTGTTTGTTGGCTTAGCAGAGATAGTCTTGTTACAGTCTCTCCTACGTAACAAATAAAAAAAAAGGTGATGGCAGGTATTTAATAAAAAGGATGTTTGTGTCCTCCGTGACTTTACCCTGCAGCAACTTCAAACGCGACACGACTGCCCTCAACCACCATCTAATAATGGATTGGTGTTAAGTTTTGTTCAAACTGCGTCATTTACTTCGTATTTGAAAGTCACAAAAAACATAACATTTTGTGAGCTTTAACACTACAAGCGCCGCAATCCTGTTTTGTCCCAGCCCATAGTTTTATTTATCAACCTTCGCGAAGCTTTTATACTTCTATCAATTTTGTGTATTTATTAAAATAAATTTTATTGAAGTTTTATAATATGCAGACTAAATGTAAGTTATTCCAAGTAATAGAAATAAATTAAACATTCCGAAGGACAAGAAACGCCTGAAGAATTTCAAGTTAGTTTGCATAAATAATAAATGACACCAGAAGTGCCATTGGAACGAAACTTCTTAGGAAGTAGATAAAATGGTTCGCAGGTATTTTATTATTCAATTGTATGACATTTATAAGTGCTTTATAAGCTTTAATTGTGTTTTTTTAGTATGTTTTCTTTTACATTAATCAAGAATTTTATATAAATTAATAAAAATCTGTGTACTATTCTAAAAAAGAAAATGCAAAGAGAAAATGTAGGGGCATTGGAACTTTTGGCGGTTCTAGTGTTAATATATTAAAATCTATAAATTTCGCTACGAACTGTTCACCCATTCAGCATGTTCTTCAGTTTCAAGCCCATGTAAGTATTTTCTCTTTCCTTAAAGATTTTTTTAATTAAATTTTTTTGTAAATAGAATTTGTCGCTGTTAACATTTCAATTTAAGTTTAATCGTGTTAATGATATTTTACCAAATTTTCTTAAAAGTTCAGAGTGTTCGTTTAGGAGTTTTTAACTAGTTTCTATTCACATTGAAATGGGGCTCGTGTAGATCCTCAGGGATACTGTACGCAAAACCACCTGGAGTAGCTAAAAATAATATATAAAACTTTTCTCGAAATCAATAAAAAACTCAAAACTGATGTCCTCTTTCCCTTGGACTTTGAAATATATATTATATAATTCCAAATTAATAATGCCTTCCGAATTGTTTGCCTGTAAATATATAATTATTTACCAGCAAAAACTTTCAGTTGTAGGGGATGTACTTTTTTTATTTTCTAAGTTTCAATTAGTTTGCATTTTCGACTTATCAGAAATGGATTATAAACACTAGCCAGAATAGAAGTTATTTTACTTGCACAAGGTTGGAAGTTGTTTTTAATTCAATAAATTGCTATTTATAAAAATATCTTTTTATTTATAAAAATATAATTGAAATTTATATAAAATAAGTTGACAACTATAAATTATATGGGTGCTATTTGATAGTCGATTTCAAATATAAAACTTTCGTTGGCAAATGACAAGTATTTCTACTGCGTTTTTAAGTCTGCAGGGAATTGGCAGTGAACGACTTTCCCTAATTATTTTTAAAATTTAATAGAAATGGCTTACAAAAATCATATTTAATTAACATCATCAACATGACAACTTCTTGCGCTGACAACTTGTTGTAAAAAGCATTAGAAAAGATGCAGATTCGCACTGCTTTCGGTTTTGAAATTCTGGATCTTATAGATTTCTTTGGAAGGTCTAGTTTTTACTGGGATGTAGAGAAAATATTTAAATTCGAGTTTATTACAGTCCTGTTAGCCCGAGCCAAATTTTTAATTCCTTGTGATCTTCGGAGCATTATTTTTAAATTTTATATGATAAACGTTTGTCAAAAATATTATACAACTGATAAGCACTTCAAATTAATACTCGGAAGTCTCTCTGTATAAAATATATTTGCGGGAAGGATAAATCAAACAGACCATTTTATCCTTCTAACAGAATTGCGTTATACACTCCCTGTATAACGCTATGAAAGTACAGGCTATGAAAGTAATCAAAGGAGAGGGCGAGATGGGATTCAAAATAATTTCATAAAAAAGTAACTTTTTCCTTACAAAATAACAACGAATTGTATGACAAAATGCAAAAATTTCAAAATTCTTGTGTTCTTAGGCTTCTACAAAACTCCTCATTTACTCGAATACAAGTGAAAACAAATTCACTCATACATACACGCATTCGTTCAGGAATATACATGTACTTGTACATAATAATACTCGCATATATAAAAGATTAATTTGTTACAGAAATGTGGCCCATTCCATTTGGTGAACAAACACACATGACTTTGCAATTAATCCTTCTTTTATATCACTTCCGAATAAGTGTGGAATGTCTCAGCTCTTATAATAAAAAACAAAAAAGAGTACAAATAAGAACTGTTAAAAGTAAATTTTTATTTCCTAAATAGGGCTGAAATTCTTAAAAAAAAAGACAAAATTAATGTTGGTGTTAAATGCATTTAACGAGACAAGCAAAAAAAAAAAAAATTTAAGTAAATATAATGAAACACCTGAGAAAACAGTATCTTTTTGAATCTTAAAGTAGAAGTGCTCCATAGTAGATATGAATACGAGATTTGTTCCAAAATCACTAGAAAAAGAAAGCAAATAAACACAAATACTTTTATTAATAGTATAAAGTATCTATCAGAAATTTTTCAACACTTCTTTTAACTAGAACCGTCTCTTGAGCTGGATCTATAGAAAGGATGCCGTAGAACATCTTTAAAAACATAAGAAAAGAGAACATTTTGTAGCAATTATTTTTTTTATATTTAACTCTTTTTTTTAATTTTTACGTAAAAAGCAGTGAAAAAGGATACTGTGTATGGATCCTTAGCGTACGACAGTGTCAATCTTACTGTCCGTCATCAAGTTGGATCGAAGAGACCGCAAAGGCTGAGTTAAGCCAAAAATCTATTTTTCAAGTAGAGCAAAACTGTTGTCGAAAACTACAAGGATGTCGGTAAAACAGTTTAAAACTAAATGCTGAGGACAATAATTTTGAAATTAAAACAAACAAAAAAAATATCAATAAATTAACAAACTTTTCATGGCGTTAAGAATGGCCTAAAATTTCATATGTCTCAAATATCCTTTTTTCTTAAGGATATTTGTAATATCACAAATTGCAATTTACTACAGCCCTTTCGGAACAATTATAAAATATTTGGGATGTAAAATTTATTTTCTTATTTATTTCTCTTAGAACTACAATTAGAGTTGGAAAAAGGCCAACCAGTTGTAGAATGAAATGTAAGAAAATAAATACGGAAAAGTGATCAGTGAGTTCTTGTTATCACTATGATATTTGTTTTAGGCTTCTCATTTATTAAAGTGGAAGTTTGAAATAAATATCTTTATTCTAAGATCTGTTGGGTAAAGATTCGCTGGTGATCTACATTAGCCCCAGTGAAGTGCCCATAGAAACTAACTAAAACCTTTCAATTGATGACTTTGAAATTTTAAGTAACATTTTGGGAAAAGAATAAGCTCATAATCAAAATTAAAGAAGTTTAAAACCCGACAATTCCCAAAAATCATAAGTTCAGTAACTATTTGACATACTGTCAGTGTACTATCATAATATGAAATTTATATCAAATCGAATAAAAGTTGTTTGTTGGGTTTTGGTTTGTATAAGTTTCATACCCTACTACACTTATTATAAAATCATTTGTGAATTTTTATAGTTAATTTATTAACATAATTCTCAGATGGCTTATAGAAGTCTTTTAATAAGTTGAGAAGTTTGAAACTTTTCAAACCCGTGGTTAAAGTCTACTGACGATTTGGTATACAGCGCCAATGAAATGCATTTAGACATTGCTTAACCACCCAACAAATAAATTTCATATTTATAAAAATATAATTTCATTAAAATACATGAATGAAAAATAATTTAAAATTAATTTGATAAGTGCAAATTACTAATAATTATATGGGCGCTATTTGGCAAGAGTCTGGAGCTGATTTCAAATATAAAACTTTCGTTGGCAAGAGACAAGAAAATATCCGTTGCGTCTCTGACCTTTCAGAGAATTCGCTGTTAACGACTTTTCCTAATTAATTTTAAAATTTAATAGAAATATCTTAGAAAAGTCAGATTTAATTAGCATCATCAACATGACTTCGTATTCACTGAAAAGGTGACAAAACAGAGAACTTCTGGAAGTGACAACTGGTTGTAAAATCCATTGAAAACATTCAGATTTGCACTACTTTCGGATCATAAGATCAGGATCTTATTGATGACGGGAAGATGTGTCATTTATATATTTCAAAGGACATTTTCAAACAGCCGGTATTGTGCGGTTGTATCTAAGCTCTTCTCCTACGTTTAACATGTTTATTTAGGGATTTTTTTTCCTTGTCTGCAATCTTCATTTCACATTGTGCTGAAAGCCAAAGGTTGAAAGGTGAATTTAGCAGGCAGCTTCTGTTTAAATTTTTAGGATGGTTTGACTTTATGTAAATATTGAGGATAATATATCCTTTTTGTTTTAATGACACATACTTTACTTCTTCTCAGCAGTTTTATTGTACTGTTTGACTTTTTAATGAGCAGCAAATATATCAACACAACACAACACAACACAAGTGGGAGGAATGTGTTTGCCAAGGATATCATTGCTAACTCTGCTATTGCTTTCACCACATACAATTTGAGTTTATTTAAATTTTTCGACATACAGCCACCCATAAAGCGCAGAATTGCTACGTCAATGCATGAAATATTTTTATTTGAAGAAAAAGAAAATGTTGAACAACAAAAGAAAACGTTTTAAAGACTCTTGGATACAAAAATCAAGATTCATTAAGACATTCAGTCAACAGTCACATAATTCTTAACCCTTCTTGTGTGTTGTACTCTATTGTCTCAAACTTTTATTGTTGCATTATGGAAAGCTTTTATGTCGCATTATTTTCGTATCTCTGTAAAACCAACCGCATACAAGCAAAGTTAAGATTTTGTTATTGTCATTCTTAAGGAATAAATTCAATCTTCATAGATATTTTTATAAAGAAAAATAGAAGTTTTACCATGTTTCTTTTTAACATATTTGCAGATATCAAAAGTTTGTCTTTGGAAAAGCAGTTGCTATTGCAAACTGCACATTCTTATTTGAGCAAAATACTAAGTGTTTAAATATATTATTTTGAAGCTTTGATGGGAAGATAAATGGTTTCATAATCAGAAATAAGTTTCACTACAGAGTAACGCAGAAATGTGTTTATTTTAAATTGGAAAGAAAATTGCTAAATTAAGTGTTCCACGTTGAGTTAAGGCAGACTATCTTTTTTATTTCTTTTATTCTAATGATTTTTATCGAACTACCATATTAAATTTGATTTTATTAGCTTATTCTTTGAGAATTGTTCTTAAATCAGAGCCATTATAAATATATCAAAGCACAAGGAAAAGTCAATATCAGCTTTTAAATATTAAACTCACACAGCAAAGCAGAATAGTTGTTTTCGAAAGCCGCTACACTTTCATCATCAGTATTCTTTACGTGGCTTAATTGAATGTGACAACAGTTTCTATTTTTACAATTTAAATATAAAAAGTAATACAAGAAATGTATTGAATTGATAGTGGCACACTTTTGTTAAGTCCCTGTGTTGCTGCTTGATTATTTTTTTTCGGGTCCTATTTTTATGATTTTTTTCCGTGTTCCTTAAGTCAAACTTTTTAAATTTCTTCAGGTACATCTTTGCCAATTTGAGTTAGCGCAAGCCATAGTTAATATGTAGAAAATGATTATCAATTAATCTTCAAGTCATTCTATAGTTTTAAACACTTTAGGTTAGAGCGAAATTCCTAAATTCAGATAATCATTTTCTAAATTTTTTATTTTCTCTTTGATTTTTCCAGAGTTTCCTGCTTTTGAAATCCTTGAAAAAATACTTTATAAATGCACAGATTTAACTAGACCAGTTTCAAAACTGTAAAAGTTGAACAAAAACAAAGCTGATGAGATGGCTCAGCGGCCTCGAAATCAATACTGATCCGTTCCTCTATTTCGGTTTTTATCAAAAAAATTAATAAATAAATAAATAAATAAAAAAAATATACCAAATATTCCGCTCCTAATAAAAAAGTTGAATTGAAAATCAAATTGTTAAAAAAATACTAGTTTGTTGATTCGCTGAAAAGAAATTTAAACTGTATAATAATTTTGAATATAGATTTAATTATTAGATAATTCCTTGCCTGTGCAAGGCGCTCTTTAATATACTCCCATAAATGGTGTCAAATGCTCTGAATATGTTGCAGTCATTTTAATAGGGGGACAATATTTAAAACGGTCTTGCAGATCACAAGAGGTGCAACTCATATTAATGATAGAGCACGAGATTCATTAAAGACCTGAGTTTCATACAATTCTCGTTAAGTATTTCGGCCATCAGCTTTAAGAATTTAAATAAAATAATAATAATAATAATGACACGAACTTATAATTATATTTTAAATAGCCAAAAGCGTAGTGGCCGTGTCATTGCAAATAATTATGATGCCTCCTCATTAACAAAATTGGCCTCAAGTGCCACTACAACCATATTCATATCAATCTGGGCTTTTCAATTCAATTTGCTGTCTTTTGCACTCCATTTAAGTATAAATAAATGCTCATGAATATTTATTAATTAAAATCCATATTTTAATTACATTCATTTATCAAACTTGACATGCTACGATGGCCTGTACAAAAAGGTCAAGCAATATATTTCAGTAGTGGAAAGAAAGTGGTCACAACAGTTCAAATAAAATTAATTATTAAATAAATAAAATGGCAGATAATCGAAGTTAAGTAATAATAATACAAAGAAAAAAAGAAAATTGTGTCAATTGTTAATGTTTTTTAATGATTTTTATTGTAAACATATGCAGCAAGATTTTTTGATAGACATGATGTGCCGTATGACGGCCATAAAAGTAGCGAGTAGTTAACATAAAGTTAGCACGAGTTTCAAATTGATTATAGTCTGATCCAGAGATTCCGAAACATTTTAACATGCAACTCGTTTCTGGTGTGGTTTTTATAAAATTTTTTTACTGCAGAACATGAGAGATTTTTCTCAACTTTTCCACTTTTGTTCGTTAGGCCAGCAAGTGAGTCCTGCTAATTTAAGGACATGGTTACGTATTGTTGATGCTTGACTACGTATTTCTTTTTTTACTGAGAGCAATTATAACAGCTTCGTGTTAATTAAAAGTAGGAAGTTTGAAAAGTTACTGTATCCTACGAGGTAGGCTGAACTTCCCTTCAACAAATCACTCAGTTCAGGGTCAAGTAAAATTGTAAAAATGAAAAACTTTTTACTTAAAGTTATAAGAATGGCCCTTAAAATATATTTTGCTTTCCTAACGTCTGGATAAATTCATGTGAGTCTTGTTACATTATATATATATATATATATATATATATATATATATATTTTATTATTGTTGCAGTTTTTTTTTTTTTTATAAACACATTCACCACATTTGAAGCTGTTTAAAAACTTGCATCTAGTAAATCTGTAGGGTAAAAGAAATGCAAATACAAAAGTTTTCATTTTATTTTTTATTTGCACTTAACATGCATAAATTAAATTAATAAATGCCGGATACGTTGGCATAAATTAACACACATACATGCACACGCAATACGCTCACATGCAAAATATCCCAAAAATATACAAACTGATGGGCATGAAAGCTTGGACGTGTGAGCTGTGACTGGTATATGACCATATTGAAAACTTGACTTGGGATGAAAAAAACTATGAAGGAAAATTAAAGTTTTCCTCTTTAATATCCTTCAGAATTAAATTTCGGAATACAGTGAGGAACACTTTAAAGAAGGGTAGTGATTTTATAAAAACATACACAAACCAAGACTATCAAATTGAATCGCTGTAACACTTGAAAAGTAAACATTATCTTGCTTCTATTAAAGTGCTACATATTGTTTTCTATGCCAATCTCTTTTCTAGAAAATAATGCAACATTTTTCATACTTTTTAACAGAGAATGGCAACATTTTGCCATTTTAAAATAAAGAATTTATTAGAAATTAATCCAACATCTCTCACGACAAATAATTTCTGCTTTAAAACTTTTCCCAACTTCCACTTTTTAGAAAATAAGTGAAAAAATTTTAAATGTTTTCGAGGAAAAGAAAACGTTATTAGAGTCGACTAACGCATATTACAGCGGAGCTTGCCCTATCCGCAGAGATGGAGCATTGGAATTGATTTTAAATGAATGGTTTATTGAGTACTTCATATTATAAAAACAACTGGGACGAAATTAGCCCAACACGACAAAATCGTTGGTAAAGATTCGTTCTGTAATTGTGAAAAAAGTGAAAAAGTAATGGAAGATGTCATCACAGCTGTGGAGGATGTTCAGTAGGTTGCAGCCACACATCAGCAAGATTAATGCCACGTAATTGAGGTACGATAAAATTTATCGTTCCAATACCGTTTCCCATTGACGGTAACTCTCTGACCATTATCGTTTTTGAAAACGCATGGGCCAATGACTCTGTCAGCTCAAAAAACGCATCAAACAGTCAATTTCTGTGGATGTAGTGGCGTTTGGAAAAAAAGATTCTGAATTCTCCTCCCCCCAAATGCGACAATTCTTATTTACGTACGCATCCAACCGAAAATGGGCTTCGTCAGAAAAGAGACTTTCGAATGGATAAGTTTGACGAGTAGAATAATTATTTCGATTAAAAATTATTAACAATTCGCATGCGATGCTCTGCTGTAAGACGATTCATAATGAAATTTCAAAGCGAACTAAAGAAAAAGCAACTACCAGCTGTTAAATGGGTGCTCAGTAAACCAGTAGTTTCGACACTCTAAAAAAACCCCCTGTATGTTGGTTGGTCAGTTGATAAAGGATTCGAATATTCGTTATAATATAACAGCAGGGTTAAGTGTCCAAGATTGCATGGAGTAAAGAAATAAATTTGGACCAAATGCAGCACTTCAACAGTGCGGAGGCGAAGTTTCACTGCGACATATTTTTTTTTATTATATATATATATATATATATATATATATATATATATATTTCTGTGATCTGCATCAATCTTGATATGAAACATCTTCTAAAACCTCTCTTATTTATCCACAAAATACTGCGACGTTGCTACAACACTCTGGTCAAGTGAAAATATTAACAAAAAAATAAAAACTTTTCAGTAAACGGCTTAACATATTTATTCCACAAATACAATCTGATAACGCAACTAACAAAATAGAGTTAAATATTGTCTTCATTCTTTTGTGACTTTATTTTCAAGCAACTTTTCCTCTTTTGCTTTTGCTATTTGGACTACCCGATAATCTCTTTTAATTAAATTGATATTTCAATGGCTTTATTAGAAACTGCATATCAAATACGGTGGTAGTTCACCACAAATTCACTTAAGACTTTCAAACTGCATTTAATAAACATTAAAAATGTCTTTATAGAAATTGCAATCTCTTGCAGACAATCTCCACTTTATTATATTTTTAATGGGGAAATTTTTTTTTTGTTGCCATGTTTCACGTTAATAAACTTCTTAAAATGCATATGGGTTTTTAAGTACATGTACGTTTAGTTGTGTGTTTCCACTGACAAGTTTGTAGTCGCTGTAGCCAATCTATAAAGTGTTTTGTGGCTGCCGTTAAATATAACAATTTTTCAATTTGCTTTGCCGTTTGCGCTGAATCGAAGACCATAAAAACTAGAGTTTTGTCTTTATCCTGGAAGAGTATAAAACTAAAAATATTACCGAGAATTTATCGATAAATTTTATATATCAATTGAAGCATCATTTATTTAGTTGTCTTTATGTGTGCTCGTGCCTGGCAAAGGTGCTACTTGCGAGGGAGTATATTTTTAACGTTTTATCGTCGCAACAATAATATTTGCACAATATTTTTTCCTATCGCAGGACTGTCATTTATTATTTTTATTATATAACACAGATTTAAGTTTATATGAAACAAATAGAATACTTGCCGTTGGCTGCACATAATGCACTCGCCATAATTTCCTTTGGGTATTGCGAGATGCATGAGTGCAGCATTTCGTGGTAGAAGCAAAACTTCGCCATCGCAATCAGCCAAAGCGATAGATAAAACAGCAGTTAAAATGTCGCATATGGGGCATGATTGAAATGATGTCTATAAAATATATAAAAAATTGTTTTAAATCATGTGGCGTATTATTATTAGAGCTCCAAACGTGAAATTGTTAAGTTGAAAAGGGTTAGTGGCGTTTTACTTCAAATCTGGGAATTTAAAAGCTGCTTTCATTTTCGGCATAAGTTCAAAAATTGTATTAAGAATATTAAGAATATTTAAAATATATTTTGTCGTCATCAATTCAGAATTTCATTATGAATTAAACTGGCACTATAATTTTCATTTTAGATATGGTTTACAAACGTAGAACTTCATGAATAAAAATGCATAGAAAAGTATTGCAGACAAGGGTTGGGTATGGTATAATTCTCTCCCGAAAACTTTTGACTCGAAAATTACCCCGCAAATTATATTTTCAATCTGACATATGAGTCCAAAGGAAACGAATTTAATCAATAATATCATGAAATGTTAACTGGCATAGATCAAATATGTATAATCAGTTGCATGTATAAATTGATACGTGATTTCACGATAATTCATTTTGTATTAAATCGTTTAATACCACGACTTTGTGCGTTGATGGACACGCATAAATGCGTGCATGTTTATTTATAGTAAAGCCACGACTCACGTCACTCAAAGGCAAAAGAGTTAAAGAATAATTGATTTAACATAAATAAACAACTGAAAATTGAATGGGAAAAATATATTTAAATTAAAGATTAAAATAACAGAATATGGGATTTATTTGAAGTAGAGGGTTTTGTGCAATAAAACATTATGGAAGAAAAGAATCAGCACGAAATTGAAACCAAAGGATTTTAACGACAATTTCCAAGAGTTCGTACAAATTTGAAAAGCAATTGAAAAAATTAAAATTAAAGAGCAGCGCTGCTGGAAAATGTTAATGATTGTGTAAAGATAATAAAAAAAAATCAATTTTTAATACGACCACATTGTGAAAAATATTCAATATGTTTTTTTGTCACGAAACAACAATAAATGATGGGGCACTGTCACGGCTTTCTCAATTCACCTGATAAAAGGCTGGGCAATTTGGAAGGTTGGCAGTAAATTGGCTATCAAAAGATGATATTTATTTAGTAAAAAGTTGGGAAATTTTGATTACGGAATGCTATAGTTGTGAAAATTTAAAAACGAAATGGTGAAAAATTTACTGTATCACTTCGTGAAATTGGAACAGCCTTTAACTCGTAATCAGACTTCTTCTGTAACCACTATGCGTAATTCAATCACTAAATTTAAGGATCACGGCACTGTTGCTGATAATAGACCAACGCAATATGCTCGTAGTGATAAAAAAACAGCCGCGGTCTATCAAAGTCTGGAGAACGAGTCTGGAATATCGGCTCGGCGACGTTCGCAGCAATTGATCATCACCAAAGACTCTTTGCGCAACATTTTCCTTAAAGATCTTCACATTCACGCTTATAAGGCTCAGTTTGTTTAAGCCGGCCGACTATTGTTTGCTTGGAATGTTTGTAAATTTGCTGTTTGAAATACTGAACGAAGACAATGAAGATCCTTTCCAATTAGGTGATTATATAAACAAACAAAATTGTGGAATATGAGATTGACAAAATTCACAAACAGTCCTGGAAAATCTTTTATATCCAAAAAAAGTGACCAAAAAGTGGAGTTTGTGGTCAGGCAGTATCATGAGCCCGTATTTTTCTGAAAATCAAGAAGAAGGCAGCATCGATGTGAATTTTCTGCACTTACGAACCATGATAATCGAGTGCTTCTGGCCTCAATTGGCTAATGTTGTTATCCAGTGGCTTTCGGTTTCAGCTAGACAGCGCCACAGGCCACTCATGAGAAATTTCTTCTTCCCGTGATTTCTCGATGTGGCGATGGCAATTGACCTTCTAACTCTTATGATTGATTTGTTTTTTGTCTATTTGAAAGACCGGACTTACGTAAAGAAAACACAAACAAATGACTCTCTGAGGCATTAAACACAACAACGACAGCAGGCTACAGACTACAACTTGTCAAAAAGAGAATCCCAGTGCGTATATGAGAATGATTCTTTTTACTACTACAAACAACTCGGCAACTTCTTCATGCTGTTTTTGTGGTTGTTGTCAAATTAAACAAATTTCTATTTTGGTGAGCGACAATAAGTAGATGCAATGTTGCCAGTATAATATAAATAAATTCAGTTATTTTAGACTTGAAAATATATTGTTTTATTATACAAAAAGAAACAACAAACTCTATTCCCAAGCAAATGTTGACTTTATATATATTTTATTGAAATAACAGTATTTAGGAATAGTAAATATATAAAAGCGGCTACACTGGCGTTTGTAGAATTCTACTACAAACAACAGCACATGGTTATTGATTTGATAGTTTCGTCTTAAAAATAATTAAGTAGCTGACTACGAGGCGACGATAGTAGTCAACGGCTCTTGTAGTAGGTGCTCGTGTAGGCTGCTGTCTTTATTGTGCTTGGAGCTTGAATGATGAAATTAGGAGTCGCATTGGCGACATAAGTGAAGCTCTATTGCAAAATGTGGTTGAAAATATTGTGAAAAAAGCGGTCATCTGTCGAAGTGCTAAAAGTCGAAATTTGCCCAATATGATATTTTATTATCAATTTCCGTATTTCTATTTTACTTTGGAGTCAATAAAATTGAACATTTCAAAAGAGGGTGTTATAAAACCATTTTAATTGCTAAACTTCAATTTGCCCGCCTCTAATTAAAATCTCCAGCGATAGCCAGTGCATTCAAGCAACCAAGTATGGGAAGGTACCACAACACTATTCCATGCTAATCTTCAACTGTGAGTAGTACTTTTACCAATAGCAACTGAGAGAACACGTTCACTTTGAAATGCTGTGTTCATGACTTCATAAACAATCGCTTAAGTAACAAAAACTTTATTATTAATTATTTTAAATCTGCGAGATAATATTAAAATCATGCGATTTTAGCTAAATTTTAACTACAACATTGAAAACTTTTACCACTTCATTTTTTTCCAATTATTTCCTGGATAATTTTAAATGAACGTCGTTGCAACTTAAGCTGGCACAAGTGGAAGCTTTCTTGCCGGCAAAATGCACTTAAACTTACTCCACAATCTACAAGTGTTTGGTAACTTAAAAAGCAAGAATACATTTAACTCCCGGATATACCGCAACTTTTATTATTTCATACTGCATTTTTTGATATTCAAAGCATTACGGACAATTCCTACTTCATGGAGTTGCGACTGCACTTTGAATGCTGCACAGTTATGCAAAATAATTTCCTTCATTCAGTTACTATCCGACAATTTTCTTTTGTGTACAGTTTTTCTTGGGAAAACTTTCTTCTTTCATACGAATCATTTTCAGCGGTCCACCCTTGAATTAAATATTTTCTTTACCTTCTCTACTTCTGTTTCCACAAATTAAAAGTCTTAATTGAGGTTTCTTGTGCTCCGTAAGATACAATCGTTCAACGAACGTTGTCGTAAGACGACTTGAAGATGAGTTAACAAAAAGTTTCTTTTATATATATTTTCAAGGTGGCATTTTATATCAACTTGCATTTCTATTTTATTGTTAAAATTTTTTTTTAGTAAAAAACTTAGTCTCAACTAAAAGATTTAAATCGTTTATACGATTAAGGAAAAGTTTAAGGTTTAATTGCTTAAGCCATCAATATAATTGCGCTTTAATTTGTTCCTCTGGGGCAAAGAGAAGTAGAAAATTTCATTAAAAACGTTTTGGTGTGGAAAACATTGAATTGCACTCGCATTAAAGTGTACATAAATAAAATAATTGAAATTTTTTTATTATGCAGCAACTCAGTGGAAGCTGGATTAAAATAACTTTTATTTTCTGATCCAAAAGTAAAAGTCAAGAAGGAGCTTTCATTTTCTGATGAATAAATAAATATGCTGAAATAACTTTTATGTTCTCACAGTTAAATAAATCTAAGAATATAATTTTTGTTTTTCGATCGCAAAATGATCGTCAAGAAGTAACTTTAATTTTCTAAAGAATAAATAAAACTCCGAAAATAATCGCTAAAGCTATAAATAATTATAAATTAATGCATCCAAAGTCAGTCTGTGTAACCGGGATTTCTCCTGCACGTAGAATATCGCTCTTAGTTTCATACTTTTAGCTTAAATTTGAAAGACAATAATCAAGCGTTCTCTAATTTCATATAGTTCGTGTGTTTATATAAACATTTAAAATGAATTTAAGGAATCAAACAAAAGCTTCTCATTAATTTTTATTTTCGTGCTGAATCTTTTTTCGCAAAAGCTATATTAAAATTTTAAGTGATCAATTGAGGGGTTTTTTTTTAATTAAAAAGGCAGGGTGATCAGTGAGTTCTTGTCATGACTTTGATGTTTGTTTTTAAGCTTCTCATTTATTAAAGTGGAAGTATGAAATAAATATCTTTAGTTGTTCGAAGACATGTTGGGTAAAGGTTCCCTGATGATCTGCATTAGTCCCAGTGAAGTGAGCATAGGAACTATAACTTTGGGAATAAAGAATCAGCACGAAAATAAAAATTAAAGAGTATTAAAACGACAATTCCCAAAAACATGTACTAAAATCTCCTCTTGCTTGAAGTTCCCAAATCACAGAAAAGCTCTTAACATGTGTATTATTAGGAAAAACTAATCCAGCATTTCTTTTAACTTTTGAGCACTTTCTCTTTGGCCAAAAATAAAGGTCAAGAAATATTTCTAATTTCTCCGAATTAAATGAAACTCTGAATATAACTTTTATTCTTCGATCTCAAAATGAACGTCAAGAAGAAACTTTTATGTTTTGAGGAATAAACAAAAAACTTGTTTTCTCAGGAGTAAATAAAATGCAGAATATAACTTTTATTTTTCAGTCGCAAAATGAACGTCAGGAAGTACCTTTAATTTTATAAAGAATAATTTAAACTCCGAAAATATTGGGGTAAATTTGAAAGATAATAATTATTTGCGTGTGCTTATATGTTCATTTAAAATGAATTTAAGGAATCAAACAAAAGCTCCTCTGGTTTAAAGTCCCCGAATCACAGAAAAGCTGTTAAAATGTGTACACACATTTAAAATTTAACCTTCTTTTACGAGAACTATCAGTAAATACTAATCCAGCACTTCTTTGAACTGTACGACATTTTAGCACTTTCTCTTTGGCCATTTAGCACTCCTAATTTCCCTTCATCTGGCAAGTCCAAGGCAGGCTAATTCATTAGTTCATATGTACATTTTACAACAACACTAATGCAAATACAATAACCATATTTTGGGGCTAAGGAAAGCCGGAGAGAGATTTGTAGAGGGAATGATTTATAGCTGGTGTGAGAGGGTATTCAAATTGTGTAAATTTACATATAATTGTGGCAAAATTGAACACAAAATTAAGTAAAGTCGTAATTCAAAATTAAATTACACATTAATAGCCGAGTCATTTATAACATTATCACTCATACACGTACACGAACACGTACACGGACATACATTTTGTAAACTTTTAGTAGCTGATAGTGATATGTTGTTGACGTTTAACAACACACACTTTTGTGGGTTGTTGCTCAAGTCCGTCCGTCCGTCCGTCCATTGTAATAAAGGCCATCTCATCAGTACAAGAACTGTTCGTATTTCCGTCCGGTAATTGCCCATTATTTCGTAAATTATGAGTTTGAGTGCTGAGTAAAAAATAATAAATTACTACAAAACGTAGATGTCATTAACACATTGATGTTGTGCAAGTGTTTGTGTTTATTTATGCGAATAAAGTTGTTCTTGTTCCGTGCCGCAACTGATAACAGCGACATTGATGTTCAAATTTGTAAAGGACATTGTTGAAACATGCAAAAGGCCACCATGTTGATATCTACATTCATCTTGAGGTTGAATTGTTAGCAGCGTATTTTTAAGGAAAATGTATGAGACCGGTGCGTGTGTGCATATCAACGAACTGAAGCATGAACATATTTTGTGTTACGTTTAAAGTACACAATTGCTACTTAGCTTTTTAAATTAAGCCAACGCTGTTGAAATTATAATATCACTATACAAAGAAAAATATCAATACTCTAATAGGCTGTTTTTGTAGATAAAATAAACATAAAATATAAATAAAAATCAGCACAAAATTGAAATTAAAGAGGTTTAAAAACAGAGTTCTCAATCTTTTAAATCTGTCTTCATTTGCCCTCTTAACACAATCCACTTCCTTTTTAGTTCAGGCACAATGCACTGCACATTTTATTGGTCATCCCCTGAATGCTGGTCCAAGAGAAAAACATATTTAAACCACAATTTATTTCATTGAAGTAATAACTATCATTTTTAGCTAATCATTTCAATTTGTAGAGTTTCTAAAACCCTTTTTTTATATTAAAAATTAAACATTCATAAGCATTCATAAAGCTTTTATTATGATCAAATTAGTAGAACGCATCAGTACTGATTTCGGGACCGCTACGCCATCTCATCAGCGTTCTTTGTTAAATATTTTCCATTTTGAAGGCGACAATCATCAGTTGGAATATTAACTTTTTAAGAAAAAACAACCTGCTTTACTTCCGCCTGTAAAAAGTCCTTCCATAGAATTTAAAAAGATCCCTAACTTATAATCTGAAAGAAGTGCAAACCAAGATCTTTTCTAATGTTTTTTATAACGGGTTGTATTTGCAAGAAGCTCTCTTTTTGTCAACTTTTCACTGAATCCGAAGTCATATTCCTTATGATATTTAAATCTCATGTTAGTTTGTGATTTCTTGTAATATATAGTTAATTAGTCTTTGATTACCTTTATGGAGTTAGGAAAAGTCGCTTAATGAGCATTCTCTGATGGGTCGGGGATATAACAACTTGAATATGAGTTCTGTCGTATAACAGCTGCGGCTGATGACTTTCTCCAAAAACTGTGGTCGCATATCGACAGTAGCCAGGCGACTGTTGTCCTCCAAGTGTTCGTCCTTATCGGCGTAGAATATCGACTTCACATATCCGATACAAAACAGTTGAAATTAATTAACGTAAATTAATTATTCAGTAAATTAATTATAATATGATTTGTATAACATGCCGTATAGTTAAGAATATAGCTCTGGTACATCTTGACTTTTCAATTGATAAACGAAAAAGCTAGTTATTACTAATAACTTCTTAGCCAGTCCTTGTAGCGTTCATCCTTGATTGCAGCGTTATGACCAGCATCGTTTTTGAACAACTACGCAGCACTGATTTACCAGCCCATAAAGCAAAGCAAATTGTTAGCTATTCCTCGGCAGTCTTACTTATTGATGTATCCATTCAAAGAGAAGTCTGCTTCACGGGTAAACAAAATTGGATGGTATATTAAATAGAACCATGATTTTCAAAATGAATTTTCACAATTTGGAACTGCTGTTCAAGCGTCATGTTTAAATGCCAAACGAAACTAAATATAAATCACTTGACAGCAGATGAAATGATCTCAACGATCATGTGATTTGATGCTGTTGGATTTCTTTCAATGAGGATATTTAGAAGAGAAGGTGTGCGTGAATAAGCCAAAAGCAATTCTAGAGCGAAAGTGTGAGGTAATTAGGTTTATTGACGCCATTGAACCTTAATTGTGACACCCATGGACCATCGGATGAAGGTGTGCTACCGCAGCTGTGGCGAGCATTTAACCAATATTTCGATTCGCACTTAATTATTAGAGATCTTTCTATCATAATGAAATATATAAAGAGCACTTTCTGAAAACTCTTTGCTTTATTTACCATTCGTTTTCATTTATAGACCATCGTGCATTATGCTTGGACCACCCGTTGCATTCAATTTGTTTGCATGTCGAATTTTATTTCAACAAAATATTAGGGGTATTCACACCGAGTCTGTTAATCCGGTAATTTGTTAGTTGGTAATTTGTTGAAACACTTTACTGTGAGCACACTTTTTGTTCTATCTCAGTAGTGCGGTAACTTTTGCTACAAAACAGATGATTTAAATTTATTAAAAAGCAAAAATGCCTCGAGAAAGTGCAAATACAAAAATAGTAAAAAATTTAATTGAAAATTCTTTGGAGGAAATAAAATTTATTACTGGTAAGTATTTAAAATAGGTAATCAGAAAGACATGGAACTAATTTTATAATTCTTTTAAGACGTATTTAGTGATGATGAAGATTTGGTGGAGGATACCATTGACGAGCTATATGATGACTTGCTCATTGTACTTACATGTCGAAGAGGCGTGGAAAGTATTATTCCAAAATCTATTCAGTGGTGCGACGATATTTTAACTACAATGGATGATAATCGGTTCCGTCAAATGCTACGTGTGGACCGAACTCAATTTGCTCACTTATTGTCCAAAAATAATCCAAAATCAGGCTATTTTCTTTCTCGCTCCATTTCTTTTGCGGTTTTTCCCGCTTGCGCATTTTCTTTAGCGGCTCCACTGAAAATTAGTTAATAATCAAAGCGAATGCAACAATTTTGTTAAAAAAAAAATAGAAAAATTACTTACTTTTGCAAAAATTTTCCTTTTTTGCAGTAATGAGAATATAAACACAAATAAACACAGCTGTTGTTTTTTGTTACCGAGTAACAAGAAAATTACCAAGCTTGTTAGACTGGTACTTTGTTACTCGGCAGTTCGATAATTTGTTAATTTTACAAAAACAAAATACACGTAAAAAACTATCGAATAACGACTAACGAATTAACAAGGCCGGTGTGAATCACCCTATTAATTATTAAACTCTATTATAGTTTTATTTAAAGAAAATTTAAAGAAGCTTTATTTTCAGAGAATAACAGAAAAATAAACTTTTTATTTTATAAACCACTTGCACATGTAATCAACTCTTGCAATTTGCAAACCGATTTGATCAATATTTTTATATGTATTTTGCGACAAACTGATTTGACGAGAAGATATATATATTCCAATAAAAAATTTAATAACCAGAAAAAAAAACTGTTTAGCACAACATTGAAAATCAATTTCTGATGCCAAACTTTCTTGGCCAAAGCAAAAAGGCAGAAAGTTTATTGAAATGCTAAAAGCAACGTTCACTACGCATTTTAGACTCATGCAAAAGCAAGAAACTAAAAAATATGAATGCAACCAAACTTACAGGAAAATGAAAATGATATTTAAAGTAACGCGAGGGCCTTACATATTTAGGACCAGAATTGAAATGACACTAAAAAGATTGGATTAGCACTGCAAGAGTGGTAGCTTTCCATCGACGCTGCACTATGGGGATTTTGCAGTAAGGAAGTCGAATTTCAACATGATATTAAGTTATATTCTAAGCTCTCTTTTTATTTGCGCATTAACTTTTACAATAACAAAACAAACAAAAAATTAAAAAAGAATCTTCTGACCTTGTACTTTGGTAACGACTTCCCACTCGTTCTTTGCATGTTTAGTTGTACTGACTAAAATTTAAACTAAAAATTTCAAGACGCACTTGATTTGATATTTATAATAGAGTATTTAAATGAACTAAGACTATAGAAATGAATACTGCAGAGAATTATTTTCTTTTTAAAAAAATTTTTTATTACGAATAAAAAGCCGTTTCTTCTCCAAACAATTTTACCTCCAAATTTAGCTGCATTTGCTTATACTTGGAAATCATTACTTGTCGAACACCAGTTTATTTGTTTTAACTAAATTCCAAGTGATCCTTGTTGCTCTTTTTAAATTAGTTACACTTAAAAGTATCAAATGAATTGCTCACTTATTCGCTTTGCAAATTATTTTCTGCTTTTTTGGATAAATTTTTATATCGGAAAAGTCCGAAAATTGCTTTTATTAAATCGGTTAGCGATCATAGCGTTTATTGCAATATGCCCCCGGTATATAATAAATAAGGCCTTTTGAAGAAAATTCCTATTCTTCTCATATGTCATTTCCCAAATAGCACACACACTGACTCACAAAGAGCTGAATGTTCGTGTATTGGTTAAGTTTATGGATGTGTGCACGTGTTTGTAGAAATCGAGTTTAAAAGATTCAACTGCACTGCATCTAGTAGAAATTGTTTTTCTTGCTTCATTTATAAATATATTGGATGTGAGGGAAAATATATTCGTTAATACAAGAGGCAAACAAAAATGAACTATATTCCCCTATCAAATTATATAGAAAACAAAAGTAAATTATACACAATAATTGCGCAATTAAACATAAAAATACTTCTTTCCTAAGACAAAAGATTAATGAATTGTCGTTTTTTAAATTGTTAAATTTTAATTATGTGCTGATTATTTTTTACAAAAATCTTACGAAAAAAGTACAAGAAAATAAAAAAGGAAAAGTGATCTTTAATATATATTTAAACTTCTTACTTATTAAAGTTATTCTAAGAAATGTTGGGTGAAGTTTTCCTGATGACCTGCAATAGCCGCAGTGAAATGCGTATTGGGACTAGCTAAAACGACTCAATTCTTGACTTTGAATTATTTTTAGAAAGATTTTGGGAGAAAAGAATCAGCACTATATAGTGGCACTACATAGTGGAATCAGCAGATGTATTGTCCGCAACCATACTGTCAGTCTCGAACTTAGCGACTAAATACGTACAGAGGTCTCAGAAGCAGCCTGATTCCAAGGAAAAGCTGCTCGAATTTTGTAAAGTGATGCAGTAAAATTGTTATAATTTTGATAGCAAATATTCACAATAATAATTCATCTCTAGAGTTTGGCGTTCCATAACAAAAGTTTCTTTACTTTTTACTAAATAAATATCAAAAGACGGCAGTTAATTTTTTGATATTTCAGCATCTGACAACTGTCTGTCAACTTGTTGCCTAACCTCAAATTTGCCATCCCCTTAATAAAAAATATACAATATCGGAGATATATTTTTACAAATTTATTTATTTATAAAACGTTTCACTTGGAACAGTACATTTTATAAAAATGATATCACTTTTTAACTCCTCCAACGTGGAAACTCTTTAAGCATTTGAAGCCATAAATAAAAAATTTTCATCAAACTCTGATGCAAATGAAAAAATTCACAGAATTCATTCGATTGGAAAATACAAAGAGAGAAAAAAACATAGAAAATGCGATAATATTGTGAAAAGTCATTAATTTCTTCAGTTTGTAAATCAATAATGAAAGTATTGTTCCTCTTGATTCTGGTATTGATTATGCGGAAGCTGTTGCTGCTGGTTGGTATTGTCATCATTGTGTGTCTGCAACTCCCAGAATCAATTCATTTAATAAATATTCTTGAAATTCTGAAAAGTTTGTATTCGTTCGAATGCTTTTCTTTTGAAATAAATATTTTTGTTTTGCCGTCTACTGAATGAGCACGTATTCAAGTTTGTGAATATAATTTTGCGGATATTTTCGTTTATATTCGTATTTACTGCTGCTGTTAATTTTTTTTGGCAATACTTCAGGTGTTAGTTGAGCCAGAGAGTGTGTGCACTGTTGCAATTGAATAGAAATTGAATAGTCAACTCCTTTTAAAAGAAAATTACAGTATTTTTTGTTTGTTTATCGAATAAATTATTTATGTATTCAAATAAGAAATATTTAATGGGATTAAAATGTGTAAAATTATAGAAAATTCGTAGCGTATGAGTAATTCAGCATCGTTTATATAAATCATACGTGCAAAATTAATATATTCGTGAATTTCTTTTGCAAATTAATTGAAATTTGATTCAATTGAATAATTGAATTAACATAAATTAAGTGGAGTCAAAGCTTTTTCTAAACATCTTGTAGGGAAAACGTCGAAGGACACTGCTCTGCTTATAAATTGGCCGTCTAACTAAAAGAGAACTTAATGCGCTAAATTAAAATCAGTTTTCAATTACTTTCTTTCTATCACGCATAGAACTTTTGTGAAGTAGGCGTGTCTACTAGAGTATCTTTCATAAGAATACAACGTCAATTTCTGTTATTATAAATCGATAAGATTTTGTTTAATTTTAATAATTAAAACACCTAAAGATGCGCGATGAAATTATCTGTAATTTATTATCATAGAACCGCACTTCTTTAAAAACGATAAAATGAATGGTGATCGCTATAAGGCCATGATCAATGACTCTTTCGTTAATCAATGATGTGGTGGAGGTATGTCCCACAATATATTATTGCAGGAAACGTTTGGTAACCGCATTAGTTGGCCATAAATATCCATCTATTTAATGCCTATTGAAGTATTTTGCGTGCGATTTGTGAAATTGCTATCCTACGTCGATAAGATCAAAACGATTGATCACTTAAAGAAGAATATTCGCTTCACTATTCCCAATATACGGCCACATATTTTGGAGAAAGTCATCGAATATTGGACCTCTTGATTAGACTACTGCTGATCTAGTTTTGGCTGTTATATGCCAGAAGTCCTTCTAAGTTTTTAAAAAAACATTAAAATAAAAAAATTATCAATTTTTTTCTGGTGATTGAAATATATGATATCAGCCACGTGACTGATGCTAGTGTTGATATGCATTTGTGCCTCATTTATCGCATTATCGATGAGTTTCTGTTATATTTGTAGTCATAAATTTTGCATTTCTGTCGAATGCTTTTTAAGGGCTGCAATTGTTTGCGGCTTGTTGGCATAAATCTGCGACTTAAAGTACCTCAACGAATGAAGTCTAGGATGGTTATATCGAGCGATCTTGCTGGACATGGCAAATCGCTAAAACAGGAGACTATGGGAGCCCTAGTATAAAGTACTCCTGATCCAGCCTTGGCTGTCATATGCCGGAAGTCCTTTTAAGTTTTCATGCGAGAAGATGATCTTTGGGATAAAGTAAATTTAATTTTTATTTAAATTGGCTTTTTGTTTAATTTTATTCAAAAGTTCAATCACGCTATGGGAGTTTCTTTATTTAAATTCTCTTCCACTTTATAGTAAAAAGAATTAATTTAATAGATATATAAGTTAAGGGAAAACTGCATTAGGATATGCTGCCATCATGCAGTACGTACATAAAATTAACATTTTCCGCTAAGCCACAGCGTAAACTACTGCTTAATATAAAAATACTTCTCTTGTGCACATAATTAGATTTTCTTCAAGCGAATTTTCTTCTTCAATAGTTTCTTGCACGTGTGCAAAAATTTCAAAGAAACCACCACCGTGTAGAGCAGTTTTCTTCGAAATCACGTAAAAAGTCAGCCATAACATTTAGTGTACACAGATTATGCCAGTTTGTATCTGACGTTTGCTTTTTCCAGTCACCTCAGAAGGTTTAACCTTCGTGTAAATTTTCTACTTCAGTAGTTTTCTGCGCTGCTGCAGAAGAAGCTCTTACAGCGGGGTAAAGAAATATAGACATTATAGTTTTTCAAATAGGAATTTTAAAAGAATTGTTTCACCAGAATCATTAAATTCTTTTTTGAATTCTAAATCTATGATATTGATAAGCAACAATTTGTGAATATTTTCGACTTGATATGAGTTCAGCTTAATAATTCTTAATTGGTTTTCGAAAATAGAATATTTTATTAGGACTCAAATATTTACAATATCTATTTTAATCAAATATCTCATTCTCAATTAAAAATTCGAATTCCATACAAATAAAAATAATCTTCATATTCGCGAGTTTGAACTTGAGCCTAAATAATAATTCTTGTCTTAATAATTGTTATTAAACTTTATGTGGAAGAAGTGAAGATGAAATAATTCATCAGTCGTTTATTTTAATTTTAGCTGATTGGTTTTGTCTACATAAGAAAAATATAAGTGGTAGAAATTAATCCTGAAAATTCTAATAATCAAATACGCTTTCATGTTTTATGACAATTTAAAGCATCCACTATTCCAAAAACTCTGATCGCTTTTATATTTTATTGAAGCGATGAATCTTATAAGTATTTCATTAATATAACTACATAAAACTATTTCATTATCTTTTTGCTCTTCTATCCATTTGAGTACGAGTGATTAATAATCACAACCCTTTTACGTTGCAGTAAAGCAAGACAATCACTCACGTTATATACCAGACGGCGCATAATTAATTATCCAAATTTATTTTTGAAAAAATATCTTACTAAATAAAACAAATTACCTTTAAATCAGTGCTTTTTTTTAGAAATCATCGTTTGAAGCCTTTCAATTTTAATATCGTACAAATATATAAAAAATTCAAAGTTAACTTAGCGCGGTATTATACATAAAAAAATTATAAGTTCTTTTCTGTTGATTGGAATATATGATATGAAGCACGTGTCTGTTGCCAGTGTTAATACGAATTCCGTCATATTTATACAGATAAATGCTCGAATACCTGTCGAATGTTCTTGACAGTCTGTGACTTCAAGTAGCCCCAACGAATGAAGTCTCGGATGGTTAAATCGAGCGATCTTGCTTGACATGCCGAATCGTCAGAACAGGACTACTCGACAAGAACTGCTTCTTGCACGTTATCTATTATGACTCCTGCTGTGTGCGTGGCTGCACCGTCTTGTTGCAACTGCATGTTCACAAAGTCCTACTAATTCAATTGCCCCAGTAAGAAATCGCTCGGCTCTGGGGCAGTCGCTAATAATGTCGATAGAGACTTTAACAGTTATATTCCATTTACTACTTCGTTGTGAACATCACACCATACGGTAGTCTTGTATGGATGAAATAAGTTTTCATGTGCCCTAGGAAAGGAAATATATTCGATGCAAAATAGTCCTCAAATTTAAAATATCCTTGGTGCGTCGTTTGCAAACCCTATTACATCTTAGGATCGGGTTAGAAATTTTGATGTATAAAAACTAAGTAATCAGTTCCGTTGCCAGCCCAACTACTTAGAAATTAGATGGACAACGGATATCCCTCAAGTAGTCCTCCTGTAAGTTCTGGCAAACCTGTAGTTGAATGAAGCCGTACGTTCATATTTTTCAATAAAATTTATGTACAACAGCAGTGCAGATATTGTTTAAGAAAAGAAAAAAAAATTATTTGCTGTAATTTATTGTTCGTCAACCCTTTACGTTTGTGTCATAACTACAGGTTCAAATGAATTAGCATAAGGATAAATTTTTAATTCAACCCAGTTCTTTTGATTTTAATTATTTTGTTCTTAAAAAACATGTTAAGAACATAAGCCTGTCAATTGAATTTAATAGAACAATAAAGAGTTTGATACAAATAATTACTATTTAAATTAAACATATAAAAAATAAACCGTTCCTATCCAATCCAAAAAGGTTTGACTTAAATAAAATTAAAAAAAAAAGAATTTAAAAAATCAGTACTTGAAGAAAACTAATAATAAACGGCACACAGTGATAATGAGAGCTGATGATGCAAGAGTAGCGCCTTTCGAAAACAGCTGTTCTGCTCTGTTTTGTAACTTAAATAATTAAATTGATGTTGACTTATCCTCGTACCTTCTGAATTTAAAAAAGCACGTTATGCACATTATCATATCCATTGAACTTAATAAGTATTTTGAGTCATCATATTGGCTTCTGCAAACGCTGCTATTAGTATTAACTTTGCTTTCAGACTTATTTCGTATTTGAATGTGTGATTTTCTAAATGACTTTAAAATTATCCCATTAAGATGGTAAAATAAAATCGATTTACAACGACGTAGATCTAATATTAAGTAGAGCGAGAACCCATATTAAATTGATGTACAGCACATTCATCCTGCTTTGCTTTTAAGCACGCCAGACACACACACACATACACACACAAATTCATTCGAATATAAAAATACGTTTGCCTGGCAAAATGTGCTTTTTTATATGTATGAAATACTTCGTTTTAGATTAAGTGTTATTGCAAATACAGTTTACAGTACTGGCTAAAAGTCTACTTTACTAAATATCGATAAGCTGTTAATTTGTGTTATGGGATGGCCAAAGTCATTTTGTTATATTTTATGTTGTTTTATCATTTTATACCATTATCTATTCCAAACTCAAAAAAACAGCTCGATGGTAAAATATTTGCCAGAAATGACGGTGTAAGATATCAATTTTAATTGTTGCTGTAAAACAACAGTTTAGCGAATCTATTATTCATTCCTGACAAAAAAAAAAAAGCTTTATAAATAAATAAGAAATATATAAAACTGTTTGTTATTGTTATTACAGGCAATTTTGTGTGCGCTCCATACCATAAACAGATTGTCGTATTATTTCAATTCTCCTGCTATTCTTCGTTAAATTAATGAAATGTTACTGTTGTACATGATCAGTCGTGTCCATCGTTGGCGAAAATGAAATCCAAATTGATTAATTCGTGAACGAAAAGTGTAAAAAGAATTAATTTATTTAAGAAATTTCAAAACAATATATCTGATCAGTGATCTTAATTTTTTATGGCACTTGATTTGTTGAAAAGTTGTAGGAATTTTAAAACTAAATAAAGAGCTTTATCACACTCTCTCTCATACAAATTTTGAGCTGAAAAACTTCGCGGTTAAAATAATTGAAGCAGGGATGGTCAACCGTTCTCCAATATTGTTTTTATCTTCAATCTAAACAATTCAATCGTGACTCGTTTTACTGGAATACACTTGAGGGTTTAAATATGACGTTTTAAGTTTTGAAAAATTAAATTTGTTTTAGAATTGCACCATACTTTTTTCACGCACTGTATGCACTGTACCGCACATGAATTTCTGAAATTAAAATTTTTGTTTATGTATGTGCTTGTAACTCATGATGAACATGAATAAACTTTTCCGATGCACTTTTGAACATGTAAGCACTTGTTTATTTATTTATTTTTCCTCCCACCCTCAACAACAACAAAAGCTTTTATCGAAAGTCATTTGTCACTAAGTGACAAACTAGTTAAGTATTAATCAAATATATTACACGACGATATAGACGACATCACCGCAACATCTAGTCGCCAAAATTCATCCATTTTATCTCTGGTATGTTCGTAACCTCCTCCTACAAAGAAATAAATAAAATTATTATATGTGTTCTAGCTTTTACTTACATGCTAACATTTTTTAAATAGTTACAGCTTTCATGCAGAAGTTGGAACGAGCAAGAAAAAAAAATTAATCATGTTTAAAACAAAATATTCCCGACGAAGTGGAATACACTCACAAAAGTTTTTATATCAAATGATAATATGTTATTAAAAAAGTTATTCGTTGAGCTTAACGTCTATGATATATTTAGAGTTAGTGGAAGAAATTTATGTTGCCAATATTGAGGGGAAAAAATAATAATAAAAAACTTGGCAAATACCTACTTCGTGAGCAACATAATCTTTCAGGTAATCGAACAAGAAACCCATCGATATGAAAAGAAAAGTAACTGATAAGCGTGCTTGTCTATAAGTCCACATGTCGTGGGTTCAATTTTCACCAAAGACTCTTAACATTCATTTCCAAAAATTGATCATAAATTTTAAGATACTTCTTCAATTTTTCAATATATTTTCGTTGGGTATTTTAAATAGAAACTTTGCTGATTAAAAATATATTGAACGGTTTACAATAAATCAATAGTGCAGGGTGGGCAAATTTGAGGTTAGAAAGCAAATTGGATGTGATATAATGAAATGTCAGGAAATCAGTTGCCATTCTGAATTATTTATTTAGTAAAACAATAGATAATATTTGGAAATTAAAGCTGGCCAACCATTGTTTGCTGTGGAAGCTTATGAACTGCCTGCTTTAAGAACTAAACGAAAATAATGCAAATTTCAACACACTCATCTTTACTGATCAGATCCGTTTTTTAAAGGACGTTTACAAAAACGAACAAAGTTCACGCAAAATCTACAAAAATCATTACGAAAGAAATTAAAGATATGGTGCGGTTTGTGGTCAGACTGCATCATCGCCTCTGGGCTTCCAAATCATGAAAAACGTTTTTCTGTGAATACAACTGGCTAATGTTGATACCAGTGGCCGGGCCATTGGTTTGGGTAAAACAACGCCTCAAGCCACACACCCGGCAAAATAATTTAATTATTGCTGGAGAAATTTCCCGGTTGCTCAATTTTTTAGATTGAGCGATATTAATTGGTCTCCTCGTTCTTGTCGCTGGATTATTTTTTCTGGGGTCATTTGGGGTCACTTAGCAACTTAGTTGACTTGCTAGAGTTGCGCATTTGCTCGACATCATATTTCATTAATAATTCCATTATTTCTATTTTACATCAGGGTCAATAAAGCCGAATTAGTAAAAAGAGCATGTTTTTAAACCAATTTGTTTCTAATCTTGAAATAGCCCTTTAAATGTAAGACGTTTATTCACAACATGACTTCAAATTTTTCGATCCTCGTCCAGTCGCTTTTCTATTCGTGCTAGTGCACTATTCAGCGTGTTTATTTTGTTTTGAAAAAGTCATAAAGGCTGGAACTACTCGGTGAGATATTAACAAAGAATTGCCACAATAAAACTTTTTGTACAAAATGGTTTTGAGTGATCAAAGGCACTTTAAATATTCATGATCATGGACAGAATCAGAAAAATATTTACAAGATTTTCATACAAATTCTAGAAGATATGCCGAATGCCCCAGCACATTAACATCTTGCGAAAATGATTAGAAAATGAAGAAATTTGTTAAAAAGATTCTTGGAATCACTATTGAAGAATTGGTCAGCATATCGGTTAGCTCATTCTCTGCAATTTTTTGTCAGAAATATTTGGCATAACCTTTTTTTTCGCCATTTGTAGAACTTCGACCAAACTCCATCTTCGTAATAATGACTCAGCCAATATATTTATTTGCTAGATTTGTCCTTGTAATATTTTCATATTCCCATTATTTTAAAGTCTATTAAATGGACGGAATTTATCTTCGAAGATAAGACAAGAAACTACCAGATGTAGTAATAAAGTATTTTACCTCTTTAGTTTTAATTTCGTGCTGGTAAAGTATTTATTTTCGCGGGCATTGTAAAAAGATATATTTCTGATGTGGTTTCATGTAGAACTGTTTCAATTATAGGGTTCAATATTATTTCCAGGTCAGGAAGCGTGGGTCTCAAAAGCTCGTTCAGAAATTCCTAAATTTTTACTAAAACCCATAGAAAAACTATAATAAATTGGTTAAATACCGAATCAACTCATATATTCACCAGAATTGTATAAGTCCAATTTTTTTCTGATCCCAAATTTAAAAGACCCATAAAAAGATGACAGTTATACCAGTAAATACACATCAAAACAACTTTGAGAAAAAACAACGGCCCAAATGTATTATGAATGAGGTCGTCGTGCTGGTTATAGAAAATTTTAATTGATGAAGAGGAACTAAATAATATTTAAGAAAAATTAGAATTCATTTTTTATTTAAAGCATCTCTTATATTGATCTCAGACTCCTCAACAAAAGTTAAAGTAACTGAAAGCTTTTAAAGTGTCTGCATATAACTTCCTCATAGAAAGAAAACCTCGGTTTTATTTGTAATACACACATTTTCCTTAAGATTAATACTCATAATACATTTGGCACTAACATTATAATATATCTTTTCATGACTCTTTAATATAATACTGACCCTCAAGGTAAATTCATGTTATTGCAGTTTTTTTAGTGCTGCTGTACTTGTAATTATGTGGAACTATATTATGAGTATAAATAAATTTATGTATAAAAGATATAATATTTTTAATACACAAGTGCCAACGGATATTGACAAATGGACTTGCAATATTTCACAATATGCAAGATGGAAACTATAATATATCGGTATTCCCAGCAAAATTTGTGAAACACTCTCTTCACTATCGACTTTCTGACAATGATGATTACGCTCATCATAATTATCGAATAGCGATCACATAATTAAGATTTTACTAAGAAATTACCTTCATCTCGATCTCTAAAAATTCTTCATAAAAGTTATTCATAAAAAGCTTTGCTTTGGTTTGTTGGGTCAGATATTTGTGGAAGTATTCACAACATCATGCGTGTGTTTCTGTGAATAAACGTTTTAGAGTTTATGCATTAATATTTATATCGAATTATGTAAATTAACACTTACGTAGCTTTCGTCTACTGTATCTACATTAAATATAATTTAGTAGCACCTGACAATTTATTATTTGCTAGAAGATTGCAAGTGGTTTTGTCTTAAAACCTTCTGAATCTCTTGACTTCATAGAGACTAACAAGTTTCCAATATTAACAGCACGTGTGTGCGTTAGCTGTTTACCAAACTTAATCCAAAGCTTATATTTATTGAAATTTCATATTTAAATAAGAGTTAGAAGGCAAATGAAACAATGAAATCAGTGCTCCAATTATCGTGATATTCATGAGGTTATGGATAGAAAGTAGGAGTTAAGTGTCGTACAATAAGACTGAATACAGAATTGTTACGGTATTAAAAATTTTATTATTAAGAATTGGGCTTATTTAAGTTAAGATAGTCCAAACAATTTCTAAAGAAACTTTCCTTCACATGATACCTTGCGATTTCAACATGGAGACAACTTGAAATCTGACTACAGATTCTAAAGGATTCATAAAAAAATATTTTATACGTTCAGAAGCTAATAAAAATGAAACATTTGTCAATAATCAGACCCCAGACTTCAAGTGAGCTCCTATTCCAAAACGTTAAAGAAAATTGCTATTTCAAAAAAACTTTATGAATAAAAAAATTGTCTGTAGTACTGCCAATAACAGTATTAAATAATAACACGAATCAACACAAAGTTTGACTCAATATACCTGCATTAAACTGTTAACGTTGCTGCTACATACTCATTTTAATTTTGAAGGATATTGATGATGTGGGACTAAATGATATATATATATATATATATATATATATATGTATATATGTATATATATATATATATATATATATATATATATATATACATAACGGGTGTGTTTTTATATAGTGATACAAGTTTAATAAGTAAATATATTTTTAATATCAATGAAACAGGCTTTTTTTTATAGAAAATTTTATGAAATTAATGTTTCAACATGATTTCTACCATGCGGCCGCCACGGCTGACGCTGTCTGGAACACTTATTTTCAACAACTTTTTGCTGCATTTGCAGCCGTATTTCTGCAGCAACCCTTCAAATTTGTATATCAAGGTATTTAATTGCTTGTGGCTTATTGACTTAAAATATAAAGTTTAATTCAATGGGGTAATTACACGATTTCGGGCCAATATATAAACTAATTTTTCCATCAAAAGGTTTTTTGAGTAAGTCTGTTGTAGCGCTAGCCTTGGGGCATTTGGCTCTTTTCTGTTGACACCACATATCAGCGAGACTAATGCCACGTGATTGAGGTAGGAAAAAATTTCGAATCGTGTTCCTTTACCGTTCACCATCATCCTTTTTGAGGGCATATGGGCCAATGACTCAGCCAGTCCATAAGGCTTACCAAAGAGTAATTTTCGGAGAATGGAATGGTGTTTCGACAAAATCTTGCAGATTATTCTACCCCAAATGCAACAATTCTGCTAATTTACATACCCATTGAACCGGAAATGAGCGAAACCGGAAACTAAAAGTTTGCTTGGTGGAGTTTGACGAAAAGAATAATTATTTTGATTAAAAATGTAAGATGATTCATAATGGAATATCAAGGCACACCAAACAAAAAGCAGTGATGCCTACTCAAAGTTGTATTACCCCAAAAAAAAAACACCCTGTATAGCTAAACAATGGGTAATTATTGCTATCCGCTTTATAAATAAAATAGCATACACAATAAGCAAAAGCTTAGTGTAAGTCAAAGCCCTTTAAATTAAATAAAGGCCACCTTCGTACCCTGAATCAGTTGTTGTTGCTGCTATTGTTCACCGACCTCAAGAAATAACTTTTTATTTATTAAAAATAAACGCCAAAAGGAGGGGTGATGACGTGTTGAAAGGATTCAAAGCCATGTAAACAATATAATTTTCCAAGAAAAGAAACAATTCGAACGTAAAAAAGTTAACAAAGTAGGTGCCAAGTGTTTTGTTTTATATTTTTAATAAAAACATTAGCGTATGTGGGATTACAAATAAATTCATTCTTCTTTGTTTGGGTATGGAATATTTACTTTTACATGTTCACAATTGTGTATATCGGGGGTGGGAATGAACACGTTTTTTGTACATGCGATTACATGGAGTCGTAAGTGGTGCGAGTACATGAAGTTAAACACGTTAAGTACGTACTTAAATGTAAACGTCATTTCATTGTTTATTATATGAGCGTCTTCGGCGTACACTTTTACATTTCCCAAGGCAAAAGTCTTCGCACAACTGAACTTAGCTGTAAACCAAAATTATTGTTTTAAAAAGAATAAATTTATGATATATATTTTCTTGTTAAAAGTTAAATTCAAAGGGGAGCTTAAAGACAATTAACAAAAAATTATGATAATATAATAACAGTTCAGTCAGGTCGTAAACAAAAAATATGCGTACCGCAAATAACAATAATTTTGTAAATTAAAATTTAAAAAAATCAAACTGAAAGCGTAGTGCTACGTGAACAAGGAAAGCACCGAAATAAATCAAGTGACAAGGACTACGTTCGGATGCATCAACTTTTATATCCTACGGATTTTATTAAAACACTCAACTTTACTGATTATTTTGTGCGTGCTATTTATACTCGAGGAAATAAAAGTTATTTCTCGACTTTAATTTTTCTATCAGGAAATAAAAGTCAAAAAACTTCTGGATTTATTTTGTTCCTAAAGAGATAAAACTTATTTTGGGGTTTTATTTATTCCTCTTCACTTTAATTTTTCGATAGCAAAAACTTATTTTCTGAGTTTCATTTATTCGTCAGAAAATAAAACCAATTTTTTTAAATATTTTTAGGCTTCAAAAACTATTTCTTGACTTTGTTTTTTCGATGAGAAAGAAAATTTTTTTTCTAAGTTTAAGTTATTCCTCTGAAAAGAAAAGTTATTTTTCTACTTTAATATTCCGCTGGGAAAAAGTTATCGTCTGACTTTAACTTATTCATCAGAAAAAAAGGAAAAGTGATCAGTGAGGTTTTGTTATGACTTTCATATTTATTTTAAGCTTCTCACTTATTAAAAAGGAAGTTTGAAATAATATCTTTCGTTATTCTAAGAAATGTTGGGTAAAGGTTCCTGTTGATTTGCATTAGCCCCCGTGAAACGCGCATAGGAACTAGATGAAACCCCTCAATTGATCACTTTGAATTTTTAAGTATGATTTTGGGGAAAAAGAATCAGTTAAAATTAAAGAAGATTAAAAACAAAATTTTTTTTTAATATTATTTAGCCCTCAAAAATTATTCCGTGATTTTTATTTTTCGATTGGAAAGCAAAAGTTATTTACTATGTTATAGTTCTATATTATAGTTTCTATGTTATAGTTACTCCACTGAAAATAAAAGTTACTTCTTGATTTATATTTTTTTATTCACAATAAAAGTTTTATTTTTCGATCTGGAAATAAAAAATATGGTTGTTGCATTAAAAATTAGAGTTATTTCTTGAGCTTCTATTTTCTTAAAATTAATATTAAACGATGTAAGATCGAATTTGTCGTCGTACTCCACTCATAAATTAAAACAAATTATATATATATATATATATATATATATATATATTCAGTTGGAAAATAATTGGTTTTTATGCATAATAATTAAAATCAAGAATACCTGCTATTTTCGGGGGAAAGAAAAAAAGTCAAGAAGTAAAGAAATCCAGGAAATGATTTTTATTTTATGTACGAAAGAAAAAGAGAAGAAGTAACTTTTATTCTGTGAGGAATAAATGAAATCCAAGAAATAACTTTTATTTTATGTACGACAAAAAAACTACAAGTAACTTTTATATTTTTCTCAAATCATAAAATAACTTTTATTTATAAGCGAAAAGTTAAACTCAAGAAATAATGTTTTCAAAGTGATTTTTAAGGCAAAACATGAAGTTATACGGCCCCGGTCGTACACAATGAAACTAATGGCGTTTTCTTTTCTAGAAAATATGTAACATTTGTTCACTTCTTTTCTAAGAAGTGGCAGTTTGGAGGAGTCTTAAAACAGAAATTTCATTTCGCAAAAGATGTTGGATTAATTTCCAATAAATTCCTTGATTTCATACATCGGATGGTTGCCATTTTCTATTAAAAAGTGTAAAAAATGATGCACGTTTTTTAGAAAAGAAATCAACATTATAAACAGTGCTGCAGGTTGGTAATTTTCATACACGCTCGAATTTTATATGCTTCCCAAATATTTTTATTGAGGTATTGAAATACCCAATGGGTTAGCTTGACTTGTAAATTATTTCATAACCAGCAGCAGAAAATAAATTTTTTCTAATCACAAACAGATATTGTATTAATTAAAACTAAAATTTAAAACTTATCAAATATTAAGGTGGCTTCTGGTTAGTCAATTTAACTGTCTGACATTTGAGAATATGACAGTATAACGATACAACAATTTTAAAAGTTTAAAAGAGCATAAGAAATTATGTTGTATATTTCAGCTATAAATTGAGCTTGTGAGTTGCATACTTGTATATATTTTATAGGCCTAATTTACAACAAAAAAAGTAATAATAGTAATAAATAAATAAAAACTGTATGCCTATAAAACAAATTGTCTACTTGAAATGTTTTTTATTAGCAGCCGATAAGCATAAAATATTTATTGTGAATGAGGCCATTTTTGTTTTATGAATCCATAAAAACTTAACCCATATAAATGTCTCTAATAATTTTCACTTTTTTTTCTATCTTGTGCAAGTTAAATTAAACAAAATATTGATTTATTGCCTCGGGGAAAACTTTATTAAACTTTTAAAAATATTGTGCTACTTTTATAATAAAACCGAAATGCACTAAAATTATAACAAGCAAATTGAATGAGCCAGCAAAAACTTTCGCCAATTTTTGTTGTTGTTTGTTTTTGTATCAGTAGAGACTTGTAAAATATGAAATACAATAAAAATACGCTCTTCGTTAAAGAGAAATTTCAACAAAACTGCGAAAAAAGAAAATCATTTGATAAAAGCAACTTTGGACTAGAATCAGTAACCAGAAAACATTTTTAAACTTAAACAGCTGTGACTTATTCCTGGTAGCCATTTTAAGTTTATTATGCTGCCATAAATATTGCAAATGGGTATGAAAAAGTACAACCAGTTTTGCACTTTCCACTTTGTATTTCTTGTTTATATTTTGCGTATTTTGTATTGTACGTGCGTCAATGACCAAATCTCGTGTCCTTGTATTTAGTTCAAATGCTTTGTGATTGTAAACAATAACAACAACTGTAAAGACGATTAGTAAGGGTTTTATAAAATACAACACGATTGTGCAGAGGTTCTCAATGGTGGAAAAGTGGAAACGAAAAAAAATTGAGTTAAAAAACTTTTGAATCAAGTTTGGGAAATACTCATCAGCCGATTTATGCCATTTTATGAAGCAGTTGTTGTATACATTTTTATATTAAATAATAACTGATATATAATAATGAATTTCTGAATCTTCTCTATTTAAAAACAAAAACCTTGTTTTTTTTAATATTTGCTTTGGAGTCAGGAGATGACCCCTATATATGTGATACATTGTGTCGGAATTAGGAAAATAGGATGTGCGAAAGGTAACAGGATGATCTGCATTAGCCCCAGTGAAATGCGCTAAAACCCCTCAATTGATCACTTTGAAATTCTTAGTAAGATTTTGGGAAAAAAGAAACAGCACATAACTAAAATTGAAGGGAATAGGAGAGGATTGCTACGATGAGTATTTATTTATTTTTTACTTATGGGAGCTTTGTTATGCATGGTAATCAAAAACTATATTTTCGTTAATTAAAATTAGTGAGTCAGTGAAGTATTTGTTTCATAAATTAGGCCGAAGGTGTGTGTTTCTTTAAAAATAAAAAAAACTATTGCATTCCTTGTAATTTTATTTTAGAATTCCCTGTAGCATTCACTTGTGCGACTTATGCAATTTGGGCCATAATTTTTACAAACAGTTTGTGTTTCTCTGCTTTTGCATAATTTTATGCGAAAAAAAAAATAAATTGAAATATAATTCTTTGCAGTATTATGCGGTTGATACTTTTAGTTTTCGATTTAAATGAATTTCAGAAATATTCAAGTCTTAAATATGCAGAAATATGTGAATTTGAAATAAGTTTGTTCCAGGGAAAGGGGGCCATGACAGTTAAAAAGCAAACACAAAATCATTGTGAAAATTATAGCAGAGGTTGAAGCAGAGTATTAACAGTTAAACAGCAACAACAATCGAAAAGGCATGGCGTATTCACATAAAACTATTTCTTAGAAACCTCCCCTGAAACAAAACAGACATTTTATTCCACATATTTTCTATATAAAAATTGCACAGCCGCTCATGTGAATGGGTTGAACAGTTTTGTAATAGTTTTAAAACAGATTTTAACAGCGCACTCCAAAACTCCAGCTGAAACAATAAAAATATTGTAAAAATAATTAACTTATTCAGTTTAACGATGGCATGAATAATTATATGGTAGAAGTAATTAAATCAATTAAATTCTATCACATAATTATTATGTAAAGTTTTTACTTGCGGGAATTTCCCTTTTTGCATCATTTTAAATGCACACCAATTAAGCAAAATTAAAAATAAATTAATTAATCAATTAAGCAACTCAGTGTGTTAGATGCTAATTAAAGTAAATAATTAACAAGCTTTTGGCATTTTATTTTGCTGGCCTTAGATTATTTAATCAGCATAAAATGACAAGTGTTTTAGGGTGTTACTAAATAATTTAATAATTATAACAAATTTAATAACACAAAATGTTTAAGGTTATTTGAAAATTTATTTTTAACTTTTAAGCTCGATATACTTAAATAGTGTATTTTGTAGTTTATTTGCATTTTTCATGTTCTTGTTCATACTGAGAAGATAAGAAAGTGGACCATGCAACATGTTCATTAAAAAAATATATCCTTTCACAGAGGGGAAAAGTGTTTGCGTGTCCTCAAAATTATTCAAATCAGCGGTTTATCTATTGATTGTCTGGTGTACTTCAGCACTCAAAGTTTGATCCACTCTAAAACTCAAAAACAAACGAACTGTAAATAGTGCCGGAAAGGAATGTTTTATATCACATAATTGTAATCTCTCCAAAAAAGGATGTACATGGTTCTCAATTGTAATCACCCAAAGCCAAATGGCGTGGCCCTTTACCTATCGGACAAGGCTAAATATAAAAGTGTTTATAGCATACTATCCATGGGAGTTAGTCTTCGGGAAAGAGCAAAGAATGCCTCAACGGAAATTTATGTCTACAGTGGACTTAGGTGGTGCATTAGTCCGAAGAGAATTAATTGGATACGGGAGACAGTGGCAAAACCAATGCTTTTCTATGGTGCAGATAGTGTTCAAGATTAACATCTGTACCTACCATTATGGCCTACCTGACGGTAGTCTCAACACCGGGTGAAATTAATGTTCACCATCACCCCTGCCGCCCTCAGGGGTCACACCTGTGTGGCCCTAGCAGGTCAAACCAATGTAGTTTTGTAACTTACTATTGAATTTTGATCTTTTGTAATGGCGGGACCCAGGTATCCTTCCATCTTTATTTCTTACCTTTTCCCCAGAAAGCACTACAACAAGGTGTTATGATTCACCAAGTTGTCTACTGTGGCCCCCGGGGGGTTTCTATGGTGCAGTACGCACTCGACGTGGCGAATAATCGCTGCTATATGGAAATTGTTCTTCCCAGAATGGCACTTATGACAGCACTTAAACCAACGCCGACAAAGGCGCTGTATGTTATGATGAATTGGCTTCTAACTGGCGCTACTTACGTGTCACAATTAGACTGAATGCTACAGGGTGCATGGAATCGTAAATCATGGGAATATGCTTATATTTTGGAAGGATATATACCAGATCTTGTGGACTACTGCGATCCGATGTCTTACTTCAATAAGAAACTCCTCTTTGGAATGGGGGTCATCCCACTGCAGAGAATTTTCCAGATTTTTAAAGACAGATTATATCAGAGAGAGAGAGAGAGAGAGAAAGAATAGGGGGAGGCGTCTATAGTCCTGAATTTGTAATAGAAATGTCCTTCAAACTCCCGAAGAAATGTAGCATAATACAAGCTGGAGTATCTGCCAACAAGAGAGCAACGGTGTGGCTTCGGTTCTACAGGATATCAAACTGTGATAGTCGAGAGTAAAGCAGCAATTATTTCCTTTACAGGGTGTACAACTCATTCTTACTCTTTCAGAAATAACGTAGTTCCCTCGACAGAAGTGTCGACTTTTCACCTCCAACTGTTCTTAAAATTATTCAGCTTTTCTGCTATCTTTAATGGAATAAAAAACAATTAAAACACAAACAATAAACTTGAAATCTCATCAGAATAGGCGTCTTGGAGTTTTTGTTATATATAAAACAATAAATTTCGTAAAAAAAATTAATATCGCCTTGAAATCACAAAATGCGCGTGTTTTCAAATCACATTAATAAAATGTGATTCTATTCGTTTTATACAAAAAAACAAAAGCGTAAATGTTTAGATATTTTCAAACTCGAAAATAAGTTCCAAAACTGCTTCAACTAAATTTTACTTTCGAATATCTTGCACTTCAGAAGTATTCAGCTTTAAACGTCAAGACTTCTGAGAAATGTATCGATTGCGTTCCTGCAATAACTCCAAACGAGTCATGTCCTTACCAGAGATATAATATTATATTCAATACATTTTAACTTCCGATTTATTCAACACCAACCATAACATATTAAGGGATTTCTTTGATTCGTAAATAAAATCATTTTGTAGGAAATTGAGAAGTATTTTCAATTTATAAATATAATTTTCTTTCACGCCAAATTAAATAACAAAACCAAGATAAGAAAACATGATAAATTTCATTGTTCATCTCTGCGGTTCGTCAGTACTATGAGATTTGAGATGTTTTCTGTTACACAGCACAAATGCTGACTTCACCCGACTAGACAGAATGGCCTCATTTCAATAGCGACCAAAAGGAACAGAAAAAAACTAAAGAATTCATGCCCATAATAATAGGCTACTCAGATTGTCAATATTATTTCCGGCCGTTTGCTTGTTGTTGCATCACATTCCGCTCCAACAATTGTTGTAATGGTCCGATATTAAAACTATTCAGCTCACAAGAGAATGTATTTATTTGTTTATATATATATATATATATATATATATATATATATATGTATATATCTATATATATATATATATATCAGGGATGAATGAATGCAAAAAGCAGATAGTGGTTTATGGCAGCAGCATAATGAAAGTTAAAAGAAAATCAAGAGGCTTTTACATTAAAAATACTGTTTATATACATTTCCAATTGCAGGACGCTTACAGCAAATAATTTGCGAAAAATTGTACGAGGTTTGTTAAGAAAATATGGGGATTATTACAACTTCGCGCTATACGTACGTTCATCTGCCATTTTTTATGTTTATATGCCCATCCTGAAGGTATATTAACAATATCAGCTACTTGTCTAACGTAAAAGTTAAAAGTGGTTTGCGTGTACGAAAAGTTTCTCCTCAAAAATATATGAATTTATAACAAACATTATGTTTTACTTATGGAATCCAGTACTCAAAAGTACTAGAAATTAATAGAGTTGTAAAACGATCCGGAAAAGTAACGAGCAGGGACTACAACGCTTATAAGCGATATAAGAAAATGTTTTCATAAAAGTTATTTAGTGGCTAAGAATAAAGCATCCATTTGAAAAAGTTAATTATCAACGAATAAAGCATCCATTTGAAAAAGTTAATTATCAACGATAAAACAAAAGGTCGAGCCAAAATATTGAAAGAAGAGTTTTATGTTGCCACCATAATATGATAAAACATATACGTCCAGGTAGATGCTGTTTACAATAACTGAAATAAGTAAAATATCTCCAACAAATTGTTTCCACTCACTCTACCAATAGGCCATCGTTCGCTATATTGATATTGATATACACTCTATCAGAGTATATATCAATAGAGTACACACGCTATTAGAAATTGTACTATAAATCATACAAGTACAACATGACTAATCAATAATAATTTATAAACTTCTTTTTTTTAGTACATTCATATATTGGGGAATTGTCGTTTTTTAAACTCTCAATTTCAATTATGTGCTGATTCTGTTTTCCCAAAATTTTACTAAAAAATTCAAAGTGATCAATTGAGGGTTTTTAGATGGTTCCTATGAGCATTTCACTGCGACTAATACTGATCATCAGGAAACCTTTACTCAACATTTCTTAGAAGAACTAAAGATGTTTATTTCAAACTTCCACTTTAATAAGTGAGAAGTCTAAAAGAAATACCAGAGCCATAATAAGAACTCACTGATCACGTTTCCCTTTTTATTTTCATACGTTTTATTCTACAACTGGTTGGCAACTGGTTTCTTTTTTTGCTTATTATTTCAAGATATTTATCGGAATGAGTACATCTATCAACGTCTATCTCAAAAATGTAGTACAACTCATACGTTTTAGTAACATCAAAATATTTTTAGTGGTTATACTTATTTCGACAGATGTTCGCTAAGTGTGACCGTACCTTCAAAAATATAACAAAAAAAAGTCTAAACGATTTTCAACTGAACTGCCTTAAATGAGTGGAAACTAAAATACTGAATATTCTCGAATATTTCAAAGTAGTCGCATTGGCCAACACTAAATTTATTACATTATCACAATCATTAGCAATAAAATTAAACTTGTTTAAACAAAAGTTTCTTGCAGCAACTTTGCACAAGTGAAAAAACTTTCTAAAAGTTAAGCAAATATCAAAAAAAAAAAAAGCAGAGTAAAAATTGGAAACCTGCTAAAAGTAAAGTGAACAGAAGAGCCCTAATTTCAGTTCTGATGTTGCAGCGACGACAAAAATAGTATTTCAATTGCACTTCAACACCTTCGTGGCCATGTTTGCACTTTGCATTAAATTAATGAAGATTGTTGAAGAAAAAATATTGGAAAGAGTAAACGAAAAATGAGTAAATAAAACTTTTAATTTTCCTTGAACTTTTTTTCCTCACATTTTCTTAAAAAACTACAAGCCAAATACTATAACGGCTTGAGGAAATGGCACGCAAAGCAACGTTGACGATAAACGGTAAATACGCCATGTAAAATTGTTTAAGCTATTAAATTATTTGCATAATTTTGTAAAAGCGATAAAATTAAATTTACAAATTACAATGTTTTGGCATGTTGGAAAGAGGGCTTAATAGCGGGTCTTTATAAAGTCAATGTTATTTATATCTGTGACAATAGTGTAACATATGAGATTAAGAATCTATTCCAGTTCCCTTCTAAGATATATTAAAAGTTCTTAGAAAAAAACAACATTTTTGAAGAATATGTTGAACGAGAGCTCGTTGACTGTTGTCGATTTCTTTTCTAGAAAATAATGCAACATTTTTCACACCTTTTAACAGAAAATGGCAACATTTTGCCATTTCAAAAAAAGGAATTTATTGGAAACACATCCAACAGCCTACACGAAAAATAATTTCTGTTTTATGACTTTTACAAACCGCCACTTTCAAGAAAATAAGTGAAAAAATGTTACATGTTTTCTAAAAAAGAAAACGCCATATGTAAAGCGTTTCACACACAACTGTAGTTAATGTCTAAACGCTGTCATTTTTCAATAATTTGCAGTATTTCGGATAATCTAACGCTGTTTAATTGAACAAATCGCTCGTATAAAATTAACTGCCTGTTCGCCGATATGCCAGCTATTTTTTAAATTTATTTTTGTGTTAAATGTTATTTCTTCGATCAAATGACAGCCTGCAACATGGGCTAACAGGCTGTAGTTTTTTCATTTATTAATTTAGAGCGATTTCCAAGTCGTTTTTGAAAGAAAATTTATTTAGTCAGAAAACCGTTTAATCAATGTAAGTATTTTTATCTAGCATTTTTCTAGTTAATATAAAACAAGCACCATCATACAGCAAAATAATATATATAATTATAAAACAGAAAATTATTTTGCTTTGCTTGCCAATGCAGCCTCAGTCTTAAGGCCATTAGGGCAAGGAAATGCTCCACCTTTAAATAATAGTTTTTATATTTATAATGTGAATTTGTACTTACAGATGGTCGTGTTGGAGGTGATCGAAATCGCGCAGTGGAAATATAATTAGAAATTGCTTATAGAAGATCGTTAATAATGAAGGGTACGATATATCGAAGTTATATGAATCTATAAAAGATCATGCATCACTAATCTATAAAAGATCATCCTAATATTGACCCTGGTCGATATTATCAATAACGTGTATTAATATGGAGAACTTGCAGACCAGCACAAATAACTATCTTAAGAGCTTATGGCTTTGATAGAACTGTTGTCATCCCGTGACTCACTGGAAACTGATCTCCTCCAGGTGAGCGTTTTTGAAATAAGTAATACAATTTATGTTTATGTCTCTTTGCAAAAAATTAATAACATTTTTAAAATTAATTTGACTACGAAAATTAATTTCCATATTTCATGTACAAAAATTTACTATTTTGTACAATTTTCATCACTTTTAATATGAATATTCAACAATTGCTTGTCTCTTTTTTTTGTGTGTCAGTAACATGCTTTCCCATTTCAAAACTATCGGCCAATTGTAATTAACAGCAATGAAAATTGATTTCAAAATAAAATACTTAAATATCAAACACATTGAATTTTTTGCCTAAAAGAATAAAAAAAAAATCTGTCTGCTGTACGCCAGTATTTAATATAAAAAAATATAATATGTTTGAATGTATGGCCACACATCGAGTATCTACAAATTAAATAAATTTATTAATATAAAAATAAATTTTAAAATATAAACAAAAAAAAGGATATTTATTACACACAACAGCATGCGAACACACATTCATGTTTATTGTGTTGTAAAACATGAACACACATAAATATTGCACATGCAGCTATAAACGTTTAAAAAGTTCAATAAAAACTTAAATATAATAAAAAAAAATATAACGATACATATACGAGTTGAAAAAGCTCAATAAGAACCCACGCCAATACATACATATTGACATATACAGACATACACATGATGTGTATAAATAAATTGTACCACAAGCTGAGTACATGCGAATAATGTTTCGAACAGGATGTTTGAAGAAAAAGAAACATTTTAATAAAATATATTTAAGCAACAACACAAAAACGCAATTAAATGGACAGATCGCCGGATATATTAAGAGATTATATGGTGGTTTATAATTTAATGTGGTACTTTCTGGCAAATAAAGTGCTGCATTTGGAAGAGCTTTAAGGTACAATAATCCGTTTATTTGTTTCGCAATAAAACTTCAAGTGATATCCTTATGCAGGATGCGAAATGTATAAATTTTAGAAAACCAAGAACAGATAAAAAAATCTGCGCAACTAATTAAAACTTAAATAGACAACAGTTGGCTAAACCTCCTTAACTTTATTTTGCATAGACTAATTGTTCGAAATTTGTTTTAAATCTCAGAAAGACAGGATGATAAATATTCCAAGGCACAAAGGAAAGTCAACATCAGTTTTATTCAACTAACACAGCAGATCAGAACAGCTGTTTTCGAAGTGGTGACAAACACAATACACGTGGCACTGACGATGAAAGTGTTGCGACTTTCGAAAATAGCTGTTCTGCTCTGCTGCGTTAGTTGAATAAAACTGATGTTGACTTTCCTTTGTGCCTTGGAATATTTATCATCCTGTCTTTCTGAGATTTGAAACAAATTTCGAACAATTAGCCTATGAATCTTAATTCTCTTTAATTTTAATTTAATATTGATTATATTTTTCCCAAAATCTTATTAAAATTCAAAATGAATTTAAAGGTAAAAAGAGTCAGCACGAAATTAAAATTAGAGAGCTCTTTAATTTTAATTTTGTGCTGATTCTCTTTTCCAATAATCTTACTAAAAAACTCAAAGTGAACTAACTATTATGGGTTTTCGCTAGTTCCAAAGCGCACTTCACTGGGGCTAATGCAGACCATCAGGGAACCTTTACCCAAAATTTCTTAGAATTACTAAATATATTATTTTAAACTTTCTTTTTAATAAGTGAGAAGTTGAAAACAAATATCAAAGTCGTCTCATAAATTTATATAATATATATATATATATATATATATATATATATATTTGATTCGTTGAAAACACGTGAAAAGGAAAATCATATTTGGCCTTCGTAAGATAAGGAAACGGTCCGCTGTTGGAGCAGTATGAATTTTGTAGTGCGTGTATGACTCTCAGAGTCGTTACTAAATCATCTTATTGGAATTTTTCGAAAACAAGGGAATGGAGGAGGTACTGGTGATGTTCGAATAGACGTATTTGTATTCGAAATGCGGAAATATTTGGGAGTTTTCCAAATTCTCGATTCTCATTCCTATTCTCGATTTAGACGAATATAAATCCATTAAAATGAATCATAATTGCTTTCAAAACTTTAGAGCAGAAGCAGAAAACGTTAGAAAATGGCAACTAAATGGAATACTGAAGCAAAATTTTCCAGACTAGACTAAAACCAAATGGTTACACTAAGTCACAAATAACAAACTTTTGTGTTATTTGTTTCTAGCATACTTTTTCTCATGGATTTGGACCTACTGAACACGAAAATGAATTTTAAAAATTTTTCTGTCGATTGGTTTGCGAGATACAAATTTTTTAATTTTTTTTTTTAATTTTTGGAGGTACACTTACTATTTTGAGCATATCTTTAGTCTTCTTTGACCTATTATATCCTACTACTACTCAAATTAAAGACAATTGAGCCGTCTACAACTTATTCTCAGAAAATTTTCAAATCGGGTTAGTAGTTTTGATGTTGGCGGCTTGAAAAGGTTAAAAAACTGGGTTTTTTTTAGTAAAAATGTGGCTGAAAAATTCATATAAAAATTCATATAAAATATTAAACGCGATTTTAACAGCGATTTTAATTTTTTTACGTATAGCTGACACTTTTCCAAAGAAAATAAGCCCTTACTTAACAAAATCTGATGAGAAATGGCCGACTTATTATTTTTTTGGTAAACGACCGAAATTCCGCTATTTCACGATTTTTTGATTTTCATTATTTGCACAGCTTACCTACCCAACGCAAACGAATAAATACATTTGAACTTAATTTAAAATAAACAAATTAGTCTTCATATATTATTTTTTAATTTATTTACAGCACTACATGCTCATACATATTTAAACATAAGGAGACACGGTTATCAATTGCATTTCAAAACTGTCTGTGAAAGTGTAAAGAAGTTAATATTTAGAAAACGCAAGGAAGACAATGAGTAAAAGACTACGTGTGTTCGAGTGTTTGAACGATCCAGACAATTTCTGCAATGTTTGTGGCCAGTTTATAAAAAAAAATCACGCACACAAGTTTACTCCAGCAGTACAATTGCACTATTTGAATTATTTTGGTATTTCACCAAATATCACAGAACCATGGACACCTAAGTCGCTGTGTGATCTTTGCTATATAATCTTAACCAACTGGGCAGCTGGCGGAAGGTAAGAATTTTTATTTAAACACATTATACATAGCGAATATAGTAATTTATTTTAATTTTAGCCGCCATATGAAATTCGATACACCAATGATGTGGAAAAAGCCGCTATGCCATTCCACAGACTGTTATTTTTGCCTTACCACAAACAGTGGGGTAGGAAGATTTTTTAAATGGAACTACGCTCAAGTGGGATCGTTTGCGCTTCCAGTACCACATTCGCATGATGTGCCATATCCAGTGTGCCCTGGTAAATCTCTTCAAAAAGCAGAATCGTCAGAAGAAGAGTCCGAGTCAAATGCAAGCGAATTTGAGCCGGGTGCAAAGCGAAAATTACTGTCACAGGCCGAACTAAACGATTGGGTGCGCGATTTTGGTCTCACTAAGGAGAAATCCGAACTTTTTGCGTCTCGGATGATACAGTGTGGATTTGCGGCTTCAGAAGTGAAAGTATCAGCGTACAGAAACCGTCACAAGGAGTATGCAAAATTTTATACAAAGAAAGACCAAATATGTTTTTGCAGCGACATTTCAGGCTTGTTCCAAGAGCTTCACCAAATTCACAACCCCAACGAATGGAGGTTGTTTATTGACAGCAACAAAGAGAGCTTGAAGGCAGTTCTCTTACATAATGGGAATGAAAAGCCATCTGTTCCTATTGCTCATGCGGTTCATTCAAAGGAGAACTATGAAACTATGGACATTTTGCTGAAATGCATAGAGTATAGGAAATACAATTGGAAAATATGCGCCGACCTTAAAGTTGTGGCCATTCTGTGTGGACTCCAAGGAGGCTATACGCGACATTGCTGTTTTCTGTGCCTTTGGAATAGCCGCGCTGATGATCAGCATTATATAAAAAAAAATGGCCGGTACGAACGAAACCTGTAGTTGGAGAAGCGAATGTTCAGCGCAAACCACTAATAGAGAACCGTGAAAATATAATACTTCCGCCGCTGCACATAAAATTGGGTTTGATTAAAAATTTTGCCAAAAAATTAGACAAAGAAGGTGAAGCTTTTGCCTATTTACGGTCAATTTTCCCTTACCTTTCGCTGGCAAAAATTAAAGAAGGAGTCTTCGCAGGACCCGAGATAAAAAAAATTTTGAAAGATGAAAAATTCCCAAAGCTGTTATCACCCATCGAAGCCGCAGCATGGAATTCCTTCAGGCTTGTTGTGGAAAACTTTTTAGGAAACAACAAAAGCCCGAATTATAAGGACATAGTTGAGGATCTGGTAAAGAACTATGAAGCCATGGGAGTGCACATGTCACTTAAAATACACTTTCTGCATTCTCATTTGGATTTTTTCCCTGAGAATTTAGGAGACGTGAGCGACGAACACGGCGAGCGCTTTCATCAGGAATTGAAGGCTATGGAACGACGCTATCAGGGCATCTATGACACGGCTATGATGGGTGACTATATTTGGACCCTAATACGTGAGACCGATTGCAGCGGATACAAAAAACAAAGAAGAAGTCAGCAGTTTTTCCACATGGCATAAAATGTACACTTATATCTTTGTTTTTACTCATTTTTTTTGTTTTTTTCGTTAGTTTAGCTAATTGTGCGATACATTGAGCATGTAGTGCTGTAAATAAATTAAAAAATAATATACGAAGACTAATTTGTTTATTTTAAATTAAGTTCAAATGTATTTATTCGTTTGCGTTGGGTAGGTAAGCTGTGCAAATAATGAAAATCAAAAAATCGTGAAATAGCGGAATTTCGGTCGTTTACCAAAAAAATAATAAGTCGGCCATTTCTCATCAGATTTTGTTAAGTAAGGGCTTATTTTCTTTGGAAAAGTGTCAGCTATACGTAAAAAAATTAAAATCGCTGTTAAAATCGCGTTTAATATTTTATATGAATTTTTATATGAATTTTTCAGCCACATTTTTACTAAAAAAACCCAGTTTTTTAACCTTTTTAAGCCGCCAACATCAAAACTACTAACCCGATTTGAAAATTTTCTGAGAATAAGTTGTAGACGGCTCAATTGTCTTTAATTTGAGTAGTAGTAGGATATAATAGGTCAAAGAAGACTAAAGATATGCTCAAAATAGTAAGTGTACCTCCAAAAATTTAAAAAAAAAAATTAAAAAATTTGTATCTCGCAAACCAATCGACAGAAAAATTTTTAAAATTCATTTTCGTGTTCAGTAGGTCCAAATCCATGAGAAAAAGTATGCTAGAACCAAATAACAAAATGGCTGTTGCCTAGTGTTATTTATTAACCTAAAAATGAAGATTATTCTTCAATAAACCCGAGTAGTTTCCATTGGCCTTGCAAATCTTTAATTAATGTTTAAACGTACAAGCTGGGGTTATACAATTTGATTTAATTTTCGCCGTGATTAAATAGAATTGCCAAAGCAGAAAAAAACGATGATTATGGGACAGAAATATCACCATAATTAATATGTGTGCATGATAATACGATAAATATCACGTGCAATGAAGACACATATTGTCAGATGCAAAAATACAAGTATAATAACAACACCAACAAATTCATAATATAAAATATCAAAGCAAAGTCTGAATAAATAAGACCTAAATCAATTCAAATATATGGTCAGCTTTGAGTTCAACTCTATTAGCATCAGCAAATTCTACTGGTAAAATGAAAGCTTTTTATAAAGAACTAAGAAAACTAACCAGACACATAATAACGAAAATAATGTTGCTGCATTGTGGGGGTTCCAAAATTATATTAAAGCTAATGTTTCTTTGTTTCTTAAAAAGCTGATCATGTTCAACACCTTTTATCATATTGACCTTAATAATTACTTCAAAGGATTTAAAAGGAATTTTGTTGTACGAAAATTTTTTTATTATAATAATAGATATTTCCGTTAACTAATAAAATATTTCACTTCAGCCACTGGATTCCTAAACATGGATTACAATTCCATGCAATTTGTTACTTCATTTACAACAAAATATATATGTACATATTTCTTATATATAAAACTATTTTAAATCAAATTAAAGTTTATTATATCAAACCACGTGTTTGTGCAACACATAGGCACATAAACAGACACACACACTGAGTGTGTTTGAAAGTAGGCGCTCGTTCACTGGAAATAGTGTGTAAAAGTGCCAATAAATAATTTCAATAGTATTTTATTAACAGTTCTTTTAATTAATATAATTTTAATTAAATTAAATTATTTGCTTTGAGTAGGCAAACAATTATGCAACACGGTATTAACTGTGCAGGCTGATTAAAACGAATAATAATCGCTTAAATAAAAGAAAAACCAAAATTAATTTTATTTCATCATTTATTATTTACCAGCAGTTAAAATGACTGTTAGTGGAAAATAAAACATTTAAAACTGAGTTAAATTATTTGATGGTTCTTGCTGTTTAACACTTCAATTAAATTTCAGTCGCGCTGGTTCTTTCTCAAGAAAAAATATATAACTAAATAAAGTTATAACTGGCATGTTTTTAAACAGTTCTTTTGCTCACTTTATTACCTGTTAGATGTATTATTTTGTTCTTGTATTTAATTTAAACCGAATGTGATTTGAACTAAATACATAATTAAATAAGTGTCGTCATTCGAATAAGAACCATTCGATTATTTGAAGTAGTTTGTTTTAAATTTTGTGGTTTCGAACAAACAAAATAGAAATTTGGCGAATATTCGAATATAAAATAGTATTTGGGTCTACATAATTCTATATTTTAAACTCTTAATTATATGTTGGTTCTCTTTTCCCAAAATCTTACTAGAAAATTCAAAGTGATCAATTGAGAGGTCTTAGCTATTTCCTATGAGCATATCACTGGGGTTAATGCAGATCATCAGGGAATCTATACCCAACATTTCTTAGAATAACTAAAGATATTATTTCAAACTTCCACTTTAATAAGTGAGATGTTTAAAAAAATATTAAAGTCATAATAAGAACTCACTGATCACTTCTTTTCCTTCTACAATTGGTTGGCTTTTTTCCAACTCTAATTGTAGTTGTAGGAGAAATAAGGAACAACAGACACTAATAATTGATCAATTGATCACTTTCAATTATTTAGTAAGATTTTGGGAAAAGAGAGAAATTAAAGATTTTCAAAACGACAATTCCCCAAAGTGTGTACAATGCGTTAAGTAAATCAAAAATATTTAGGTTCGGTTGTCTAGAAAAGGAAATGTCTTCTTAATAGAACTGAAAATTGTCTTTGCAGTTTTTATATGTTGTAAAAATAATCGGAAGCCTTAAAACTCTAATTAATGAATGATATATAATATTATTAACTTCTTTAATTTTATTTCTAAATTTCCGCAATTTATCTAGCGACAATAACTTTTTCCAAAAATTTATTTAATTGATGTTTTATTTCTCTATACCCCGAAATATTTATCATTAACACTTGAAAAACACTAGAGCTTTAATATAACCGACAAAAAAAAAACGATTTATATTGTTCTACTAAAATGATGTCATAAGTTTTTCCTTTTAAATTAAATTTTAAAGTCTCTATTCGTATAAGAAATGCAATGAAGAGATTTCGGTTTACGATCTCTTTATATTATTCAACAAATTTTTAAAAATTTGGTGTAAAAAAAATTGTATAAAATTATAAAATAATGTGATGAAAATAATTTGTTAGATGTATGAGGATATACTTCACTGAATAATCTTAACAACACATATTTAAAGTTTTTGCATTAGCAACAAAATTTAATGCCAACTTATTTTACGCATTTGCGTAAAATCCAATGGGCTTAATCACGCGATCTTGGTTGCCAATTAATTGGGCCATTACGTGAAATTATTTTTTCATCAAAAGTTTTTTTAAGTAAATAAAATTGTAGCTCCCGCTGTGTGGCATTTGGCTCCATTCTGTCGAAACCACACCATATTAATGCCACGTAGTTGAGGAACGAAAAGTTTTGGAATCGTGTATCTACACCTTTCACCATTGACAGTAACATTCTAACATTATTGTTTTGAAAACAAGCCAAAGACTGCGGCAGCCCATAAGGCTGAGAATTTTGTGGTGTTCAGACCAGTGTAGCTTCTTCTCACTCCAAATGCGACAATTCCGCTTATTCACGTACCCATTCAAACAGAAATAAGCTTCATCGGAAGACAAAATTTTTAATGGATGAGTTCGACGAATAGAACAATTATTTTGATTAAAAATTTTAAGAATTTTTACACGTTGTGCTGCTGTAAGTCGATTCATAATGAAATTTATAAGCAAATATCGGCTGTTGAGATGGGTGCTCAAATAAAACGGGAATGCGCAATTCAAAGTTGTGACTCTGTAAAGAAAACACGCTGTACGTTGTGAGAATTTTAAATATTTAAAACCTATTTTGTTGAAACAACAGGGATTTGTTTTATAAATATACCGCGTAGTTTCATATCTCAGACCCGTGAATTGGCTTCCGAGAACTTACGGTTTAACGCTGCTAGAATATTCTCTGTGTAGATATATGAAGTCGTTAGTCCGATAACCTCATATCAACTGACTACTTGGGAAACGACATTCGCCATACTGTTGCTGATATGCGATCATATAAAGTAGAATAAGTCATTGGAAAATAGAGACTACGTCTGATCCATCCTTTAAATTCACAATACTGGGAGAACACCTCCCGAATAAAATAAAGTTATGTAAATTTTAAAAATTCATTTCTCCTTTTTCTAACTCCCACGTTTAATACCTCCATAGACAACACCCATATTAATTATAAAAAAAATATTTTTTATTCACGCAGAAGTTTCTTACCTGTGCAGTTATCTTATAGAAATAAACAAGCCATCGTTTTTAATATTTATAATATAGATTTTCTTTGTTTTTCTTTATTTATTATTAACTAAATAAGAATCGCTTATAATTCAACACTATCCTTTTATATTTCATTTAATTAAATATAATTATTTTATAAATATTATTTTCATTTCTATTATAATCGTATTTTGGTTGGCTTTTTTCATTGTTTTCTTTGTTAATACATACAATTAAACAAACAAAAAAAAGGATTAAGTTCGAGTTGCCCATTTATTTTATACACAAGTTGAGAAGGGGCAGGTAAACCACGATGACATTCCATCTATTCAATTGTGATGGTTCTTTACAAATTATATTACAAAACATCGAGTACCCAAAGAAGCTTAAATTCAGCGATACAGCAAAGCCATCGTGCACCAACTTCAGCACTACATTCCGTAAGCTTTCAATTTCCTTCCATTGTTGTCTGTTCAAAGTTGCATTCACGTAAAACGAATCGAAAAGCAGACATCCTGCTAGAGAAGGTACGAGTGTACGAATGACAGTGCAACTTTAAAACCCACCCTCCAACAAATCTCTTCTTTGTTCTTCTCTCAAAACATCTCCATCAATTTTTGTGTATTTATTTCTTAGTGACTCTGGGACTTTGCTCTGTCTTTGTGTGCCCTTGGCTTTTTTATATTTGAAAAAAAAAATCAAGTTTTATACTTATTCATACCTAATTATAGTCTTTATTTCTTTCATTATTCTTTCGCTTTTGTTTTTCCTTAATTTTTGTTTAAACATTTTTTTTGTTTGAATTTTGTTCAAATTTATCACAGCAATTGTCGTCTTGGCGAAGCAGTATTTGTATTGTAGCCTGTTATAGTGGTAGGAAAATTCATTGAAGGTGAGGCAGTAACAATAGTTTGTCTAGCTGTTTCATAGAGAGGTATGACGACGGCAGCACTTCCTCCACCCAACTCCCGATAGCCTTGATCTTTGGTACTGCTATTCTTGTTGTTGTCCTCGTTGTTGTCATGTTGATTGAAGCTGGTTCGTCGTGTCACCAGCAAATTACCAGCCGTGCGATGTGCTGCATTATAGGGTGGCGGTGGAGGTTGACGATATTCGTAGGAGCTGGTTGTATCGGTGGGTGTAACTGTAGTTGTGGCACTGCATACGGTACGCTGAGGCATGAACAATGATTTTGTTTGTCTACTTGGTATTTGTTGCAGTGCATCTGGGTTGTTTGATGTTCTTGATACAGTTAACGAACTACTGCCAGTGGTCATAGAAGGTATGGTTGGAGCTTCTCGTTTTATTGAATTTAGTTTTTCATGACTTTTTGTTTGTTTTTTCGTTATTGTGCCAAATTTGGCTTGCAAATACTCTTGGGCACTGTTGTTATATTTGCTGCGACCAGTTGCATTAACTGCCATTGTTGTCTTGGCCATAAACAGTTGCTGGTCGTCCATCATATTTATTGTTTTGGTAGTTGTGGTAGAGCCTGGTGTTGTAACAGGACTATACAGTTCCTCTCCCTGGTGTTCCTGTTTACTGTTCATTTTATTTCCTGCATATGCTGGCAACAAGTCGGGCTGAAACTCAACTGATGTTCCATTAATATTTTTATTATTACGACCTTTATTGGGTTGATTTGATATTGTTACAGCCACAGTATTGACTTCCGCTTGCGCCCGATTGTGTGGGTATTTTATATGAAGCAGGTCTGTAGGAGTAGTTCAAAATATAGAAAGAAAAAAATGGAATTAATGTATTATTAACGTAAAATTTTGCAGAGAATAAAAATAGTTTTCATATTTTGTATTCCAAACTATACGCAGTAAATATCTATGGACGAGAGTACATTAACGTAACTTGCGTGTATTTATACGTGTCAAAGTTGGTATGGAATAATGGAATATCTTTATCAATTTAAATAATTTCTGTTGTCAGGAAAATCTAACTATCAATTTACGTGAAGTTCAAAAATAGATGAACCTGAAAACAAACAAGAAATTATGATAATAACAATCATCTAAAATCATACAAAAGTTATTTAAAATCATTTATAGAACAGAAAGCGAAATCACAGAGCAGGTGCTGCTGGCACAAGTAGTATTCAGTAGACAACCAACTTTAAGTTTCAGAGTTCTAGTCTGCTTTCGGTCATAAATATGACACGGAATTTATTTGAACTGTTCTAATAGTTGTTTTCGAATTGGTTCTGTGACAAAGTGATAGCAATGGTCACTCAACATTATCTACAGCTATTGACATCATCATGTCCTAAAAGAGCAGAACACCTTCCTTCGTTGTTACCTCTTGCGGAGTAAAAAGTATTAACAACTAAAACAAATTCTGTCTCCTCATCTCTCTTCACCTGTCCTCTCAACATTATCCCAGCCTTCTTAGTTTTGGCACAATACCCTGCTTCCCTCAGTACTGGTCTCAGGATCACAATTAATTCATTTTTAAAGGGATTAGAACCTTTTACTGGGCAGCTCAAATAACTGATTTATGCTTATAAATTATCCTTCTCTCTATTCCTTTAATCTTGTTCATTACTTTATCTTTTTGATAAGTATTAGAAGGGCACAATTTTCTAAGTGGCAATTATTTTCTAAAAACAGTCAGATCATTGATCTTCTACTCTCTTTAGAGAGTCATGTATCTTAGAAAATTGTATAGAATTACGGTTCCACTGAAGACTTATTACGGTTAATTACGTTGCCACTTTCAAACTGAAGGCATGAGTCGTGTATAGTCAGTCACAGTACACGGATAAAACTCAAGCTAAAAGCAACGCTACACTGATCATAGTCATTAGTCTGAGCATCGATGCCTTTTTAATTTGAATGAATGAATGAAGTATTTTAAATGCAATCTATTACGTTTATTTTATTGGTAACCTAAACTAAGATTTATATAATATCTTAGAAAAGACTTCCAAGCCTCGTGCAAAGCAAGACCATACGACTATAACTACAAAATAGAACTAAAACTGTCCTATAATCGGTTCGACAAAGTTGGCAGAAAATTGAGAAATATTAAAACGATAACAGTGTCTCTTTTCTGCAACTGAATTGAGAATTTCTCGCATCGAAAAACTAAATAATTATGGTTGTCATACTCTTTATTGTAGGTTTATCCATAGAATAATATGTGGATTGTTATGAAAACCTAACAAAATTATAAATGCATTAAGAGATATATTCTGACTTGTTCTGTGTTTCACAGAGTGACGAAAATTTTTTCGATGCGAGAATTTCTCTCTTCAGTTGCAGAACCGAGGCACAGGTACATTCTAAAAACAAAATAAATTTGTATCAATTCCCATACCTTTTTTGCTGCAGTAAAATGTTTTCACGAATAAACAAAAAATATATAAAAATATTTTACTTGTTTTCTATGTATCACATGCTTGCGTATATCCATAATTAAATGCATGAATTAAATATATTTATCTTACGTTTTCCATTTTGCTTCCATGGAAATGAAATTTTGTACTCGTTTCACTTAAACTAATTGTAAAAAATTGATGTTGTTAAAAGGAATTTAATGTTATCTTTTCTACTCTAGAAAGAATATAATTAATTTTTATGAGTTTTGGGAATACCTATTAATTACTGTTGTCTATTTTTTAAGGGAATATTTATATGAATTTTAATTTGTTTCTATGTTGTTTACTTTTTTTGTAAAGACATTTACATAATTTTAATTCATTTGAAAGTAATTCAAAATACAATTGTAAAGAAATATATGGTTGGATTGTACAACTCCTGTATTCTTACTTGTACCATTTATTTATTGTACTAATTGTGAATAGTATTTTGATCGCATCGAGAGACTGATAAAACTGTATTGAATGATGAAATGTGATGATGTAGTTATATCGTAATAAAAAAACTAAAGGATTAAACCCAAATTGTCGATATATTTTTTTTAAATGTTGCAAAAAAACTCGAATTGTGTATTTTCAATTATTTTATTATTATCTGCAGTCTTAATATATTATTTTTGTAGATTTGTTTATCTTTATTTATTTCTTGAATTGACTCTTAATTATAGAATATTTTCATTTTAAAATAAAACTTTTAAAAACTTCTTCTTCGGTTAACAACAACCATATCAGTATTGTTGATGAAAGCGGGGCAGCTTTCGAAAACTGCTGTTCTGCTCTGCTGCGTAAATTGACTATATAAAATTGATGTTGACTTTCCCTTAAACTTTAGAATATATATCATGTCTTTCTGAATTAAAAACGTTTTTCGAACTATTAGCGTATAAAATTAAATTTATCGAAATAATAAATAGTTCGATTCAAATTACTTACAATTAAAAAAGTACAGTGTTTTAGGTCGAAGATCTCAGAAGCATAGAATAGCACAAAAACCACGCTACGACATTTTTGAGGCAAAATTAGCGGGAAGTTACAGGGATTTTATACAGAATCATCCGTTTTCCATATACTATTAGCTTATTTAAACCATAATTCTGTGTATAATACGTATGGACTAGAGTACTGAAAAATTTATGCATTTCATCAATTTTTGATTTACTGCTGGGTAATACCCTAGACAGACGTAGTATTTTTGTATCATATTAGTCTGCTATACTATATGTGTGTCAACCTATACTACAATTACAAGCTGGTTTTTGTCTGGTTTGTATACTACGAAACAATTCGTAGCATAACTGTAGTATGTTGTCTGTAGCTGTGTTCAATGAACATTGGGGAAACCCAGTTACAAAATTGATCGTCAGTTCTGACAGTATTGACAGTTATAATTTATTAAAAATATTTTAAACATCTATAACAATTTCTGCAACGGTCGATTTGCCAACACCAAATAAACTGGCAACAGTTCTGTACTCTGATGAAGATCCTAAAGAGTATAAGGCTATGCCCAACCGTTTTTTCAATGAGATTGCATACCTAAAACACAATTTCTTTTTTCACATAAAATATGCAATTATATTGTTATTCTTAAAACTTTTTGTTTTTCCATTTCATCACATTTCATCATTCAATACAGTTTTATCAATCTCTCGATGCGATAAAAATACTATTCACAATTAGTACAATAAATAAATGGTACAAGTAAGAATACAGGAGTTGTACAATTCAACTGTATATTTCTTTACAATTGTATTTTGAATTACTTTCAAATGAATTAAAATTATGTATTACATGTCTGTCATGCCAATTTAGTATCACAAATCACAGTATATATATTATGATATAAAAATCCTATGTCTGTCTAGGGTATAAAACAGCAGGTTGTGGTTTAACTATTCAATTTCTACTTCTATGTATATTTCAATGCTGGGGCGTATACATAATTTTTATCAAACACAGTAGTGCTCCTAAAATATTAAGTATACGCACCAATACTTATTTCAAGTTAATGATTCTCGCACAAACCCTATTGCAACTTGAAAATGTTTAATGAAAAGGTGTTTATTAATATTTTGTAGTTTTTAAGAGCAATTTTTTCATTTCTATATATTGATAAATAAATAATTATAAAAAATATATATTTACTTGTATTTTAGTTATGATTTTAATTTCATAATATTACATCCAAATTAAATAAAACATTTTTGAAAGCTTCCATTTATTGCTTATGGTAATTTATTGTACTAGGCTAATTGTTCGAAAAATATTTTTTAATTCAGAAAAATATGATGAATCTTCCAAACCATTTTCCATAATTTTGTAGGGATTTTTCATATTTGCTTTGTATTATTTTAACTCTTTTTTTTAATTTATTATCATTTACAATTCAACATAATTGAGTGTGCAAACACTGTTGATTGAAAATAATACTATTGAATGAAAATATTTAAAGTAGATGAGTTTCAGAGGAAAACATTAAAAAAACCATTAAACTTATAATTATAGAATAGTGTAGCGAGGGACATACCATAGAGGATGCAGATCATTTAATTTCCGTAAATACAAAGACCAATAAAACCATTAATTTGCGATATAAAAAGGAAGATTGCTAACTAGTGCTACTTTGATGTGGAAATAATACAGTAAAAAATTAGGGTCCAAGTTCTGAATTAAACTAGGATGATTGTATAAAGTAAACCAGGATAAACTTTAAACAATTTCTACAGAAAACCTGTTGCGTGAATAGGGAAAAATACAATTTTCCAAATTTTATATTTTTCTACAATGCTTCCTTTTTTAGTATAGTTCAGGATTAAAAACTTTGTATTTAAGCATTCCTTAGCTGAACGTTCTTGCACAAATGTTATTGAATATTGGTAAATGTCAGCGAAAATTTATTTCTCGGTAAACGATGGTGATGGCTAACAGTTGACTGAATAAGCCACTTGAGGTATTCCATGATATTGGGAATATCTGAGAGATGGATGGATGCTCTTCATAATTATTTAACACATAAAATTTAATTCTGATAGAGATTTAATAAGGAGAGAGTAGGATGAGAAGTTTGGAAGTGATAGCAAAGTCTATGTCGATGGGTGGCATGTAATTATGCGATAACTTACTACCGAAGTTTAATGCAGACAAAAAATTACTTTCCCTTATATCATGAATCAGCTTTTAGACTATTGCTACATAATATAAAGACCCTGTGGTTACAAAAATGTGCTGTTCTGTGTAAGAAGACATCCAATAAAGTCTTGAAATAAGTTTGCTTCAATACAGGCTAGTAAGAGGGATGAAGAAGTATGCCAGAGACAAGTTAAAGGCCGATTTCTTAAATATTGACTCTATATATTTTAATAATACCAGCGCTTCCCTAATATCTACATTCAGTTCCCCATAATACACCTACGAACCAGTCCTTCCAATACGCAACATGAATAACAATAAACAGCAAAAATAAAGTTTCGCAATGCTGGTCAGTGTAACGTTTTTAAGGCATTAAGATTGCGTAGAAATGTCGGGACCCAAGGCTTTTTTTACGATGCCGAACTCAATGTTTAAAGTGGAAAATTTGATGATATATTTAAAAAAACAATTATTTCAAAAAATCTTATGATGATAGGACTATTGCTCCTCAATACCCATCCTTTTCTACCGTTCAAAATACAAAAATCAAAATAAAAACTATTTATTAAATTATTTTATGTACTCAAAATAAAACATTTAAAAACGGTTACCACTCAATCCGCTCTTGGTCAGGTCCTTATAGATTATGTACCAACTGTGAGGGCTTCGAACGTTCTTTACCAGAACGTTCCACTATGAATTCAGCCTATTTATCTTGAAGAGTTTTTACTTCACAACGAAATAAATCCAGAATTACAAAACTGATTTTTAAATATATTACAAATCCAGGAACTATAATTCCCAAGATATACGACGTTCGGTAGACTTAACCTGCATTACCACGATTACAGCCTGCATTACCACGCTGTAATCAATAGAAAGCATATTTTTTTAGTTAAAATTCCAAATCATTTTTAACTTGTCATTATTAACTGATATAGCTACTTAACATAAAATCATTAATAATAAATGAGGAAAGTGTTGCACAAATCACTCAAAATAATTGGGCTGATTATGTCATGAGGATAACCATCCAAATTCCTAAGGCAGCGAGTAGAGAAGTTCATAATCAAATCCACTAAATACAAGAACGAGAGTAATAAATATTAATTTTCTAATGCTTTTCATTGAAACTTTAGCTAAAAACTATGTTCGGAAAAAACTTTTGATTCATTCTGAAAAATATTTCGTTTCATTTGAACAAATTTAATTTAATGTAAGTAGAAAATTGTTTTATTAATTATAATAACGCGTATTATACCATCTGAAGTTTCAAATGCCAAATTTAACCGGAGCTATCCTGCTCTTGTAACAGTACGATATTTCAATAAAATATGAAACTCCCTTTGGTCTGAAGAGATAAATGATATGGTACGGATTGTGTCAGAATTTGATGGAGTGCAAAATAGTATTCTTCAGTATTTCAGTCAGTTCCTAAAATTTGCTACGGCCCTCTATAATTGGGTTGGAAATATGTTTGTTTCTAATTTCACGTTAATTAAGTGATTTATTTTTGGTTGAAAATTTTTTCATAATGGCTCATAAGGCTGCTTTGATTTTGTTTTTGTTTTTTTTACTCCCATTTTGTAGCTACTCCTGCAATGTCCTTTCGCAGTCCATTAATTATTCAAGTGCTTTACACGAGTATATTTTTTAACTTAATTAACATCCAATTAAATCGAATATTAATCAACCGTACTTCCTGTAAAACATATTAATTAACGCGTAACCTAAAATTAAGCAGTAAACGGGAGGTGGGGGAGTTAAGTAACGGACAGAGCGTAAAATAACAAAATGTCCAAAAGAAAACAGTCATTATCTGCTCATTAAGCAGAAAATTTAAATAAAAATTTAACAAAAGCATATTAAATGAAAGAAGAAAAGCGAACAAAGAACTGGCTTACGTACAATGCAAAGGACATGATTGATGCTGTGATTTACTTTCGGCATATCCTGTTACACCATTCACGCATACAAATGCTATTTCTCTTTTACTCTACGCACAGATTTAAACGCTGGTTGGCATTCCGCTTCCCATTTGCTCGTATCTTATGTTCCTTGTGGCTAATAAAGAAATGTGCGAAGGTATTCAACGCATTTTTTAGTACCATTTTATACAGGAATTACTTATGGGCGGTAGTAAACCTTATTTATGGCTTTACATTTATTACTTATTTCTTACATAAAAGTTCTTATTACTGGGCAATAAATTGAATAACCACAGAAATGTTTGTGATAAAGAAATTAAGGCAGATATGATAGGCACTGAGACAGATTGTGTACAAGTAAAGCGCATGATTTATTATAGACAATTTTATATTATTGTGGTTTAAATATTTCGGCTGTAAGGAAAACTGGAAAAATAAAACAATTCATGTAAAAATGTGAATTTAATTTCAACGACTTCTTATCTTTAAATGAAAATAAAATAAAGCGGGTTTCAAAATCTATATAAAATCAATATCAGGGTCTGCGTATTCAGCGAATGCATATTGATTTTCTTATTTTCCCTTATATTTATCTCTTAATTCAGATGAGTGTTGCAATAGATTAGTCCCGGTATATGACGAAAATTACCTAAGGATGAGTTCCTTCGAATGAAGCGAAATTATTTTCCTCGATCCGATATACGGATGTGAATTCAATAAACCAGTGAACTTGGATTTATTTATCATTTTTATTTATCATATTCACTTGAGAGATTGATTATGGAAGCCGAAAAATGGCATATTGACCTTTTGAGATGGTTGAGCATGTTAGAACCAAGTATTTAAAGTTCATACTCATACACCCTCAATTAAAAAACACAATTCTTTCTAAGGAACGAAATTATTTAAACTAATTGTTTATATTTAATATAGCATTTAAATAAAAGAAACATTTTATTCGAATTTATTTTAAAGAGAAAATTTTACTTAAAAGCCAAATTGGAAAGTTAAACTTTTAAAAAAGACAAAGTAATATTTTTATACTAAAATCAGTTTTTAAAATACTTTTTTTTACCATTTTTGTGTACGATTGCAAATTTTGTTCGGCAACAATATGTAGTGAACTCAGTTACTTTCTATTAAGTTATTGGTCTCTATATTTAGTTATTGAATTTGTGAAATTGAATCTATTTAATAATTTCGACTAAGAATAGTAATAAAATTATTTTAAGATTCTTTTTTTAAGTTGAAGGCATACGAATATGGAATTTCTATACTGTATGGAAGTGGCCTTGGAAATATTTTTGCTATTATTTGTAAAAACTTTAATTTATTTTTATAAAACCATCTCTAAGCGAGGACCCTTAAATATGCGGTGCATTGCGGCGGACTAGTGTTTATAATACAAGAATCTCTTGCAAAATTTCATATTTAAAATTTTATAACTTCGCCGAATTTGCAGACTTTCTTCAGTTTAAGTGTATTTACGTTGAACTAAAGAAAATATTTAAGGCCAAAAACTACAAAATTAAATTATTTTGCATATCAGAAAATATGTAATATCTAAAAAGTTTTAAAAAAATGGATTTAAAAAGGAACTTTTACATTTTTACTGAATTTTTTTTTCAGAATGTGATAATAGTGGTGTTGCAAAATTCAGTCTTGCAGTTTATAACACTTCAGTGCCATCTCTGAAATATATGACAGCAAGAAATTTGAACAGCAAAACCTTAACTCGCAAGAAAGACTGCCAATTAAAAAAGTATATAAACTGTAACTATTTTCTATCCATTTCAATGAAGTTTCTTGGCAGATATTCACTGTCAATATTTATTTAGTTCTTTTGTTAGTCGGCAGTATTGAATAATAAATAAGTTAAAGTTGTTTACACATGATTTCTTTTAGTTTTGCCTTTGAAACCAAATATAATTAAAGTTTCGTTTTGGATCTTTTCACATTTTATTTTACTCACATTCCGGTTAAACCGAAATTTTCAATTATTTTATTGACAACCTTTAAGTTCACTAACAGACTCCATTTCAAAGTTAAAACTATTCTAATTAAAATAAACTTACCATCGTTGCTCTGCTCATAGTATTTATTTTCCATATGACCCAGTTGTATATCATAGTTGCCACCGACAATGCCTCCACCGCTGTTGCCGCCAATATTGCCATCCTGCTCCATTAAAGGTGAATTTCCTGAGCCAATGGTATTATCTCCGCTACAAGTTCCTATTCCCACACCGCTGCCACCATTCTGTTTAATTAATTCACTATATTTTTCCTTAACCAAAGTAGTTCCACCATTTAGGGCAGTCTGTTGCAAATGATGATGATGATGAAGATGTTTTTTGTATGTCAATGTATCGTCGACAACACCCAGCATTACATCAGTCTTGCCAGTCATCGTTGTTGTACCATGATTAGCCACTACAGTGCCATGAGCGGTCAAGGGATCATTACCGCTTAAATCAAGATGATGATGGCGATGCTGATGAGCTGACGCAGAGGCAATAAAACGTTTGTATATGCAACAGGTAACCATGGCCAAAAACACTGAAACACTTAAAAGACCCAAAGCCATTAAAGATATTACGGCTGCTAGATTGCCCTGCAATAAATCACGAGCTCCGGCCTTCTGTATGACTAAAGTCATGTGAACGCTGTCTTTACCACCGGCATTCTCGGCAATACAAGTGTAAGTGCCCTCATCAGACTTTTCTGCTCCCAGTATTGTCAAACGTGATATGAACACATTGCGGCCAAATTCTTTTTCCTTCGACAAATCATCTTGTATAATTTGTATGTGTACCCTTTGTTGTGTTGATGGTGGTGCTGCCAATTGGCCAGTGCCACTTTTATGCATGGATTTACTGCCATAATCCCAGGAAATGTGGGTGTTGGCAGAGGCATGTACTCTACACACTAGGGTAACATTTTCCTTGGAGGTATTAATGGAAGCTCCTTTGGCGGGGAATATGATACGTGGCTTGCAGGCAAACGCCTCGGGTTGATCTTCTATCCAAAGCATTCCCCTTAAATGACTGGGGTAATAGCAGGCGGTGGGTGGGGTATAGAGATTATGTCTTAACACAAAATCACGAAAGATTTGCAGCTCACACGTACAGTTCCAGGGATTGCCATCCAACGATAATGCCGTCAAACGTTTAACAGACTCAAAGCTCTCTTTGCGTAAGAAACTCAAACGATTATTGTTCAAATAGATTTGCGACAGCAACGGCACACTAACAAACACCTGAGTTGCTATTTTCACTAAATGGTTATCCTTTAGTTCCACTTTGTGCAGATATTTAAGATTTTGAAATATGCCATCGCCCAAAGACTCCAGCTGATTGCCATTCAGTATTATGGCTCTCACCTTAACCAAACGGGCAAACAGATTGGCCTGTAAGACGTGCAGCTTATTGTTCGATAAGTCCAGCTCTATCAAGATCTCCAATTGGGTAAAACTTCTTGGGTCTATGTGCTGCAACGAGCTATTGCGTATGTACAGTTTGTGCAAGTTGCTAAGATCGGCATTAAGAAAGGCATTCTCTTCCAAGTAGACAATACGATTCAGAGACAAGTCCAGAACTTGTACCTCATTGCTCAGGTTTTCGGGCACAGAGGCAAGAGTTAGGTTTTTACAATCTGCTGTCTTTTTGCCTGAATTCCATTTGCAGTGACATTCGCCGCAATCCATTAGCCAGTCTGCTCTGGCTTTGGTCGGCATGTTGCACAGCAAAGTGAGTAAAACTAACTGGTACAACAACCAGAACGAGGAATTGTGTTTAAAAAACGGCAAAAGCAGGGCAAATCGTAGCAATTGTGAATGTTGTTGTTGTTGCTGCTGCTTGTTTCTTTCATTGAATGATCTCCAAGTGTAATGTCGTTGTGTGTTTTGCTCTTTAAGGGGGAATTTACGTTTCTTTTTTGGTCTTGAGTTCTCGAAAAGTTCTGCTTTAGTTTTTTGTTGTAGCTGAGGTTGATGATGTTGTTGCTGTTTAAACTGTATTTTATTGCTCTTGTTTTTCATGATTTCCTCTGGGGCTTTGTCACTTCTTTGCTCACATCAGTCACGTTGACAATTCTGGCCACCGTAGTACAACGCGTAATTGAAGTTGAACTACTCTGGCTGCAGTTAGCTGCAGTTGTTGTTTTATATATTGTTGTCGCAGCAATATATTTGTAGTCCGCTGTTGTGTTTTCATTTAATCGTTGTCTATTGTTCCGTATTTTCGTAGTTCTTGCCGTTGTTATAATAATTTTTCGTCGAGATAGTGTTCGCTTCATAGAAATTGTGTCGCTAAAAGTTGTGTTGCGTCGTGCAATTTTGATATTCTTACAACTTTATTTTATTTTTGTTTCCTCCCACCCAATACAAATGCATTTTATTTGCTCGTACTGGCGAAGTCAACAAACAGTATGTTGCTTCAGATATTTAATCGTGTTCTTTAAAAGTTTATGGTTGACACGTTGACAGTCAGCAGCACAGCAGCACAACATTTCATCAGTCTAAAATAAAATTAAAATATGACCTTTTGTTAGTTTATGGCTGTTGGTTTATTGTTTTATATAAAATTTGTTTGTTTTGCTAGCAAGTTTTAATATATTCTAATAATTTTGTTAACATTTCTGGCACAAGTCAGCATAAAAATTTTAATAGTCCTTGTAAACAGTACAAAAAGGAAAGCAATATTTTATGTGACATCATGGCAAATAGAAATTTTAAATTTTCAATGATGCCTTATTCGTGTATGAGGCATAAAATTGGGACAGCGGATTAAGAGTAAGAAAAAACTTTGCGATTTCATAAAGAAAATTATTCCACGTACGGGAGGGCAAGTTTGAGCGAATAATATTTGAAAAGATTTGACAAATAAAGTTTTGTAATTTTATTATTAATTATTCCATACACATTCTCACACCAAGGAAATTAGGTCGAGCCTTAGTTCGCTGCTTGTAATGTGGAAACATATAAATTTTTCTGTTCACTCAGCAGGTGACCAATTCTAGGCATAATAAATATTTTATTGAGTTTGTTAACTGCTTGTTAAGTTTCCAAGTACTTTCTGATGCCCTCTGAAGCCTTAGTTAGAACAAAGCAGTTTCTTGAGATCATTTGACATTGTGTGTGCCAGAAATTTTGTTCTGTGTACTTTGGGATAATTCGAAATTTGAGCACCCGTGAGTGTATGTTGATGTATGATAAATTTTTAGGCAAAAGCCGTTTATTACAAAAATATCTGAAATATGTGCTGTTGGCTGAGGTTGTGAAACAGGACTATGAAGCCTTAAATCCCAAGTGTGACTTCACACTCAGTCATTAATATTGCATTGAATTTTCCTGTTCTGCATTAAAACAGAAATGTTTTAATTGTTGTCAACTTGTCTTAATGACGAAGGCATAGCACTGGTTGCTCCACAATGCCGATAGCGCAGGGCAGCACCCTCCTTGGCTTCCTTACCAGCGAGGTACAAAAGTAATAGTAGTTACAAAAGATTTCCTATCTGTTACTCTGTCTTCATCTATCCTTTTCTTTCCCAGTTCCAACGTTCTTAAAAAAATTTTACAATAATTAAAAAGACAAATTTGTCATGAAGTTGAAATATATTTTTTTAAAGTAAAACTCATTCTCTAATAAAGCGTTTTCTACTCTGCTGTATGAGTTTAAAACTAAAATGGTGTTGCTGTCTTCACTTTATCTTTGGAGTATCTATTCTATTTCACAAACACTAACCAACCCTATCGATAATAACTAACTTTGATATGATAAGGAAAGTTTGAAATAAATTCCAAAAATTTTGAAACACATCATTTTTATCCTGGTTATTCCATGTTCAGCCATTATAAAACAGTTTCAATAATTACTGATACGTGTAACTTGTAATGGCACACTCTGCTCTAATACCTACTGAAATGTTTTCTAGAAAGTTGTTTGGCTTTCTGCTGGAATTTGTTTTGCAAGGTTTTTGGCTGTAAAAACTTTTGATGAGCCTCGTTAACTGCAAGTCACTTTTATAGCAGTATAATAATGTTTAAGATGGTAATAAAAAAGTATATATTTTTTACAACAAAAGTTGACCCTTAGAAAATAATCTGTAAAAGTTTAGGAATTACTCGATACTTTCAAACTCCCAAAAAGAATTTTAGCTTACTAAAGATGACGAAAAAGTTTAGTTTAAAACTGCAACACGAAATTTAATTACCTCTAAGAAAAATAAACTTTATAAATATTTTTCTATGGTTGTGACAAACTCTGAAAGCAGAATTAGGATAGAGCATAAAGGACGACTTTTATTACCACTCGGGCACTCTCTACTCTTTTTAATATTTTTACCATCATTATTACAGTATTTAAAAGAATGAAATTAAAAAATGTGAGTTTAAAATAGTGTAGTTTTAGCAGGTAAATATAGTCCAGCATATACTTGCGTTTTATATGTATTTATTATCTGTTATAAACAAAATTTGTTTGTTGTTATTAAAGGTTTGTGTACTGTAGCTGACGAACTGTAACATTATGTCAATATAATAATTAAGCCAAGATACTTTGTTAGATTTAGATGTCCAATTTAATTCTCAGCCCATACAGAAGAACAAAGCTAAAATTTTTTTGAAGGCCAAAACACAGTCATTGTCTGTATGTGTTAATGTATTCAATAGGGTAACTGGCTGTTAGGGCGTTTTCTTTTCTGGAAAATGTGCAACATTTTTTCACTTCTTCTTTAGAAAGCAACATTTTTAGGGAGTTCTTAACCAGAAATAGTTTTTCGTAAAACATTTTGAAGTAATTTCTAATACATTTTTTGTTTTTAAATCGCATAATGCTGTCATTTTCTATTAAAAATTGTAAGAAATGTTGCATTATATTTTAGAAAAGAAAACAGCTTTAGTGAATTACTTTTTGATTAGAAATTCTAAGCTTTTTAATTCTCAATTGGCGATTTAATAGACTCAATACGTTTCATTACAAAATTTTATATTTTAGAAATCGAATTTTATTTTAGTGCTGGATCGATTTATTTGCATATGCAGTGGGTATGTATTTTGAAAACATTAGAGCCGTTAGACGGAGATACAAATAGATTTAGTAACGTTTTTACTACTTAATTAAGTTTAAAAGATTTGTTGAGCATTTAATTAATAAGTTGATGAAGTACACTATATAGTGACTGATATAATTAAAAGATTATTGTGGATTCGATTCCCTCCTTAAAGTCTGGTTAATTGTACGCCAATAAATTAGAGTCGTATTACGATATTTTCTTAAACTGCAACAGCTGTTGGCTGAATAAGTCAGCAATCCCATTCCTTAGATTCCGAGTTCGACTTAGCACTCAGTCATGAATACCATATAAGAATCGTCATACTGTTGTAGTGCACACTACGGCTTTGCCAGTAGGTGATCCTTAAGCGATGGACTCGGTTATACTCAAGTTCTATTGAGAATAACACACTTAAATTTGCAATAATAATTTGAGCCGATTAAGATGTGCATTCAAATTTGTTGTCTTTCTCGGTTCCAGGTGGTTAAAGAAAATTATATTTATCACATATTGTTGGGAATTGTTGTTTGAATTCTTCAATTTTAAATATGTGCTGATTCTCTTTTCCCAAAATCTTACTAAAAAGAATTAAAGTGACCAAATGATCACATCATATGTTGTCAATACTTGAAATAAGTATTTTTTATATTAAAACAATTAATAGTTGTTGTTGGTTTTTATTTCTCTTACAACTACAATTTGAGTCGGACAAAAGTCAATCAGTTATAGAATAAAAACGTAAGAAAATAAAAAAAGGTGATCAGTGAGTTCTTGTTATGACTTTGATATTTGTTTTAAGCTTCTCACTTATTAAGGTGGAAGCTTGAAATAAATATCTTTAGTTATTCTAAAAATTGTTGGGTAAAGATTCCCTGATGCCCTGCATTAGCCCCAGCGAAACGCGCTTAGGAACTAGCTAAAACCCCTCAATTGAAAACTTTGAATTTTTTAGTAACGTGTTGGGAAAAAGGAATCAGTTTAAAATTAATGTTAAAGAGGAAAAATTATGATTTAGTTTCTTTTGGAGCACAAAAATTATCGCCACAGTAAAATATGCTTAGGGTCTGTGTAGCACCTACCAAAAATCATTTTTTGGCTTCATTGGCCATACAAATAATAAAATTTCTTCGGAACAATTTGCAATTTGAGAGACTCAAGAGGCAGTCATAAAGTTGTATGTAATAAAACAATAGCACAAAAATATGACTGCTTCAATCAATTCTTGTTATCAAATTTCAATTTCAAAAAAACATTAATAAAAACATAATTATGACAAAAGAAATTGGTTTTCTGCTCGATCTTGTTGTCGAACTGAAAAAATTTCATATAAAATATATAGGCATTTTAGCAGGCTTTTTCCTGGATATTTATAGAAAACTCTACAACAGTCTTTTTATGCCTGTTGTTGCAAAGAGCGTATTTTTCACTTTCCCTGCAATAGTTTTCACGAGTGTTTTCCTAATAATGGATTTTTCTTGTCATGTTTTATGTTGCCGGCTCTGTTCTTGCTTTAATGTTGTTGACATCTTTGCTTTTTTCTGTTGCTCCTTTTATTTTCAGATCACTTTTTAAGTCTGTGAGAGTGTATGAAATGAAAATACATGACTTCCTTATTCCTTTTATGTAACATCTTGGTTTTTCTTTCCATTATTTTCTTCTTCTTAATTTTCATTATACTTCCTTTCAAAGTTTGTATCTATTATCATTGTCATCAACATCATGACTCTGCACTGTTGCTGTAAAGTTCCTGTCGTCGTCGTTATTGCTGCTATTTGTTTTTTCTTTTTGTTTGTTTCTTGTTGCTGGTTATTCCATAAATTCTTGAGTCGTTTATTTTTCTTTTTTGCAAATAGCTGCTTTTAGAGTTGTAAGTCACTGTTTGTGTTGCTATAAAAAAGACATTTTTGCATTCAACTTGGCTGCTTATTTGAGTGTGCAAATGTAGCTGTTTGATTTTTTGTGTGATTCTTCTTGTTTCTTTTTCTGTCTCTATTAGAAAAGAAAACCATATAAAGTCTCAGTGAGTATTTGAAACGAGATATCTAGAATATAAAAATGTACAATCAATTAATTTGTATGCCGTCTCTCTCAGAGCAGAAGTAAACCCTTTAACAAATTATTATATCCCTTTTCTGATGAAATAGTAGTTCTTTTTGAATACCTTTTGAATGTCTATCCAATTTCAATCAGAATACGTAAATAATACCAACTGGCACTCGTAGTTTATAGCAAGAGTTTATAAGATTTCCTTATTCAAGTTTTGTGCCCAACTGCGAGTGTGATATTTTGCTAAGTCTATAAAAGCTTCACAAAAGTGTTTGCTGGGAGTCTGCTTCTAGGGAGGTGAGCATTTTTTAGTGCGAAGGACTTTGTATGTTTGTTTTCGATATTTCATTGCTAACATCACAAAAGTATTGTAAATAGAAATAAAATGTTATCATAGTTTTTTTTTCTTTCAAGACATGGAGGACATGGAGCTGCGATTGAAATTAATTTTTAAAGTTATTTTATGGACTTTTGATTCCATTATAAAACAAACAAATAAAACATCCTTGCCTTACAATACAATTTAAGTGCAAATGACATATAATATGAGGATAATTTTTTTGTATACCCTTGTGATTATATTTTATTGTTAATACTTTAGTGGCGGCAAATGACATTATAACGCAGTATCTCATACAATTGTAAATCCGTTACTGACTTGCGTATCTGTGAAACGTGAGGATCATTTAATAAGCTCTTCCTATCTTTAAATGTTAATAAATCAAAGTTCGTCATTGATAAATTTCAATTCGTTTGATTAACGTATTGATGCCATTATGTGCATAATAAAACAATATTCAAATATCCACCTCGGCTTATCTGGGTGAAATGCATCCGAAATGTCAAATTTTTTTGACTACGAGCCATATCCAACTGATTTTGATCGATGGTATTGGATATGTTGGTTTTGAGTACCGCTGTGGTTTCCAGCTCTTTCGCATGATTTGTATTGGCCAGTTCACATGACTCCATGCCCTAAAAACGCTGGTGCCGAGTACAAATAGGGAGTGGGGTGTATGACATGTATCATCGTCTTGATGTGTACATTGAATTGAGGATAAAAGATGTTCATAGTCATCGATCTGTAGCGCTCGTATAGATGACACTAGCGAACCCAAAATCCACGACAAAACCATAACTATTTTGAGATGAACTTGACACTCTCGTGATTGGTTTCCAATTCACCAATTTTTATTTTTGGTCTTCGTGAGCATTCATCCAAAAATGAGCGACATCGCTGAAGATGAAAAAGATTTTTCAACAAAATACTTTTGTTATTAGCACATGTTGCCGAAAGCTGTAATCGTCCATATTCATTCGGCCAAACAGATTGATTCAATGATAACTATTTTGACAGATGTAGCTGCCACGAAAAGTCCTTGTTGGAAGACCATTTCTATATGCCAGATCTGCTATACATAATACAGAGATCTTGCATCGATATAACTGGTTACGTACACAGAGGTTCTTCACAGGATCTAAATTTTTTAGGACTCTTAACAATGAGCGATCTTCATGCAGGTAGGAAAATTATAGGCAGCTGGTTGTTACCAGATATCAGAAACTTAATATTATAATATTTGAAGTATTCGGAGATATTGATAATAAAAAGCAGCTGACAATTCGGTCTTGCCTTGGCCAATTCACCGATCTCTTGTCAGAGAGCAGGATCCACATTTACAGTTGGAATTAATGTAATGTAATTATTCATCGTTATTATAGAAGTATTTTGTAATTAAATGTACATAAATTATAAATTGCATGAAGAAATGGAATCATAAATACGACTGAAAATTTTTCCTTAATTATTTTGTAATAATAACACAAGTACCACGAAAACATGTTAAGCCCTAATAATTTATGGTTTTAAATGCACTGACAGGAAATTAAAATGTGAACCGTATATGTGAAAATAATGACTAAGAAACTTCAAAAGGAGCCTTAAAAGAAGTCATTCCAACCAACCCCATTACGGAGTATTAGAATGGTGGTGCAGAACGTTTTTCATTTTTACAAAATTTATAATTTTTTCTTTACTTCTTAAAATCTTCTTATTTCTAAACAAATTAACAATTTTCATTCCCAATAGGTACCTGAAATGAAACTGGGACCTGACCAAAATTATGCACTGTACTTTGAAGATAAATAAAAACAAGACAACTTTAATTATAAATAAAGGACAGTTGTGCTTACAACATTAAAAAAAAATCCAACGAGAGAAGCAACATCTAATCCACATTGAAAAATTGTAATTGCTCTTTTCGTAGGTATATGATTTACGACAGTCATAAATCATCTCCACGAAGCAAAAGTTGCGACGACAAACAGTATAATGAAAAGGAAATATGTGAGTAGAAAGAAAACACTGTAACATCATAATAAATTGAAACAAACAAAAAAAAAAAAAACATTCTTGTAAATTTTCTTAATAGACAACATTTTTCTTATGTTTTCCATCTCACCCTGCAGGTATAGCAGGACTTCCTGGCGCCCAACAATCTCACAAAGAAAAATAAATTTAAACATGCATGTAAACTTGTTAATAAAATAAGTCTTTTGAAGAGTCTTGTCAGAACAACAACAACAACAACAAAAATAAATATATATATATATATATATATATATATATTTTTTTTTTTATTTTACCAATAAATAATTAAACCTTGTATTTTATTTAGGCACTTCAGCCTTTATTTGCTAAAGGTTTACTTAAACCTACTTATGGAGACTATACTATATATATATATATATATATATATATATATATATATAGAAAGTTCCCTTCGAATTATTAAAACCAATTCAATAATTTTATTTAAAAATTTATTTATTTATTTATTTAATAATATTTGCTACATATTATAATGCGTGCTTTTTCTCTTTTATAAAATAGTTTTAAATACAAGATTTACTAATGGATCATCTTAAGGAGTGCAAATAATCCAAATTAACAAAATTCCCATTTATGGCAGGAGCTCGCTATTTCTTATCGTCAAACTCCTCTGTACCTTCAGCTATCTCGCAGCAGGTTACCCCAAGCAATTGCAATATGCTTTAATCCACAGCAACTGATTGATGTCATTCAAGAAGACAAACATATTTGGTTTGATGTTAATTCTCTTAAGGTGGCATTATAAATAGAAGCTTTGTCCTGTTGCAAAGCCGAGCAAATCGTTCCAATATATTCCTTTTAAGGAAAGCTGACTGTAACACAATCTGGTAAGTCTTCTCAGTCACTTTCGCAATTTAAAATTCTAGAGCAATTGTTTCGTAATACCTTTAAGCAGTCGCAGACTATAACTATATGTTATCTAAAAAGAATAATGAAAATTGATTTTACTCCCTGCGCTACCAAGTTAGTAAATATCGTTCTGTAGCACAATTTAACAAAAAAAAAAAAACTTCTGAACTTTCGATTATGTTTTTCACAGAACGATATCAAGTGGCATCGTAGGGCAGGCAATAATTGTGATAAACGCAAGCAAATTTAATTACTTCTGGCTCTTATTGCAAAAAAAAAAAAATAATAACTGCCTGGCCCATGATGACATTCGATATTGTTCTGTTGACAAAATGCAGTGAAACAAAAAAAATTTTGGAGTTAATTTTTGTTTAAACAAAATATTTGGTGGCAAACGATATCAAATGACATCCTACGTCAGGCAGAAATATACAAATACACAAACATGATTTTTGTTGCAAATATTGAGACCATAGTAGCATGTCCATCTCAACGTTACAAAGATTAAAAATAATGTGGCCTATACAAAATCGAAAAAGTTAGCATCGTTTGTTTTTTATAGAGTGATACAAGTTTAAGTCAAAATAGAACGTAGTAATATATTTTTTATATCAATGAAACGGTCTTATTTGAATAGAAAATTTTATGACATTAATGCTTAAATATGATTTCGTGGCCGCCACGACTGGCGTGTACAAAGCGCAAACTGGAACACCAATTTTCACAAACAGTAACATTCTGACCATCATCGCTTTTGAAGACATATGGGCCAATGACTCCGCCAGCCCATAAAGCGCACCAAGCAGTAATTTTCTGTGGATGTGATTGTGTTTCGACAAAAGTTTGTGGACTCTTCTCACTCCAAATGGGACAATTCTGTTTATTTACGTACCCATTAAACTAAAAATGGGCTTCATCGGAAAATACAATTTTGAATGGACGAAGTGCACAATAAGTTTGACGAACAGAACCATTATTTTGATTAAAAATTTCCACAATTTTCACGCTTTGGTTTGGTGTAAGTTGATCCATAATGAAATATCAAATCAAACTAAACAAAAAGCAACTATCAGCTGTTAAATGCGTGGTCAAATAAAGCAGTGATGCCATCTCAAAGTTGTATCACTCTATAAAAAACACCCTATGCTTTTAATTACATGATCAGGGGGCAAATTACAGCACTCGTTATCGAACGAAATTACGAAATATTTCAATAGAGTTTATATGGAAATATTTTAAAATTTTGAATCGTATCGAATGCCGTAATTTGCCCCCAGGATGATATATGAATCTCTAATTGATGTTCCAAGACGTCAGACGGCATAGGGCCCATGGGACATGTGTCATCAACTTATTTGTAAAGATTCCTGTGAATATCTACAACGTTGAGGTAAAGACAATTAGGGTATTCACACTGTATGCTTTTTAGTCATATTATCATAAAGCCATATTATGTTAAACCACTTTAAAAAACTTGTGGTTTCTGTTGTGCTCAGGTACGATTTCATTTTGTCATAAAATAGCTACAATCCAAACTTGAGTCAAAAGCTTGAAACTCTTTAAGCAACGTTTTTCCGATTTCCACCTCCAAAAATATATATTCATATCAAGGCAATAGTTGTTTAGGTTCATTTAGCTTACTAAGTAATGACGTGTTATTCTCACTAGTAATATAATTCGTTATATTTTATGACTTATGACTTTATGATTGCAGTACGAATACCCCAAATATACATTTTTATTCTTCTGATATTAATTTTCGTATACATCATTATTAAATTGTTCATTGTTTTTTAAATGAATTTCTTAAGGTTCAATGAAACTGCTGTATTTTGAAATATGGTTCACTGAAGCACAAATGGCCCTACCTAATATTTTGATTAAAAAGAAAAATCATGTAAACCTGCCAAAAATTAAAGTGTCCTTGCCAATATAGTGTTATTATATAGTGATTACTTAAATGAATGGCTTTGTAATTCAAAAAAGAAAAATCGATATGACACTATTTTTCAAGTGGAGCATTTTGCATTTTATGTAACGATGTACTCTTCAACGTCTAATCTTATTTATGAATATACTCGTAAAAGATAAATTTACACATATTCTGCTCACATTAAATTTTGTGATTTGATGAAAATTCATTACGCGCAGACAACAAGTAAAATCTGCGATGATATTTTGTACATAAAAGCAATTTGTCTCAAAGCAATTTGCTGTAGTTAGCAATTCGAACACATTTCAAAGGACTCAATTTAATTATCTTGAATGAAACTCTCTTCCATTTAATCAATTAATCATCCTGCAGCAGAAGATTAATAATCAATTCCTGCAAAGTACGAAATTAATAATTTGCCAGAATTGATGAAACCACAAGGCAGCCTATTTTTGCAGCAGTTAAGCTGATTGTTACACACCGCATTTACCCATTCTATCACACTTCCGAAATTATTATTTATACAATTTATTGCAGGACATTTTAGTTATTAAAGTTTGTTTTTGTTCCTTATTGAGTTGGAAGTTACGAAAAAAAATGTTAGATACAATTCGGTGGAAATAATTAATTGCTGCTTTTGATTATTCAGGAAAAAAAAGGTTGCCTTTTTTCTGGAAATTCTATTAATAGGAAATTATAATTATACAACATATTGATTGTTTGCTTTTTGATTATAATCACAGTCATATTGTTTTTTTTTTGTCATGTTGGAGTTTGATTTGTAATTAGCCCTCTATAACTAATTAACAGTTTTAATTAATTCAATGCGTTTTAGAAGCGAAGGAAAACTAACAAACGATATCGCATTGGATTGACTCGGTAACATCAATATGCTCAGAAGAGAACGAGAAAACGTTTTCTTTATGCTTATGAAAAAAAAAATTTTTAACAAATTTGGCCTTGTTAAGAAAATGCATCGATTATTTTACTGTAGTAGAGACAAGTGTAACTTTTGTATCCTTTTGGCAAAAGGATGTTATACAAAAACTTTCAGTTCATACAATATTGTTGAACAAGTGCGAAAAGTATTTTCGCTGGAGCTTATTTTCGGCAGAACTAATTGTAAGCAAACAGCTGACAAGACCAATTTTGTTATACGTTAATAAATGCCTCCAGAGCTCTAGGTTATTGTTGCATGATTTGTTTCTCGTCGTTATTAAAGCATCGTCACCATAATTGATGCTTCGAAAAGTAAAGTAATTAATTTTTAACCTTTAATATAATCGTGGATGCTGCACGTTGCAGCTGCATCATTTCCTTAACTTTTCCGTAAAATATGATTACAGTTTTTATTTGTTACCCGAAAACTTTATGTTTAAATATTTCGCAGCTTATCTTTAAATTAATATATAATAAATATAAAAAGTCAGTTTTCACAAGTTTTCGAAAAGAAAATGTATGTGAACGGCTTAAAGCTTTAAGTTTGAAATTCAAAACCAATATCGGTTAACACTATCCCAACAACCATGAGTTCAATGGGATTTCTGTCAGCTCTGGGCAAGAAATTTTAAAGTTTTTTTATGTTGCAACTTTAAGGTGTTCGTCGAAGTATACTGTATTGCACTTTGCCAATCATATTTGGCTTCTCTTTCTTTTCGGTTAAATATTTTTCGCTGGCATTATTTCGGCCAATTGGTAAATCGTCTTGTGTTGTATTTTAAATTAATTTCATGCTTTAAGTGAATTATTCTTAAGTTGTCATAAACAATTTCAAGAATCTAAATTAATATTCTTTATATTTTTTGTATAACTTTAACTGAAAATTAAACATATTTAACTTTCGCCTACGAATTGTAAAACTTCATATATTTTCTGAAATTTATTTGTTAACCACCCAACAAATAAATTTCATATTATAATAGTATAATGGTAGTATGTCAAATAGTTAATTTAATTATATTTATATATTTTCCTTTTTATATATTTTAGGTCTTTACATTAATAACCCACTACAAAAGAGAAGAAGTCAATATGATTCTCAACTTATGATCTGGAAATAACGAAAATCTGCACGCCTTCTAATGATTTTTACAACGGGAAGGTTTTATTCTTTCGTCACCCCTTCAATGATGTTATTTAAAACTGATTTTATATGCTGTTTCTATTAAATTATTGAAATGATTGCGAAAGGTCTTCAACTATCAGTGTCTCTGAAGGATCGAAAACTCAATAGACATTTTCATGTCATGGGCCAACGTAAGTTTTATACAGTGTTGTTCGAAACCTAAGCAACTTTTCCTAGGGAGCTAAACAGAGTCTTATATATTTGTTTTAAAATTATTTATTGAAAAAAATGCTTATAGTTATAATTGTCGCATGTCCTTACAGTCTAATAATAACATAATGTATTTAAGCCTTCTTCTTAAAAAAATAACCAAAACAAAAAATCGAAATCAAATGCAGATCTTGCTGGATTATAAAAAAAAAATAAAACAATATTGTTAGGTTAATTTTCATTTATATATTTATAGTTAAATTAAGATGAATACTACCAATTGTATTAGTAATGCAAATAATTGCAAAGTTTAGGCAGGTTGTTCAAAAGTTAAAAACTTTTATACATAAGTTGTATAATTTTAAATAAAAGTACTGATAAATAAATATGTATGTAAGTTTTAAAACTAAAAATTATTAGTTAAAAAAGTGTAGAAAAAGAAATTGGCAACTTTTGTAAATCTAATGCATAAAAATACTTATAAACTTATAACTAAAATTTATATTTCAAGTCATAGAAACAGTTTCCCAAACATAAATTGTCCTCTTAAAAGAAAATGTTAAGAAAACATTTATATATTAAAGAAGTAACCGAAAAAAACTATTATTTCTATATATGTTAATATAAAAGAAAAATATTGTGATTTAGTAATATAAAAATTATAGTTGAAAAAAGTTATACGTGCTGTTTATGATGAAAAATTAAGCGAATTGAATAAAGAAATTGTTAATTTAAAAAACTTATTTATACTGGCTATTTTATTTATTAGACACATGAATTAAATAAAGAAATCGTATATGCCGAATATATTATTTATTAAACACATGAGAGCGAATTAGTAAATTGTGGCAATTTCCCGTTTTTATTTTATTTCATACAGTGTTGGCAACCCTACCCAGTTTGTCCATCAAAAATTTTTAAATTGTTGCTGTAAAACACCAGGCCCCCATAATCACAAGGAAATGGACAATTTACTTTAAATTTACATTAACTTATTAGTGGCGCCTGAAAGTATGCTGCAAAAACTAAATTTCAATTTGAAAGAACAACTTTTTGGTCTGGTAATACCTCGGCTTTTATATTACTTTGATGGAAAAAAAGTATCCATCTGAGAATTATGGTCGCCTATTGATTTCACGATTTTACAAATCTTGTTTTCAAGTTCTTTTGCCATATTTTTTGTTTTTTTTTTTTTAAATAATCTGGTTAAAAATCATTTTATCCACAGCAATTTTCATTAGGGTTTCATAATTCCCAGAAGGTATCACATTCACGCATATAAGTGTTTATTTTATTTTTCACTTGCGCCTGAGTTACAAAGTATATAGAATGTTTTGATTTGTATATGTTTATTTGCATAAAAAGCCCCTGCTAAAAATTATCTGCGCCTGAAACTGTTTTTCTTGCGTGGCTCTATCACGGCTGTTTGCAATTTGTCCACTAGGGTTGCCAAGTCTGTCCTAAGAAACAATTTTAAAGCGTGTTATAGGAATTCATTGAAATGCACTTTATTGTGTACACGCACTTACCTTACTTATCAATGTATACTTGCGATTTATACGACCTTAAGCTTTTCTATACGAAACCGACGAATAAGTATGTATACAATTGAAATTAATTCACACATCTGTTGTCTATATGAACATGCACATATAAAAATTTCTTATGGATTATGGAGATAATGTACGGTGTGAGGAAAATCTTCCTTCATAAGTGTCTCTATTATTTTTATTGGCAGCCCTTTAAGAGGTCTTAAGATGAGAAATTTGTTTGAAGCTGGGTTTTTAATACCAGGCTCACATTTTTCATAGAAGAAGTAAAAACAATTCGTTATTGATTAATTTACACTTTAAACGGGAATAGGCATGCAATCATAAATATGTATGGATGTATGTAGTACATGTAATGCTTCAATTGAGAACTTTGGTGCGAACATACATACATACATACATACATATTTGCATGCGGTATGTATGTAAGTAAACCAGTTTGTTTAGTTTTAATCCATCGTTGCTTCTTCCTTCTCTCTTCATGTGTTGCCAAATTGATTTTAAGAAATAATATTATGGATCAAAAAATAGGTAAACATCGTTCTTTATTTAACTTGCAGATGAATATTTTACGATTATTATTTTCTAAAAAAACACCACTTTTACATGAATATATATGCATGATCATAAGAAACCAGCTTTATGATAAGATCTCTTGAAATAAAACGTAATATTTCCTTTTTATTATACTTAATATATATTTCTAATTATCTGTTTATTATTTTGTATACATTTTTTTTTATTTATTTCTTATGTAATTCACATGAAGATATTTGAAATCATTTACACTAATTTTCCAAGTCCAGTTTGTTATAATATCCAGCAGCTTTAAATTAATGTACGTCCTTACATTCTTATATTTGTGTATGAATGGCAACTTTTGTTGAGCTGACAAAAATAATTACTCTTGTACAAACACATATATGTATGTCTGTATGTTCACATGCTCGTATATTTTGTGTATGTTTCTTTTGATCTGTAAATATTTACATATTTACATATTTATATTATTAAAGTTTTCATGCTGTAATAATGCAATTAGTACTGTGCTGTTCTGCTAATAATCATGACTGCCCGATTTTCAATTCGTATTCTCTTTATTTACATTTTCTTCATTTAATATTTAGGTAGTATGTGTACGTATCGTCACTGAAAATGCAAAATGATCGTATTATAATTATATATAGTTCACATGATAAACAAAAAGCTATTATGACAAAATCTTGTTTGTTTATTATTTGCATTATTAAAAAAGAATAAAAAAATTAATTGCTTTAAGTTAATAAAATTTAAGTTGCTTGGCACCTCCGGGGGGCATATCATAGCTCTCTCTTTCGATCGAAATTTGTATATGAATTGTATAGAAATTACGATCCATATCGAATGCTGTACTATAGGCTCTTTTTTCGTTAGAACATACAGAATTGTCTCAAAACACATACATAATTAAGTGATTAATATATTTATTATGTTTATGTATGGACGCATTTTATATCAAACATATATAAATTTGATATAATGACAAATTTTCCATTTGCTGATTTAGAGTTTTGCATTTTCCGTGACGATATACTCCTTGCTGGTATACATAATATATGTATGATGGGTATGTATGTATGAACATATGTCCGTGTTTTTAATGCTTGTCTTCTTTTGATCTCTAAGTATTCACATATTTACATACTTATAATATTCACACTGTAATAATGCAATTAATCCTTGTGCTGCTTTCCTAATAATCATGACTGCCCGATTATCAATTTGTATTCTCTATATTTACACCTTCTTAATTTAATAAAAGAAAATACTGTGGTGTTTATATCGTCACTGAATATGCAAAATGACCTTAATATAATTTTATAATGATCACATGACAAACAAAATGCTATTATGACAAATATTTCTATATAAATGTATTATTAAGAAAGTATAAAAAACTATTTGTTTGCTGTGGAAAAATAAACTTAATTGCAAAATTAAGTTTATTTCGATTTAAAAAGATCACCTTCATTAGCATTCATTTCCCTGTATTATTTCTTAACTTACATACAAACAATATAGAGGAATCGAAGTCAATGTTCTTTCTCATGGACTGCGAATGAAGGGGCTCTTTCTTAAAGCAGTAATAGGCCATTAGAAACAATAGGTCCTTTAACCGTTATGAAATTTTCAATTTTCGCTTTCGTCACATAAAATTAAAAATAAGCCCACATACTTCAAAAACGGATTTGTTTTGAAAAATACTGGGAAAACTAAGACTTCAAACAAAAATTCAGCCATTTCTAAAAAAATTTTTAAAAATGGATTTTCTGAACAAAGAGGCACGTACCCTTTTTGAAATTTTCAAAATTTTTTTTAGAAATCGCTGAATTTTATTTTTACCAATATTTTTCAAAACAAATCGGTTTTTGAAGTATTTGGGCTTATTTTTAATTTTATGTGACAAAAGCGAAAATTGAAAATCTCAAAATCTCTCTTTATTCCAAAAATCGATTTTAAATTTTTTTTTTTTAGAAATGGCTGAATTTTTGTTTGAAGTTTTATTTTTGCCAGTATTTTTCAAAACAAAACGGTTTTTGAAGTATGGAAGCTTATTTTTAATTTTAAATGACAAAAGCGAAAATTGAAAATTTCATAAGGGGTACACCTCTTTGGTCAAAAAATCGACTTTTTTCATAATTGTCTTAGAAATTGCTAATTTTTTGTTTGCACCCTTATTTTTCGCAATATTTTCCTAAACAAATCGATTTTGGAAGCTGGGAAGCATATTTTTCATTTCATAGGACAAATGCGGAAATTGAAAATTCCACAAGGGGTAGTACCTCTGGCAAAAAAAATTGACTGTTAATTTTTATAGCTTCTAAAATGACCCTGTCTTATTTATTTGTCTTTTAAGTATTTTCTTAACAATATGGGATTTCAAATACTTCAATATTTACAAACAAAAGTATTTCACATTGTTTTGCTGTATCTAAACCACCATGTTCTTCCGATCTAGAATTGGTGACACATCTCTGAACTCAACTTTCTATATATCGGAAACAGCGATTAATATGTAATATTTTAATCAAATTATTTCTGATGGAATCTGTGTTTAGAATTCCGTTTCAAAAATTCATTTATTGAATATCATTCAAGCATAAATAAGAACACTAGGCGTCATTCGAAATCATCGTACGCTTCAAAAACTCGCGAATATGACATTTTATATTTTTTTTATTGAAAATAAGCAACATTTTATGGATCTATTCAGCCATTTCATTGCACATATCCTCAATTTTCGCTTTCGTGTAAAGAGAATGACAAATCATTGGCATTTTTTTAGCTATTAAATATTATATTTCTGGCAAAAAGATTTCATGTTATTTGTCGTTAAAATTGTCCCCAATTTCACTGCCGTTTCTAAAAAAAAATTAAAAAGAAAATCTTTAAATAGAGAATAAATTGAATTCAATTATATTACAAAAAAAGGAATCAGAATAAAGTTAAATATATTCTCACAGATTGAATACATATCCAAGGAAATATTTGGTATGTGTGCTTCAGATCTTGTGCCTGCTACTGAAATGTTTTTTAATTCATTATCCCTTCAAGATATAATAAATTAAATCATTTCTTAATCAATCAAAAGAAAATATATATGGCATACATTATGAAACATTAATCATTATACCAGAAAGGAATAGAAATATTTGAGGAATTCACAAAAAGTATCTTAAAAATAAAAGTGATGGTATAAAGCTCAGTGTATTGAAATATTAAACTTAAAACATTCTGCCGGTACTCGCTTAATTTTACCCTACGGGCATATTTTTAACTTAACATGGAACATGTTTCCAGACACTCCGTCTGTGCTTCCAATCTGCATTTGTGTTTCTAACATATTATATATTGCAACGATTTTTTTAGTAAATTTATTTTAGTTGAAATATTTACTAAAACTTAATGTTTCTTATTTCTGTATGGACTGACAATCTTAAAAGGTTTTACTACAATTGCTCTTAAGTCTTATTAATGTCTAAAACAAGATAACGAAAATATTGCCAATCGATTTTGATATAATTGAATTTAAATGCTTTAATATTGAAGCACATTTTAAAACGCTATTGTGAAGTCCCTAAATATATGAGATGTAATTTATAATATTTTTCTACCGTTTTATAAAGGGTTAATACAACAAATTTGCATAAAAATTTTTTTTCATAAGTCTCTAATGAATACATCAGGCTGATGGAACTTAAATCTAAGACCTAATAAAATTGATTATTAATCTCAGATTAAACAATTAATAAACGAAATATAATAAACGTTTCATTAGGTAAAATCAAATAATATATTTTTATTATTTTATTGTTGAGACTACACTATGCAATACTTATGGGATTTTGTATGCAATTATTATTTGGATTGTGTAAAAATCTGGCTGAGAGTTCTACCAGTAACAGATACAACTACAATTTTATTTGATAATGCTACTTCTCCGTAGATGAAACTTATTTATCAAGATGTGACCATAGATTAGGTGAATTTGCAGAAAAGTTTTTCATATGAAATTCGATATATCCAGAGGATTAATATTCTATAAACCTTTATGTTGTTGATACAAGTCAAAGATTTTGATATTAATAATATTAATAGTTTTTAGGTTTATATCAATAAAAATATTGAATCAATAAAAAATATATAAAAATTATATTAAAATAAAAAAAGTATTATTGGGATATGTTGTTTAATACTTAATTTTAATTTAATTGTACCATTTTTGCAGGGTTAATAGTTTATAAAACTGAGAGAGAGATAACTTCACTGAAGCTAAATCAGAGCTCTAAGCGATCTTTTACCCAAAGCCAAGTTTCCTGAATTTCGATATATGGAACATCATCTATTTAACCTATTAAATGATTTTTATGTGGTTTGTTAAAATCTTGCTAAAAAAGTCAATGTGATCAATTGACGGGTTTTAGTTAGTCCCTACGCGAATTTCACTGGGGCTAATGCAGATCATCAGGGAGCCTTTAATCAACATTTCTTAGAATAACTAAAATTATTTATGTCAAACTTCCACTTCAATAAGTGAGAAGTCTAAAGAAAATTCCAAAGTCATATCCAGAACTCACTGATCACTTTTTCTTTTTTATTTTCTTACGTTTTTATTCTACAACTGGTTGGCTTTTTTCCGACTCTAAATGTGATTATAAGAGAGTTAAAGACCAACAACAATTTATTTAGAGAATTGACTATATATGTTGTGATCAATTGATCACTTTGAATTTTTTAGTAAGATTTTGGGGAAAAAGAATCAGCACATAATTAATATGAGAGAGGTTTAAAAAATTACAGTTCCAAGAAAACATGTACGAATTTGATATTTTATTCTTGACTACAAATAAACATCACTTATGCCAAGTGATTTACACAGCTGCAGCATTATATATGCTATTACACAAACTATAAATATCTTTATGAATTAAAACAATTTTTATATTGTCGTCGTTATTACAATTCATACGACAAATTGCTACCAACAAATTCGGTGCAGTTCATTTCATATCAGTTGTGTTCCTGGCATTATGTGTTAACAAATGACTTGATTGGGAAATAATCACGGCTACAGAACACTACTGCCATTAATTAATTTTTCTAAATATTTAAAAAGAAATAAATAAACGCACGAGATTATCTCTTTTGTTTTGTCTACAATTGAATATTAATAACAGAAATACTTTTTCACAACGACAGTGTTTACACAACTGAACTGAAAAGCAATTTAGGCTGATTCAGAATTTAGTTATAAGCTCAAGTGAAGTGGGAACTATTTTGAGTTGAATTCGATAAGTTATTTGTTATAAAACAATACATAAAGTTTGATGGGGACTCCCAACAGATCGCTTACACTTACTTTAAGTATGTTCCTGGAAATACAAGTGACCACATGTTAGCCAAATTAAATGATTGAAATTATAACCTAAAAACAAGCTCGTATATATTTATATAAAACTTAATATCTTTAACAAAAACAACACTTACTAACCAACAACAAATTCTGCTACGTAGTATTATGACTATAAAAGGTAAATGGTATAACCAAGTCCATCTAAAGAATGTTTGTCATTAAAACGCACGTCCCAGGAAAAAGGAAATGTTTTTTATTATTTTTTTTTTCGTTTCAACTATTTAGTAAAAGTCTTTTAAAATATAATGGACACGCACAAAGCAGCATACTAACACACACATGCATGTATATGTATTTGCTCGCTTTTCTATGTGTTTGTATGAACGTGTTTTTATGTGTAAATGCTTCGCATATCCCAACAAACATAACGTAGAGTTTTCGTATTTTGTTGATTTATCCTCGATGATGCTTTTAACTTTTGTTTGTATTGTGATAGATAGATGGATGCATAATATTCTAAATGGAATTTTTTTTATTTAATCATTCATTTTGCACAGGTCCAATTATTTACCTGAAGACTGCAGACAAACCGTAGAGTTTTGCAAAAAACAAAGAAAAAAAAAAGAAACAATTCTGCAATATTTAAAATAAAAATTTTTTTAAAATCTATTTCAAATGTAATGAAAGCTGGTACTTTAAATTTTTTTTTTTTTAGGGAACCCCATATTTTCGCAGTTCAGATCGAGTACAAGCACGCACTGCTCATTCTATCTTCCCATAATAAATTTGATTTATTCTGGCGCAATCAAATGAATAGGGTGCTGGTTCTATTCACTATATAATTAATTTATAACTGCTACTATTTGAAAAATTATTTTGAGATATAATAACAATAAGAATAAAGTAAATTTTTTATTAAAAATTTTATCTTTTAGTTTTTTATTACCTCCCTTGAGAGGGCGTATTTACAAAAAATATATTTTGAATTTCATATTAAACTGTTTGCTGGTTTGTATTACGTGTCACATGTTAATACTTTTAACACATGAAACCATAAAGTATGGCGAGTGTTGGCGTTTTTTTTTTTTGTTATTCAAGAGAAAGTTGTCTCGTTTATAAGGATGTGTAATATTTATCGGCGTTGCCAGTTATGTTAGAGTTACATGATCTTTTTTTAATATATATATATATATATATATATATATATATATGTATATATATCCGGGATAAAAGCTGTTTATACTTCTATTAATTCGATATAAGAACAAGCGCTTTGTATATTTAAAATTTTTTTTAGTTTTTTTAATGTAAATTTTATTTTTATGGCGTTTTCTAAAAAACATGTAACAATTTTTCACTTATTTTATAAAAAAAGTGGCGGCTTGGAAAAGTTTTGAAATGGCACAATGTTGCCATGTACGTGTATTGGTTTATGAGTTATAGCCATTTTAGTGAAAACTGCAATCATTTCGAAATATTTGAGTTAATATTTTGAAAACCTGAAATACAATTCGTTTTTAAATTAATTACAATTAAATTTTGGTCAAACTATTAATTTAATTTATATACTTAGCATTTCTATATCACAACTTCGGAGATCTATGAAATAAATTACATATAAATACAACACTAAAAACATACATTAATATTCAAATACATTATGTACAGCCCACGCCATATGCGTGACTACGCGTAGGATGCAATAACTTATATGCGTCATTTCGGTCGACCAGATTTATTTATAACATTTACGTGTAATCCGCAACATTTACTTGTAGTTCGCTGGCAAAAGTCCTACCGACCGCCATGATATAATTTCCCGTGTTTTTAAGCAGAAATTGAAAGCGCTTATGGGTTTTAGCGTAAAATCTAAAGTGTTTGGTGAAGTAAAGTTCTGAATGTATTTTGTGGAGTGGCAAAAGCGTGGTTTGCCACATGCTCACATTTCAAAATGGTTGGTGACAATGTTATATGTTCTGAAATTCCAGATCAAATAAGTGATCCCAAATTATATGATGTTGTTGTGCAAAATATGATACACAGTCCATGCACAGCCCACGTCATATGCTTGCCATTTTTTGTTGAAAAGTGTGAAAAATATTGCATTGTTTTCCAGAAAAGAAATCGACATTAGTTTTACCTAGTACCCTGCAGAAATTATTAGAGTATATGATCTGTTTTAAGTAAAAAGCAGTAGATGCAACATGGTCCGATGTTATGCAAATATGCACTATGATGACTAAAAAAAAAAAAGATATTTGGAAATACTCGCCATACATGTTACAAAAAAAAAAAAAAAATTAATAAATAAATACCGCGGGGCAGTAGCGTAAAATGGTTTCAAATCCAGTTTTCTGTGATAATCCATGGAGTAATGACATGAAGTAATTTCATGACTAACTCTGCGTTAATAATATGCGGAGTAGTTACTTGGATTAGCTTTTTGAACTACTCTGACGTTATTTTTTTTCTGGACCATGTAGGTATTCTTTTAGGGCATCGTAGTGTAAAATGGAGCATGTTTTTCCCATACATTTGGATTACTTTTGGACTGATCCTGGTCCCTTGTGGAATACTCTTTACACGCGTGTAAGAAGTAGTCTCGATATCTGCAGGGTAGTTACGTTTGTTGTTTTCCAAAATATGTTTATTGTGTTTTCAATTAATTTAAAGTTTAAATTTGTTGAAATAAGCTAAAACGTTTTATTATTTTGAAATTTAATTGAAGCCTACTGATAGTTTGGTCCAAGAATCAACAAAACTCTGGTATATATACATACTTAACCCCGCAATAAATAAAATTCTTGTATTTTTAATAACTAGATTAACTAAACAAAAATCTAAAATATATTACATTTCACTATTCGAATTTCTCTTATGGTGAAATTTTTCAGTTTCTTGCATTTTTTATTTGCTTTTTAATCAAAGCGAATTAAAAAGTTAAAGATAAGTTTTAAAACACACTCAAAACATTTATGAATCAAAATATAAGTGTTATTCTAATAAAAATGCGACACTCTTTTCTCACAATAATACTTGTATTTTGGTTTATTATTATTTTATATTTATTTTAATATTTATTTTTACTTTTTAGTTAAGTGTTCCTATTTTAAAAGTAAACGTGCCTCGCATGTGTGTAGAATTGCTCACACATTATGAGTGCATAAAAATTCCAAGTGATCAATTGAGGGATTTTAGCTAGTTCCTATGCGCATTTCGCTGGGGATAATGCAGATCATCAGGGAACCTTTGCCCAATATTTCTTAGAATAACTAAAGATATTTATTTCAAACTTCCACATTACTAAATGAGAAGCTTAAAAATGTGTTTTGCTTAATACTGAAATATCTAAGTGACGTGTGTAAAATTAATAATAGAAGTAGGAACGAGCAACGCCCAGCACTTGCATTCCTGGTTGGGGCCAGTAAGTGTTCGGACACACATAAGCGTATTTCGGAACGTTTAGGATTCTCTATGATAACTACTACTCGACCTGATGCAAACAAGAACCAGAGTTAGACATCTTCTCTGTAATTAGGCGGTTTGATTGACATCGCTAATTGATTATTAGAGCTAGAATATAATAACTGCGCAGCACGGTGTTTGGAGTTGGTCTACCCCGTATTACAGCTGGTCTAAAAAACAACTTGTGAAGCACTCAAACATAATATTTTCTAAAATATTTCACAAAATACCAACTACCAGATCTGTGTGTCTCTATTCAAAATACTTTCAAGTTTCAGTGGCTGGTCACACTGATATTTATCTATCCTTTTATCCCTCATACGCAAACAGATTATGGTCATTTATTTTATTTTCTCTTTTTTTTACAAAAGCAGCAACAAAATACCAAGCACTGATGTCATTTTACATATGTTTTTACCTTTATCGTCGTCATCGTCATCGTCTATATACATGGTTACTGCCACATCGGTTGTCATCAAAAGCATTTACGTGTTCAAGCATTAGCAATTAGTTTAAAAGTGTACACAACGATGGCAAGCAAATATGTGTTTGACCATTTTCAAATATTAAACCATTTTGTGTTGTGGCATGTTTTCACATGATTTATGAAAGTAGTTTTTTCCTTTTAATGCTTCCTCTATTTCACATATTCGTGTGGGATATAAACTGTCGTTACATATTATTGATTCCACAACTAACATTCAAAACTAGAAAAATATGTGTATGTGTATGCGGGTGTGTTACATGCAGGATGTGTGCTATTCCAAACATATTGAAATAAAATAAATGTGTTATATCTCTATCACCCGTACAGGCGAAAATGGTTTGTTAGTTTTAAAAACATGTTGAAATACACCAAAAATTGACATCATCCATATTTAAAAACTGAATTTGCATTAACTTTGATTAGCTTTCAATTGCGGGTGTATATGAGTGACTTTATGCGAGCAACAACATAAAGTGTTAAAATAGCATTTATTTTTGATAAAATTTATGAATTTTTTGCAAGAATTATGAAACTTTAATAGATAAATGGAACCACATATTCTGATTGCTTTAATTATCCTTAATGTTAAGTAGATGGAGCACGTGATCTCTATAATAAAGATTTATATCACTGCCATAACTTTAACGTTTTTCTGTGGAACAATATTGTCTGTCTATCACCGAAACGTTAGCTAATTTAAGTGCTTTGAAACTTATAACAGCTGGCATTAGTAACAAAATTGCTTTAGTAGAGGCCAGAAGTTTACACATTATAAGTGTTATTACGACTACTAGAAATAAGTTAAAATTTACAGGGTATCGAAAAAAAGTTAAAGTTGTTTTCTAATTTATTTTTATCTTGTACACTAAAATGGCTTAATCAGGCCACACACTACCCCAGTATACCCACACAAAGAAAGAATATTCAATTTTCCTATCAACACATATCAAATACGTTATTTTTGTTATTAAGTGATACTAATAAAGAATATTTTTATCTTTCAATAACTTGTTGAAACATATTATTGTGAAACAAAATCTTACAGAGGATAATGTATTTTTATGAAAAAATATTTAAAGATGAATAATTTGTGAATGAGAAACTGGAATAAACAATTTTCTGTTGCTAAATTGTTTTTGCTTTGGCAATATTAAAGCAAAACTTACCAGAGAATATCCATAGTCTATTTAAATTATATTTAGAAAAGTAAAAGTTTAACAAATCAAAAATTATTTCATATTCACCAGGATGGTTGTAGTAGTTTGGATGTTATCTTCAAGGACAGTAACGATATTAAGTGATGCGAAAATTTTATATTTTTATAAAAGTTATTTTGTGACTTTAAAAGCAAACCGTGTTTTCAAAATAGTTGTTTTCCAACGTTCAAATAAAAGGTAAACTAAAACTATTAAAGCAAGAGTGTTATTTTGCTGTCAAAATATAAAACTCTGTTAAGTTTTATTTAAAATTCATTTGAGTAATTTTATTTTGCATATCAAAAATAAAACTCACTGATTCAAAGCAAATTAATTTAATATAATCAAACATCGTCGTTAAAATAAAAATAAGTTTTTATTTGATTCCGTTAGTAGATCAGATAGTAAATTAGATAAAGTTATGCTTCTAATCCTTTGCTACGAAAAAGTCAATAGATAATATATGAAAGTTGCAAAGAAACACTGAATTAAACAAATAAAATAAAATAATAATCAACAGTAAGAGAAGTTTTGAAGACGCAACTGCTTCAATATTGAAAATGATAATTAATTTCTCCAACAACTTTCACAATAGATTGTGTTTCTAGTCATCAAGACACGTTAGTGAAACCGATTCTTCCAACTTTAAGCTGAAAGTTATTTTAAGTCCAGTTTTTCTATAGTATCACGCAAAAAGGAAAATAAGTTATTATTTGATTTCGTTAGTAGATAAGATAGTAAATTAGATAAAGTTATTCAGAGTTATTAAAAAGCCATTTTTAAATTTGAAATTAGTTTAAGTTATGAAGTAAAAACGCATTCACACATAAGGATGATATTTTTAAATTAATTCACACAATTTATCAGATAAACGCAGTAAAAAATACCGCAAAATAGAAACAAATAAAACAAATATGATTTTAGATGGAAATATTAAACTCTTCACAAAATATAAAACCTTTTTTTTACGATTCTTTTAATGAGAATTTTTGTCAGACAAAGAAATAAAGCTCCTCAAAAGAATTGTATATTATGACAGGAATATTAAACTCACTTTTAAATGTTTCAATTGAACTTTTAATTACTTTTTGAGAAATTACTCTTAAATCTGAAGTTAAGATGTATAAAACTGTTCATAAAGTAACAATAAATATAAAGTAAAAATAAATAGAATTAAAAGTCTTATTCTAGCAGAATTTTGTTAACGCAAAGAAATAAAACTCCTCAAAAGAGTTGTATTTAATATAGGAAAACTGAACTCATTTTTAAAACTTTGAAAAGTTCAATTGTAACTTTTCCTTTTTATTTAAGAAATAACTCTCCGGATAACTGTTATTTACAGTCCCAGGTTATTTTATATTTAGAAAAGGGTAATAAACAACGCTTATGAAAATAAAAAACTAATTGTATTGCTACCGTAAGGATATTCATGCTGATGGATATACATTCTAATGGAAAATTTACGAAGATGCCTAATTATTCTAATATTTAATTAAAAGCATTGAAATTTAATTCAAACTATTCTGCTAGATATTTGCTTAAAAAAAGAACGACAATTAAAAAATTACTAAATAACATTCTCTCTTTAATTACAGTTAATTAAGAAAAGCTCTGCAGTTACGAAAATGTAAAACATATGCAGACCTTAACATTGTGATATCTGCTTCATTTAATTTACCTAAAAAAAAGATAATTCAAAAATTACTAAATAAAATTTTCTTTATAATTACAAGCAATTAACAAAAACCTGCATTTACGAATATTTAAAAATATATAGAGACCTTGAGATTGTGGCTTTGGAAAAATTTGCCGTCATATGACAACCCAGCCAAATATCCCATGTTATAAAGAGATCACTAATTGAATGCAAAATAAGGATAGCTTTGTTCCCTTCTGAACTTGGGAGACTTGAAAGACAATCAAAGCTGCACATTAAAAAGAAAAGTTAACGATGTCATATGACTGTTTTACTTAACAAAACAAAAGTAGTAGAAAGCGTAGAAAAGAAAAAGAAGTAGAAAAGCGTTATAAGAATATTTCAATTGATACCATTTCAATGTCCGTTTCATAACGGCTGGTATTAATCTCTTGATAATAGATTTGTTTCATTTCATGGCCAACTGGTCTTGTGTTGATAACACTCTATTCGTAATCCATTATCAATTATAATTATATTAATAACGCAACGTTCTTACGACGATACCATTCGCTCTTATATAAAAGTAATAATCGTTAACATCTCGTTCTTGATTGAAGTGTCCTTCTTAATGTATTAACAGACTGTTCTTAATCTTTATCTGGTGGTACTTTTATATAGTTTCAGCCACAGAATGTTCTTAACTCTTATTAAATAAATGGTATTTTTATAACATTAATTCTTAGTTTTCTTTTTCTTGGACTGTAACCTAGGGGATGACCGCTAAATATGCAGTGTATTATGCCAGTTGTAAAAAGCAGGGGATAATGTTAAGAGAACTAATGAAGATACAATAGAAGCCTGGGAATTTCGTCGTATCTATTTTTTTTTAATTCGCAGCGGATGAAAGAGTGCGCTGTATTCTGCTCTTTAGAACAAGATGGTGGTAATCGCTGTCGGTAATGTTCAGCGTTCAGCGCTATCCTTTCGCCATTGAGCAAGTGAACAACAATTAACGCAATTTTTTAACTAAATCAGGTCCGAAATATTCGTGACTGAGCGAGGAATTGATCTCGGAATCAATGCACATTAATTTGATAGGGAATATCAGCAGAATATTGTTCATGAAAAGTTTTCAAATTTCATACCAGCCCTTCAATATTTTGGAAGTCTTTTCCCTTGTAACTTTCATCTCTTTGATATAAGACATACCTAACATTTTTATATAAAGTTTCTTGTCATAAGATTTTCTAAAATACAGTGTCACACTACATTAGAAATTTGAATAATTTAGACAATCTATAATTAAGGATAATAAGCGGACGAACTTATCCGCCCTATGGTAAATAAAATGATAATTCTCTGCAGCAGACCCGTTCTTTTACGTTTAGTCCGACCCCACCTTAAATCAAATTGGGTATAATTATGTAAATTGGTAAGAGTATATGCCAGTATTATATGTATTAGTGAATAAAATATTAATTTATTTAATATGAATGAACACGGAGGCACGCAAAGCCTATTAACAACTTATTTGAATAATTTAAAAGCGAACAGGAAACATAAATGATTTGGTGCACTGCTGATTGGCACCAAAAAAAAAAATATTGATTTTGACTGAGAAGACTTTTACTTTTACAGTAACTTTGGAATTGTTATTGTTACGACAGACAAAAGTCGAACGCATCGAATAATATTTTCAGTTAATCACAATGAAGATCAATTTATTACTTGAATTTTATGATAGTCATTAATGTCTTAGATAATGAATAAAACATTAAAATGTATTTAGTTGTCTATTTGCCTGCTATTTATTAATGTTATAATAAGTTCTTTTCTTTTTTATTAGGAGCTCACAATGCAACATCAAAAAGAAGTGTAATAAAAACGCCTCGCAGAAGGTCTTGCAGTATTTTATATCAGTTTTTTATAGCTTAAATATTTGGTATTTCGTGTGAAAACCTAACTGTTACATTTTTTCTATTTTAACAATCTTCAATATTTTTATTTTATATCCTTAAATTTTATGTTATTTACATGTCACAGCAAAAGAACAGCCGACTTGATATACTTGAGAGTTTACCAGTCTCACGTTAATAGTAGAATAACTTAGGCAATTTATTTTATTGGGAATAAAATCAGTAGCAAAGTAAAATTATATATAACGGCTGAATACTAGAAAATCCATATAAAAAATATTATTAATGATAATCTTAGAGTTGCTTGTTCTGAATTTCTAATTAAATATGAAGTACATGTCGTGGAATTTAGAATAATAAAAGAAATAGACAATCGATAATATTTGTCATCCACTTTTGGTTGTATATTTCTTTAATTCTTTTATCAAAATATATATAAAAGTTGCTCAATTAACGAAAAACATAAATACCTCAATAATAATCCTGTTAAAATAGTTGCTAGAAGTTCACCATCAGAAATTTTAAAAATCATAAGCTTTATCTCAATTATGTTATGCGAATGTACTTTAATATGCAATTTTTGTTTTCAGTAAATTTATCCGGTAAATCTATTCCTTTGCTACGAAAAAGTCACTAGATAATATATGAAATTTGCAAGGACATACTGAATTAAGCAAATCAAATAAAAGAATAATCAACAGTAAGAGCAAATGATAATTAATTTCTCCAACAACTTTCACAATAGATTGTGTTTCTAGTCATAAAGACACGTTAGTGAAACTGATTCTTCCAACTTTAAGCTGAAAGTTATTTTAAGTCCAGTTTTTCTATAGTATCACGCTATTACTGTTCAAAATAATTTTATTGGAAAAAGGAACTGGACATTTTTTGCGAAGTATTCAAATATGTAGTCTTAAAAACAATAACTCTAGATGATGTAAGTAAAAGCGATGATTGAAATTCAGTATGAAAAGTGGTAATTACTGAAAAAAAAAAAAACAATTTATAAAACTATCAGCTAGTATTTCATTCGAAAGTAATTTGGATAAAATGCCACCAAACGTTTCATCAAGCATTTTCATCAGACTCCTATTTGACGTTTTCATTAGGGAACGAATTATTACATTCGATATTGATCGAAGTTCAATTCAACTTGTGTATAAACTTCTATCAACATCGAGTGCCAAAATTTGCATCCTGACTTCTGCTCCTGATTTTAGTTTGAAAATAAATTTATTTTTCTAAGTGATTTAACATAAAAACTTGTCGGATTGTATACAGTTAAATAAACTAAGAAGTTAAGAAAAAAAATTACAAACAAACTTAAAAAATTGTCGATTCCTGGATATACGAAGAATAGGGCAGGAAGCATCAAAATAATAATTGTATTTGGGTTCACTATTATTAAGCTTATTTTGAAATTTATTTTTAGCTTCGACTGAAGTTAATATAGAGCGTATCAACAAAATTTCAGTTTCTTGGAAGAATGTATTATCTGCAAAGTTTTGAAAAGCATTAAAGAAAACATTTATGTTCGTAAATTGTCTTAAATTATTTTAAAATTTTTTTTTTATAAATTTCTCGGTTTGAAAAGTACAATAAAATGCACATTAAGATATTCAACCTGATTAGGGTTGGCGTATTTCGCCTATAAATTCGACAGTTTGTAATAGGTCAAAAAAAGTGACTTTAGTCTTTTATAAACTGCCGAATTTGAAGGTGAAAAAGTCAGCCGTAATCAGTCTCGTTGTATTATTTTCGCTGTTTCTAAAAACGCTTGTAAATCTTTTTGATATAATTCACTACCATTTTTCTACATATTTCTTGCAGTGTTTAGGCAGTGTTTTGACGAACGTTGATGGGTATACTGTCTTAGCCCACATAAACGTTTAAGGGCTTAAGCTTCTGTGCTCTAAAAAGCCAATTGAAGTCGAAAAAATATTTAAATTTCTCGTGACCTTAAGCTAAAATCGCCCGTGTTGTGGTTGTAAAGGCTCCTCCTCTTCATAATCTTTAAATTTCGGTTATCATAGTGCCGTGAGGTGTACCGTCTTTTTATGTACCAGTTTCGAAAATATACGACCATTAATGTTTTTTCATATAGAAGGACATTTTCTATATGAACTGCTTTTTCCATGACCATTTTTGCATTCTCAGAGCATCATATGCAACACGCGCCTTATTGTTGAAACATTTTGGTTCGATATATAGAAATTAAAAATTAATTGCTCGTCCAGCCGAACAGAATATCTGCAGCATTACAATCGATCAGACGTTTTGACTTCTTGCGTGAGTTAGATTTAATATGAACAAAGATTGAAATCCAGATTGAAAATAATCAGTAAGGAAGCAGAGTTGCTCATGATGCTCTGGCATCGGCAAAATCGTATTATCACTTGCATTAACAGAAGTGATATTTTCAGCAGTCCACACATTGCGATAATGCACATGGCCGATATCCTTTGTAATCTTTCATTAGTTTTTTTCTTTGTTTAATCTTGTCCAAAATATTTGCACATTAAGTCGTTTATGACATCTACTATCACATTGTTACGCTGAAAAAGTAGTAACGTTTCATCCACTACATTAATTTTTAACTATCTTCATACGTTCCTTAATATTCTGTTACTTTTTAGTAACACTTGAGATGACAGATATTTGACAGCTGGCACTTCAGAGATTCGGAAACCATAAAAATTATAAATTTTGATTTCATAGCAGTTAAACTTCACCACATTAACTAATTCGATGTCAAGATTTGACTTTATATTTGAAAAAAATAAACAAACAATTTTGAAAACCTTTGGTTTTGCTATCTTCGAATTTAGTCTTAAAGTAGCTTTTAAAGAACAACGACAAAGTGAAATTGTAACATTTAGAATTCACAGAATATTAAGCAAATTTTACACTTGTGTGAGAGAACAAAATTTAGTTAATATTGTGAAAGCAGACATACTTAAAAGTGTATGTATGTATGAAAAAGCAAAAGTGCAAAAGTTTGTATGTACAACTAAAATAATATAAAACTATAAGTTAAAATTCAATTGATCTCTATATAAATAATAAATAGTTATTTTCTAGCAATCTTTTGACAGCCATCAATGCTGCACATTGATAACCAATTTCTCTTCCTTCGAATATCTATTCTTTGAATGAAACAAAGTTTCAGAAGTAAAATAAAAATAGATTTTTCCTTGTGAACATTTTATTGAATGTGACGGAAAAATCAATAGATTCGTAGAAAGGAAAACATTTATTTTCATTAGCAAGTTATTTATGATCCACAAAACTTCTCCATTCGACTACACAAATAATAAAGAAAATAATAACACCCACACACACACACACATTTTTAAATTGAAAATGTATGTACGCATGTATTTCGAAAAAAATAAAGGTTAGGAATTTTACTTATTTGATAATCAACCAGTCATAGAAACACATCAAAGAAAACATTAACTGTCAAAGTAACAAAAGAAAAATATATTTCATACAGGCTAGAAAACACTAGTGGAAATAGCCAATACCAATATAATACATCAATCCTTTATGGCCACATTACTTTTTTCCCTTGACTGGTGGAAGTTTATAAAATCTTGAATTAGTATGACGTAGAATAGGGCCAACTTCTTTTTTAAATATTCTGATTTCGAAAGCTTTTTCAGTTTCATTATTGCACGATTCATATCAGCAAAAATTCAATCAATCAAAATACATACAAAATAAAGAATGTTAAAGTAAGAAAATGGAAAGTATATGTTACGACATTGATATTTATTTCAAGATCTTATTCATTTACATTAATAATGTGCAATAACCACAATGTAATGCTTATACGAACTAGTTAAAGCCCCTCCAGGATCAATTTAAATTTTTAAAATAATTTAGGAGTAAGAAATCGGCTGAATCGGATTGAAATTATATTAAAGAGCAAAGTAGATGATCTTAGAGTATCCTAATTTTGGACAGAAGTGACACTAACAAAAAGTTAGCCAATTTTAATTTTAATTATGTGCTGATTCTTTTCTAACAACATGTTACTAAAAAATTCAAAGTGATCAATTAAAGGGTTTTAGATAGTTCTCAAGCGCATTTCACTGGGGCTAATGCGGATCATCAGGGAACCTTTACTCAACATTCCATAGAATAACTAAAGATATTTATTTTAAACTTCCACTTAAAAAAAAAGATCAAAGTCATAACAAGAACTCACTGATCACTTTTCCCTTTTTTAATTTCTTATGTTTTTATTCTACAATTGTTTGGGTTTTTTGCGACTCTAATTGTAGTTGTAAAAAGTTAGACTATTTCTAATTCTTTCACAGATCTCGCTGCAAAAAGTAAAATAAACAAAACACTGAAATAATTGATGATTATTTTGTTCAGTATTTTAGCACAAGCTTTTAATGGAGAAAAATATATTTTTGAACAATTCTAATATCTTTCAACTTTATGACAATATGATAAATTTAGACATGTTGTGGATACTTCGATTGTATTGAAATATTGTAAATTTTTTTAAATAAATTATTGTTTTATTTGGAAGGGCTTCAAATGGAAAAGTACAGAACCATTGATGGTTAGCATGATGTTAAAAATACGTGTCTTAAAGTTGGTATGTAAATAAGAAAATATTTAAAATTTTTTTATTTAATAAAATGAAATTGGAATTACTGCTCTTATCGTTTATTTACTTCCATAACGTAATAACTCAAAAGTAGGTAAAACTCGATTTGCACAGACATATATGACCCCATAATCAGCAAACCACTTTTGTATGATTAACAAATAGACTATGAAAAATTTTAAATATGTTCCATTTTTTATAATAATAAAATCGTTTATACTAAATTTTTTATACTAATAAAATCGTTGACCTGTTTTGCAACAGGTCATTCGGTAGGAACTAACAAACCAGTACTAAACATGTAAATTTTTAATTTTATATTAATTTTTGCTATACTAAATATTCAAAACGAATTTGTAGCACATGGCGTTGACATTATATTATATGTTATATACATTATATTATAGTTATTATAACTTGCTCTGTCAAATATATAATATAGAATAATATTTGTATACATTTTATAGAAGAATTTTTCAAAAAATGTTTAGGACTCTCCAAAAAAAGTTTTAGCTAATATTTTAAATAGAGTGTTAAGACAATCAAAACTTTTATATAACGTGGCTTCCAGGTAATTTCATTTCTTTTGCTGTTTGAAATTATTAATCTGTTAAAATTAAAATTAAGAATATTTTTATTTATACACAGTGGAGATTTGAAACAAATTTAAAGAAATGTTCCACAGGCTAAATATCATAATACACAAGGACTTTACGTCATATAATATTTATGTGTTAGTCACAGTATCTAGGATTTCGTATTTTATTTTATTTTATTTTCGAAATGACTAGTTAAGATGTGCCATAATTTAATTCCAATTATAACTCATGAATATCTATTTTGAATATCCGAGTTCTGCTGCAAATCTAATCTGATTTAGATAACTTTTGCATTTCTATTTATAAAAACAGTGCTCAAATCACAAGACTAATGAAATGTTGTTTAAATATTTTTTGCAGTTCGAGATTTGAAATTATTTCTGGGAATACTGTGATCTAACAAAGAAATTTGAGCCGTATTGTTCCCAATAAAAGTATTTTCAAAGTACTCAAATCGCCACTTGAAAACTGAAAAGACGTGGTTCTTAAATAATTAAACAATTCGAAAATTTAACTTTGAGAGCAGATCGTTAATGCTGAAACACTATTAATTAACTTATTCAAAAGCTTGAACTTTTCACGAGTTACTTTTTTTCGCGATTCTACTGCATTTTTAAAATTGTTTCGTAGCAAATTTAATAACGTCTATTTGGTGTTCATATAACTTGAACATGATAAATATTCAAAACCTCCATAGAAAGTCAGCATCAACTACAGTTATTCAACTTTCACAGCCGAGCAGAACAGTAGTTTTTGAAAGCCGCTACTGCTTTATAATCACTACTGAAGTGCATTCTTGTTTGTTAAAAACTGAATATCCGTACTCCAGACGTTATTCAACCATTAACAGCATTTGTGGTACAAATACCATTATTATTTATAAATTCAAAATCCATCCTTTATATCTCCATTCAACATAAAAACTATCGGCACACTCTAATAAACAACAAAATATATTTCAAATATATAGAAAACTATTTATTTCTTGTTTTAGCTGGAAAACAGTAAACGAATAATACGAATGTAGTTATAAAAAATAGCCTGTAAAATGAAATTTGAATTTTTCATTTTCGCAAATATCTCTACTGGATACGGGGATAAGCAAATGAATTTAATATAAAGCAATTGTAAGGATATTGATTGTGGCTTTGGTTAGAAACAAAACAAAATGCAACAAACACACCTCCAGCTACAGCAATTGCAGCAATAAACCATTCAGAAGAAATCAACCAACAATAAACAAACTAACCATTTTAATGCCAAACTATCTGAATGCATGCATGCACATATACAACACTGAAAGATACACGGTAGAAGAAATCAAATTAGAAATAAACTAACATTTTTATTTTGCCCATAAAATAGACTGTTCAATAGGCAGTAGGTCTGAATGCTGGTGTATACCAAATACAAATAGAAACGTATAAAATAGAAGTCAATTTGAGCCGTAACAAAAGTGTGAGTTCAAGCAAACTTGTGCAAATTATCTATAATCTGTGAATTGATATAAAATAAAATAGATGCATTTTGGTTATCTTTCAAATTAAATCAATAGCTTAAGATGCTATAAACGGTCCACTTTCATCTCATTTTCATTTGGTAACAATACAACTTCAGGCGCTGCCATGTGTTTAATAAATGTGATTTCTTAGCACAATCTTATAATGCTCAAGCCTCTGTTAATTATTTTACGGATTTATATTTATATTTCAAAACAAGCCATACGTAGCTTACAAAATAACTTCTTAATAAACTTACAGGATATTGTTAACAATCGCTTCCTGATAAGTCGAAAGAAACACCTTTGATATTTTGGAATTAAAAAAAACTACTGAGAATGAAAATTAAAAATATCCTTTATGTTAAAGTTATTAACTACAACTTCGCTGAGCTCAGTCTATGAGTTGAAATATATTGTGAAAGAAGTGGGTGCAACCAGGTAAACCACTAACGTATACAAACCATTACAAAGACAAATTTTAACAAATAAAATAAATCTTTGTAGAATCAATATTGATGGCAAATCAATTCCATTTATATATCCAATACCTCACTCATTGGCATCAGCAAATGACAGTTATTTGTTTAACCATGACAAAATAAAATAAGACTCCGATTACAAAACGAAGGCAGGACTGGAAAAGGCCAAAAAACAAACATTTAATAAATTATTCATTAAAGTTACGAAATTTCTTAGCCAGGATGATTGACTGCAAGCTTTAGCCTTTTGAAAATCTAAATAATTTGCAGCGCTAAATGTGTCAGCTTTTTGGCTACAGTTTGTTACAAATGTAAGTTTTATATGTCTGTACATAGTTTTTACATATTTTCTTTTAGGGCATTTCCAAATCTACAAAAGATCTAATCTTTGCCTGCTTGCCTCTGTACCACCCTATTGAATAGTCAGTCTGTGAAGCAGTTTGGAATGGCAAATAACTATTCTTGGTTTTTGTTTGCATCAATATATTTTATGTTGTACACGTACGTGTTTTTCCTAATAAATTATACGGCTCGATATACATATATAAGCAATTCCTAACAAAACCTTTTTAAGAATTTGACTTACACTGGTCTACAAAAAATTTTATTTTAAGTAATATTTTAGTATAAATTCTGATATCTATAATATAAATCTTATTTGCCTGTTCTTTTGTGGTTTCTCAGCCTAGAGGACTAAAACGAACTTGCAGAGATTTTGTCCGCATACCAGAAAATTCCTTAAGACTCTCATCTACATCCACAGATGTTAATTAATTTGCTCATGAGCAAATACTTATATACAAAATATATACCAAAATACAGTGTGTACTTTAGATCCCGAGTTCCAATCCGCACTCACTCATAAATATGGTGCCGAATTTTTCCAATCAGGATTATGTTAAGTGAGAGCAGCATACGGTATCCTCCTTCGTCGTTAGCTGCAGCGAAAAACTCACCGGCGATTATAAAGAAGTACAACAATCTGTATTTTGCTTTCCTGTTAACACTGTCCCCTACTTTCTAATTCTACAACAATGCACTGCATATATAGGGGTCATTCCCCGTGTGCTTTTCTAAAACAAGAAATTTGGTTTTTTGTTCCTGGTAAAAATTTTGCAGTGACCGGAATTAGGATTCTTGTCAGACAGTAGTAAATGGCATTTGATTATTCGAAGATTTGTTTTAATCAGGTAATTTTAGAATCGGTTAATCTATAAATTAGTTTTAATATTTATATGAATAACAAAGTACTTCGGAAAAAAGCAAAAACTTAACGATTGTTTTAATTTCTAATTGATTTAAATGTAGCAGAAGAGGAAGCCGAAAAAATTTACTAATAAAAAGAGTTTCTAGATCTCTTTTGAATTACTTCTTTAAAAATAGTTGATAGTATTTGTTTCATGGATTTTAATAAAACAAAATCCTTGCACTTTTCTTAGATGTTGCAGAAGTCAATGCAACTCGTAGCAGAGAGTTTCAAATTTCTCAATGATTTTTCGTTTCTTATGACATAAAATTACTGTTTCTTAATATTCCAGGCACTTCTCATAGTTTCATTCAAAGTACTGGTAACATCATTGGGCCCATGTTGACAAACTTGAAGCCTGCATTTTCTAAAATAAATTGTTTACAAAATCCTCAGTTGCTGTTACTTGAAGGATCTATTCTGGAACCGAAAGGTAGCAAAAGTATATGTAAAATTTAATTCCATTTTCTCTAAATGCGACCCCAGGAATTTAGTTAAATATTTTCTATGACATTAAAGCAATTAAAGCAACAACACTTTATAGTCATGCCCAGCATTTTTAAAGTTTAATCAGCACCTGAGTGGAAACATGCTTAAAAACTTTTAAAATATATAATGAAATTCTTCAAAGTATTAAGCATTTTATTAATGCAGAGTTGTTCAAAAGAAGAAAACTTTGAATTAATGGAATGATTAATCGATTAGTAATTAAGCGGCCATAAGATTAAGGGCAACTTTAAAAAAAAATTAAAACTATCGATTAATTTTTAATCAATTTATTTTCAATCGTTCAGATTATTTTTTTCAAATCTTTTAAAAATTCAAACAGATCCATTGAAGGGCTTCCACTAGTTCTTACGCCCATTTCACGGGAGCGAAATAATTGAAATATAATTAAAATACTATAATTTTACAAAAATTTTCATCTTAATTTATTATTTAAAATTGTAATGAATCTAAAAAAACACCTGATGTATTAACAAAGTTATCCTTTGCAAAATATTTATGTTTTCCTGTGTTACTTTGTGTAACACTGATTTATTTGTTTGCTTTTCCTGGGATATGCAAAGAAAAAAAGTTTTCTGCAAATATTTTATGAATCACCCAGATTATCTATAATGTTCTTTTGAAAATGAGGAGTGAGAGAAAATGCTAAAATTTATATTGAAACTAATACATCAATGCTTACCATTTAAATTTAAAAGATAATTTTGTAAATTTTTCTTTTCTTTTTGTATTTATCTTTCGATCACACACAGCCAGACAATAAAAAGTTGGAACCTGAAGTAAGAGTGTGCCTGCGTAGCGTGCAAGTATTAAAATATTTATTTGCTATTCTCTAACAATATTCGTATATGAGTTTTTGTTTGTCTATTAAAGAACAGAAGAAAGAAACTTTTTTTTTTAAGTTTGGCAGACAATATTGAAAAGTTTTTGTAAATACTTTTCAGCTACTGCAGACAACAAGAAGTCAAAGTTAGTCAGTGAATGTGGCAGAACTTTTCAATATCAGTTAAATAATATTTAAATGTAAAATTAAATGCCTAAGGAAATAATTATACACGACTCATTAAAAAACATTAAACATTTATTATTTAGTGGCTAATAGAAAAAATATATGAAAGAGTAGACTTTTAAATAGAAGAGATTATAAATTTTTTTCTTGTACAACTCTATAAATAATTTATTTAAACTTTTTTCATTATGTAAAAAGCTGAATAATAAAGTAACAATCGAAAATGCAAGTGAATTTGACTGAAGTAGTTAACCCGAAGGCGACAAAGGTGAAGGTCGTGCCTCCGATACTGCTCACAGTCATGAACATGGAATAAAGTATTTCTGATCTGCATTATTAAATGACGAAAGCAAATCACATGTTACCAAATAACTAGTGTTTTTTGATTTAAAATTTAAAGAAATCAAATCAAAATCGATAAATTTTATTGAAATTTGTTTTCTGGGTTTCATTTATTCTACAGATAATAAAAGTTAACAGCCAAAATAAGTAACGACTTATTTTTATTTAATTGTCTTTATTCCTGAGAAAATAAAATAGTTTTTTATTATTATTTTTTCGATCACATAATAAAAGTTATATCTCGATTTTTATTTACTCTGCAAAAAACAATATATTTAATTTTTGTTTTCATTTCATTATTTTAAATTTTTTAATCATTTGTGGCCGATATAAGAACGAATTGATTTATATCCATGTTCTTTTTTGAGAGACTAAATACATTTTTTAAGTATTTTGTCAAAAAATACTCTGTTTTTTACGCAAAAACAAATTTGTATAACTTTTACTTCCTAACGAGTAAGAAGAATTCCTGAAGTAACTTTTATTTTCTGAGTGAAAAATAAAAGTGAAGGAATTAGTATTCTTCTCTGACCAAAAACTAAAAGCCAACATGTTACTTTTCTTTTCTCAACGAAAGAAGCAAAAGTAAAGGAATAACTTCTGTTTTCTAAGGAATCAATAAAATTCAAAAAACAACTTTTCTAGAACGTAAAATAAAATTCAAGAAATAACTTTTATATTAAATGACAAATCAGAGTAAAGATGTAACTTTTATTTTATAAAACAAAATATAAGTCAAGATATAATTTTTTTTGTATAAAATAAGCCCTGCAGAAACTATTGGACTACATGATCCATTTCAAGTAAAAAGTAGTAGTTACAACATGGTCCGATGTAAAGCAAACATGAAACGGGATTACTAAAAAAAAGACATTTGGCAATACTGGCAACACATACTTAAAAAGAATACCGCGGGGTAATAGCATAAAATGGTTTCCAATCTAGTTTTCTGTGTTAATCCATGGAGTAGTGACATGAAGTGATTTCAAGACTAACCCTGCGTTAATGATGTGCAGAGCAGTTACTTGAACTACTTTTTGGATTACTCTGATATTTATGATTTTTTTGGATTTGGAATATGTTTTTTTCTATATAATTGGATTACTTTTGGACTAGTCCTGGTTCCTTGTGGAGTAGTCTTTACCAGCGTGTAAGGCGTAGTATCAATTTCTGCAGGGAGTAAACACTTATTTTTCTGAGGAATAAGGAAGACTTAGAAAGTAAATTTACTAAGTTAAACATGAAACTCAGACAATAACGATTAAACTATGAATTTTAAAATCAAGCTTACAACCGATTGGGTCCTTGCTTGTTACTGTACTTTACTGACAGTGATGTAGAACACACTGCCACTTCTTTTGCTACATCAAAGAAAAATAAATGTCCAGAAATAATTTTTATATGCTGAAAGAAAAATAAAAGTCAAGAAATTACTTTTATTTGTTTAAGGCAAAATAAGTTAAAAAAATAACATTTATTTTCTGAACAAGAAACAATATTAAAGTCATAACTTTAAGTTGCTGAAAGTTAAGAAGAATTTACTTTTATTTTTTGAACAATATATAAAGTTCTAGAAATAACTTTTATTTTATGAATAAAAAAGAAAAGGCAAGAAACAGCGTTTAGTTTCTAAGGAATAAATAAAAGTATTAGGTGTTGCTGTTCTTTATTTCTCTTGCAACTATAATTTGAGTCGGGAAAAAGGCAACCAGTTGTAGAATAAAAACGTAACAAAATAAAAAAGAAAAAGTGATAAGTTCTTGTTATAACTTTGATGTTTGTTTTTAAGCTTCTCATTTATTAAAGTGGAAGTTTGAAATAGATGTCTTTAATTATTCTAAGAAATCTTGGGTAAAGGTTCCCTGATGATCTGCCAGTGAAATGCGTATAAAAATAACTGAAACCGCTCAATTGATCACTTTGAATTTTTTGGTAACATGTTGGGAAAAAAGAATCAGCATATAATTAAAATTAAAGAGTTTAATATGTAAGTAAATGTCTTTTTTTCTGCCAAAAAAATCATATATACAAAATATCTTTATTTTTAAAACGAAACAAAGACATCGTAGGAAAATAATTTAAATATGAATTTTTAAAGTAAAACCGGTCCCTGCTTGGTATTGTACACTACTCACAGCAATTCAATCTATCATGTATGTCAACGGAAAATAGAAGTCAAGAAATAACTTTTTTTTAAAGAATAACGAAAAATCTAGCAACAACTTTTATTCTATGAGAGAAAAGTAAAACTTAGAAAAAACATAAAACTTCGCAAAATATGATTAAAATAAAACTTATAACCGTTACGAACCCTGCTGTTATTGCAAAGTGCTGGTTATGTTAAATGAAGGAATATAAAAAAAATACTAAAAAGTTTTCCTGTCCATTAAACTGGCCACCAGTCCACGAAAAACTATAATTTCCCCAGTATCCGCCAATGCCTTGCAGGAGTGGGCATTTGTTGATTTAAATTTTTTTTTTATTTTCCATTAAAGCTCACAGTGTTCTACTTAAAGGTAATGAAACTATTGTTTTTTAGCGCATATAAATTTTTTGCGCAACCTGCACGATACACTTTTAAGTTCTATGCACGTTTCAGTTTTGGGGACAAAGAGTGCGCTTTAGTATAAAAAAAGAGCAGAACTTTAACCTTTAACCTTTTTGTTCATCAACATCCTGGTCACTTCTATTACAACTACTATTTTAGCCTCCAATACGGTGGCTCTATTAGAGAGTCTTAAGGTATTTTTTTTTTTTAGAAAATATTGCCAGCTGTATCCAGAGCCAATACATCAAATCTATCTTAATCTATCAATAGATACTCTATTACCTGTGTTTAGGTTTTTCCATTCTCAAATGCCAGACTTCTTTTTGAGATAATTTCAATTTCCTAAGTCAAGAATATCATTTGACAATTCCCAGCACTTCGCTCACACAAATTCCATTTCATATTACTTGTCAACAAAGTTTTATGGCAGATTGTGCAAAATTTTGGTTAATTGTGTGTATTTTTCTACAAACTTGTGGTTTATAGTTTTCTTTTTTTTTTAGTTTGTTTGTCTATTAATAAAAAAAAAGAATATAAAAGCGAACAGCAAGAACGAAAATATTTGCTCTTTTTATAAGCCAACATTCAATTACATTCTTTTTTTTGATCAAACTGTCTGGTAAAATGTTCATGAAAAGTAAAACTCATTGAGGAAGGCGGAAATGAATGAGTTTTAGTTTTTCCCTTTTTGTAAAGCAAACAAAACATCGTATAAAAATAGAGGCGGAAATACTAAAAAATCATGTAGAACAATAAAACGAATGAAAACGTGTCAGAGGCATGACAAAATCTGGAAATACATTCAACGAAATCAATGGCATTTTAAAACTTTTTAGTTCTTTTTTTTTTTTGTTAACTGTTACTTTAATTATAACAAAAATATTTCTGTTGTTATCATCGGTTATATCTCTGATATAGAGAAAAAAAATGAGACAAATAACAGGTATTCTATAATGTTGCTGCTGTTATATGAAGTGAAAGAATCCATTATTTTATGGAGTCTATTCTTATCATTTGAAAAACAAAAGTATTCTCTTTAACACACTTCCCATTTAGCTCTAGTTCAAAATCTCCTGTAAATGTACTTCCCTTTTCGTTAGGCCATCAAAACTGTAGTTTTAATGTTTTAAATTAATTTAATTTAAACTTATTTTGTGAGCAAGAGTCACAGCTTTGCAAGTTAATGACTATTTATTGATGAGTTTATGTCAAATTTATAAGAGATTAGGATAAGAAACTTAAACTCTCACAGATTTTACATAAAACCCATGTGTTACAACTCAATCTGAGAAATAATAGAGGAACGGCTATATATGTAGGAATTTAAGGGAACTGACATGCTTTTTTAATGTTTTTTTTTTTTTTAAATTAGGAAGGAGTTCAAAAACTGAAAACAACGTAAACAGTATGGTTTGGGGTCATACTTTTCTCTATTACTGTTAAGGGAAAAGACACTTTTTCACATACAATCTAAGTTTTAGTTCTTAGTTGAAAAAAAAAGGTTTTAGCTCTACTTAAATTCTGTGTTGAATGATAACTACACAACAAAGTTTGATATAATTAATTTAACAAACAACAGGTATTCCATAATGTTTCTGCTTTTGTATATATAAAATGAAACAATCCATTATATTATGGACTCTATTCTTATCGTCTAAAAAACAAAAGCATTTGCTTTAGTACACTTCCCGTTTAGTTCACTTTTTCAAAAACTATCTCCTGTAAATGCACTTCCCTTTTCATTTCAACATCAAAAATGTATTTTTAATGTTTCAGATTAATTTAATTTAAATTTATTTTGTGACCAAGAGATTCGATGGAGTCACAGCTTTGCAAGTTAATGACTATTTATTGATGACTATTGATTTTATGTTAAATTTGTAAGAGATTAGAATAAGAAACCTACGCTCAAAGATTTTACAAAAAAAATATGTGTTATAATCTGAGAAATAATAGAGAAACAGCTTGGGGTTTTTTTTTTGGAATTAGGTAGGAGTTCAAAAACAGTACGTTTTGTCGTCATACTGTTCTCTATTACTGTATAGGGAAAATACTCTTTTTCATCCGCTCTGAAAGAATTTGAACCTAAATTTTAGTTCTTCGCCGAACTAAAAGTTTTAGTTGTATTTAAATTTTATATTGAACGGTAATTACACAAGACAGTTTTATATAATTAATTTAAAAAATAATAATAAAAATTCTGTATGTATAAAACTTATAAAATAATTATAACAAACAAGTTGTTTGATATGCATCTAATTATGTGCCTCGCAAGTTCTTTACAAGTAGACAACAATTATTGGCTACCAAAGACTAATAAATTGTATTTATAATACAAAACAATAAAAGCCCATCTTAATTATTTAAGATAATATCAGAATAAGGTTTTCATAAATTATTATTTCTCAAGGATAAAAATTTTGTATACCGCCTTCATTTCGTTAGCGATAATGGCGAGTCATCGGTATAGTTTTTTTCTTATATGCCAAAATTGAAAGGCTTTCAAGCTTTTTCTTTTTCTACTACCAACAAACATTGAAGTCTTGGAAAAAGAAAATGTCATTTCAAGTAAACCTAAACGAACAACTTTTATGTGTATTCTATTATTAACAAAACTAAGCCTGAGATCATGGACATATTGTCATTTTCATTCTCTATATAATCACTATGACTCAGAAAATGTAAACTTTCTTGTCACTGTATTCACTTATTAAATTGGAATATAATTTATAACTGTGTAGCAAAATGAAGACAACCTGTCTATAAATTAATATATATTTTTATGAGTAAAAATACAAAATATTTTAAAGAAACAGCACATAATGAAAGTTGAAGAGTTTAAAAAACGACAACTCCCAAACATATATACTAATTTCAAAATGCAACAGCTTGTGTAAAATAAAAAACTTATCTTGTCAACACTCTAAATAAATTGTTTTTATATTAAACCAATTATTAGTTGTTGTTGTTCTTTATTTCTCTTAATAGTTGTGGAATAAAAACGTAAGAAAATGAACGAGGAAAAGTGATCAGTGAGTTCTTGTTAGGTCTTTGATATTTGTTTTAGACATTTCACTTATTAGAGTTGAAGTTTGAAATATATATCTTTAGTTATTTTAAAAAATGCTGGGTAAAGGTTCTCTGATGTTCTGCATTATATCCAGTGAAATGCGTATAGAAACTAGCTCAAACCCTTCAATTGATCACTTTGAATTTTTTAGTAAATTTTTGGGAAAAAGAAAGAGTACATAATTAAAATTGAAGAGCTTAAAATATTTAAATTTAATTCTTAAATTATTTATCTAACCAACTAATCAATTGGCTTTTTAATGTCTTCATTTACCGTTAATTTTTCCAAGAAATAGTTTCTATATTCCTGTTTTCATTTTAAACTCATAATTTTAGATACAAAATTAAAATTTTTACACAACTTTGTCCAACCTGCCAACCACATAACCAAATCATTGTGTTTGCCTTGGCATTTAAGTATTTACACTTAAACATGTCAAAGCTGTTCCTCCCAGCAATTACATTGTAAGATTACTGTTTTCTTAACAATGTTGTGTACATTTTGTAGTTGTTGAAGTTGTTTCAAAGGTATCTTTTCTTGTATATAGAAATGGGTACTTTTAAAATGTATACTTTAACTGCTATTGCAAACAAATGTAATTTTCTTAAATCTATAATATTTGTTTTCAACTGCCTACGAAAGTACCTTTTATATGTTGTCGTATTTAACTTGTGCTAATCAATATTATTCATTTAAAAAATATGCATGTTTCGAATGTAGGTCAAACTATATTAGATCAACTTTAGCAAAAGGACTTGATTAAGGCTACACAATGTTTAAGATTGTGTCATTCGATGTACATAGTTTTCTGTCAAAAATAGTTACGTGTGCTTGAGTACGTTGCAACAGTTGGTTTTTGGCAGTCATTCAAATTAAAAATTTGGTTGTATTTAAGTCCACATTATGCTGGGTCAATTAATTAATCACAGAAATGCCAGAAGGAATCAAATCTGCACGCGATATTGTCAGGAAGCTCTTCGATTTTGAGATTTTTTTTTTATTTTTGTAATACATTTTTTTATAAATATTGTAATTATTATTGATTTATCTTTATTGACCTTAACAGTTTATTATAAAATTAATCAAGCTTATGGTCGTTTTTATTAAATTATGTTTAGTCCAATTTTGAATTTTTGTGTAAATAGGAACTGTTATCACATTCAACTAAGCCACCTAAAAAGTGGTGACAAGCACAATATACACGTGAGAACTGATGATGAAAGTGTTGCGACTTTCGACAACAGCTGTTCTGCTCTGCTGTGTAAGTTGAATAAAACTGATGTTGACTTTCCTTTGTGTCTTGGAATATTTATCATCATGTCTATCCGAGATTTTAAATTAATTTCGAACAATTAGCCTATGAATATTAATTCAATTTAACATACACTAAATATAATTTAATAAAAAACGACCATAAGCTTGATTAATATTGTAATTATTGTTATTTTTTAATAATATATCGGTCATAGGGCCATTATTACAACTTCATGATCGTTAAAAGAAGAATTTTATAGAAATATAATATAAGGGGACATATGAAAAGTTTGTCTCTATTCAAACGTTTCTTTAATTCAGCAGGTAGGATGTACCTAAATTCAACCCAACGTTGATTCAAGTATAATTTTCATAACGGAAATCTTTTTAAATGTCAAATAAAATTCTACTTTTAACTAACATGAAATTGTATTAACGGCCCATAGTAAATTAACTTTCTAAGGAAAATTGGCGTGCTGTTTACTAAAGATCCACAGTTGCTTCTACAGAGGCAAAATTTAGTTTCTTGTCACTTCTAAAATTTCCAGGTGTGATGAATCTTAAAAATATTTATATCACATGCAATGATTTTGAACTTGGCCAAAACAATTGGCATTCTATTAGGGAAATCAGAGCGTATGATTATTTTATTGCAACGTATACGCAGCAATTTTGATTATTTTTATATGATGAAATAATCTGAATTTCACAACACTATTTTGCTAAACACGGGTCATACGCTTTCTTACCCTCTTTCTTGGAGTCATCCACATGACAGCGTTTAACACTGAAATGAGGATTTCTTCACAATTTCCTTAATAACATTGCAGCAAACACTTGTGATTCGTTTTAAAGATTGTGAAAACAGAAAAATATTTTTGGATTTTTTTTAAAATAATATTTAAGGCAAAAGTGAATTAGGATTGTATTCATACTGATGGGAATAACTGTTTTTGGTAAGAAAAGATGAAAACTTTCTTACTGCATGCTTATGGCACACAAGAGTTATTGAATATGTTTACGCTATCAAACATTTATTAGGAATTCAACGTTTATTAGCATTTTTGGGTTTTATGGGATTTTCAATATCAATGCTGGCATAAGCGCACCTTTTTATGTGAAATGCTGCAATCAAGGGAACATGAATTTATACGAATGTTCGAGTTTGTGAATAACTTTGTATTGCTTTCTGGTAATAATGATTTTCAAACTTTATTTCTTCAAATGTTTCTATAAAGCTAAAACATAAAGTGAGAAAAAAAGAAGCAAAAAGCATTCGAATAGCGAGTATCGTATACTCGCTAAGGCTGTGATCACATCTATCAAATATTTGTCGAAACAGTCATAGCCAACAATATCTGGTTTGATATTTTTGCATTGAACTTGTGTGTATTTCTTAAAACAATTCAATACACAAAAATTACTTTCTTTTATCGTTTCAGTTGCCCAGCACATTTATGCATATTTTCAAGATTCAGTTGCTGGAACTGACCTTTAATATAGTGTAATTTAACACTGCTACACTATTCTCTGTGGGAATGTGTTTAGTCGCTGGTCCACGGCGGTCGGAAACATTTGACCACTTTGAGAATAAAATCTGACCTGTCATTACTTATATACGTTATCAAAAATTAGACTTTCAGATTAGATTATGTCCCACCGGAAGTGACAATCATATTCGAGAAGTCATATTTAAATTATAATGCCAGAAGATTAGCTTTCGAATAAGGTAAGTTTCATTCATGTCAGTTTATAAATTTCTTTTATTTCATTTCAACGTTCTTCACGTCAATGAAAAACACACTCTGCATTTTGTAATCCCCACTTTTTTTATATTAAAGCATTTGCAGTTTGTTATTGTTTTTTTATTTTTATTTTTTAAGCTTTTCTATTTTGTTGTCAGAAGTTTATTTACCCAAGTTTCATATAAAGACACTTATTTATATGAGTTTACTAAACAAATAGATTTTCTGTACAAATTCTAATAAAAACACTTACCCTTCTGTAGTTGTATATCAATCTGACGGCTATTATTTAAATAACAGCAGTCTAGTATTTCTTGTTGTATGTAGTTTTCATGCTGATTTATTTTATCCTGCCAAATTGTAACAAAACACTATTTCCAATTTTGTGTTGTTTGGCTGGTTCTTTTTTATTTGTGTGGCTGTTCACACTGAATTGCTGGTGGTTGGTTTTTTTAATATTATTTTTATTCACACACTTACAGTCCCTTTTTGCATACAGCACTGGTTTAGTTTTTCTTATATTTGTGGTTGTCGTTAGTGAATGAACTTTGGACTGTGTTGCGGTGGCTGGGATCCTTTTCGCGGTTGTTATTGGCGAGTGTATGTAACTGCTGTTGATCAAAATTATATTTTTTTTGTTGGGTTTGTTTTGTTTGCACTTGAAAAGTTATGTGTAACGAAAACACTTAATCTGCTCGAGTACACATTTTGCCACAAACTTTATTACTCTTTAAAATTTCACGCATACTTGCGTACTTGCACATCCAGAGATTTATTTTCAATTATTCTTTCGCTATTGCTTCTGTGGATTTGAAATATATTCACAAGGTTTTCTTTGTCGATTTTATTCTGAAGCCTCCCACTTTCATTATATTCGGCTTAAAGTTGAATATATTAAAAAAAAAGAGAAGTAATTTTTTACTTAATGCTTTCATTTTGTTATATTAATATTTAAATATCTCTTTGTTAATTAAAAATATTTTTTATATTAATAAAATATTAATATTTTTATTTATAGATATTGAAGAGAATGCAAATAAAATGATTTCAAGATATGCAGACATCGAATTCTTCGAAAAAAATCTCTTTTTTGTTGGTATTATTATCAGATTTAAAGTCATAATAACGTTGGATAGAAACTGCTATTATGCTATTTGACATGCACTTTTATTATGCCTACTGAAATCAGTTGGAATCCTTCTGTAGTGGATATATTACAAACCAAAAAAATGTGTATGGAAATTTTTTATAAATACGGCAGTAGGAAATTTTCATGGGGAGCTTCAACCAACAATTTATAATTTCGATTTGGAATGGATATTATCATGTTTAAAATTTATAGGAAAATCAGAAGAACCTATTCCAACAATATTTTTAAAAGTGTTATCTTAAATACGTCAGTCTTTAAATTATGAACAATATCGGAAGCATTTGACACGATCATTGATCTCGTCAGCAACCCAAATTCGTCGGCCAACTAAAATAATTTTTAAGGTTTCTAGCAGAAATTGTTGCTTCCAAAACATTCGCCATCTATCTTCTCAATACTAACGCCTTGTTTTTAAAGACCCGCCACCATTTATTACACGAGCTGGGCTTATTGAGTTCGTTTCATAAAATATCCTTAATTCAGCTAACAACTTATGTCGAATTCAAATACTGAATATTTCAAAACTTTCGAGGGCGTCATCAGAATTTTATGATTATAGAAATAATCAAAAGGCTGCTTTTTTTTCAAAAGATATATAAAAGAAAATCTTTCGTCGGTTATATGTTCAGGTTATAAACTAAAACTGTTCTAGCGATATTTCAGAACGTGTTATTTAAGAGACACTATTTTGCTGTCAAATCTTTTGTATGCACTCCCGGTATCGTAGGAAACAGTTGTACTCTTCATATTAGAGGCGTTGAAAAATCATACAAATAAACCAATAGATTCGTAGAGACGTGCTATTTCAGAATCCATAATAATCTCACAAAAATGCTCCCAACTTAAAATTTAAGAACAAGTAAAAAAAAAAGAAAAAACAAACTATTAAAAAGTGGGTCTTATTTTGGAAGGTCAGTACACTAGACCACGTTGAGTATAATTTTAAATGAATTCATTTTTACTCTCTGATGTGAAACATGAAACAATAAAATAAAACGCCTTAAAAGAGTTGTGACGCCAAAAAAAAATTGTTCTTTTAGTTTCAACCGATCGCTTACTTTCACTTTACAAAACAACTGCTTTCAACTGATGCTTTGCCTTCAAGGTCACAAAATAACTGCTATTAAAAGATTTTCTTTCATACAACTTACAAACGTTACGGTTTCTGACACAAACTTATAGATTTTATTTCCAGTAAACATAAGTTTTAGTTCCACTACTGTATCATTTGAAACTTATGCAACTGTTGGACATTCTTTGAATAAATTTAGAGATATTTCATTAGTTCTCGGTTAATGCAAATCAATAACATTATGATTGAGTTTTATTACTAAAAACAACAACAAAATAAAAATAAATTAAAGAAAGGGAAGTACCACTTTCTAGTGGGTTTTGTCGAGTACCACAAAAATCTGTGTTTGAAATTTTCATGACACCTCTAACAAAGAACGAGTTTCATTTCTTTAAGAAGCATTTACAGAATAATCTTAGAGCTTTCAAACGATATATAGATTTTTTTAGGAGCGCTAACGGACCAGGAAATGACCCTTACGTATGCAATACATTGTGTCGCAACTACTGCTGCTAACAGTTTTAGAAAATATACATGGTAAATCTAGCACAGTAGTAACTTTTTTCGTATGAATCGCATTTTGGAAGTATTCCAGTACATCTGCATTGTCGTAAAGGTCCTTAAATATTTTATTTCAAATAAAAATCACTAATGTTATTGCTTTATTGCTGGTGAAGCTGCGAAAACCCGGTTTTAACTATTAACTGAAGATCGAAAGATCTTCGAAAATTTCAAAACAGATTCATGTTATTCTTGAGGACACCTACTAGAATCTTGCATATTTCTGTGCGAAGTTTAAAAGTTTGAATAACAACATGCGCATTAATTATTTTTATAATTTGTTTAGTAGGATCAAGACTCAGAGGATGATCCTTAAATACGCCCGCGCTTTTGCAGAAATAGAAAGGACGGAACTGTGCTATTAGGATATATATGTATATATATATATATATATTTATATATATATATATATATATATATATATATAGAGAGAGAGAGAGAGAGAAAGAGAGAGAGATGGGAAGATAGAGAATTCTTGTACCCACTTTAATTATGTTTTCGCCGGCAAAATTTCGCTGCAGTATTCTTTAATCGTACAATATAAAGCTTTTTGTTGTTACTTTCTTTGGGCAAATGTTTGTCAAGTGTGACGGCATCTTGACTTCTTAATATAATTGAATTTTTTCAGTAGATAATACTTGAAGGAAAAACGTTAATTAATATGTTTTGTTTCATCGCTATATTAAATTCAGTTTTAATAGAATAATTTTTCGAAAAGTGTTTTCTTAATTTAGCTCTACTGTGCAAGTTGAATATTTGGAGTTAATGTTGAACTTCGTGGGTGTTTTCGACTATTTAATATATGCTTTTTATATATTTGCAACACTATATAAAATTTAATTAATGTTGTTTAATATCTTGGACGGTGCATTTAATAACTTTAAGCTCATATATTTATTATTGCAGATGTCACAAGGATTTTTAGTATATCGGTGAATACAGTGAGTCTTCCAAATATATTATTGAAAGACTATTTCCAATCCATTTCATTCTTTGAGGTTTCCAAGCTACTCTACAGGAAAAAAACTTGTCGCAGGACATGCCACGTGACTGGCCCAAAAGGAATAGCAACCGGTTCAATATGTAGAATTTTTTATAAGAAAGTACCGGTAACTTTTGTTTGGCGCTGTCATTGGAAAATATCAAATGACCCAATTCAGATATTCAGTAACAGGTTGTAGACCAAATTTTTATGTACTCCTCTTACGCTATCCTAGATAATATATTCTCCGATCTTAGACTGATCTAAAAAATTTTTGCAGACATTGTTATTCTAGTATATGTCTAGATGTGTCCTCTCTTCAACAATCACAACTCAGGAATATTTCCAACAATTCCCATTTTCAACAATGAATGATGGGATACATTCAGGACAATTGTTACAACATTTTCCGCACGGTAGTAATAAAAAGCACCATTTCTAATTGTGTGTTAAGTTGCTTCAGAAATTTAGAGAACTACAATTTTATTTAAAATAAAAGGAGGGCTAACACCGTTTTATTAAACTCCCCAATCTAAGTATTTTCAACGTATATACAATTTAGAAAATGTGACTATAAAGCACTGATTCAGCTAATTCGATGTTCCCAAACATGATTCTGAAGGATGTCGAAGGTGCTAAAACTGTCCAAAGAGTCCCATTCAGTTTAACTTTCAATTACTCTGGACTGCTTATTGTTTCGTTATTTAAACAGTAATCGTTGTGCCAACCACACATAATTTTTTTAATTTTCCACGCTTCGGAAAAATACATAAGATAATAAAATTCTGCTTGAGGGTGGTTCTAAGTATTGCATAAATAAATTTCTATGACTTTAAGACTTGGAGAAAATATAATAGATTGTTGAGCAAGCGCATCATATAAACTTAGATTTTATAAGGGTTTAATAACGCTTTTTCACATCAATTAACCTTAAAGGAGAGAATAATTTTCTTACTTTTTTGGGGAAATATTTTGCAAAGCTTGTAAACTAAAAATACCATCAGAGAATTTTCCTCCGAATAACTTAAATGTATTAATTGAATTCGTTTAACTCTATTTTCTGTAGATTCCAAAATCATGTTAATCTTTCTCACACACTCGCAAGTTTAATTAATTTCCGTTCTAATTGCTTTACAACTGCTCTTGACTTAAGGGCCACTTTAAATTCTTTAGATTTTTTTTCACACAAGTTTCAATAGACATGATATAAACTTTTATATATATATATATATATATATATATATATATATTTAACATTCAATATGAATAAAGCAAATAAAATGAGGAATGCAAGGTTTCACAGACAAACAGATTTGCTAAACCAACAAAATATACACCCTTAAAAGCCTTTCAAAAACAAAACTAGCAACGTCAGCAGCTCCATCCATCACCCGCCATTCAGATATGTTGCTGTTACCTGAACATATTTAGCGTGAAATTTCATTAGAAGCACCACTTGTTTCAATGAAAGGTGCAGAATGGTAGGGAAAAAAACAAACCAACAAAGAACATTTAGCAGTAAATCACTTAATGCATTTTTAGTTGCCTTTTCCTTTTTTTTTCTTAACTAAAAGCCACAACCAGAACCTATTGAACACCAAGAAGTATGTACTTGTAATTTTTATTTTATTTATTTTTATTTTTCACTTTTCTCACTTAAATTGCAATTTTACCTTGCACTTACTGGGTTGCTTTAAATATTGAACTTTTCTTTTTTCATATTTAGCACTCTTTATATTTTATTTCATCAGTATATATTTCTCAATGAAAAATCACTTAAGTGTAGTTAAGACTTTGTGTTTGAAGAGCATGCATTAGTTTTACTTAACAAGAAAACAAAAAGAAAACATGATTTTTGTTGTGCATAGAGAGTGTGTGAAACTAGTGAAACCATTTATAATAAAATGTAATACTTGGTTGGTTTCTTATGCTCAAGATTTTATTTTTTCTTTCTATGTTTTATTATATTTCTTTTTCTTATACACTTTATGTTTTACCATTATTGAAGGTGTAACCTTTTGCTTCCGGTATAAGCACTCGCACATACACTCCAGATGTTTCAGTTTGCTTTCGCATACACTCACACATGCATCAACTTTTTGCACATTTTCATCGTTATGCGTGTGTTGCAAGGTTTTTTTTCTTTATTTATGTATGAAAAGATATGTGTAAACACATATCCTTATACATCCATACAGACTGTATTTATTACTTATCATTTATGCAACACTGGCATCATTAATATTAATATTTATCAAACACTCTGGCTGGCATCAGTGTTAATGTGTTGCAGTATTAATTTTTCATATGAGTATAAGGTAATTATCCTTGGCATAACCTTACACTCGAACACTTCATTTGGTACTCTTTGAAAATTGCAAGCAATTAATTATTCAACACCTACATTTTCTTTTGTTTAGGGGAACTCATTTTTATTTTTCTTTAAAACTGCATTTATTTTCCCTTAATTCTTATTCATATAAGTATTTGATTACTATTTCCTTTTTTCTTTTATATTTTTTCTATGAACTTATCGCATGCACACTTTTTAAATAATTTATTATCCTTTAAAAGGATAATTATACACATATATTTTTTATTTCAGTTCGTGCGTGTTATAACCGATAATGACCACGTTGTTTGCAATACTGTTTTTACTGTTTAATTTAAACCTTATTTTATATCTAGTATATAATTTTTCCTTTTGATTTTCATTGACAACATGCACTAGGAACAGTGTTATCGACATTTGGCTGAGCATTTATAACAGTAGTTGAATATTTGTGTCTCTCTTTTACTTTGAATTCTCTTTTAATATGATGTTGGATATTATAACTGTTTATACTCTTTAACATAAATTATTTCAGCTTTTTTATAACACAATTTAGATGGCATAAGTAGTTATTATATCCTGCTGAGAGCTAAAGGTTAATCAAAAAAGGATTTCATTTATAATAACATCAATAGCCCATATACGTTAGGCATATACGATGTATTCAGCAATAGATATTTGGGTGCAGCATAAAATGTATTACATTTTAGTACCTTTAAGGTACAGTTGGTAAGTAATTACCATCGAAATCGTGTAAAAATTTTAAAGACTATGAGAAGATATAACACGAACCTTCATGAGCACATTGTGAAGTATGAGTAATATTATTAATTAATTATATTACGTATACGAACGGAAGTACAATACAAAAGTGAAAGACAAATAAACATCCCAAGATGCAAGCGTGGTTAATAGAGAGCGTATCAACAAAATTTCAGTTTTTTGGAAAAATGTATTATCTGCAAAGTTTTGAAAAGCATTAAAGAAAAAATTTATAATCGTAATTTTTACAACAATTTTATTTATCAATTTCTCAGTTTCAAAATGCATATAAAGATATTCAGCCTGTGCCTCGTTTCTGTAACTGATGTGAGAAATTCTCGCATCGAAAAACTTAATAATTATGGTTGTCATGCTTTTTATTGTAGAGTTATCCATAGAATATTATGTTGATTATTATAAAAACCTAAAAAAAATTATAAATGCTTTAAGAAATTTATTGTGACTCAACCTGTGGTTCGCAGAGTGGCGACAATTTTTTGTTACAGAAATGAGGCACTGATTATGGTTGACATATTTCGCCTATAAATTCGACAGTTTGAAATAAATCAGAAATAAAAAACGGATTTTTTTTTTATATTTTACAAATTATCGAAATTGAAGGCGAAAAACGACAGCCGTATTTAGCCTCATTATTTCGTTGTATTATTTTCGCTGTTTATAATAATGCTTGGGCTTTGACATTATAGAGGAAATACAGTGAAATTTATGTAATAAGATATATATTATTTTTTTTTTTATATAGATTGACATATTACCGGAACTCACTCCTAACTGCAGCATTTCTGCAGGTTTCTCATTATCTACCGCGAAAATTTAATATTTGATTTTTTTTCTATAAGAAAAAAAGTTGTTTAACAATTCAATTTCCTGATGCGTATTCCATAGCAATTGATTATGTTTCTTTAAGTCTGTAAACTATTTTCATTATTAACTATTGAAAAATCCCTCGATTTGAAATTCTACTTCAAAATTACAATAAAGTTTAATACGACTAAAAACAAAAGTTGCGTTATGTACCCAAAGGTGTTTGCTACTGTACCGTACCGGATATGAAGAGCTGATATTAACAAGCATAATATTTAATGCTCCAACCTAATGGTGTGTACCATTTTAAATTTCTAGGCTGTGACGGATTTTAAGCTGTAGGACGCTAGCATGTAGATTTAACAATATTATATTTCCTCCATCTCTCTTATATTTTCTCACAAAGTAATGAAAATATTATTAAAATATTTCTGCTATTTCCTTGCCCTTGCAACTCGAATCTCCATCACTTGGCCAGCAGATTTAAAAGGCATAGAAGAGTACTTCGCATATATTGTAAATTGCCAGCACAATCCAAATTGTTTTGTTAGTATTTAAAGTATAATCAGAATAATCTTTCTGACAAGAGTTTTCTACGGAAGTAATCATTCATTCAAAATCTTTACGTTTTTAATATCTACTTGGGTGGAATTCTAAGTTTGATGTCCTTAAAAGCTTTTTCAGTTTCGGTTTCGATTTAAATACACTGAGAAAGTTATAAAGAAGGATTCACTCATTTTGAAAAAAATTTGTTTCTCGGTACGCTTTTAGTGGATATTTGAAAATATTCCCAAAAATAGATTTTAATTATTTCAGCGAGCCACTGGATTCTCGATACAATATGTTATGCACAATTTAATTCTGAAAATGTTCATGCAACCTTTAAATTGGTTAAAGTAATTTTTTGCGAAACAGTAAAGTTTTATTGATGTGTTCTATGCAATAGATTATAGAGCGGAAAGAAGTTCTACACAAGTTAGGCTATCGCGAGACTTTATATTTTTTGCAAATTTCTAAGAATTATTTTCTCTCTCTAAAGAGAGAGCTCAAAGTGTTGTTGTACTGACAGTGATCATTATGGAAAACAGCTGATATAAATAGAAAACATTTTAGTTAAAAATCATTTTTCGAACAATTAGCATATAAAATTAAATTGAATCAATAAATAATTCGATACAAGTCAATGAAAATTAAAAAAATTAGAAAAAGCCATGACTGGTGCTAACCCAATAAAATGTTCTTAAGAAAATTCAAGAAAAGAAAGTTCGACTTAAGAAACAAGGAACAAAAAAATCAGAAAAGTAGAACAACAAAAAAATAATCAAATCACGGACTTAGCGAAAGTATAATACAATCAGTTGTTTTACGCCTTTTCACAATAAAATTGGTACAAATAGAAACGTAATCACATTTAACAAGGCAATTGAGCAATTCTTAATAAATAAAAGTACACATAAGTACTCAAGGGGAAAGTGTAGCGGCTTTCGAAAACAGCTGTTCTGCTCTGCTGCGTAAGTTGAATATATAAAACTCATATTAACTTTGCCTTGTGCTTTGGAATATTTATCATGTCTTTCTGCATTAAAAACATTTTTCAGACAATTAGCTTATAATATTAAATTTCAGAAAATATATCATTTAATTTTTAAGTAATTTTAAATTTTGTTTATTGTTGAATTTACTTCAAATTTATCGGTTCATCTGCGTACACTTTGGCTACTTGTAAGCGCCAAAAGTTAAGCAACTACGATTTACAAAGCACCTCTCTTGGGAGTTTAAGTCACAATCACTAAGTCTATTAGGGAGGCGAGTGTCAGGCTAATGGTATATTTCCAAAAACTAAGAGAGGCTTATAAATTCCATATAAGCGATTTAGTTGCATATATTTCACCGAGAGATGATGATGGTAACTAACAGACATCTTGTTTATTATCTACTTCAACGCTAGACAAACTCTTTTAAATTTAAATTTAATACTGAATTTTGTAAACTAAAGTTCAGTATTATTATGTGCTTTTAAGTAGTAAGTGATTAGTAAGTGGGCATTTTTATTAATTAATTACAGCCCAAGCATTCCGGTTAGATTTGAAGGAGATAGATGTTCTGTATTAAGAAACCATTTCTCCGGAATATGTACATTAAAATTCAGATTTTTTTTTGAATGTTATTTAATTCGATACGTTAGTGGAAATTATAAACGTCATTTCAAGAGAATTTTGCTCCTATTCTTGAGATGTGTTGGCATGACCTTTTTCCAAGGTTTAGGAATTGCCATGACAATGCCACAACTGACAGGGCACAAGTTTCTCTCTGTATTCTAAAAACTTGAAATATATGGTTTGACAATATTCTTTTCGATATGGAATATAAAGTCATGTTTTGAAAGAACAAATAATTGCAAATGTAACAATTTCTTTGCTAAACGCGCACCTCATAAATGATGCAGACTGATCAATGACAACATTCAAGGAAGGTATTTACTTAAATACTAACATTAAAACATTCTTTCTTCCAAAGTTAAATCTTTGTTTTTTCTTGGACCAGAACTTGTGCAATGATCCCTACACACATGAGCCAGAACTAGAAAAAGAGGATGTGGGAACAAGGACATAGGAAGTGATGCTTGTGGACGCTAGATTTAAGCTTCTCAGAGTTAATCGCAACAGGAAGTTTATTTGCCCAAAGAACAATTTCATCAAAAATAGACTTTGAATATGATATGAAATGTTTTGTATGCGAAAGTTTTATTAAGAACAACAGATTGAAAATATTATTTTGTTACTGTTTACAAAATAATATTTGTTGAAAGATAATTAACTTTAAAATTTTTTTCCGTACAGCTGCATATGAGATAAATTATAAATAATAATAACAATAATAAATTTCAAAACGTCTAAAACTTATATAAAACCGTTTAAAAGTTATTGAAATTATAAAAGAAAAAAAAATTAATCAAACGGCCTTCGTCTAATAGTAGGTTTGAAAACCATTAATGATGATTTCATAGAGTTCATTAAGTTATATTTAGAAAGACAGAACAAACTTTGCAAAGAACCAGGCGCACTCGACATCAATTTACTAGTAGTTTCCCAACTAACGCAGAAGAGCACTACGACGTTATTTTGTTAAATTGCTGAATTTAATTTTATTGTAAATTTTCTTCGTATTGCAAATAACGATGACTGCATATACGCTTCAAGAAATTTCACTTGAAATATTCAAATGAAGTTATACTTTCTAACGACATTTACACCTGTTGTGAAGCTTCTAGTAAAACCCTAAATATCCTTTATATTGTGCGTTACCAGGATGAGATATTTTGTCCAAAGGAAACAGCACTATAAATATGTATTTACCAGGTGTTTTGGCTGTACTCAATCACAATCACTGAGCATGTAATTTTATAAACAAATACTTCCACATATTTTGTATAATATGGTATACAACGCATACCATATGCTAAGTCAGGGGTTGTTTAAGTGGTTGTGCAGATTAAGATATTTTCGACACAACCCAGTTAGCCAGTCATAGATGACATATTTGTCTGTGACAATTTATATCGTCTATAAACTACAACGATTTATGGTTGGTTAGATGCAAAGAGTAACTGGAAGTTGCCTTTAAAACGGATGGTTGATGGCACAGAAATTGAAAAGGTTTTAACGACCTCCTCAAGGGCAGTGACATATTGCTGTATACCATATCATTATATTTTTGAGAGATTATTTTATCGTTTATTTATTTACATTTCTGATAAACGCTAGTTACCAATATAAATAAATTATTTTATACAAACTGATTGCCTATTTATCGGCAACCTGTAGGCGAAGTTGTTTAGAAGGCACGGCCAACTGGGTTAATTTCAATACAAAATTGCAAATATCACTAAAAGTTGTAGTTCTGTTAATACATATTATTTAGGTCGTGTGTCTAAAAGTGTGTTTGCTTTTATTTAGTGGCAGCCAGAGGTGTCCTTGTGGACCACAAACAATTTAAAAGTTTTGTTTTTGCTATCATCGCTTTGATAGTGAATTTTGTAATTCTTTTTTTTTCTTTCTACAAATAAACTTTAACATAAAATTCGTTGATAAATGAAAGCCGTTTAGTGTAACAGGTGGCTTATGGTGAATGTGGTTAAGCTTATTTAAGCCAAAAATGCTTGAAAATAATGAAATGGTTTAGAGAAAATTCGCAATTCTGAAATTGTTAGTTTGTACATATAAAAAAAAGAAGCGTTGGCATCTTGGAATTCAATTTTGTAATCCTACTCGAGCTGTTAAGTCTCTGTTAGTTCCCAACCACTTTAAGGTTAGCAAACATTTATTAAGAACTCTTATGCAATAATTGATTTCATGGCCAATTTAATATATTTTTTTATTTTTTTGGAATTGTGGTCCTTAAAGGGGACCACCCACTTACAATTTAACTGTGCCATTTGTCGTGTTGGACATACTCAAAGATGACGCAATATATTAGAAAACCACAAAAAGCTTTTGGCGTTTATTGCACAACCAGATCCGCATACAAAAAAATATATTGGCAAGAATATTTTTATAGTTTAGCAGAAATAGTCTTCCCATATTATATTGTGGCATTTATTGCACAGAATAGGGCAAAATAAAGTCAAAATTATATGTACAACTGTAGCAAATTCTTCATGAGACATGTCATTAGTTATATTGACTGTCTGTATTTCTAATAAAATATCTACTTATGTAAAATAATACTTTGGATATAAAAAATAATTTAAGAAAGCAAGCTTGTAATAATAAAAAATAAGTTATTCTGAAAAAAAAACTATTAAACAGAGAAGTTTAAATAATATTCTTAAACAACTACATTGTAAAAGGTTGGCAAATTTGAGGTTAGAAAGTAAAGTGGCTTAAACTGCTATTTTGTTTTTGAAAAGTTCAGTTTCATTGATACCGTTGTAAAGTACAAATATGGGAATTTAAATATGACATGGGCCAAATGTCTATCTCTAGAACGTTTCTAGACGTCCGTTCTCTTCAATAAATTTTAAACCACTTTTAGCATTTTCGCTTATTTCGTCAATGCAGCGCCGAATTTCATGCTTTAAGGTGTCAGTTATTTGTTGTTTGTCAGCTCTGTCGTTCATATGGCTCGAGTGAAAATAACTTAGCAGCATTAAATCACAATACTGGGGCGGTTTAGTGACATCTCCATATTTAAAAGTTAATTAACCAGGAAATATCTGAAGCAATAACTGAATTGTTTTACCGGAAGCGTGGCTTATGATATCGTCTTGTTTAAACCAAAAGCCACTAATCTCAATATTGGCCAACAGTGGCGACTAAAAATTGTTTATGATGGTATTTTATGGCGTCAAAAATGCACGGCAACAGCGTTTCTTGCTCGTTTTCGAAACAAAAGTATTAAGGGCTGATAATGCCGCCTGACGACAAACCGTAGGACACGGTAACTTTCTTGGGACACAATGGAGTTTTGAAGACTGTTTAAGAATTCTGTAGGCCCCATATGCGACAATTTAGCATGCTTAAATAACCCCTAAATTGAAAAATGGCCTCATCACTAAAGATGATTTTGTTGAAAAATGCATTGTTTTTGTACGGTTTTTTCATACAGAAATTTCACAAACGTTCTACGCAAACAATGATCGGCCGGCTCTAAGTTTTTAAAACTTCCCAATCAACTTTATGCTCACAGCTCAAGTCATAACGTTTCATCATTTGACACCGAATTTATTAACTTCATATTTGCCAAAATTTTTAATACGCTTTGGCAAGTCATCATGGATCATTTAACGCGTAAACAAACTTACAAATTGAGAAAATTTTCTTTGAAATAAGTCCACAGAGGATATCCGTTATTTTACGGTCAACATAATCGGCTTAGCGGTCAAGCAGTTACAGCTCGTTTTCGCTTTAATTTTACGTCTCTTAATTCAAAATTATCAAGACAAAGAATTGTTAAAAAGGAAGATAACTTTATTGCTGTAGTATTTTGAAGCAGAATTAGTACGGAACTGCCTTTATAGTGAATGGCTGAACTTTATGGCATTTTTTTTTCTAGGGAACATGCAACACTTTTGCACTTATTTACTAAAAAAGTTGCTGTTCGGAAGACTTTTGATGTATTCATTATTCTCCGTGAGTGATTAATTTCCAATAAATTTCTTACTTTAAAATTACAGAATGCGGTAATTTTCTGTTAAAAAGTGTAAAAAAGTTTGCATTCTTTTGTAGAAAAGATATAAACTGTTCTGCTAAATATCAATGACACTTGGTGTCACAAAGACGGCGCAACTTGCCCCAGAGAGCGCTTAACAGTTGATATATTGAAACGTTTTTCGAAGTGGTTGTGGCCACTGGTCTTCACATTCTTTCATAATGAATTTGCACGTTTTGAAGCACTGTATCACACGGTCGCATATATTGAAAATATTAGTCGTCATTTGGACTGACCTAATGGATCGTGCAACTCGCTACCGTGGCAGACAATGACGGAAAATAATTTAACATGTTTTATCAAAGAAAAAATTCATTTCAACAATATATCCTCTGTGTGTTTATGATGTCTTTCCCCACAACAAACACTCCATTTAAATATTTCTCATGTCTAAATAACTCTAAGTACTACATCATCTTCTATATTGTCTTTCATAACTATACCCAAACGAAAACGGTTACTTATTCAAGTGTTTTCTTTTAAACGTAATTCCATCATTAACCCATTATATACGCTTATTTATTCAGCAAATTGTTATGCTTTTCTCTACAAAATTCCATTGAACTGCGTAAGTTGTGCTTCTCGTTCATATTTTTTTCATATTTTACTTCTGCTTGTAGACAATTTAGGAAATGTCTTGGAAGATGACAAACACTCTACTCGACAGTATTTTATCAGGAAAACAAAAGAACCTTTAAGCCCTGTCTAACTGAATTCCGATTCCATTGCCTGAACTGTATTTTCTAGTGTTTGCGTTTTCAGCATTATTTTATTAAGCGTAAGATTTATGCAAGTGTTGCAATCCAAAGGCCTCTTTAAATGTAAAGGAGAATGTAAAAAGACTTTTTGCATATTTTATCATTCTTATCATTTGGAAACATGACTGCCATAATAGTTGAATATTTATTATTCCATTGTTACATTCAAAGACAACAATTCGCCGTATTGACAAAGTGAAGGAGTTTACAAAATAAAAGATTGCAGACACTTATTTCGTACTACTACCCCGGCTTTTTTTTCTGCGGTATAAGCGGCTTAACTATGCAGAAGAATGAAGTGTTTTTTGTATTCATTTTATTTGTATTTCAAAATCTATTTTCAGATGAAGTAACAAAAGAAGTATGAAATAATGGGACTATTTGCATTGATGTGATTGTTAATCACAGTTGAATGCAACAGAAGGATTAAATTTTCGTTCGCTCTTCTGAAAGCCTATTTTAATGTAAAATATTATAAAGATTTTTGTTTATTACACCGGGGCATCAGATTTTTACTGTTCCACCCTTTCGGTGCCTCGTCAATTCAGCTTTTTGTTATTAAGATACACATTTTTTTTTATTCAATGTCTATCCTATTTTCAACCTGCAAGCTTCCCATCAATCAAGCATGAAGGTGCGTTTACACTTATCAAATATTTGCCGAAACAAGCGTAACCACAAAGTTCTACTAGAGGACCTTTTTAATTGAAATAAGTGTTTATTGAGTTAACAACTTTCCAATTATATTGGGTTCAATCCAAAAATATCTTTTTATTTATTTTTTATTTTTGTCCTGGACCAGTAGTCAGTGGATGACTCTTTCATATGCAGATCATTGAGCCACAGCTAGGAAGAGGGGACGTTGCCTGTAGCTGTCGATAACGTTTCTCATTGAGGCAACACGACAATCGGTAACACAACCGTGCACTAGTGAAGGTCGGATAAATTTGTCATCATTCTTTTAATGATATTTAGTGGTTTCGCTTTTATGGGCAAATATCTGACAAGTGAGAATGTACCCTAAAGCGTTCTTAAGACATGGTGTGCCTTCTTAAAAACCAAATAAATTTTACACGCTCAACACACAATTTTATTTAACAGGCATTGGAGCAACATTAAAATCAACAACTTTTGAAACTTTTCAAACTATTTTTTTCAATCAAGCTGTTGCTGCTATACCAACACAATAACTTGTGAATTCTGTGAGCAAAATAACTCTAAAGACTACAGTGAGTTCATCGGAAATAGAAATCTTTAAACGTGTTTTCGCACTTTTTGTTTCTCCTCTCTATTGCAGCAAAGTATCGATGTGCTTTCAACAGGACGACGCTACGTGGCACACAGGTCATTTAACGTGGAGGTGATAAGAATTGGCCAACCAAATTATGCGATTCGACCGTGCTAGATACTTTTTTGTGAGGTTTTCTTAAGTCGCAGGTGTTAGGAAATAAGCCAAAGTCCAGAGCGGTCTTGAAAGCCAACATGAACTCATGGATAGTTTGACATTTGAACGATGTTGCATACCGTAAAGGTCTTTCCAACCAATAAGAAAAATAGATAATAGGGAACGCTTAACTAAACACCCTTTAAAATTAGAGTTGGAAAAATCAGCGAGTATAATAGAAATTTAAAAGGCATTAAGTATCTTGATTTTTACTTAAAGTTTTCAGTTAAATGCTCACAGAAACTAGGAAACAATCCCCAAATATAAATTAATCAACACGATTAGAATCAACGTCTTGATATTATTTTAATCCCCATCTTTTTAAAAGATTTCTGGGATCTTAATTCCATCGAGAAGCTTTTACAACGTTCATGATTTCTTTAATAGAATGGAATGAAATAATATAATTTGATATAATAACTAATTTTTCTTAATTCTTTATTATTTCGATTCTTATTTTTCTTGTTCAGGATAAAAAATACTCACTGAGAATTTCATTTACGGATTATGCTTTTTCAAATTGTTTTAAACTTTCAAATTGTTAACAATAGAAGTTATTGTTACAAAGGCAGTCTTGCAGTTCATAGATACCACTTACACAGTCACACAAAAGAGCCTGAATTCGTGTTCGTACAACACGGTGACAATGAAGAAAATTATTACGGCTTCTATCCGTTAGAGAAGTTGATGGAAATTTAATGTTTTTCTAAAGTATATTTATTATATAAATGGAAATTTATATGTTTGAAAATGTGTATACTGTAACACTCAATTTAATGTGGATCTTTTAGTGCTGCTGTCATGCAGATAATCTAATTTCAGCAATTTAATTTTTATTTTAGCTTTTATATTTAATAAGTTTTCATTTAATCTGAAATATTTAAGCATTTTGTGTTAAAAAAACCAACAAAAAACCCTAGAAATTTTTACGGTATTCAATACCACTGTAATAGGTAACTGGTAGCTGAATATCATTCGCTGTGATTTTGAACCAACTATTTCACTTTGTTATAAGTAGAATCAAAAATTTAATTATATGTAAATTATTTCATTAATTTACAAGCACTTTAACAACCGCAACATATAATTTAACCATCTTTAATACATCCATGAAATTATTTCGACAAGCTGTGAATATACACAAATTGAAACCACTTTAGATGTGTTTAGATGTGTGGGTGTTAAAGATTCTATTCTAAAGTTTACTTTCAACTAATTGAATAACTTTATTAAATTGGATTAGCTGCATAGAGATATTTTTAATATACGGCAGACAGCTCTTTGCATAGACACGGGGGAGAATATCTATGACAACAATCAATTAGAAGTTTTCGTTACACAATAAGAAAACACGGAAAATATTTTTGGGGGAAAAGAAATTGAGTTGACGAAACTAGAGCGTCTAAAATTTACATAAATATTAGAAATTTGCATAAATATAACATTATTTTTACCCTCTGTTAATTCAGTAGACTTTTTGAATAAATATATTTCAAATATTTTCTATATTTTTAATTTTTGAAAATATTTCCAAAAATCCTGCACAAAAACCCAATAGGCGCTTTATTTTTGCAACTTGCTATCTTGCTATCGGATATATTTCTCTTAAAAATATAATTTTTTAAAAACATATGATTTATTAAAAGAAAGGGATAATGTTGAAAACTCAGTTGCAGAATAATGGCGAGATACGGAATTTGCAGTAGCTGTTTTCCGTCTTAATTTGCCGGCGAATTTTTCTAAGGAATTACTGAAGGAGGGTGTTTTTATGCTATCTTTAGCACCTGATAGTGTCAATTGTGTTCGGTAATATTAAGCAGGTCAGCAAGTGGTATGATTTACGTAAAGTCTTACTATGAGGGCTTAACTGGTAGTGAAAGAAATCGCATTTATTTGCTTTTTCGTTCCAAGTCAGTGAGAGTTTTCAGTATATAATATTCAAAATATTTATAGAAACAAGCGAAACCGTTTGTGTAATTATTTACCGCAGAGTTATTTTTATTAATATTTTACTACTCAATTTGACGCTCCTTTTCACACACCTAAATATTTGGGCCAGAGGGGGGTGGCATGAAACTTTTTGACTTTGAAACAAAAAATTAACAGACATTATGCACATCAAGTAAATGATGAACAACATATTTTTCATTCAGTTGGTGACAGCTATAAAAAATAAGTTGATTTAAATTAAATTGGTTAAAGCAGCTACTATTTGAAAATTAAACGCTGCCCATATTTATTACTTGTAAGTTCGTTTCGTAAATATCTTTTTATGTCCTGCTGTTATTAAAACCCACAAAATATATTTAGAAGTTATAGAAGTCATTGACTTAATATTGAAGGGCACGAACTCTATTTTAGTTGACAACGAGTCATAAACACGGAAATAAAATATTACATTTTATTGAGCATTAACTTACTACGGGCTTATAAGGTTTAATTTTATTCGAGTTTTCTCTTTTTGGACCAAATAGTCTTCTTTTATTACAATTTATGTCGTTTATTGGTACTTCAGGTTAGTTAAAGGTGGGAATTTGTTGGAACATGTTTATTTTTTTTACAATTTTGCTTAAATTTGAAGTGAACGATTTGTTGAAGGCAGATTCGTTTTATCTGACAGGTTACAGAAGGTCTGCAATAAAGACAGTTTTTTTTCGTACGTCCTATAAAATTATACTTTTAAACAATATGAAGTTGTAAGTACACCTTAAAGTTTGACAATTTTTAGAGTAAAAAATAATAATGAAAATTATAATAATAATAATAATAATAATAATAATAATAATAATAATAATAATAATAATAATAATAATAATAATAATTTCACTCAAATCTATTATTAAAGTGTCATTTAATAAAACCCAACAGTTCTAAATTTGCTGTAAAAAAAACTTTGCAAATAAATTTGCAAAGTATCGGTGCAAAGATGTCGATGGCTGATGTTTCTTTGACTAACACGACTTGTGCCTGCATATGAGAAGTGGAAACTTAGTTAAGCACAGGAAATTCCTATACAGTTATCTGAGGAGTAGAAATTAACTAGCGCGAATGAGACTCAAAACTTATGAAGAGGATCAGTGGTCTGGCTGCACCTAAAAAAAAATTTCAAATAGGCTTTATGTTGACTTGCCAGAGCTCTTCTGCAGCTGAAAAGTTCTATAACTAAAGCCTCAAAAATGAAAACTTTGCATTTGATTGGAGAAGACCAGAACAGATACAAGAAAAGTTGGGGTGGCAAGAAATAATTTAATGAAATCCAAATTAAATTATTCCCCATTTTATCGATATAATTTTAAAGCACCTACTTAATACAAAATTAAGCCCAAAATCTAAAATAAACTTAAGCGTTTAAATTAAGAGAGTAAATAAGCTTACCGAGTTATATTATACTGCTCAACAATATACATGTTTTTTCAAACTAAAACATATTTTTGGGAATTGTCGCTTTTTAAACCTCTTTAATTTTAAATATGTGCTGATTCTTTTTTCCCAAAATCTTACTAAGAAGTTGAGAGGTTTTAGCTAGTTTCTGTGCGCGTTTCACTGGGACTAATTCAAATTATTAGGGAACCTTCACCCAACATTTCTTAGAAAAACTAAGGACATTATTTCAAACTTCCACTTTAATAAGTGAGAATTGGCGCAGGATTTACTTAATAAATTTTGAATGTACTTATATTAAAAATTATGGTTACAAATGGGACTTATTCGCTTTTAAAAAGTTATAGAGTTTTTGATATTCGTGCTCTTCAATAAACACTACCTGTTTGCATATCAGAGGAATAAGAAGTTTCATATATTTTTTTCGTAATACCAAGTTTTTTTCGCAACATTAAAATTGGTTTTGAGAACTTGTAAACAAACTCTGATCGAGTTGGTATATTCTATATGCATTTATGAAGCTTATATACAGTAGAAGTATGATAAGTAAACATTTAAGTACTTGCGGATCATAACTAACAAACGATCATTAAATTCAAGACAAAAAAATGGGCTTATGTAACTCTGTATTTAAATAGGTCGATACTTTGGTTTCAATAACAAGTGCGCTTTAGCCTCTTGAATGGCTCAGTCATCTTTGGTGTCCCTGAAAACCTATGGAATTCCCTATGTAATTGACTTACTTCCAGACAAATCGAAATCTACTTTCACAAGTTACCTTCAACTCGGCTCAAAGTAAATAACATCGTAAATAGCTTCAGTCACCATAATTAACTTATATAAAAAGCACAATAAATCGTAGGCGTGCTTTCAGTTTTATAACATATTTTCTCACCTCATCTATTTCACACAAGCGCCACAGGCAATTTATCCCACGACGACAATGTGCAGCTTTTATGTTTAATATTAATCGTCTGGTACCCAATAATATCTCTTACAAAACCATGGGGTTATGCTCATTAATTTTCTTTAAGTAGAATTGTAGGGATAAATTGAACCAGTGCATGTACAAAAACAATTTGCTGTTATTTATAGAAGATGTTGCAGCAGCTCACATCGAAGGCCAATTGACAAGGCTTGTAAAGTATTTGATTGTAATTTCTTGTTATTTCAGTTTTTATATTGGTTAGAGTCTAGTTTCATTATGGCAAAGTATTTATTGTTGCATAACCATGCTGCCACAATAACATCTGCTAAGAAGTGAACAGAGCGAGAATTACTTTTCATGGCTCACTTACACCGAAATTTATTGTAGAATATATTTTTGTATAGTAAACATGTTGTCACCATCGTACACTAAGAGAAAAAACCTTGTAGTGTATATCAATTTTTTCTTTCAATACAATTCAAACTTAATCGTCTTTTTGCTAAAATCACAGGCTATTATAGTTCGATGGAATATATAAAATTTAAAACAAAAGCAAATCGTTGAACAGGAAATATATCGCTTGTTACGAAAAACACTTAAAAACTAGAATACCTGGACTTCAGAAATAAGTGATGAAGATCTTAAATCAACGTGACTTCAGCTTCAGTTAAAAGGTCTGATTCTTTATTAAATCAATATATATAGAATTTTCATGCACATAATTGTGTTTCACGCTGAAATTTAAAACCATGCGTGATTTTGAGTTTACACTGCAGATTTAATAGATTCACGTTTTACCAAGCAGGTTATGTCAACAGTCGGTTTTAGCATTGAAACTGTTACCGATTTATTATAACTAATTTTATTTTAGATTTTCGGCACATTGAAAATTTGGCATCTCGTTTTTATCCTGGATGTTACAAATGTCATGATCTTTGCAAAAATAACATTTTACATTGGGTTGATTCAATATTTAATTGGATGGAAATATATATATATTTATATATATTTATATATATTTATTCGTCTCCATAATTATCTGAAAAGAGCCTTTTTTATATGTGTTGTTTGCCAGCAAGAATGACCATGTTCACAAGTTATTTGGGGTATTCACACTTCGTGCTATTTGGTCATATTGTCATCAAGTCATAAGATTTTAGACCAGTTTAAAAAAGTTGTTAATGTGCTGCATATAAAAAAAACTCATGCACTCTTTCAGGCATGTGTGTTGTCATAAAATAGCTCGAGAGATCTGAGTCGAACGGCTGAAAATCTTTAGGCGAGACGGCGATGGTATATGTTTGCCGCCGTTACTTGTACATGAATCATGGCCAAAAAGCGGCTAAAAAACTATTCATCCTATAAGTCTGTACATTGAATCACATTTTTATAACATAAAAAATATTAAAAGAGCACTAAATCGCAAAAACTAATTATATTGAAGTGAAAAATGTTTCTCGTTTAACTTACGTGGCTGGTAGCCACGGAACGTTTTTCCGTATGCCGCCGCAAAATAAATGAATTCAGCCCATAACAAAGCGGCAGCTGTTGTAGTTTATAAATACAAATTTATTTAGCACACCAAGTTATGACGGATTGTTCACACTAGTCATATATTTCGTGCTAATATTTTATGACATGACTTTATGGCTACAGTGTGAGTCCCCCAATTGTTTTTTATTCGGTAACTTCAAACTTTGTATTGCTCATGCACATACATATTTTCGTTATTAATTCTATTTTCTGTTTTTTTATCAAAAAAAGCTCGTAAGAACCCAAGTATTTTGAGGTTCGAATTTGTAAAAAACATGATGATGCAAATCAATGAATTAATTTACGTCATCTCGACATTAATTGAAGTTGATAGATGACTACACGATATAAATAAATATGTTTTGGCATCTAGAATAATATTTTTACATTCTACTTTGCTAAGTTGTGTGGTTATATTTAAAGATATTTTCTTCAGGGACACCTCTAACGCACAAATGTAGAGGATGGAGCATAGTTAGACCTACCATCTTACTAACAAAAACAAAAATAATAATTTTTAGTGGTGGAAATCTTTCTTTGTTAATTATTGTTTGTCTGTTTGTATTCTGCAACTGTCCAGTTCACAAATGCCCAAGATGATTGACGTAAAACGCCATTTGGGAAAGCTAATACATCTTGCGAGAGGATGATTAATTTTGCAGCACCGTGTATATGGTGTCTCACATTATAGATCCATATCCCAACACAAGCCTTTCGAGCAGAAAAATCTGCAGAAACTTTTTCCTGTTTCCAAAGTATCAGTAAAAGCGTAAATTTCACACTTAAGATATTTGTATGTGTTCATAAGCCTCTACGTCGAAGATATTCACATTTCCATTTAGCTCCCAGACCCTCCATTGCATATGTGTGTGTGTTTGCTTCAAAAAAAAAAAGTAGCTCGCTTAGGCTGTACAAGTTTTTTGTGGTTCGAAATGTAATTTATATGAGATAAAATAGATTCATATTAAATAAAATTTGTTTGTTGTGTTTTCTATAAAGTCTATTATTCTTAACATATTGTAATTCTCAAATAGTTTTTGAAAGTATGTGCATAAGTGAAAAGATTTTATTATGTTGGAATTAGATTGAAGTCTGCTGATGATTTAGTGTGAGAAACCAAGAAATGCAGGTGCATAGACATACTTCAGCTACTATAAAAAAACCAAATATCTAATTGAATCTAAATAAAATGCTCTTGCTGTTCATCAAAACACTGAAGCAATGGACAATAGCATGGTCAATTTCATTGACCAGCAGTGATATCTGGCTTAAACTGACATAAAGATAATGTTTCATAGATTTTATAGAAAAACTTTGCTCAGTGGCAACTTCCGTAGGGATCGCCTTAGGGGCTCAGCGAATATTTATTTAACCAGTCCCAAAATATTTTTATGATTCAATAACTCAGCCAACAAACAAGTCTGTTATTTTTTTAACGTGTATGCCTTCAAAGGTCCCACAATATATTCGGCTATCGATATCATGAAAATTTTTTATGTAAGCAAAATTTCGTATATTTAATTTTTAAATTTATAATTCGATAAATCATGGTACCACCCTATTAATTTTGTATTAATTTTCTTTGCTATTCTTTACATAATTTTGCTTAAAGTGACTACATCCATTAAAATACTCGATAACGCCATTAGAGAAAATGTATTTTTATAAGAAAAAAATCCATAAAGTGTGTTTGGAGTAAGTTTAACTTATCCTTTATAAGAAATATACGAGTATATCCGTTTTTCTCTTTCCATGATATAAATAAAACTGTTCACTTATTGAAAAAGACTCGTTTAAAATAATTTGGAACTGTTAGGAGAAGGCAGGCAAAATAAATTAGCAGCAATTGAAGTGAAAACAATCCTCAGTAGCTATTATTTCGGCTATTATGGGCTAAAACACCACCGAGGAATAAGAGAAATAGCCGTTAAAGGGTGTGAGTGTAGCACACTGTTACGGGTTGTGGTAGAAAACTTTGCCTTTTTGACTTTTCATTGATGACTTCAAATGAATAGATAATAATAACACGCAGCGTGTGTTATTTTCCTTGATATGAATGAATATTTTATTGGGCAGAAATTTGTTAATTAATTTATTTATTTATGTATTCTGTAGTCGTATAGAAACAGTACTACAAGAAAACATAATCGGCCGTTCTCCGACAGTGAATAACAATTCTTTTTATATGTGGATGTAAATTAAAACATAAAATCAATGGATTTGGGTTTGTGAACTTTCTTGACTGTTATATTTTCTTAACAATAGCCTCATCACCAGTTGGTTCGTTAACTGACCAAACACAAAAATATGATATAAAAACAGTAGAAGTGGAACTGTTCTGCAAGTTAACAAACCAACGAGGTACACGTCCGTTTAAAATACTGACAGCAGAGGCGAACAAGTGAAAATCAGCGTTATATTCATGACAAGGCAAAGGAAAAGAAACGAAAAAAAAGTCCGGCTAAAGTTTTATTCCGTTGAACTTTTGTATAAAATATATATTTTTATTTTTGAGTTTTTGTTCATTCCATGAATTGGACATTAACCAGGGAGTAGCAACAAGACATTTGCACAACAGCAACAATGCCAAATTGTATTATAAACGAAATATAATAAAATGATTATTTGAATACAAGAATATCTATCCAACAAATTGCAGTGAATAAAAAAGGTATCCGTGATCAATCTGCAGATTTAATTCTGGATGAAGTCACAATCTTTACAAAAATGTGTCAATAAACAAACAGGTCTGGCGTTCGGGGATCGGCTTTATATAATCGATATATGATATTAACAAGAGTTCAGTGGCTCGTTTACGTATTTTGCTGAAATTTATACATCGGAAATATATCAATAATAATAACTGTTATGTAGACTGTTAATTCTATCAACTGTACAAATATGCCAGCAAATTTAATTTCGACATTAAATAGTGCGATACAAATTTAAAAGCTTTGGCTTGTGCTTTCCCAATACATAGGCTAAAATGGCAACAGTGGGGCTTAACAAGAAGTTGAGAAAAATAGGATATAAAGAAATATATTCAAATGGCACTACAGGGACTTAACAAAAGAATATTACCTCCACTTTGCTACAGTTCTCGTACGCTTTTTCATAATAAAAATAACAGCAGTAATAAATTAAATTACATATAAGAACTGATGATGAAAGTGTAGTGGCTTTCGAAATCAGTAGATTTGTTCTGGTATGAAAATTTAATGTATATAAAACTGATGTTAAGTTTCCCTGGTGATTTTGAATAAAGGAACGCTTCTCGAACAATTAGCCTACCAAATTCAATTCAATAAATCCTTCGATATAAATTACTTACAATCGAAAGAAATACACATCCCTAAATATCCTGTAATTAATAGAAGGACAAACGTTTTTTTGATATGAGAAGTTATCGCTTCAGATACTGGACGAGTTGCAGTTTGTATTTAACATAATTTACTTTCCTTCTCAAGTCCTGCGTTAGCGATTACTTTAATTGAAGGCTGATGACAGCTTCAGTGTGCTGGAGTTTCTCTGTTACCACAAAATTTTATATTGATTTCATAACGCACCCTTTTGTCACGGCTTTTATTTCTTTTTAAGTAATTTGTCACGTAAATCTGATGCTCAAAAGTATAAAAGGAGAGATTTTTAGTCTTGTATTCTTCAGATGTAAAATATATCCTGCGATTTTATGTCCCAGTGGACTTTGGAAACCTCTTAAACTAGGACTATTAAGTTTTGATCTTTTAAGCCTTTTCCATCATCGTTTTTTTTTTTTTCTAAATAATTTTGAAAAAACGTACTACATAATGCGTATATTTTTATTCGAGATTAAATAACTAAAAACTAAGACTAGAATTATTTTTTAGGCTCCAATTCAAAACCATGATTCTTAAAATTTCGTTGTATTATATTCGAGTTTTTTATTTAGAATATTTATTATAATCATCATGCTGGCGAACGGATCTTTAGTTTTTTCGATGCCGCTAATCCATCTGATCAGCGTGCCATGAACTAACCATGAGGAATAGCAACTTTAAAATCAATTATTTAACAAAAATTTAATATGAGAAGTTATTCTATTAATTTTTAAGTTAACTTTTGGATGGTACAGAATTACCCAACTATGCTGATGATCATCATTCGTAATATTCCAGTTCCTATTTTGATTTTTCTTATTTAACAATATCCGTGCAACTAAATTTGTATTTAGTCACCAATTATGATAAATACAAATAATTCGAACAAATAAACAAGATGTGCCCTCGTTTTGTTAAACATGAAGACGCATATTTTTATTCGAAGCTCGAGAATTTACATTGGACTTATTTTATTAAAAATGAATGTGAGAGCTTTTCCTACTAAATTTTCTCTATATAGTTGACTACTAGCGCCGTGAAAAATGGAAAATTGAAGAGAGAACGCTGATTAGAAGGCGTAGAGGGCTTGAAAGCAGTACACATCCGTTCTGCAAGTATGATTATTATAATAAATATTCGCAATATTTCATTCTTAATAAGAAAATCGAATTCAATACAAATCAAAATAATTTGACAATACGCTGGTTCGAACTTGAGCCTGAAAAATTATTCTTGTGTTAATCTAAAATATGTATGCAAAAGGGTTGACCTTAAGAGAACAACACTAAATATTGGCAATTGAATATTTACATATTTGAAAACCACGTATATTGAAGTTTTTGCAATTTTTTTAATTTCCCATGGGACTCATGAGCCCAATGGCAGTGAAGGCATTGCATCAATTATTTATTAATATCGCAATTTTTTAATTCCTCATTATTGAAAAATCTACTTGCTTTCGTTAATAATTTTTTGTGTTATTTTTTTCATTTTCATGATTAAACATTTAAAAATAATTGCACGAAACGTGTAATTACTCTAAAATTGCAACAGTTCCCCTGATAGTTTTCAGGAAGACAACAGTAACGTTACTATCGAAAATACTTTGCAAGTAAATTTACAAAGTATCGGTGCACAATTAACGACTAACTATTGACTATGACTATTGCGGTGATGATGTTAAACCGTATTTTATGCGTTACTGTGACTTACTGCACACAGTTTGTATCCTCACATAAGATCCAGCAACGTATTTATTTAAGGAAAAATCCTGATTTATGTGAGAGGTAGAAGTTAACTAGTGAGAGTGACATGCAAAACTCTCGCAAGTATGCAAACGATCAGTGTTCTGGCTGCACTTAAATAATTACCAACAAGATTCTTGTGTCTAATTTTTTGTTTAAATTTCCTGAAGAAGTTAACCGATAGTTAGAGAAATATCGAGTATTATATATTGATATAAAATAACCTCAAACAAATCTATTAATCAGTGATTTTATTTTTATTGAACATTTTTATTTTGCTATATTAATATTTATATAGGCTAATTGTTCTAACTTAGTTAAAATCTCAGAAAAACATGATGATAAATATTCCTAGGCACAAAGAAAGTCAACATCAGTTTTATTCAACTTACACAGCAGAGCAGAACAGCTGTTTTCGAAAGTCGCTACACTTTCATCTTCAGTGCTCATGTGTATTGTGTTTGTCACCACTGTTTAGGTGGCTTAGTTGAATGTGATAACAGGTTTCTATTTACACAAATTTTATTGTGAAAAACAATCCGAGAACTGTATCAACCTGATGTTAACACTTGTGTGTTATGATACCTGTGTTGCCATTTGATTATTTTCTTCATGTCCAATTTTTCTGAATTTTTTGTTCCATTATACATTAAGTCAAACTTTTATGGTTTTAATCAATTACCAACAAGGTTTTTGGCTATTTGGCTCAGAGCTGCTGTTAAGATTTTTTTTAAAGATATTGGCAAATAGTGAAGTGTCAGAAAGTGTTGGCTATAAATGACTTTTATTCGTTTGTTTTGTAAATCACTTTGCATTCATGAAATTTATAGGAAGACACAAATATACTTATAAAATACTTAAAAATGTTTTCCCTTTTACCGAGGATACTGTTGACTGAAGCAGTGAACATAAGACTGCGATGCCTTAGATCCCGGGAACGTCTTCGCACTGAGTTATGAATATGATGTAGAGTTTCTCTGATCTGGTTTAGCCCACAATTGTGTTAATTGTTGTCGACTTGTCTCAATGACAAAAACTGGTCGCTTCAGATTATCGTACGCGATTGGCACCATCATGTAAAAAAAGCAAAGTACATCACCCCCTCCACCGTAGCAAAATATTCAAAAGCGAAGTAATAATTTAATAAATTGGTAAGACAAAATTCTCTTTCTTCCAATTAATCTTCATTTGCCTTCTTCACACTACTGCCACTGTTCTAGTTCAGGCGCAACCCACGGCATATTTAGGGGTAATCCCCTGAGTGCTACTAATCGAAGACAATAAAAGGGCGCACCGAAATTCATGCGCTACTTTGCCTTTTAAAATTTATTAAAGAAATAAAATCAAATACAGTAAAAGAGATCAAGGAAAGTAAAGTAATTGCACTAACGCAAAGTAATATACACAATTAGGGCCCTTTTCGAGTATTCACATCTCTAGATAAGTGAGTCGTTGGGTCAGACAGCTATTAAGGTTGAAATCGAAAAAGACAATTAGTATCCCTTTCATTGTAATAGATCCATTAAGATTGTTCGATTATATTCCTATTTAAATAATTTTAATGACTTTTGTAAAAAATATTTTATAAACGAGAAGTGTATTTTTGGTCCTAATCAAGTTTGATGTTGATTTTAGTTTCTACATTGCGAAGTTCCCCAAATTTCTCATCTTCCTTAAATATATTATATATAAGTCCCAACTGCAAGCGCAGCAACAGAAAAGAACTTACCTAATGAACGAGATTCCGGCTGATGATATTTTGTTGTAAAATTATAAGTTCATACGCATTCTTCCTTGTCTGCATGCACGCGCCAGTGACGCTGCCTATAAAAACACCCATTTAATTCTTCATGTTATTAGTTTTCTGTTTTAGATTGTCCGACCGCTATTTTACTTTTGCAATGCACAAACGCTTCGTTAATTTTTATTCCATCCGCCAGTTCTTATTGTGCTAGAAAATGGTAGAAGACAATTAACATAATTGTTAACAAATTCACACAAAAGACAATTATCAAAGAGCACAAGACTACTTGCAAATAAGTAAAATTTTATTATCAGCAATTTTCTTGGCGACATGTTGCAGGAACTTTATAGCCTAAACAAGTACTTATAGATATGAAAAGTTTCTAGTTGTACTGGGCATTAATTAAATGAATAGCGTGTTAATGGTAAAACAAATTTCAGTTAGAAAGTTTATAGTTCTGTTTAATTATGGGCTGAAAGGGGGAGAGGAAGTAGTGAAATCAAACAAATTTTATTAAATCTAAGTGCGACAAAACTGAGAAAACGTAGGAGGGTATATATTCCGTTACTGGTAAATAAAAATTTTCTTTAAATACGCGATGTTTGTTCCACAAAAATTGTGCCACTTCAATGAAGGAGTTTTTCGGTTGAACGGATTTTACGTTCTATTACGCTATTCTACGATTTTGAACTCCTCCAGTAAGACCCTACTAAATTAATTTTAAAACTTCTATAATTTTTAAACAAATCAAATTATTCCCGCGTGAAAAGTGGTGTCTTATATAGTTTTTATTACTTAAATCACGACAAATCAGATCTATAAATTTTAAATGTTCTTAAAATAATTAAATTTTTTCGAATTTATTTCTTTCATGATATTTCATGAACAGATTAACCGATTTTGAACATAAAAACACACACTGACTGCTACTCAGAATTAGTTAGGAAAGCTTCTTTGTACCTCATAACGTGAAGGTCCGAGGAAGTCTCGAGATAAAACCAATAAATTTTCGGATATTTTTTTAATTTTCAAATATTTAATATTAAACACTAAGGCTAAAGATATTATTCCGGCTGAAGTTCAATCACTACGAATTTACAAATTATTTAAAATTTGTAAATACTTGATAAAATATTTAACAAAGAACACTGAAGAGATGACGTAGCGACCATGAGATCAGTACTGATCAGTTGTGCTAATGCGATGATCACAATAAATATTCGAAATATTCCACTCTTGATAAGAAAATCGTATTCAAAATAAATTAATAATAATTTATAAATTTGCGGGTTTAAACTTTAGCCTGAAAAATAATTTTTGTCTTAATATTTAATCCTATTAACTGGAATAATAATAGACGCTTTCTCGTTTAATATTCAACATTAATCAGACAGTTTTTTTTTAAATTAACTACTGTACGGTTATCCGCTTGGGACACACTCCTCTGCTTATGCATTGAAAGCATGGACTTATGCTGCGTGTGATCAACATGAATAAGCATGCAATTGCGAAATCGTTTGCTTCCTAACGCCGCCGCATACTACTTTTTACGGTTTTTGTTTGAAATGGAAAAGTGTTAACTAAATACAACCTCACAGTAATGAAATTAAACAAGTGGAATTGAAATTATTATTTAAAAAAGTACCATAAGGTACGGTCACACTCAGGTAAAAATTGGGTTAAAAAAGCGTAACTATTAAATACTTTTTTAAGTTCGAACAAGTGTTTATTGAGTTAAACGGTTTAGAAAAATATTAGATCATGTGCCTTTAACTATTAGTGACATATGAATTTGTTTCACTTAACCCTGGATGGTTACTGTTCATCTAATCGACGCAGCTCATTTACTCTTTATCATAATCTTTATCTTTTAGTTTTGCTCAAATTTGCATAGAATTTAAAAAGAGAAATAATGTGTTTTGTTGTATTTTATTTTATTTTTATAATTTTTTGCATGAAATACTCAGCTAAAACTTCAAAACTTGTTTCGCTTATACAAGTCGTTTCAACGAAGAGTAACCTTAATGTACACATATGTAGAGTAACCCTGCAGGGTTAAGAAGTATGCATATACATCAATATATATCTATATATATATATATTTAGTGGCTCTGCTTTTTTGGGTAAATATTTGTCCAGTGCGACCGTAACTTCGTTGCCAGTAAAGTGATCACAATTTATTGTACTGTTAACTCTAACCTCTGCTCTCTATAGTCCTGCCGCTGTGCTTGGGACGGTATGCTCTCCAGCATGAGCAAAGGCCATCTCAAAAAATATACAGGCCCTAACAAGATATATATAGGCGATATGATGGCACAGAGTTGCAATTTTTATGTTACCAACATCAAAATATTTTCGCTTGTCATACTCTTTCTCAATCGACATGAAAGATTTTCATAATATTCTGTACTTCTAATAAACAGGATAACGCAAGTAGATCGGAGCAGGAGTCAGCACAACTTTGTTATTTATTTTATGGTCACTTGTGAAAAATATAAAAAATGTTAGAAGCCATAATTGGAATTTGAAATCATGACCTTCTGCATTTCAGTAGCTCAGGAGAGCTGCTAAATCGTTTATAAATAATATATTTCTAAGCAATTTGAAAGAATCTTAAATTATTAACAACAATTTTTATCCCCATTTAAACACACAAACCAACTCTGATGTGAGTTCTGCATACAAGGACATGGCAAATTTTTAATTTTTTTTTTTAGTCTAGTAAATCTTTCCGATTGTGTGTGGCATTTCGAAGTCTGCCAGTAGCAACACATCCACATCTCAGAGGATGTACACAAGTAAAGCACTTTTATCTCATTCTAAATGATGAGATTTTCCTTGCTTTAGTCAGCCACTACCATTCATTCATACACACACTTATTCAGGCAAGCAGTGCGTCAGACTGTCAGGAAATCAAACTGCTTTCGGGTTGGAAAAATTTCATTCATCATCACACATGCACATACACATCTACATATTCGTATATGCATAAGGTACACAAGGCATAGATGTGTACGTCAGTGTGTTCATGTATTTATGTCAAGGTTTATAGCGTTTACTTATTCGTGCCGCATGCTACCGTTACTGATACCGAAACGGAAAAGTTATCAATGGCACATGTACTCGTGGGGGGTGTGCATCATATTCCGCCATATTATGGAACATAATATTATATTTCTTTTTGTCGTTTTGCTGTAATAAAACATTAAAGATTTTAAGAGGATAACTATTCTGTAATTTAATATTTTTAAATGCAAAAAATATTTGATAGTTTTATATTTTAATAAGAATTAAATACTTTTTGTATTCCAAAGCAATTCTCATTGTTCGACTGCAGAGAGTTGAAATAAACTCATGCTGCGTTAAGGTTTTGTTTATTAAAATTTCTATAAATTTCAAAGTCTCCTCTTTATTAGTAAAAATTTCAAATTCTTTTTGAAATTTTGTGAGTACACTGAGAGATTTTGTTATATTTTATTTCGTTAATTCTCTAAACACTTATACAATATTAGGCTACAGGGGCTACAATTGCCGCAGGCCGCGGTTTCTACCGTGTAGCCCGCCAATTAAATATTTTGAAAGCTACAGCTACAAAATATAAATATAAGTTGAAAAAGTTTATTTATATATCAGTGGTGCTGCTTTAGATATTTTTCTCTTCATATTTTTTATGTCCAACTCTCAGAATAAAAAGGATTCCTTCACAACAATCCAAAAACTTAAAACTGTTTGAATTTTTATTGTTGGCCACGCCTAGTTTAGCTGGAGCAGGAAGGTAAAAACAATCTCATCGCAGCCTTGATCAAAAATACATCAATTAAGGGGAATAGGAATTTCATCAGCCATGCTACAGAACGCATTTCCCATCGAAAATAAAACGTAACCACTAAACAACAACGAAAAGCAGTTGCATAGCAAACTATTAGTTATTTGCATTTAAGATTAATTTTTTCGGTCATATATTTGCCCAAATGTGACCGTGCCTTTAGATTTTTATAAAACTATTTTACTCAAGAAACAAGTATTTGAATCAAAATATTTTTTTTTTTTTTTTGTTTAGTGGTAACGCTTCTTGCGGAAAATGTTGGCCTTGTTTTGTCATGCCTTAAAAGTAGTCTAAGACATTTTTGTTAATACAAAATGTGTTTATTTATTTTTAGAAATAGATTATTGGCAAAACAAGTTGTTTCCATTTTATTTGCACCAACTGTTAAACACCTGCAAGTTGATAAAAAAATAACAGCTGTTGAACAATAAATTTTAAAAATAGTTCAGCGCAACATTTTACATTCGGAAATTTTATTTAATTAAATTTGTTTTTATAAAGTAATAATGCAGTAAATTAATACAATGGGCTCAATAGTAACCATACGTTTATATTGTATTTAAAGTGTGTGTGGTTATGTATCCATATAAATCCTCTTAAATATATAGAAAAGATTCCATTAGATATGCACAGTCACGTTCACTTATACAATTTACACGATTCCTAGTCCATATGGACGAACACTGTGCACGTTGAACTTTAGCAGTTGTGTCTTACAGAAAAGCATACAAATACTGGAATAGTTATCCCTTGAAACACATTTAGAAGAATTTATAATTTTGTTTAAGATATTTTTTAAAACAGCATAAATTGTCTTGCCTGTAATCTTTGCATTTATTCTTTAGGCTGATGCTATAAGTGCGCTTGTGTGCCAAGAAAATCAAGTATAATTTCGATCGATAGTTTCCTAAACTGAAATGAATGCAAACGTTTCCTTTTGAATTAAATAAATATTTCCACAAGCAAACACATACACAATTTAGCTAAGCACGTTTGATGTGTCTCAAATGTATACCCATAACATTTAATTTTTACTACATTTTCTAATCTGCACTTTAATCCCACAGATAGCACTGCTTCTTGTAGACAAACTGTACATGTTTGGAAAATTATATTCAACCATTTATATACTCTATTTCATATGATATTGAGTGTTGCAGTGTTTGTTTATTTGAAATATTTGTAGCACAATTAATCATGCTAAACACTTTTTTGCAAATGTCACATTTTTCTGCATTTTCTTTTACCAAATATTCTGCATGTTTAAGCTTTCCCACAAAAAGCAATGAGTTGTTCTTCATTTCCTAACTAACGAAAACTTATTTATGCTTCAATAAACTTTTGAAATGCTATCCAAACATTTATGTGAAAATAGGGTCAGTGTATTAGGAGTAAAATAATCACAAAATCATACACATACACACACAATCACCTGTATATATAGATACATGCATTTATTTGGTTGTTTATTGCAAGAACAAACTCTTGTTTTGTGTCACACAAAAGGTAGAGTTAAAGTATATTGTTTTAAATTCAATGCATATTCAAGTTATTGTTTTATAAAAGCATTTTGAATAAACATAACCGATATTGGCCTAATTTTGTTATAAACGTTTTGAGAATTATTATGAATAACAGTTAATAAGAGTTAAGCAGCTAAAAATAAATATTTATAAGGCTTTTAATTATTATTTATCAGAGCAAAATACTTCTTTTTGTCACATGACAATCAGCCATGTCACAAAATGCAATTGCGTTCGGAAGAGGTTTCAATTCCGAAAATCGGATCACGAAAAATTTCTTAGGAATGGAACAACTTCACATGTTCATAGTAGAATTGAAATTTTTAATGATTTACAAAATTTATATAAAAAAACTAAGTAGAAATGAAAGACTGAGTGCAACGTTTCATTATTCAACGAATTTTTTTTTTAAATTGAGTTAAAAATTTTACAAAAACATTGAAAATTCTTAAACTTGTGATTAACATTATGAGTTCATTTATTTTTAATCGACATATTGCTCACATTTTTTGTGAAATAATATATAAATGAAGATACTTCCTAATTTTTTTTTAAGTGCCCTCTAGGAAAAATTAAAATTTTCCAAAATCATATGGCCTTACCCGTTTTGAAAAAATCGAGTTCTCATCAAATCTCCAAGTTTTGAGGCTTCCCTGGCCAATTCTGGCATCCAGCCCTTATTTTTGTACGTAGGCATGTATGTACGTGTGTATGTATGTATTTATGATTGTTCCAGTGTGTGTCTGTCAGTGTGTATATTTGTGTGTATGTGTGTACTTGCGTAGATTGTTTTGTGAGACCCTTATAACTTTGCTAGACCCAGCTGATGGCGTTCTGAAGAATGTTTTCGAACTTAGATTTCCCATGATTTTGAGCCGTTTCGAACTGGTAAATTTTTACATATTTCAAAAAAACTTAGAAAAAATAGAACTTTTCATAATTATTTCTTTTATAATAACTTTGAAATGGCTTCATCGAGCATCTTCATAAACGAAACAGCTCTTGGCATTTAAAAACCATTTTTTAGTAAGATTTTGGGAAAAAAGAATCAGCACATTATTAAAATTAAAGAGATTTAGAAAACGACAACTTCCCAAAATACGTACTGAGTAAACAAGCAAGTGCTTATGCAAAATAAAACAACTTATGTTGTCGACACTATAAATAAATTGTTTTTACATTTAAACAATTGTTAGTAGTTGTTGCACTTTATTTCTCTTGCAACTACAATCTGGGTCGGCAAGAAACCAACCAGTTGCAGAATAAAAAAATAAAAGTGATCAGTGAGTTCTTGTTATGACTTTGATATTTGTTTTAGACTGCATTAGCCCCAGTGGAATGCGCGCAGGAACTAGCTGAACCCCTTAACACAATTTTGAAATTCAAAACTTCTTGCCTTTAGGCAAATATATTTCCCGAAAGTGTTTAGTGTTATCATACCGAGTGAAAAATAACGGCATTCGACTCCAGTATTTAATTTTGTTATTTTAGTTTCCATTGAAGGAAACACAGGTATAACGAATTACGCTACTCTGTAAGAGATTACTTGTTAGTTCTCCTTTAAAATCGGTAACCCGTTCGTGAGATATCGTCTGCAATATTTGCAAAAGACTGACCGGTGGGTTGATCCACAAAAGGGTTACTGTCCACAATCGATTCAGTGTAGTCAAATTTGTTTAGCTCTCTTTGAATGATTGACTCACCTGATGCAGTTCAAATTTAGCGATCATTCTTAGTAGAACTTTCCAAATTTTTATATCAAGTTGTTACAACTATTTTATTCTAGCTCTGCTCTTTAATCATTTCTTTCCACTGTTTCTAATTGCAAACATTTTTAAAATATCCATTCTCTTTAGCGACCCAGTTTTGCTAAAAAATCTTTTTCAAAATTATAAATCAAACAACTAACAGTTGCTTAGATAAAAAATGGCCAAATTTTACAGAAACAAGAAAGAAACTTAGACAAAAGAGCTGAATAATATTAAAGAATAATTGAAAGTACTACACAAACAACACGACTACAACCAAGAAACAGATAAAAGAATACAACAGTATTTAAGTAATTAAGACGAGAAAATCGGAAAACTGTAATACTTAAGAAATTATTTAAGATATTAATTTATAATTAGAAAGGGGTTAGTTAGATAAAAGGGTACATAAAGACTTATTTTCTGGGATTTATTAGCCTAATTGCTTTTTATTTACATTTTTAAATCTTATAAAATGCAAATAACATTCCAGCTTTTAAATATTCTTTTTTGTTAAGAGGAATGTTAAGATAATGTTTGATAAATTAAAAACTCTCAACTTTTTATTTTATCATAAGCGGCCTAAATATGTTTTTAAAAGATGTGTCTGTACAACATCCCAGCAAGAATACATCTCCCATTAGTGAGCAGTTAATAAGATTCATCTTACAAAATTGAGCATGATGCTTATGGAAACTAGAAATTATATGCAAGTAAAATGTTCTCTTGTTAATGGGGGATACATTTTTTTCTAAAATAAAAAGACCTGTCAAGCGGTACTTTGCGAATAATGGTCATGTGATACTGAAGCAAGTTGGCCGTCTTGCGCTTACAAACTTGATTCCCGGCGAACTGTAATTCTTTGCCGAAATTCTTTCAAAAATATTCAGAAAAAGTCTGGACAAATGGGAAGTCATTAACACTGCGAATTAATCGTTGTTTGCTTGACGCAAGACTGACAATCGCTACAGTAGTTACTAACGCTGCCGACAAAACTTCTATTGCTTTTTGACCTCCCACTATAAAAACTGTTAACCTTCATAGGGTTTTCGGGTCAGATTTGACCCATTTTAGCGGAAATTTTCAATTTTTTCGTTAATTAGGGGGGTTAAATTTTTGATATTTCATGACTTTTATTTAATTTTATATGTTAACAATTAGCTCTGACTTTAATAAAAAATTTGGCAAAAAAAAAAAATTTACACAGTTTTTATCAATTAAGATCTTCGGGTCAAATTTGACCCGGAACAAAATAGTTGACTTTCCTAACGCATAATTTTATTAAAATAATTTATTTAATTATTTATATAAAAATGTATTAGCAAGACATTGTCTAATTAAAGCCTTTACAAATAGTCAAGGAGGAATCCGAAGCGAGGATATTATTACCATGACAGCAGGATTGACCCGTTACTCTTGTTCAAGAATCACAATTGAATAAATTTGCAGTTTTCAATTGCTTCTCCCACCGTCTGTGATGAATATTATTTTTTTGAAATATACAAATAATGAAGGTAAATGTGTATTTGGCGATGATTGGACCAAAGTTCACGATACCGAAATGTTCGCATATAATCGTACACTGTTGTTATGGGATTCGGAGAAAGGAAGACCAATTTTTAGGACATTCATGCACCTAAAAAACTCAAAAATCTTACTAGAGTGATAAGGTTTCTAAATTAAAAAGTGAAGATGTTATGCGCTATCAAATTTACATGAGGGAAGAAAATGGGACTGCAGCACTTCCAGTGTTAAGACCATGCCCATATAATTTCCTGCTATTTCTAATATGTTCACCTTCTACCAGACGACTGTAGGTGGAGCCACTCACTTCTTTTAAAATTCTTACATACACCACAGGCCCTCAGATATTTTAGAAATTGCCTGGCACTGTATAACTTCTTAGGGGTCATACGCAAAGCTCAAGATATGGTAAAAGCGATCTTCTATCAGATAAGTTGTTGTATCGCTGGTACTCTGAGTAAAATTGCAACACATCAAGTTCGTTCTAACATTTTATACACGCCAGCATTTGGGCACAATAAATAATTGTATGAAATAAGATAAGATTTTTATATTCTATAGAATTTCAAACAAGTTTTAAAATACGTTAGTAGCAACTCTTTTAAAAATTTACGTAAGCAAAATAAAATTAGAAGAAAATTAGGCCAGCGACAATGAGTCATGAAGAAATGAAGTCTTTATTTTATAAAATTTTATTAATACTTTCGTGTTTACACAATTGGCTTAACAATATCAAACGGTTAATAAGAAATTATTACCAAACTACACAAGTCTAGCTATTGTTCCAACTGTATGGAGGTAAACAAGGCTGTTTCATTATTTATCATTGACATTGTCTAATTCAAATACGCTCTCTTTTTGCCGACTCTAAACATTGTCTTTTTTTAGAAAAAGTTTTCAATATATCGTTGGTTTCAAGTAAAAAGGGCTTCAGTCTCATAATTGTATTATGACAGGAGAAGGTGAAAAACAACAGAAACTGTATTGATCATCGCATACATTTACCGGGATTGAGCTGCGAGTGAAATTTTGTAACCTTTTCTATAATTTTTTGGTCATATTTCTAATCACTTACGAGTCTCCTTATGGTCAGTTATCAGCCATTTTATTTTCCTGTTATAATTTAGAAAAACACAGTCTTAACAAATAGTTTTTAATCATTTAACTGCCAAATATATGATCATGAATAGCAAAAGATAATCCTATTCCAAACGACTGCCATTCCAGATGCGTGCCAACATCGCGAATTGCATACGTTTTTTGCAAAAGCTCTAGTAAACATAGAAAAGCCACATACATTTTTGGGTCTTTATAAGTTATTGGTATAAAAATTGTATAAAAACTATATAGTTCTGCTTGAAAAGCAACAACAATATAACGTTTTCATTGTATTCTATAAAAACCAAGTGTTCGCCTTTATAAAACACTCAAAAGCTTCTGTATAATTGTTTATGCTTGTTAGGAAGAGAACGTGTAGCGTTTGTAGTTCGCTTTTAACTTTTTGTGTACGCAAGAGCAATTTTGAAAGCCATTTATTATCTTTCATGAATTTCGGGAGTATAAATTATACTTGGGAATATTTATTTTATATGTGAGTGCCAGAATTTCGATTGCTAAACGAGCCCAGTCAAGGTGAAAACACTTCTAGATAATTGTCAACAGCGGCAAGCAAATCTTTCCCAAATCATTACTGTCGTACAATTCATATTATATTTCTCGAATATTTACCAATTTTCTTTAAGGTGTTTACCAGGAGAAGTTTCCCATTTATTATTATGCTGAACAACAATTTCCTATTAATTATTGTCGCAATAAAATCTTCAATTACGTTGCAGTATTTTGTGTTTGCTGAGACGGCTGCTATCTTTAGAGTAGATTTTAAATGTGACAGTGTGTACGCTTGTTTAGTTAAAAGAGTTAAGAGAGTTTTAGAAAGTTTTTGTATTCCTAAAAAACTTCGCTAATTTGTATATAAGGAGGAGTTCGGTTAAATTTTAGCACAGTTGCATCCAGATCTAGTAACGCTGAAGTTTTGAAGTTATTTAAATTCGAACAATAAAAGTTTCTAATTAGTCAGTTTCAAATTATTGTGACATTCGGAATCAAATCATCGTTATGAAAGTTTCAATAATTTCCGGGTTTTTATTACTGTTGTACTTGGCAGGTAATTGAATATGTTATTCTGTAACAAGTTGGAATATAGACGTTTTATTTTTCAACACAATTCTATTTTTATTTAATTATCCAGGCCCGAGTCAAGTCCTGCAAGTTTAAAAATAATTTTTAATTTGCATTTGTGTTTCTGAGTGAAGTAATAAGTTGATAATTATTTTTTATATCCAAATTCAAACCCACGAATTTCAAAATTATTTTTATTTTGTGTTAAATTTTAATTGTTTTTATTAAGAGTGGAACATTTAGAATATTCATAATAATCATTACCGTAGTGAAACGGAGCAGTACTTATCAACACTAGTTTTTAATTTTTGAATTTCCAATTCGGCACTAAGTCAGTAGAAACATCAAATATTTCAACCGATTACAATCGAAATGGGTTTGATTTTGTTTTTACATTCCGCACTAATTTAATTGTGGTGCTTTAAATTCCGATCGGTTTTCTTAACCCAAAGCATATATTAAAACTTTTAGAAATATTTACTGATTAATATAAATATTTTCTTAATAAAAACCCAATTAAATACAAATAAAAAAAATTATTTGCTAGCTCGTGCGTGTAAAATTGAGACTGAATAATAGTTCTTGTGTTAGTATTTAAAAGTTTTTTATATCAACACTTTGGTAATATTATCATTTCACGACAAAATCATAAATACTTAGCTAAATGAAACCCAGCATTGTAAGAGAGAGGATCATATTATGATCACCTGTCAATACCACTGCAAATATTGAATTGTCATTTAATAATTTAACGAAATTGACATTTATTCCAGATTTATTAGCTTTTAGCGAGTGAATAAAATAGCGTTCGTACAAAAAACCAGAGTGCAATTCATCGTATATCAATTTCGATAACTCATAAAGTATTTTATTTTTTTTTTTTATTATCATTATTATTTTATTTTATTTCTTAATTTTTAATTGTCTGCAACAATTTCAAAAAATGCGCTCTAAGAATGCTTAAATAATTTTCTTCTAACATAAATTTACTAAAAACTAATTTTCATACATATTTCAAATAATGATATTCAGTTTGAGACATATTTTTATAAAAAGTTATATATTTATTACTTATAAGAAACACTTACACCTGAATTTTCCACTTTGTTACTGATACAACTGACTAATATTATCATAAATAATATATATATATATATATATATATATATATATATATATACATATATATATATATATATATATATATATATATATACATATATATATATATATATATATATATATATATATACATATATATATATATATATATATATATATATATATAACTTTTTATAAAACTAAGCCTCAAGTTCAATATTATTACTTTAAATATATAAAGAATCAAAGGCTGAAAAACTAGAACAATATATTCTAATTTATTTATATATAAAATGTGGTTTCAAATATTTATTTGCACTATAAGACAAGAAATTAGCAATTTCGCGTGCTATCGGAGGTACAATAAAAACGAAGAGTTAATTGCCAACAAACATACAAGTGAAGCTTATAGAAATCTTAATTTGTATTGTCAAGTATGGCTGTATTTTAAAACTTTATATATTAAAAAAAATTATAACAATAATAAATTACTTCTGATTATTTCTTAATACAGAGACATTTGCAAAATATGCTCCCGTCCAACAATTGAGTTGTGAGGAATCAATTTCTAGTGCTGAAATGACAGCACTTCTTAATGAGGCAAAAGACAAACACATTCCAAAGTACATCCCAGGGAAACACATAACCTTCGATCTCTATACTCGGAACAATATTAAAAACCGACAAGTGTTACAAACAGGAGATGTAGGTGCTTTAGAGCAGTCAAACTTTAACCCCAATTGGCCAGTGAGGTGAAGTATTTTTTGAATGAAATATAAAGCTGATTGCCAATAAATATTTTTCACTTTATAACAGAATTTTTATACCCGGATGGAGTGGCAAGAGTACAACCTGTGCCAGTGAAGCCATAAAAGACGCTTACCTGCGTACGGGTCAATTTAATGTGATTTTGGTTGATTGGAGTGATATTGCGCTCAATATAGAATTTCAATGGATAGAAAAGCAGTTCGTGAACTTGGCTAAGGATGTAGAAAATTTCATACTCTTTTTACAAAAGAGCACAAATCTTAAACTGGATAACGTGTACTTAATAGGACACAACAGTGGCTGTCATATTGTGGGACAAGTTGGCAAATTTTTAAAGCCACAAAAATTGGCAGCCATTGTGGCCTTAGATCCTTCAACTTTAAGAACAAAAGGACTACCTGCTGACAATTTTTTGGGTCCTAATGATGCTTCGTATGTCGAAGTAATTTATACTGATACTTCTTCTTTGGTCCAAAGTAATTTAGTACTTGGCCACGCAACATTTTTCCCGAATTGGGGCCAAGATCAGACCACGTGTGTAAAGGCACCAGAATCGCAAATATTCTTTGAATGCAATAGCTTTGCTGCAGTGCATTACTTTGTTGAGTCCCTAGGCTACGAAAATCTGTTTGCCGCTATAAAATGCCCAACTGTACAATCGGTCTTTGAAAACTTCGACTGCCAATGCGCATCAAAGAAAGACACATGTGCGCCAGATGTCCATATGAGTGGCGAGCCATTGAAACCGAAAAGCGGTTTGTTTTATTTGAGTGCCGAGGCTAAAGCACCATATGGGCTAACCTATGTGGCCGTACATAAAAAAGAAAAACCGAGCACCGAAATTGCATTGAAAATTAGGAAGTTATGGATTTTAATCCGTTTTGAAAAAATCAAGCTCTAATCAGTGCCTCGTTTCTGTAATTGAAGTGAGAACTTCTCGCATGGAAAAGACTGTCGTTACTCTGTAAACACAGGATAAGTCAGAATATATTTCTTAATGCATTTGAATTTTTGCCATTTTTTTATAATAATAAATATATTATTCTATGGATAACCCTACCATAACAAGCATGACAACCATAATTATTTAGTTTTTCGATGTGAGAACTTCTCAAATCAGGTACAGCAACGAGGCACCACAGATCTCCACGTTTTGAGGTCTTAATAAACTTCCCTGACTATTTCTCAGAGCGCGTCACTATATGTGTACGTATGTGGGAATTTGTATGGGTATGGGTATGGGTGTGTGTATGTATATGTGTGTATATTTGTGTGTGTGTGTGTGACTCGCTTATATCTTTTGAATGGCTGGACCGAATCAAACCAAACTGGTTGTTGTGTTTCTGTTGTTCTATTATATTTCCTTACAGTTGATTAAAATTTAATTCTATTTAACTTAATTGGTTCAAAACATATAGATTTTTATTTAAAACAGCCAATATCAACATATTTACGTACATGTGCATGCGATAGTGAAGCATGCCGGTAAGCGAGAGTTGGCCATCTTGCGCCCATAAACCCGGTGAAGCGGGTCAACCGATACAGTAGTTACTAACGCTGCCGACAAAACTTCTGTTATTTTATTAACTTTTCACAAGAAAAACTATTAATTTAAGAAATTGAGTAATTTATTGGTTGTACGCGATTTGCATATATAGAGTTCCCATTAGATCTCGACGCTTTGAGTCCCTATGAAGCGTTCCTAAATAATTCTGACAAGGTGTCACTATGTCAGCATGTGTAGATGTGCGTGTGTATATGTATGTGACCGAATTATCCGCGTCAAACCGAACTACAGGCGTTTTGAAGATTTTTCTTAAACTTGTATTTTCTGTGAATTGGAACAATTTCGAATTTGTAGGTTTTAAGAAGCGCATACACCCGAATTTGTCACTTTGTTACTTTCATAATTTGCAAATATTATCATCATTTGATATCTATTGTACAGTATTCAAGTTGCTCTTAACTCCAACTTTCAATAGAATTTTATCATCAAGTGCTTTGGGAAAGCTAAGGACTTATTCAAACGAATTTGTAAAAAAAATGTAATCATTCAACCAGCAGCATCTTCAGTAACTTAAGATTTGGCAGGAAGTTAACACTTCTGCTAAATTGTTTTCAATATAATTGAACAAACGAAAAAACTCTTTGATTAATTTGTTTTTAACCCTGGACGGTTACTTCTCATTTTTGTACATTAAGGTTACTCCTCGTGGAAGAGACGAATAATTTTTAAAAACAAAAATTTTTGAAGTTACAAATTAACAAAAATATTCTTAGTGAAGTATTTTATTTAAAACTAATAAAAAAATAATATTTAACTTGAAAACATCTTTTTCTCTGTTATAATTCGTTACGAATTTGAGCAAAATAAAAGAGTTATATTATCCAGAGTAAATGAGCTTCGTCGGTTCGACGAACAGTAACTACCTAGAGTTAAATATTTTGGCATAAATGTGTTAACAAAATTTTGTGAAGCTTAACTAAAATATTAAAATTGCAACATACTCTGTCGTTATTTGTTTACAGTTTCATTACCTTTTACTTTAGTTTTTTATTTAAGAGAGTGCAGTTGTTTCCATATCCATACGCAACAACAAGTACAGGGTGTCCCAAAATGATTGAAGAGGTTTAAAATCGTATACATTTTTACCTGGGACACAATAATTAAATTTATATTTTTCAACAACATATTATTGGATAATGTTTTTATTGATAATTCATTCCTCGCATAGTCGTGGTCTTCCAAGAACAATTTAATTTTTCCTAAAACTCCAGGTCTTCTATTGAAAACTTAATACAGACTATAAAGCAATTAATTCCAGTCCAGCGGAATAGGGCCATTGTGCGTGCAGTGCTGCTCAACCTTCTGAAACCATACATGCAGATGACGATGTGCTTTTTCTTACATTTTCCAAAATCTAACATCTCACCCATTTGAAAACAAAGTATGGGACAATGATCCCTTCCGATGAACCGCCGCACCAATTAATATACTTAACTGTCGCTGTTGAGCTATTCCCCAATTTTTCGCAGCTCATATTCTACAGTTAAGTCGAGTAATTGCACATTCTAATAACGACGGACTGAAAACAATAGATCTCTGATTTGAGAAATGAAGTTCAATGATTCGAGCGAGATTTTCAATTCTGTATTATTCCGCTTTAAGTTCGAAACAAAACACTGAACAAATTTTTTAAAGTTTCATCAACAAAAGGTTATAACAAATTGAAACTCTTTCAGTTATTTTGGATCACCCTGTGTCACCACGTTTTACAAATATTTATGTTAAAAAAAAAAAACGTGCGTTAAATAGCGCGTTAATTAACGTCATATTTAATAGTCATGTAACGTCATGTTGATAGTCATATAAATAAATATAGATTAACTAACAAAGATAGATTTTTGCTTGAAAAAGTAAAAATTAGTGAAAGATTCTTAAGATATAACAGATATATAATTATTTTAAATGCTGATAAAGGTAACACTACAGTTGCTATGAATAGTAATGATTATTATATAAGAATTAATGGTATATTTGTGATGTTAACACATATAAGGAAATAAATAAAGATCCAGCAACCAGCTTACAAAAAATAAATAACTGTTTAGTGTATGACCTTTTTAGAAGTAACATAATTAATAACAAAGATAAAAGTAAACTTAAAACTTATATAGCACTAGCTCTTAGGTTATATGGACTTTCCTTTAAAACCAATTTGTTCTTTTATAAGTTCGCCTTCATATGGTCTTTGTAAATATTCTACAAATGTTTTAAAGCATTTAATAGTTAACTCAAAATACAATGTTATCAATGCTATGCAATTCAGAAATAAAGTGAAACACTTAACGTTGAATTCTGATCCAGCATTCCAGTCGAAGTTGCTTTAGATATCATTGATGAAAAATGGAACTTGATATTCCAACATACAAACATGAGAAAAGAATTGTTTTTAAGTATAGTAGAATTATATATAATTGATAGCACATATTTTCAATAGAAGGATAAAACATATATTCAACAAAAAGGACCGCCAAAGGGCTCGCCAGTTTCTCCAATTGTGGCTGATTTCTAGAAGAATTGCTAGATGATTGCATAGAAAATGATTGCTTAAACCAAAAGTTTTAACATAATATGTTGATGATATATTTTGTGTTATTTCAGCAAGCAATATAGAAATAATTTTATCAACGTTCAATAGTTTTCATCCAGATATTAATTTTACAATTGAAAAATAAAGTTATTCAAAACGTCCATATTTAGATACAGTAGTAATAAAAAGAACTAATTGCTTGTTAATATCGGGTGTTTTTTATAGAGTGATACAACTTTGAGTTGGCATCACTGCTTTACCTTACCACCAATTTAACAGCTGATAGTTGCTTTTTGTTCAGTGTGCTGTGAACTTTCATTATGGATCGACTTACAGCAGAGCAACGTGTGCAAATTGTGGAAATTTTTAATCAAAATAATGGTTCTGTTCGTCAAACTTATCGTGCACTTTGTCCATTTTATGGCGTACATAATCATCCTTTAGAACTGATAATTCGAAGAACAATAGATGGTTTTCGGAACACATTAACTGTTGCTGATAATGTGCATCCCATGAGACGCCGAACAGTGAGCAATCTAGAATCTATAGCCGCTGTACAGGAAAGCATTGCAGATAATCCTGATTAATCAATTCGACGCCGTTCTCAGCAACTGAGATTGTGTTCTTCCACTTTACGGAAGATTTTACGCAAAAATCTTGACCCAAAAAATTTCAAGAATCAACTTGTGTAGGAATTAAAGCCAAACAACAATAGTATGCGCCGCCAATTGATATTGATTTGGAATTTCCATTCAAAATTTTATTTTCCGATGAAGCCCATTTTTGGTTGAATGGGTACGGAAATAAATAAAATTGTCGCATTTGGAGTGAGGAGAATCCACAAGCTTCTGTCAAAACACCATTACATCCACAGAAAATTACTGTTTGGTGCGCTTTATGGGCTGGAGGAGTTATTGACCCATGTGCCTTCAAAAACGATGATGGTCAGAATGTTACTGTCAATTGTGAACGGTGTAGGAACATGATTCGAAGTTTTTACGAACCTCAATTAGCTGGCATTAATCTTGCTGATATGTGGTTCCAACAGGACGGAGCCACATGCCACACAGCGGGCGCTATAATTGATTTACTCAAGGAAACTTTTAACGAAAAAATAATTTTACGAAATGGCCCAATTAATTGGCTCCCAGGATTATAAATACAGCCAAAAATCTTAAAGAAAGAATATTATCAGTAAGAGATATAGAATTTCATAGTAAAATTATTAGAAATATACTAGTTAACAATAGTTTCCCTAATTACTTAATTTGCAAATTAATGAGACAATATAGATATAATAGAAGGAGTGTAGATGTTTCTTTTGAAACGAAAATCTATACCAAAAATATCAGAAAGATTAGAGAAATCTAAAATTTATTATAATAAGAAATATAGAATGGCCAATAGAATGTTACTGTAGCTAATTTATTTAGCAAAAAAAAAAAAGATAAAACACAACTTTTAGAAAGATCAAATACATCTAGTTTGCGAAATTCCTTGTAGCGGTAATAGTAGTGAAAATTGTGTAGGTACAACTAGAAAAAAATTTAAAACCAGATTAGCTGGTCATAGAACAGATCAAAAAGATAGAAACAATATTTCTTCACAACAAAGAGCAATAGTATCTCATTGTGTAAATCTAAATCATTTTCCAGATTATATTAATGTTGCAATTTTAAATACAGAGAATAATAATTATAAACGTAGATACACGTTAGAGACGCTACATATTATTAATGTTCCAATAGATAAGCGAATTAATTTTTAGGCAGATACAGCTAATGTTGTTCATACATATAGATAACGGAAATTAAATTAGAGGATATAATAATATTTTTATTTGCTTACATGTCATTGCAAAATTATTTATTTCTTCATACTCTTTAATTTTATTTTCGTGCTGATTCTTTTTTCCCAAAAGTTATACCAAAATTCTCTGGGCTAATGCAGATCATCAAAGGCAAGGTGATCAGGGAGTTCTTGTTGTGACTTTGATGTTTGTTTTTAAGCTTCCAATTTATTAACATGGAAGTTTGAAATAAATATCTTTAGTTATTCTAAGAAATGTTGGGTCAAGGTTCCCTGATAATCTGCATTAGCCCCAGTGAAATACGCATAAGAATTAGATAAAACACCACGATTGATGACTTTGAATTTTTTAGTAAGATTTTGGGAAAAAAGAATCAGCATGCAAATAAAAGAGTATTAAAATGACAATTCCCAACAACATGTACTTGTTCATTTTTTCATTTAAAAAAAAAAAATATTTTATTTGAATTTGTGAACTGAAAAATTTTGTTTGAAATAATTTTTGAATTGAAGAGAGAAAAACATTTAATTGTAAATTAAATATCCCTGAAGAGGCTACACAAAGAAGTGGCGAAATATGGGAATAAAAACATAGTTTATATATAAAAAATATAAAAATTATGGACATTTTACTTAAATAAACCTAATAAATTAATAAAATGCATTAAAGTAAACAAGTTTCACGAAGAAATTTACATCTGGGACGAAAATGGGACTGCAGCACTTCCAGTTTTAAAACCATGCCCATATAATTTCCTATTATTTCCAATATGTTCATCTTGTACCAGACGACTGTAGGTGGAGCCACTCACTTCTTTTAAAATTCCTACATACGCCACAGGCCCTCAGATATTTTAGAAATTGCCTGGCACTGTATAACTTCTTAGCAGTCATACGCAAAGCTCAAGATATGGTAAAAGCGATCTTCTATCAAATAAGTTGTTGTATCGCTGGTACTCTGAGTAAAATTGCCACACATCAAGTTCGTTCTAACATCTTATACACGACAGCAGTTGGGCACAATAAATAATTTTAAGAAATAAAATAAAGCTCTTGCAAAAAAGTCTTAAAATACGTTAGTAGCAACACGTTTAAAAACTTACGTAAGCACAATAGCATATATTAGGACAGCGACAATGCGTCATTAGGTTTTTTATTTCACAATATATTATTTTAATTTTAAGCGAATTCTTTTTTGTTTACACAATTGGCTTAACAAATGCAACCGGTTATAAAGAAATTATTAACAAACTATAGAAGTGTAGCTGTTGTTCTAGCCATAGATATTATCTTTGACTGTGGTAGGGAGGTAAACAGTTCTGTTTCATTATTTAGTATTGACTTTGTCTAGTTCAAATACGATCTCTTATTTTTGACGCTAAATTTTGTCTTTATTAAGAACAAGTTTTTAATATATCATTGGCCTTGAGTCTCATAATTGTGTTATTATGGGAGATGATAAAAACACATTGGAAACTATCGATCATTGAACACAGTTACCTGGATTGAGGTGCGAGAGTATATAAATTCCTCTTTTGTAGACGGCCAAGAGGGTGCTGGTAGAAAGCCCCGTTCGCGTTGATCGCATATCATTTGAGGTTGTTTTGTAAGAAGAGAGAAAAGCGTTAGTGCAGCTGGTTTTTTGACTTATAAATTTGTTTTATTGTTCTGCAGTTTAATTATTTATAAACAGCTGCAAGTTAAATTTGGATTTCCCTATAAATTAGGTTTGGTTTTAATCGAAGGAGAGCGATTTTATAGTTTAAGTGTATTTTTCAAAGTGAGTAAGTCTAAGGACTTTTATTGTATAGATTTAGGGAACTACAAATAATATCTACTGACTGAAAATATAATACGAGACGTGAGTTAAAATATGTGAGATTCATAAAAAGTTGGTGGTAAAAATTAGGTTTTACAATAGTTCAAAGTTAAAAGTAGTTGCTACTAAATTGAATGCTATCGGACCAGTTTTATTTAATATATAACGGTAAACTTATGTTAATTATTCAAATGTGGATATAAAAATTACGCGTAAATTAAATGACCACAATAAATAGAAGATGTTTGCAAAGCGATATTTAATACTTAACATAAACTTATTTTTCTTCGTGTCATTGTGAATTTAAAAGGCTTTAATCTTAACACGCAAAATCAAGCGACATATTTTCGAATGCTTTACAAAAAAATTTTATTCAGCTGAAATGAAAGCTTTCATATTCAGAAGTTCTCTAATAAGCCAAGCTGTTGTTGGTTATACGATTAGCAGATGGTGTTTATTTTTGAAAAACACAAAAAGTTGTTTGTGTTGTCTTCTTAAAATTTGTTGCAGTTCTTATATTTCTCTCATAATTGCGAATAACTATTTGTTTTGACTGTGCATTTAAAACTTTCGTACTCGAACCACCAGACGGATCTAGAGATGCGTTCTTACTTGTCAATTATTTTCCCAAAAAATTAGTGGTCACGCTCATTAATTAGTTTCTAGTTCGGACAAGTCTTTATTGAGTTAAAAATTTCTAATAACTTTCGATTCTATGGTACTGCCTGTTAGTTTAGTTTCAGACTGTTTTATTTATTTAATAAATAAAGACAAGTGTAGGCGTGTCGGTAGTTAAATTGAGAGCAGAAAAATTAGTCTTTTGTTTTGTCTAGGCAAGCTGTAGTTTTTACCAGGCGACCATGCTGCTTACAATTAGATCTATTTGACATCAAGTCTGCGAAACACTGCAATTACTACAACAATCAATGTGCTCAACAAGTACATCCAATCAATTACGTTTTAAAATGTAATATAAAAACTACATAAAAGTCTACTTAGAGGTATCTTTCAAACACGTACTTATTAAAAATGTATCATTGAAAAATGTTGCTTCTAAAATTTAGTTTTTGTGAAAAGCATCTATATGTTCAGCGGTCAACAACAATTAATATAATCCTGCACTAATTCGACAGCATATCCATGCCTTGTTCGACCTCGGGATCTAAGGCATCGTAGTCTTGTGTTCCCTACTTCATCCACCAGCACTTTCAAAAAGCTTTTAGCTTTATCTTTTCAATGTCACGATTCAATCCCTCTTTGATCGTAAAAATTAATATGAAAAAATGTTTAAAAGATTTATTTTATTTAGAACTTCTAAACAAATTCGAGTACTGATCTTATCGGGAGAGTGTTACATATCCTCGACTATTTTTGCTTAGCCTTTAAAACTCTTTTTATTGTTGGTTTAGAGTAATTTGGCACCCTTTCCTAATATTTTTTGGTCATATTTCTAATCACTTGCGAGTCTCCTTATGTTCATCAGCCATTTTATTTTCCTGTCATAATTTAGGAAAACCAAAATCTTAACAAACAGTTTCATTTCATTTAACTGCAAAATCACGAGTAGCAAAACGTACTCCTATTTCAAACGACTGCATGATCTGTTTGCGATCAACCATCTCCCAGATGCCTCCAACATCACGACTTGCATTCGTTTTTGGCAACGAATTCACTTGTAGTGAGTTGGTGTTACTTTTAAACATAAAAAACCTACATACAATTTTGTGGCTCACTTCTAATAAGCTATCGTTTTCATATATGATTGAAGCAGACATGGGCCGAGAGAAATTTTTATGAAGACGTGTACAAAAAAGTTGTTGCTTTATAAGTTATTGGCATACAAATTGCAAAAAAACCATATAATTCTGCTTGAAGAGCAACAACAATACAACGTTTTCATTGTATTCTTAAAAGAAACAAGTGTTTACTTATATAATCCGTTTATGACTGCTAGAAAGGGAACATGTGCCTTTTGTAGTTCCCTTTTAACTTTTCGTGTACGCAAGAGCAATTTTGAAAGCCATTTATTATTTTTCATGAATCTAAGAAGTAAACATTTTACGTAAGAATACAGTCAAGGTGAAAACACTTCTAGATAATTGTCAACAGCGGCAAGCAAATCTTTCCCAAATCATTACTTTCGTACAATTATTTTCATTAATATTATGTTATTTGAATGTTCACCAATTTCCTTAAAGGTGTTTACCAGGAGAAGTTTCCCATTTATTATTATGCCGAAAAACAATTTTCGATTCGTTAATGACACAATAATATCTTCAATTACGTTGCAGTAGTTTGTGTTTGCTGAGACGGCTGCTATCTTTAGAGTAGATTTTAAATGTGACAGTGTGTACGCTTGTTTAGTTAAAAGAGTTAAGAGAGTTTTAGAAAGTTTTTGTATTCCTAAAAACCTTCGCTAATTTGTATATAAGGCGGAGTTCGGTTAAATTTTAGCACAGTTGCATCCAGATCTAGTAACACTGAAGTTTTGGAGTTATTTAAATTTGAACAATATAAGTTTCTAATTAGTCAGTTTCAAATTATTGTGACATTCGAAATCAAATCATCGTTATGAAGTTTTCAATAATTTCCGGGTTTTTATTACTGGTGTACTTGGCAGGTAATTGAATATGTTATTCTGTAACAAGTTGGAATATAGACATTTTACTTTTCAACACAATTCTATTTTTATTTAATTATCCAGGCCCGAGTCAAGTCCTGCAAGTTTAAAAATAATTTTTAATTTGCATTTGTGTTTCTGAGTGAAGTAATAAGTTGATAATTATTTTTTATATCCAAATTCAAACCCACGAATTTCAAAATTATTTTTATTTTGTGTTAAATTTTAATTGTTTTTATTAAGAGTGGAACATTTAGAATATTCATAATAATCATTACCGTAGTGAAACGGAGCAGTACTTATCAACACTATTTTTTAATTTTTGAATTTCCAATTCGGCACTAAGTCAGTAGAAACATCAAATATATCAACCGATTACAATCGAAATGGGTTTGATTTTGTTTTTACATTCCGCACCAATTTAATTGTGGTGCTTTAAATTCCGATCGGTTTTATTAATCCAAAGCATATATTTAAACTTTTATTAATATTTACTGATTAACATAAATATTTTCTTAATAAAACCCCAATTATATACAAATTTAAAAAAAACTTATTTGTTAGTTCGCGCGTGTAAACTTGAGCCTGAATAACAATTCATGCGTTAGTATTTAAAGGTTTTTTATATCAACACTTTGGTAATATTATCATTTCACGACAAAATCATAAATACTTAGCAAAATGAAACCCAGCATTGTATGAGAGAGGATCATATTATGATCACCTGTCAATACCACTGCAAATATTGAATTGTTATTTAATAGTTTAAGGAAATTAACATTAATTCCAGATTTATTAGCTTTTAGGGAGTGAATAAAATAGCGTAAAAAACAAACCAGAGTTCAATTCATCGTATATCAATTTCGATAACTCATGAAGTATTTTATTTTTTTTTATTATTATTATTATTATTTTATTTTATTTCTTAATTTTTAGTTGTTGAAGAATTATAACAATTTTCAAATATGTAACTATTCCAAAAATTTGTTCTCAAAATTATCAAAAGGGTTTCTTCTAACATAAATTTACTGAAAACTAATTTATCTGCCTATAAAATGTGGTTTCAAATATTTATTTTCACTATAAGACAAGAAATTTGCAATTACGTTCATGATATTTTATATGATTTTATTACGAACAAATTTTTAGATTTTCATTTTCTGCAGAGCCAAACTATAGATTGAAATTCGTTTCTAAACAGTATTAGATTATGTGACTTCATTTATTCTTGCATTAGTTATTAAATTAACTACCTTTTGTTTACACAAACTTCCCCAACCCATGATTCATTCAGTTAATAATAAAATATTCCACTCTCAACAAAAACTTTTAATTTAATACAAAATAACGGAAATTCCTACTGGAGTCTAAATAATAGCTCCCAACTTAATATCTCGCTCTTATTTTTAAAGAAACATTTTAATTAGTCATATCAAAATGCTTTGTTTCTTGTGTCTTCATTCAGTAGACTAAATTTATATAAACAGATTTCTCAGTTTAATTATAAGCGTATACTTAATATTAACAATATTAAGTATACGCTCGGAGGCACACTAAAAAAGGACAGTTAAATGGCAAATAACATAGAAATCGTATAAAAAAGTGCTTTGTTTGTTGAGTAGTCAAGTATGTCTTTGTGGACGGGGAAAAATCGCAAATAATTAATGCAGGTTGTCCGCGGGGAAGGTGTACTACTTTGTTCTGCCGCCAGTTTGGATTAGTCTTGGCAGTGCATTGGGCATATTTATTTCGGAGATATATTCTATAAATCAACGTGTTTTAGTCGTCAAAATAATGGAGTTACTGCAAGATCTCTTTCCACAACAAGTTATTTCGAGAAACGGTGATGCCGATTGGCCTCCACGGTCACCTGATTTGACTGCTCTTGACTTCTATTTGAGGGATATGTGAAAAGCGGGGTTTATGCAAATAAACCAGAAACGCTTGAACAACTCAAACACAATATTTGTGATGAAATTAACAAAATGCCGCGTGAAATGTGGGGGAACGTAACGGATAATATGCTCGCATTTATGAGGTTAAGGCGGACATTCATCTTGTATTCGATACATAATTGCCTATATTAAATAAAACAATTATCAATACAGGATCCATTGTCTTTAACTTAATAAAAAATTAAAAACAAGGCAGACAAAGTAGTATGCCTCCCCCCGGGCACCCTGTATTTTAAAACATTTATGTATTAGAAAAAAATAATAATAAACAACTTTTGATTATTTCTTAATACAGAGGCAACTCCTAGACGTGCGCCCGTCGTCCGGCAAGTGAGTTGTGAGGAATCAATTTCTAGTGCTGAAATGACAGCACTTCTTAACGAGGGAAAAGACAAACACCCTTCAAAATACATCCCAGGGAAGCACATAACCTTCGATCTCTATACTCGGAAGAATATTAAAAACCGACAAGTATTACACACGGGAGACGGAGCTGCTCTAAAGAAATCAAACTTTAACTCCAAGTGGCCAGTGAGGTGAAGTACTTTTTGAATGAAAAATAAAGTTGATTGCCAATAAATACTTTTCACTTTATGACAGAATTTTTATACCCGGATGGAGTGGCAAGAGTACAACCTGTGCCAGTGAAGCCATAAAAGAGGCCTACCTGAGTACGGGTAAATTTAATGTCATTTTGGTAGATTGGAGTGATATTGCGCTCTATATCGATTATCGATGGACAGAAAACCAGTACCTGAACGTGGCTATAGATATAGCGAATTTCATACTCTTTCTACAAAAGAGCACAAATCTTAAACTGGATAACGTGTACTTAATAGGACACAACTGTGGCAGCCATCTTGCGGGACAGGTTGCCAAAGTTTTATATCCACAAAAATTGGCAGCCATTGCGGCCTTAGATCCTCCAAGTTTAACAGAAAAAACACTACCCGCTGACTATTTTTTGGGTCCTAATGATGCTTCGTATGTCGAGATAATTTATACTGAGACTTCTTTTAAGCCCAAAAATAAATTAACACTTGGCAATGCAACATTTTTCCCGAATTGGGGCCAAGATCAGCCCAAGTGTGTAAATGTACCAGAATCGCCAGTATTCTTGGAATGCGATGACTTTGCTGCAGTGCATTATTTTGTTGACTCCATACGCAACAAGCAACTTTTTGCCGCTATAAAATGCCCAACTTTAGAATCGGTCCTCGAAAACTTTGACTGCAAATGCAAATCAAAGAAAAATACATGTGCGGCAGATGTCTACATGGGTGGAGAGCCATTGAAACCGAAAAACGGTTTGTTTTATTTGAGTACCAAGGCTAACGCACCATATGGCCTAAAAAAAGTGATTGTAAATGAAAAGGTAGAACCGATCACCTTAGCGCCATGGCCTTTTTTTGTATAGGTAAATATTTAGGCCAAAATATATTCTTGCATTCTCTACAGTTAAATATCTGTAAATAAAGTTTCTAAAGCAGAAAAATTATTGTTTGCTTTGGTTTTTATTTTTTTATTTTTAAATGAGGAAGTTGCTGATTTCAACCCACGTACGTGCGTATGTGTGGCAGTGGGTGTAGGTGTATATTATATATGACCCGCTTGTATCTTTTGAACGGCTGAACCGAATCAAATCAAAGTGGTAGCGTGCTTAGCAACGTTTCTGCGATTTGGTTCTCTCAGCATCTGAACCGATTCGGGCGTTAGTTCTATTTAATAAATAAATTATTATGTTCACATTTATATCGAGCTTATTTAATTTAGTTTTATTTCATTCTGTGTTGATTTGGTTTTACTTGCGTCTCTGTAGTTGCATTATTGTATTTCTATTTATGTTGCTTTATGAATTTCTATTAATTTTTCATTATATTGTCTTACAGTTGGTGAAAATTTCAGCATATTTACGTATATATCGGCTGTATTTTATAGAGTGATACAAGTTTAAATCATAAAAAACATATATTTTTGATATCAATGAAACGGTCTTTATTGGATAGAAAATTTTATGACATCAACGTTTAAATATGCATTCGTCCATGTGGCCGCCACGGCTGGCGCGTACAAGGCACAATCTGAAACACCAATTTTCACAAAATTTTCGCAGCATTTGCGGTCGTATCTCGCCGATAACTCTTCGAATGTTGATTTCCAGGTGTGCAATTTTTTGTGGTTTATCGACGTACACAAGTGACTTTACATAACCCCAAAGAAAATAATCCAATGGGGGTTAAATCACCCGATCTTGGGGGCCAATTAATTGGGCCATTTCGTGAAATTATTTTGCGTATATCAATTTTAGCGCCCGCTATGTGGCATGTGGCTCCGTCCTGTTGGAACCACATATCAGCAAGACTAATGCCAGCTAATTGAGGTTCGTAAACACTTCGAATCATGTTCCTACACCGTTCGCCATTGACAGTAAAATTCTGACCATCATGGTTTTTGTAGACATATGGGCCAATGATTCCGCTAGCCCATAAACCGCACCAAACAGTAATTATCTGTGGATGAAATGGTGTTTCGACAAAATCTTGTGAATTCTTCTCACTCCAAATGCGACAACTCTGTTTATGTACGTACCCCTTCCACCAAAAATGGGCTTCATCGGAAAATAAAATTTTAAATGAGAATTCAATATCAACTTGTGCCGATTTGACGGCGCGTACGATGGTCGTTTGGCTTTAATTCCTGCACAAGTTGAATCTTGAAAGTTTTTAGGCCAAGACCTCTGCGTAAAATCTTCCGTAAAGTGGAAGGACACAACCCCACTTGTTGAGAACGGCGACGAATTGATTCATTAGGATCATCTGCAATGCTTTCCTGTACAGCGGCTATAGATTCTTAAGTGCTCACTGTTCGGCGTCTCACAGGATGCACATTATCAGTAACAGTAAATGTGGTCCGAAAATGATCTATTGTTGTTCGAATTAGCAGTTCTGAAGGATGATTATGTACGCCATAAAATGGGCAAAGTGCACGATAAGTCTGACGAACAGAACCATTATTTTGATTAAAAATTTCCAGAATTTTCACGCGTTGCTCTTGTGTAAATCGATCCATAATGAAAGTTCAAAGCACACTGAACAAAAAGCAACTATCAGCTGCTAAATGGGTGGTCAAATGAAGCAGTGATGCCAACTCAAAATTGTATCACTCTATAAAAAACACCCGATTTTATTATGCATACCCAGGTATGTAACTGTTGATGTAAAAGATAAATGTGTCATTATGACCACATATTCTAACCCAGCCTGCCAATTTTACCCAAACTTAGGAATATATTAAATAAGCCTGCTAATTCAGATATCATGAGATTTTAGTTGAATACAATAATCATTTTCTGAGACAAAGCGCTTTAACAAAACCAAATATATCCGGGTATGTATCTAATGACATTAAGTTTAAATGCATAAAAATAATTATTGCTTTCTTAACAAATGACACTGTCAAACTTATTTATGAAGTGTGTATTTATTTGAATAAAATCTTGTTAACAAATAGGTTTTCCTCATATTAAAACTTTGAAAGAAAAATACATTAATGGGGAAAATTAGAAACAGTCTTTATCAGAGATGTAGATGTTTTAACAAGTACAAGTTAAATTTATGATTGTACGAGTGCCATGCGTGCAGTAATCTAAAAGATGCCACTAAGGCTGTACAAAAATCGGGTTCTATTTGCTCTTAACTGATATGTTTTCCAATTCGTTATATATTTTATCTTAACTAGTTATTAAGATAAGATATTTTATTCAGGGTCAATAATAAACCCCCGAAATTTTGTATTTTAATTTGTATCCTAAATACTTTATTATAATAAAAATCCTAGATATTCTCTCCTTAATAAACCAATCAAATTTAATATTAAATTAAAAAATTTTAATTAGCGGCTTTGAACTTGAGTCTAAATAATTTTTATATTACAAATTAATCCTATAACTTCATATAATAATAAAGACTTCCTTTTATTGCAACTCCAATTTGCTACGTTTTTTAAACGATTATAACCGAAAAACTGGACAATAAGAAAATTTAACTAAAATTTATTTAACTTAAAAAGAATTAAAATGGACACTGTTAATAGCTATACTAAAGGGGTTATTTACAAACCATTATTAAATTGCAACTTACCTAAAAGTACACAGTTTAGCAAAAACGCAGTCATTGACTTAAACCATCGCTTATGAATAAGGCTGTAACAATTTATTTAGCAGTCCACTAAACTGTAACTGCGTACTACATTTAAGAGCGCAGCATTTGAAAATAACTTTTCAGACCACCATCCTATTCTTCTTCAGTCTGCAGTAGTTAATGAATATGTGTTAACTTGCAAAGTATATTTAACTTATTTCTGCCTTAATGCCTACGAAAATTTTAATATATCCTGAGTAATCGTTGCAACATAACTTTTAATTCAGGTAAGCAGCAGCAAGAGTATGGCATTAAGAAAAGTTAATTAAACATGAAGCAAACGAGCACATGCTCAAATTGTTTGTCTTCAAGTGAAATGTTGTAAGCATTTTAAATTTGTTTTTGTTTCTTTTCTTTAAATTATGAATGGATGCTCACTTTTCACCTGTTTTAAAACAATTTTATTACGATATTTAACTCTTGATGAAGAAGTTTTTTTTAAATATATTTAGCAATAAATAAAAGCGTATGAAATAAGCAAAATAGGGGAGTTAAAAAGTCAAAACATTTTATTAAGAAGAGTCTATTTTTCGTTTTAAAGGACAAAAGCGAAAATTGAAAATTTCTTTGTTCAAAAAATCTACTTTCTAAAAGTTTTCTTAGAAATGGCTAATCTTTTGTTTGCACCCTTATTTTTCCAAATATTTTCCAAAACAAATCAAAGATGTTCATTCCAGCTAATAAAAGTAAAAATAAGCTGGAGTAGAGTACGGCTACTGCGAGGGTCGTCCAACAGACTTCATATAAATTTGTGGCAGCATTTATGAGTCGCGTATAAAGTTCCCTCAATAAACCGACCTCAATCAGAGTGGCGATCGCAGCGTCAGCAGCAGGACACAAAATTCTCTCCGGGAGCATTGTAAATATGTACGTACCACTTGTTAGTTGTCTTAGTTGCATATGGAACTTCTATTCGTGCCAATACCTCTATGAAACCAATTGTAACAAGCTTTTATTAAATTTTTATTTATAAAACTATAATACTTGTGAAATCTATATATAATTACCAAAGTTATCTAAGTAATATAACTTCTTAATCAATTACCTCGATATTGTTAATAATCAATTCCTGATAAGTCAAAAATACACTGGAATTAATTATTTGGAAGAATATAAAATGGTTTCCAATTTTTTTCCTCTGGACAGTGATGAATTTGAATATCCCTGAAGAGTTGTTATGACGAGGGCATCGCACTCGGTCCTAAACTTAATATAGACAATTATGTACTGCAGAGATCATAACACCCAGCGAAGTAAAAGCTCAAGAAACTAAAAAAGCTGCTCTACCTTCCCTTCTTTGTGAAGGGCAGATGTTGAATGTGAAGGACACCTAAATGTCCAGTTTTTTATTCTGTAATTTATTTGACATTTTTCAATTCCAGACCAACTCAATTTTGACCATGGAAAGATATGCAAACGAACAAAGCGTTAAAGTTGTTGAGGCTTATTATGAAAACAACCGTTTACTCAAGAACATTCTCTGATTTATAAATCCAACATAATTCAAAAGGTAGGGGTCATAAAAAAAATAAGACGTAAGCAAGGACCTATTGAGGACATTATGAGGGACTCGCTGGTCTCGTTTACTGTTGAAATAAAAATTGTTCTTTTACTTTGATCCTTAAAGCAAGTTTCACCGAGGACATGGGTACTGGTATTCGTTTCACAAGCATTTTTTCCATCAGACATGTTAGAAAATATAAGTGGAAATATATCAACAGAATATCACTTATTATTTTGCAATTTATACAATTCATTTATTTCCCCGATTTTCAGAAACAAATTTACAAGGATTTGAACTTTCATCAATAAAACATTCATAGTGATTTTGAATAACTTTGCAATTCCTTTGATACCAGAATATTCTTGTGAACAGAGTTAAATTTTTGTTCTTCATGATAAGCAAATCGAGTGTTCTTTAGAAAAAAATTTTATAAATGAATAATCAAATTGTTTGTTTGTCCAAATGTTGCAAATAAGTAATAAATGGCAAGATTTGATATAATTTTTTTTCTTTCTTTTTTGTGGTCTATAACTTTTATATCAAATAAAATATTTCCATAATGTTGTCGCAAGAACATTTTTCTTATTTCAAAAATTTATGCTTATAAAATATGTTTGCGGTTCATTAAAAAAACATATTTCCATGCAGGCCAGCAAATGGACAGCTTGTTTGGCATGTGCACTCAGAATATTTAAGCACACATTAATTGTGTTAAATACACGAAAGAGTAGCAGAATAGGACATTTTCGAAACTTACAACAAGATGTTTCTATATTCTCTAATCTTTATAAATCTAATTACAGTCGAACTGTCTATTTCGAAACTGCTGCTATTTCCACGTCGCTTTTCAAACCTGCCACTGCAGATGGTTATCCTCAGCTGCAACTGATTGTGATTGTTTTTCAGTGTACTGAAGTAAAATATTATTTTTGGTTTAACTTTTATATATCTGGCCAGTCGCATGATGAGAGTAGATATCGCTTTATCGCCTACTTATATTTACAATAAATATATATTCTAAAATTTATCTGTTAAAGGTATTTCTTCGACAGAAGTATAAAAAATAACATCGTGGGGTAGAGAGAATGCTCAAGTTGACATTAGTACCTTTCGGTTTTAACTGACGGTAATCTCAAGCATTCGAGTGAAATTAGGTGTCCACCACCCCTGCCGCCCTCAGGGGTAACACCTGTGTAGCCTTTGAGGACACACAGGTTCGGTAACAAACCCATATTAACAGACCTTGCTAAGGTGTTTGAGCCTGCATCAGGAGGAAGCAAAGGTCAAAAACTTAAGACTTATCCCTTCTGACACTCTCAGCACCAACAACGCACCACCACTTCCGTAACGTCTGCTGTTTCGCCCATAGAGATTGCTATCAGCTGGGTCAAAGTCCCAGCATAGTATAAATATGCCACAACATCAACCCTTATCTGACATCTCTTCCAGCGACTCTTGGTATCCAACCACAGCAACCACTTGAACTCATTGAAGAGACCTCGTCCAATATCTGGCCACAGAATCAACTAGTCATGGGGGAAGAACAAGGTCCGCCACACGCCATCACCAGAGCTTCGACTGTGAAGCAGATGTTCCATACACGCCCAGCCAAACGTTTACGTGTATAGCAACATCGTCACTACACCACTCGATCTAATATCATCTGTGGGGCTTAACCAGATCCCGTGGCAGCAGTGTAACGAAACTGGTTACGCCTTACAGGTTAAACCAATGTAGCTTTGTCACCCTTCTATTGATTTTTAATCTTTTATATGGCGGGATCCAGGTATCCTTCCACCTGTATTTCTTATCTTTTCCCCAGAAAGCACTGAAACAAGGTGTTATAACTCACCAAGTTGCCTATTGTGCCCCCCGGGGGGAACATCGTGAGTCTCATACTTTTTCCCATACAATTGATTCCATCTCATTTCCAATTGAGCCACGTTATTATCCCTTGTATATCTGTTCTTTGAAGCCCAACACCAGCATGTTGTTTATTTATGAAAATGTTCACAGTAAGATAAAATATGTCCTCATATGTGTGTATGCATGTGTGATTTAATGTTGCCCAACATTTGAGGATCTGTTTTTTTATTTCACATATAGATATGAAATAGAATTTTGACAAAATCTTTAGTGTTTGTATTTATTTTGTTTTGAAGATTTTCTGCAAGCGAAAATTCAAATTAAGTTTGTGTGCAAAAATAAAAAAGTTTTAAATTGGCGAAAGGACATTTGGTAGGAAAGGAAAATTGAATAGAATTTATTAAGGCTAGAGTGTGAACAAAAAGTCACATGTCTATGGCAGGGAGTAGAGTCTGTTTTATATTCCATTCAAATCTTCTCAAATTGAAAGTGGCGGGAAAGACCTCTGCAGGCTAGGATATCGACCACAAATATATGAGCTGGAAAATGAGTTGAGCGTATAAGCGAATGGGTTTCGGGGAAAAAGTTGGAGCACTTCCCATTATAGTAACGGTAAACAACGAAAGGTACCCCCCATTGCGACGATACTTAAGAGAGTTAATAGAGTTGGTTGCCTTACTAGTCACTCTCTGCATACAAAGTTTTGGAACGAAATCGGCTGCTGCTCGTTTTATGTCCAGAACATCATAAAAGTCGGCTTTCCATGAGATAACTGGTACGCCAACATCCTCCGCATGATCTCTGACTGTTCGCCGATGTTACTTCAGAGCAATTTGCATTCACTTTCTGAAGATTTTCATCGGATGTCGATGTGCTGGGGCATTCGAGATAAGTTTCATCATCACGAACATCTTATCGACCATCATTAAAAAGTTTCGTTTCAGTTTTAAGAATTTTGCTGATCTCAAATCCAATTTTCTACACAGAAGTTAATGAGAATATGTTGATCCTTTTTTTTCACACAAAAACACAAAATTTTTGTTACCATAAGTTTTAAACGAAAATCTTGTGTAAAAAGAATAAATTTCGGCTTTTTTTATTGACTCAGTAGTCCACAAATGGTTTCCATTGCCAGGATACATTCTAACACCGGCGTGGCGTGTACTCGTGTGCTTTCCAGAGGATCATTCCACTTCACACACAGCCAACGACTTTGTGGCTCTTTTGCCAGAAAAACTCAATGGACGTGTTATCTCACGTCCTGATATCATAATAAAAACTACTAAGATATTTCACAACGTGCATTGCGATTGTACCACCCTTTACACTCTACGTGTGTACGTGCATGAATCAGGGCTTCGTTCGCTTGATGTTATTCATGTGGTACAGCAGAAGAACTCTTCCACAGTGTTTATAAAACTTCAAATAATATTTTGTGAAAACTTTATCACATATAATTACCACACACACACACACACACACACACAAATAAAACCTTAGAAGTGAATACATAATTAATTTTATTTAAATTTTTGTTTTTGCCATGTTTGAACTCTTGCATCTCAATTGCTTTTCTAAGTTTTAATTAATAAAATGAGATGCGAACATAAAAGGCATCCGATTCAACAGTTAGTGAAATACATTAACTACAGCAGGAAGTTAAACAAATTAATATTGTAGAGTGAATTTTTGGGCTGTAAAAGAAAAGTTTTTTGAAAGTTTGCGCCACTTATGGAAAAGTAAAAACTTTCAGTGAAAACTTTACAAATTGAAAAGACAACCCAACAGATGATGATATTAATAAATCATGCGTTCTTAAGTGGCCCATTTTAGCACTTTTGGAGTTAAATTTAAAACTTCTTTTCCTTCAATTCGCTGCAAAGTTTTCGATTTATCATTTTACACTTTCTGTAGCACTTTAAAAGTTTTTATTTAAGATTTTGCAGAAATTTCTTATTAATTTAATTCCCAATATTTTATGTAATTTTAGTTGCATCAGTTTTTGAAATGTTTGTATTTTCAGATAAAGAAAAATATTTAAATTCTAATTGTAATTACAAAAATAATTGACAAGGAAAAATATAAAATATATTTGAAACAAGACGAAATTTATTTTTCAAAGTTGACGATTTCAATTCCTTAAATCCTCGCTTGGAAAAAAGCTGCTACAAAATCTGAAATGGAGAAAAAAAGTCGAGTTGTATGTTGCAAATTTCATTGCACAATTGATTTATCGATTAAGACAACGTTTGGCAAAAATATTTTCTAATCTTAGAAATACAGGATTTTTTTCTAAAGAAAATATTTTAAAAAAGTGACCGTAACATGAATATTTGATCGAAGGAACGCTGGACTATGCGACAGAGATTATGAATAAATCTAGTGACAATTTTATTTCCAAGAAAAAACTCCTGTTCACTAATCGCCTCGTTTTTAATCCTCTGGATTATTTTAGTAGGATTGTAATAAATCATTGGCTTATGCCGATATACCAGCAACTCTTGTAATATAAGACAATCGGTGCGTTACGCCCATCTTTTTGGAAAAATATGAAGCATGTGACTCCCAGCCATGGCAGTATATGCTGGAAATCATATTTTTCCAGTTTAGGAAAAATAATTGGATTCAGAACTCAATATTTTTTTGACCAACTCAATTTTGTCGAATTTTTAGCGAAGTATGTTGTCGGGCTATTGTCCATCTGTAACACTTCGCCGCACTTCCGCTTTCATCACCAAATTTACAACCATTTTTTGAAAAAAAGCTTTACTTATCACCGAATTCGTTTACTGGTAGCGTCAGTAATTTGTGGGTTGCTCCCGTAAATACCGCCTTTCAAATGACCCAAAAATAATCCAGCGGCACAGCAGCAAAGTCCAGAAGTTACACATCTGGGAAATTTCTCTTGCAGTACTAAATTGTTTAGCCGGGTGTGTGACTTGTGGCGTCGTCTTGCTGAAACGGAAGGTCTCTGATGTTAGTCAATTAGGGCCACAAAAAATCAATTATTTTGTAGCTCAGAAAGTTCACGCTGACGGCGATTTCTTGGTCATTTTCAAAAAAATCTGGGCAGGTAGACCATGCAGCCTGAACATAAGTCGCACAGTCACTTTCTTTGGATGTAGTGGATTTTCGAAGACCTTTTGAAAATGGGCCTCATCACTAGAGATGATTTTGTTTTAAAATGAGTTGTTTGCGTTCAGTTTTTCAAACAACTAATTAAGAAACATTCGACGCAAATTATGACCAGACGGCTGTAATTCTTGAGCGATTTTAATTTTATAAGAAAGCACATGAAGATGTCTATGCGAAGTGCTTTTAATGCTCTGCTGTGTACGTTGAATATATACAACTGATGTTGATTTTCCCCTGTGCTTTGAAATCTTTATCATGTCTTTCGGAATCAAAAATACTTTTCCAACAATTGGTTTAAAAAATTAAAAGAAAAACAACAGAAAAATATCATTCCAACGAAATTTCTATCATAATAATTTTTAACTCCAATACCAATACCAATAATTTTGTACTTTCAACCAACAATATGGGCAACGTCGCAGTTACATTTGCAAAATGTGTTATTAGATTTACACCTTCACGTTGACATATTTTATAATTTTATTTCAAACAAACCACATATTTTGTTGGTTATCGGCGTAAACGAGAACGGTAATGGATTGAATGAAGCTAAAATAATAGCTGGTTATTAAATTAATATATTCTGTGCAGTTGTTTTATATACATACATGCAAACAGACGTGTATGTATGTGTCTACAAATATATGCACATATTTTACCAGACAAATAATGTAACAGGCTTTTTGAAACCAATAATAATTGTATGTTTACCAGTCATAGTTAACCTGTCATTTGCTGTCTGTGAAGTTGTGGTGAACGTTCGTAAATAAAATAAATGGGCGGCTGAAAAACAAATTACCGGGTTTGTTTGCTTGTTTGTTGTTTGCAGTAAAATGCAAAACAAAAGCGGCAAAATATAAGAGAGAAAAGGAATGAATATATTTTCATAACTTTCAGTAGAAAAAATGAATTATATATTGTGTTTTTATTTATTTTCTTTTCAATTATTAAAGTTTATATATTTGCTCGGGTTGAAGGTTTTTTCTATACATATAAAATTGCTTATTTATTTTATGTGCCTGCAATCTAAATTAGAAAAAAAGTCTAATAAATTTATTTAAATTATATAACCAAAAATGGTTGCTGACAAATTTGTGTCTTGGTTTTCTTTCTGGAAGAAAATATTGAGCAAAAATTTGTAAATAGTTGCACCAACAATTTTGCGTTATTATCTCAAAAAGAAAACAACAGAGTAAGAAAATTTTTAATAGTGGAGTACAAATTTCTTGCCAGCGGGCTTAAGAACAAAAACTGGCTGGAAAATATTATATTCAGAGAATTTCAAATTATAAAGGGAAAGCCGATTAATATTGCGTCTGTTCAACAGCACTGTATTAAATCCAAAATACAAAGTTTTCAGCAGAGAAAAATAAGAAAATTCGGCAATTAAAAAAAATCCAATAACTATAGTGTTGCTCTTTTATATCATTTTTCTGTGTTCACTACGAGCAAAAACAATTAAATTTTGAATGCAAATCAATTCGAACCGCTCAAAATCATTTTGGTTTTTTTTTATTCACTTAAATAAATCATTTACGCACTTCGAAATTCCAGAAGATTTAGTTTGGAAAGAAAAAAGTATGAACGGCGCTTTCAAATTTTGCAAATTTATTTTGAAAGTCATGTTTATGTTCGCAAAATATATCCTCCACTACTTGTATTTTACGGTCAACATAATCGCCCATCGCAGAAACTATAAAAAGTGTTGAAACGCATCCAGAGAGACGTTGCGATGTGCGTTGCGTACAGAAAAAGTCATTGCTGCTGAAGAGCGTAGCACAGAGAAAGACCCCCCGCCATCGTACACAGGAAATGGATATTTGGTCATCTCCTTTGTGGTGGACTTTGCGGAGAGATCTTGGTCGGCTCGTCTACAAAATCCAACTCCAAAAGATTCATAATCGAGTTTTGGTTGGTATTGAAGCTCGCTTTTGCTGAAATGGATTCTTCAATAAATAAAACTGCCCGTATTTGGAGTGATGATAGTCCTCAAGTACCTGTTGAGAAGGGCGTTACATTCAGGAAAAAATTACTGTTTGATATGATTTGTGGGCTGGCGGAATCATCGATACGTCCTTCTATAGAAACGATGCTGGTCAAAACGTTGAACTCAATGGTTACACTTGATTTGATGTGCAGGAGATATGATGTCAATGAGACGGAGACACACCGCTCCTTCCGCAATTGATTTATTGAAAGGAAACACTTGGTAATCGTATAGTTTCATATTTCGCATACGTAAATCGGCCTCCAGGATCGTAGGTTTTAAAACCGCAAAACTAATTTCTGTGAGGATACGTGCAGGACTACTAACAGGACAACGTTCACCGTGGTTTTTCGAAAAAATAATCGAAAACTGGACTTCCAGTTTAAACTACAACATCATATACCAGGAGTCATATTTGATTTATAATGCCAGAAGATTATCTTTAAATGAAAATTTAAAAATATTAATCTTTTCCTTTTATTGCACTGCAAAGTTTTGTACTTATTTAAAAAACACTAAGTGAATTAAATTAATAATATTAATGAATAAATTTTCATATGGCAAGTTCCTTAAATTGTTTAAGTAATTACCTTTTAGCTAAATGACCAAAATCCTTTTTTAATGTAAGTAAAAATCCTTTTGAAATCCTTTTGAAAATGCTTTACTGTATTGTTTATTAAAAGGTGTTTATTATTATAAATAGACGATCCCTTTCAAAAAGTAGACAAGAAATTTACAAAACGTCGGGATAATTTTAACTAAAAGGATTTTTATTTATATTAAAAAAGGATTTTGGTCATTTAGCTAAAAGGTAATTAATTCAAAAATTATTAATTAATATTTTTGTTTTATATAACTTTCCACTATTATATTTTACGATAACCTGCAGATACAATCTACCGGCTTATATAATCCGAAATTGATTAATTTACTAAGACTCCTACGCAACACTTTTAAATAATTGCAACCGCAAAGGAATGCTACATTTTTTGCATGAATTATTGAATTATTCTAATAGGCCTGATAGATTACTAGCAGATAAAAATGGAAATAAAATTGAGTGTGAAAACTACTTTAGAAATATCAACAACTAAATAATTAAATAATAAATTTTATAAAAGAAAGTCAACAACATTAAATAGAAATGCCATGACATAATACGCAACTAAATTAAAATACATTCAAGTGGAATTAGGTTTTGTGGTTTGTTAAAGTGCCGAAATGAATTTCCATTTTTTGCATGCAAAATGTGTTAACGACTTTTACACAAAGCTGGTAAACAAAATGGCACAGTTGTTAGGATGAAATTGTTGTGTTATAATTGATTACGGGCTATTTGGGCGAAGACCACGAGGCCTAAAAATAGCATTCAAGGACATGCGTCATAGACAGCAGAGCTGTAAGGAATAAGAATCGCTTTAATTGTAAATACACGGTTTCGCGTTAATGGTTGCTATTTTTACGTACTCATCGTGCACATCGAATTGTTAAATTAATTTGAAATCAACGAATGAAATCAGTTTATTGTTATCGCTACTTGAATTAGTTTTTGCAGAATTTGTTAAACCAGCAACTTAACTCCCAATACATTTTAGATCTTACAATAGAGCTTCAGCTTTGAAAACTCAATGAGATTATTTTTCTGTATCATTTAGCACAACAATACAAATTTTGCGTACAACAAATAAGTTTTGTACGCATCACCACTTTGTAAACGGAGGCCATTACTTGTTGATGCCAGACACCTGCGTAATTAATCAAACTTTTTTGTACAATAACTTCATGCATGCTATTGGAAACTTTTGCCTTCAAGTTATGCTGTGACTAAATTTTAATGAGTCTTTGCAACTGCAACTTGCAACAACCAGTTATGAAAACTTCAGTCACAACTTTGGTATTGACTGAAACTTTGTTCAATATAAAAGAAAGAAGGGCCGGGCTTTGTAGCGACAAATAAAAATGTTGGGTACTAAATTGAGGGAATTACAACTATTGTATTTAAGGTAAAAACTTTTAAAATCAATATTTTTCTGAAAGTTATAAAAAGTCTAATTAGTTTAACAAAATTTTTATATATTTTTCAAATTAGTATTGTTTTTGGGAATTGTTATTCAAACTTCTGTAATTTTAATATAGTTAGTATTGGTAAAGATATGTGAACCATCGATATTAGAATATATCGAGAGTATCGCAGCACTACGTTGAATATTAAGCAGTCCCGACAGCATGATATACTGAACCATGAACACTTTCATTAGAGATATAAAAACAATTAATTGTAGCCTGCTGAAAACATTAATGAAAGTACAAGTAAAAATGTGCAATCGATAGTAACATCGGTGGTCGAATGCTGACTATCTATAAATGACACATTTTGAAGGTGACACTTGTTTGGGTATCAGGACATTCTGGCTGTTATGGCAACTTCATTAGTAAAGTATTGGCCAGGGAAGGAACAGAGCTGATAGGCATTCCCTTATCGCACTGCAAGTTCTTGATTCAGTGTGAATCATGTAAACTCGCTCAAATAAGAAGGGAAACGTGGCCCCTCTATGACCCACGCAGAACACGTGACCTTCTTAACTTCAAGTAGGTACGACTGCGGCGACTTGTGAATGTCTTAACTGGCCATTGCAAGAAGGATGGGTCTGGAATACAACGACTTCTGTTAAGGCTGTAATGATAAAGAGGAGTAGGAAGCTGTACTCCATCTTTTATATCAGCGCCCTGCCTTGAACAGCGTAAGGGCAGTGTCATTGCGCTCTAACTTTCTGCCAGATCTAGATAGCCTGGCAAGTGTGGCACTTGTTAGAATATCGGCCTTCCTAGCGACTACAGGAAAGCTTAATGCGGCAGATGACAACTCACAAGTAGTCCTTTTCTTAAGGGTATCACAACGGAATTTAACAGACCCAACTGTATTGTCTCGACAATGGCCCTAATAAAAAAAAAACCTAACTTTATATCAGTGGTATCGATAGTGAAATTTTAACCATCAATACTATTCTGAATATTAAACAGTAATCGTTAAAATCATGTGCTCAAGAGCGTAATACAGCGGCCTTCTTCATCGGTACAGTGGGTGAAATTCTCAGGAGATGAAAGACGAGTAAAAAATAGCTGCAACAGACTCTCTACCTTCTGATCTCTCTCTCTGCATCTGTCCACTCGACTATACCTCCTCCTTTTGCAGTGGGGGCAAAATTCTTCACATGGGTAGGGCTCAAACTCTGCACGTCTTCCCAAGTAAAAAATTTGTATCCAAGTTCTCAATTATTAAGGCCTCACGTGGTCTTCTGAATAAAAATTTTAGCTTTGAATCGTTACAAGGAATAACCACTGTTACATGAATTTAACCCGGCTGATTTTGCACTGCCAGGAAAATTTGGTAAATTTATAGAAAATCTGGTTTGGTATCAAGGCCCAGATAAACGTTCAAGTAGATTCTAGATGATTAAATTTCGAGCATTCGAGTGCATCATTGAAAAGTAATCAGCCAGATTTGGAATTAAAATGATTTCGTAATGCAAAGCAAATTCTCTTTTAACTCAATATTTTTAATATTAAAATTTTCATTTGCTGTTTTCCTAAAGGCAGAATTAGAAAATAGAGAAATCATAAGAATTAGAAATATAGAGAAATCATATGAGACTTTCGCAGCTTAAAGCAACACCATTTTTATTATAAGTACTTTATCCTACAAAAACTTTGCAAGACAAGAAATATATTCAACTTTATGAAAAATACCTTCTCTTATTTTTAAAATATATTTTTATTATATTTTGAATAATAAAATTCATATCATATTTTCATTATGTGCGTTTGTGTCGATTGTGCGAAATGAATATTTAAACAATCGAGCTTCAACAACTTTTATGTCAGCACGCATGAAATTTTATTTACATGAGAAAATATCCTAAAAATAACGAAAAAATAATGTTAAAATAACCATTTAGATAGTAAAAGATATTATGAGCAACCAGAAACTTCGTCTGCACACAAGAAGGTTATTCCATACAATTTTCTTACACTGCTAATCGATAAATTTTTGCTCGATTACGTGCATGATATTGAAAATTAAATTAAGGGAAAGTCATCATACGTTTTTATGTATTCAACTTGAACTGAAGAGCAGAACAGCTGTTTTCGAAATCCGCTACACCTTCGTTATCAGTACTCGTTTGTATTTTTATATTAACACTTTTTAAATGCCTGCATTAAATGTAATAAAAAATTCTATTTGTAGCAGTTTTATTATGAAAAAGGATACGAGGGTTGTATCAAGCTCCTGTAATCTATATGCTGAATTTTTTTTTCCATTATGGGCTATTCCAACTTTGCCTTGTGCCTTGTTATATTTATTTTGTATTTGTAAATTAGAAAGTTTTTCGAAAAGTCTGCCTATAAAATTTAATTTTGTGACACTTTTTAATTCTTACCAACGTGAGATATATGCTGCTTTCTTTTCTCGAAAAAAAGTGCAAAATTTTTTACACTTTTCTGTAGAAAATGCCAGCACGCTGTAAATTTAAAATAAGGAATTTATTAGAACTTAATCCAACATTCGTGGCGAAAAATAATTTATGCTTTTAAGCTCCTAAAAACCGGCACTTTTAAAAAAAGAAGTGAAAAAATGTTGCACTTTTTCTAGAAAAGAAAACGCCGATGGTTTTACTAGACATATATAGAGACATGACTACGAGTATGTATAACGAAGATTTATTTTATCTTTAATAACACCAGATGATCCAGGTAATTTTTTTATAAAGAATATTTTTGTTTCACCATCAAAATCCCATTACAGTTGGTGAGTATATTGTGGTTTATTAAGATCGGATTAATTTAATGTAATAAATAACAATATAGTTAAATTTTAAAAGATCGATATCAAATAGCTAAATAACTACTTTAAAAAGGGATTATTTTTAAAGGAACACCCTCAAGAGCAGGCAAAATATTTTTTTATTTTCATAAGAAACGAAAAAAATAGACGATATAACTTTATGATGTTGCATTTTATGTTGTAGAAAAATTTCTCATTTTCTCATTTTGTTGCAGACTTGATTTTTACAGAAGAGGAACTCGGTATAAATACGTACTCATGCAAGCAGAAATACTCCAAAGCTGACCTCGCACCGTGGTTGTATTTCCACTGAGCAAGATGATGGAAATTCAAGCATTTCATATAGTCTGCTGAAGCTTAAATAGTTATTTTTTTTTTTCACATGAGGAAGGAATACTAAGAGTTAATAGGCATGACTATTTCTAACGCTTGTATATTCTTTATATTGTTATACAGTAGAATCCAGATAATGCGAATCTCTTTAATTAAAATCTCCCAATAATTTAAAATGTTTTAGAGAACCTAGAATTAAACTAAGAAAAGCGTTCTCGTTATAATACCAATTTATAGCTGTAGCAATGAAAAATACGAGCTGAAATACATGAAGTCACAATTGTCGCTGCGTGGTCAGCCAATGAATCTTTTCGTTAATGACATCATCAAAACAATAATGACAAGATGTTTGTTGGAATCTCTGAATTGAGAAGCGGGTCTTTTTTCATAAAAATGTTGTGCACTTCTTATATTACGACTTTGAATATGCTATTACTCAATTATAAAATTCAAATCCAGAACAACAAAAGATTCAGAAAAGTAGGACATAAAGAAAAATAAGAACACGGCAACACAGGGAATAAACAAAACAATTCTCGTAGCATTTTTCCATAGTAAAATTGTTACAAATAGAAACTGGTACCACATTTAGTAAACCTCATTTCATTTGTCATAATAAACAAAAAAAATACATGAGTTCTGATGGCGAAAGTGTAGCGGCTTTCGAAAACAGCTGATCTGCTCTGCGTTATATATTGAATATATAAAACTGATGTTGACTTCCCATAGTGATTTAAGATATTTATCACGTTTTTGTGAATTAAAAACACTTTTCGAAGAAACTAACCAATAAAATCATAATAAATAGTTCGATCCAAGTCATTTTAATTGTCTAAATAAATATGAATGAGTATATCATTATTTAAAGTCAAAAAAACAAATATTAAGACAAAAGTTATTATTCAAACTCAAGTTCAAACCAGCAAATTTATAAAGCAAAACCGAAACGAAACTATTGAACATGTAAAACATATGTGAATCATATTAATTCTGAAATAAAGTTTTTCTGGTACACGTTTAACTATATTGTCATTAGTAAGAATAGAAATGATATGACTTAAAGGTTATTTTCATAAAGATGCGCACAACATTAAAAATAATTTGTATAATTCTTTGGATAACATTTTTTCCTCACTTTAATTGCACACAACATATCACTACTATTTAGGATTTGCAAATACACTTGCAGTTACCAGGCCATATGAGAGCAAATTTGGTATTTAAAAACACAATCACATTGTCAAATTTGTTTTCTCAAGCTGAAATGCGTTCCTGCTTTTTAATTTTAAATAAAATTCATTAACAATATTCTTGCTTCTCTCTTAAGCTGAATCACTGTTATCTTTCCCACACAGATGAACTTCTATTTCGCAAATTGAATGCTCGCCTTTTGCTATTCTTCAACAGCAGATCTTTCTCCTGGTAAAAGAAAAAACTTTTTATTTTTTACAAATTCCTCTATGAAAAGTTGCTCTCATATACTTGCAACAAAAATTATGTACAATATATTGTTGTAATTTTATTTTTTGCACAAAGTTGTAAAAAATTCTTGGTTTTACAAAGCAAATGCTTGTGTGTAATTTGCGGTTATTTAATGTTAAGAGATTCGATTTCGTTGTGTGCTTTTCTATTTCAAATTGTACATCTAAATACAATTTTTTAATACCCGAAATCGCTAGTGATTGCAGTTTGTGTTTCTGAAGCCCCATGAAATTTATTTCAAATATTCTGCGATTTGAAATTGAAAGATAAGAGTCATCTGCATTGCGGAGTAGTATTTGTTCACCGGCCTAATACAAACACAACCGATTCGATTGGCGCACTTTAGTAGCAGAGGTTGCTTCAATTATTGTTTTTGTTTCATAAGAAAAGAGGAGGTATTTATTGCCCTAACCGATGATGCTGAGCATCCTGACGAGCTTTTCTGAGATTTCTCATTTCGTTACTGTGAGTGAAAGAACTCAACGATCTTATACCGTGTTCACACACACACCTCTTAATTGCGCAATTAGGGCATTTTTCTCAGTTAAGGCCTTAATTGACCACAATTTATCATACAATAAGTCAATTAGTAAATTGAGCAATTAGTCGTTAATTGTCTCACTAGTTGCGTAAAACTCGCATTGAAACCCTGGTCATGAGTCTGTTTATTAAGAACTGTGTTTAGTTAGCAGAAAAATTTTCTATAATGGCCAAATGTTAAAATATATACATATATATAAGCAAAACAAACTTAAATTTCAAACAGGCTGAATAAATAGACAAAAAAGAAATGGCTGGTGAAGAAAGTGATCTTTGAGTTGCATTTTGCTGGAATAATGAAAGGAAGAATATTAATTGCTTTCTCATACTTTGTAAAACTGTAAAATTGTCAAGTTTTCCCCTCTTTTTTTCGACTGCAATAACTCCAAGAGCTCCATATTTCTATTACATGCAAGTCAAATTTCTTTCAAACCAAAATTTTCATCCATTTTTAAAATTTACAAACACGATTATTCATGCAACAAATAAAAGCAGTGTTTTTATCAGCTGTCAAATGATAATTGAGTCAGCTAAACTGAGTATGTATGAACACTAGATTTAATTGCGTAATTAAAATTAAAATGACATAATTGAAAAAGCATGTCTGAACAGGATATTAGTTCTGTGCGACGCTGTGGGTTGGCTAATGATGGAGACGATGTGTGGCAGGTTAACAAACTATTAGGCCGTCCCAGGCTGGATGTGCATCCGGTTGAGTCGCTAGACAATTGTCTAGTTCTTTTCCAATAAGTATCCGAGTTAAAAGTGCGATAAACCAACGTTTTACTCAAATATTATATACTGTTTTCGGCGTTTTCAGCTTTTCTTTAAAATATTTAATGGACGTATATTTTTGGTAAAATAAAAAAAATATTTCTGTTTTAATTTTTTTTTTCACTAAGAGCAGGTTGCGGGAAAAGCTGTCCACAGCAGGCTCTCGATAGCACTTTTCCCTTTGAGTGGGATAATCATTGAAAGGGAAGAAATATTTAATTTTTTTGACGATGGCGGTGAATATTTTAAAAACGATTGCCTGCATTCTATAACAGGAAAACACTCTCATATTCATAATATCAAAGTAGGAAAATTAATTTCAAATTAAATATATTTTCCTAATCCAACTACATTGGAAATGTTTGCAGTTGGCTTTCTGTAAGAAAAGTAAAAGGAAGGGGTGAGCAATTTGTCCACAAGGAACCACTGAATTAAGTCATTTAAGGCACTAAGAGTGAAATCTGTTTTATAAGAAATGAAGCTATTAAATTATATTTTAAAGAACAGCTTCCGATAAACAATGATAATTAAGAGGTAAGGAAAGGTATATATAAATTCAGTTTTGATTACCAATAAAGTTAACAAGAAAAAAGCTTTAAAAGACAAATTCATTGAGATCCAATAATTTTTTGTTGCAGAAATTCAAAAAAACATCTCTCTTCCGATGATATTAAAATTTTATAAGCGACTAAAAAATGGCAAATGACATGGCGTACCAAAATACATAAAGTATATACGACTTCATTTAATACAGTCGACTTCAATTTGTAATAGAGAAATATATAATAAATATAAAAAGAAAAATAATAATAATATGACGGTAATAGGCGCAAAACGAATAAACGAAAATGTTTAATTTTATTATAACAGTCAATTGCTCGTAAAAAGGTCTCTGCCATAAAACTGTGCGTGTTTGAGTTCACATGAAAATGTCATAAAATTTGTCATTTAATATTTTTTTAGTCCACATTTTAATAGATTATTTTAAACCAACATTCTCATAAATTAAATTTGCTTGCTTATTTTAGACCTCTGCTGTCATTCTGTATTTGTTTTTATAGAAGTTTGGCTGTTATAAAGAGTGTTTTTTTTAGCAACTTTCTTTTTGAACATGTTTAGTTTGGTTTATAGTTTAACACTAGAAACGCCGGGTATTCTTATCGCTCTACAAATACCACCTTCTCAAAATTGCCCGCCACAAGTTCTAATAAATTTATAGCAAAATCTAAGTCTTTGGCGCTTTTAATTTAAGTACGAGTGAATAGGAAAACTTGTGAACCACTTTTTCCTATTTGAAAAGCGAATAGGGGACAAAAAACCTCTAGTATTTTATTTACTGACAAAAGATTTTTCCTCAGATGGCACTTAAGGTATGACTTGCTATTTTCTAGCGTTTTTTGGTAATTCTTTCAAGATTTTGAATTGTTTTCCATTGTTTGGAATATTAATGGGATATAAATAACCCGGCGGCAATAAATCTCTGTATTTAAACATTTTGAATTTAATAACTACACAAAATAAATAGGGGTACAAGATTTGAATTATTAACTAAAGATGTTATGGGCTATCAAATTTACATGCGGGACAAATATGGAACGGTAGCTTTCGAGTGTTAAACATGAATCCACTTACAATCCAAATAAACAAGCAGAGTATGGAATGTTATTATCGAAATACCTGTTGGGTTGAAAAAATGCATCGTGGTACAAATTGTGTTCAGCGACGAAGTTTATTTTTGGTTGCACGAATTTACGAGCAGCCAGAAACGTTGCAAGAACTGATAATTCATAACGAAAATGTTACTGTTTAGTGCGAAATATGGACTGAACAGCATCATGGGACAGTACTTTTTTAAACGCAAGAAAGACAGGAACGTTACTGTGAATGGTGAGCGCTACCCTGGGATGATTACAATATTTTTGTCCTAAATGGAAGAGCTATTCTTGTGATTTCAACAATAATTATGAGGGTGCTTGCTGTTGGCTGAAGTAGTAAGAGAGAAGACTACGATGCCTTGAGTCCCGAGTTCGGTCCCGTACGCAGTCATGAAATGGCATTGAAACTTTTATGATCTGCATTAGTGCAGGATTGTGTTAATTGTTGTCGGCTTGTCTCAATGACGAAGGCATATAGCACTGATCGCTGTGAAAAATAAAAAATGCTACAAGAAATTGTCTATATGCTATTCTGTCCTTATCTATCCTCTTAACACTATCCGCTTCTTCTCCAGTTCCAGCTCAATGCACTGCATATATATGGATCGTCCCATGAGTGCTGGTCCACACCAACCAGATAGCACGTGAAGCGATAGCACAATATTCAGTGTATTCAAACATTTATAACCAGGTAATTGGCCGTCTAGATCGAACGAATTTTCTCATGATATCAAGAGGATAAAACGGTATACTCGTAGGTAGCAATTTAGCAACTCTATATACAAACTGATTAAAAAATCTACGATTGATATAATATTTATAATTTATCTCTATGCGCTACCGAATAATGTGATGCTCGTAAGTGTCCATTCTAACACCTTTGGACTATTTTTTCCAGAAATAACTTGAGGCTCATGTCTATAGGGAATAAGTAGGCAACATTTGAAGAAATCGTTAGCCACCAACCGTATGTTGGAGAGAGTATGCCAAAATCGAAACCAGAGTATGAACCACTTGAGGCGTAGTTTAGTGAGGATTTACATAAAACGATCATTAATCATTGAACTTCATAGATCATTCTATTAACATAAATAAAGATTTTTTACATTTTTCACTTTTTCCGAATCCGTTGCCTTTTAAAAACACACCTGTTATATGAAATTTGATGTCTATGCGAAAACAGCGGGTGGTTCTTCATTAAGTATCGCTGTGTACTTCATATTTTCACACCATTCCATGTTTAGCTCAATAGCAATGCCATTATTAGCAGAAAGTCTGACCTATAACAGTACAAAAACTCAAATTTTAAAGTTCTTAAAGGCGTTCACTATTAAGAGAAATTTTCATACATTTTGTAAAAGTGTCAAAATTGCATTGGATCTCAACGATTTATGCCACACAATTTGATTTTACTAGTTACAATGGAAAAATTCTCTTGTAAAAAACTAAAGGCCAGCAGTTTTTCTAATAAAAATTAGTCCTTATAGACGTGGCTGTTACCTGTCTTCTTATTTGTGCACGAATGATTAACAACTTAATTTGCAGGAAACACCGTCTGTGTAATTTAAGTAATTTTAGCTTCTACATCTTCTATAAGACTTAAAATCGATTTTATTAAAAAAAAAATCTTTACGAGATAAATTTTTAACTTATCAAAATATTTTACTTTGTGTATTTTACAACAACCATATTAAACGTGACTATAACCGGACATAAACCTACTCACAAACGCGCATAGCCTTCGGCTCAAACGCATATATAATTTTCGTTATATCCCGCGGTATTTGCATAATCCATCTAACTCCAGAATTTATAATGGTTTTGTTTTCGGGTATTTTATTTACGACTCTCGTAAAAATCCTGGCTGCATAAATCTTTGACAATATCCTTTAATAACACCGCCAACTTGAGAAGTAAAAAATACAATGTTGTAAAAAATTCTAGCTTAAAACAACATTAAATATTTTATCTGATAAGACACTAGAATTGTTATTTTCATGCAATTTCGCCCTCATTATGTGCCAGCATTTGGGGGAAGTTGAAATCATTTGCAAGAGACCAACTTTTTCTTGAGGTTTATTTGGCTGAATTGAAACGACTTGTTTCAATTATACTTTAGACAAAATTTTTGGTGACAAAATTACGGAAATTTTTAATTCTGTATAGTCGGAACATAAAGAAACATAATTTTGCTAAAATAAAATGGTCAGGAGCAGAGCGATGTCCGTCGCAACAGAAACATTCAACTGCCAGGGCTTCTTAAAACAGTGTAAGAGATATTTCGCTTCATCCGATCTCTTTATTATTTACACCATTTACATCCGAAGGAATATAAAACAAAACTATCATGTTTAGACCGTTGCTATTAAAATTTATTTTAAAGTTACTCCACTGCATATAAGAGAGGACGAAGAAATTGATTTGGGAACGAAAGGCTGGTCAACTCTATTGATTTCCTTGAGCATCGTCGCGATGTAAAAAAGGGAACTTGTTTCAAAAACTCGTTTTTTCACACTCAAAGCGTTTCCAATTTTGTGGTCGATAAGTCCAGGAATCACACTACGTATTAATTATTATTATCAGCCGCACAGTTCGTATGTTAAAATAAACTACCTGCACAAGTCTTTCCCCATCATTTTCAATATGAGAAGGTTTAAATAGAGGGTACACAGTGAGTAATCCCTCTACACCCCTTCCAAAGCCTATTATCCCAGTTCCTGCGCAATGCAACGCACATTTTGGGGGTCGCTCATAAAAAAGAAGAGAACTTCCTGCCCTATAAAATATAAGGATTTGCAATACTTCCGGCTCATAAGTGTGGGTTCTTATTGACTTCTTTGGAATGTCGTTTTTACTGCGGCATAGAATAAATAGTTTAAAATAAAAGAACTGAAATACCCGGTATATTAATAATCATCCTTCGAAATATAAATAAATCTCTTCTCAGTGTATGACGAATTTCGATGACGACACACTTGCGTATGAAAATATACTCGAGTGAGTTCTAATTTTAACAACTAACATGCGGTCTGGAAGACTTGTCGTTTGTCGCTATAGTATTCTCAGCTTCACGCTCTTTATTAATTTAGTTAATGTTCAGCGATCACTCGTATGCAGTCGTCATTGAAACAGGCCTACAACAACAAACACAATCGGATCTAAACTGGGATTGTGTCTGCCCATTAACTTTTTCTACCAACAACACCCTCAAGAAACTTAATTTTAATGTGTTTTAAACAACAATTCATTTCAAAATTAAAATATAAAAAATAACAATAATTATCTGCACTGAAAACATTTAGCGGCAGAAATAAATTGTTTCCTTGTCTGAGTACAGATATTCTAACAGATGGCCTTCTGGCAAAAGGAAATTTATATCTAGAAATATCTCGTATTGGATTCGTTCAGCAAGAGCTCTATATCAGGTTGGCCCTTGGCTACAACCGATTTATATTTTTTAGTGGAGATAGTACGAGGAGAACACTACGAATGAAAGAGCGCGATATTCTAGGAGTGCAGGTGAACTTTTATTTGTATATTGATTATATTGATTTATTGTTATTATTTATGTTTTCTTTTCACATTCCCATACATCGAAATTTCTATTGCCAAAAAGCAATGCCAAAAAGTTATACCAATTTGAGCACCACAAATCCGCTGGGGTGTTGCAACAGCGAATTGCTGAGTTTTGTTCTTGAATTTCACAAATAAATACATAAAAAGATTTCAGGACTTATCGCACCAAACACTAGAATCCGCTGTAATAAAATATGAATTGTAAAATCAAACCAAAAAGAAATATGTGTTGCACAATAGAATGAAGTAAAATCAGTTTACGGTAAAATAGTTTCCTTTTTTTCTTTTTTCAATTTAACAACATACAACTGAATATTTGTTGCTGTTTTATTGTTGCAAATGTAAATGTATGTGTAGGTCTCATGTTGATATCTGCTTTATTTTCGTTGCGCTTCATTGTTTGTTTTCCTGGTGTATTGTTTAGCACCAATTCGGATGGAAAAAAGTTAATAAGATTAAAAACCCGTAACAATCGTTTTCCTGGCATTAAGGACATAAATATGTTCACATTGTTGAGCATCTCTTTTATGTGTTGGCATGTGCAGATTTAAGGACAGTAGTTCAAAATTGCATATTGGCCAGTAGTTGTGTAATATTTTGGAAGAAAATTCTTTTTATTTGTGTGTGGGTTTTTGTGCAGTTGATCTTAAATATATTTGCGATAATAGAGAACAGTGATACATGCAAAAATTTCAAAATTATAGTGTTATAAAGTTGTCACACGACTTGGTCTTGACGTTTAAGCCAACTTTTGAAACCTAGTTTTGAGATTACAAAAATGATTTTGCTAAAAGCAACTTAAAACCAATTTGGGATCGGTTTTGAATAGTTTTGATAAAACGCAACCTCGTTTTATCCTGTGCTAAGTGGAGTGCCGCCAAGTTTTATATTAGAAAAATCTGACAATTTTTGTAAAACTTACAGAAAAACTATTTTTTTTTACAAAATACCTGCGTGCTTTTGAATTAAATTATGGAAAAATGATTAATTATGAAGTTATTTATGTAAAACATAAATGACTTTTTTTCTAACTCAAAATGTAAAAGTCCTGCTGCTGATTTTAGTTGAACTTCCGCATTTTTAACTTTCCGCAAGGAAAATGTAGAATTTTCAAAAGTTGTGAAGTAGTTTAGAATTTATATCCTCACGTTTTTTGGTCCTGGGAAGAGCTTCCCTAATTAATTCCTAAAACTCGTTACTATATATTCCTCTGTGTGTGTGTGTGCATGGTGTGCATGTGTATGTATGGGACCCGCTTATAACTTTTGATCACCTGTACCAAAACAAACCCAACATTCTTGGAACTGTAAGCTTGGATCGATTCGAAGCATTTCTTAAATCACAACAGGATAAAATCGCTTAACCCACTCATGAGATGTGGTGCAAGAAAAAATTTTAGAAAACAAATTTTGTTTAATAACTTCGATGTTATATAATTGATTAGTTGGTATTCTCCATTCTTTTATAGTTATCGTAAACTATATCAATCACTATTTATCATGATTTAAAAATTAATATAAAAGTGGAAACACTGTTTTATTCCAATCCTTTACGTTTGTATGTGTAGGTCACAAAATAAAGTACATGGCAACACTGTCAAAGTGTACAGTGAACTGCAGAGTGTTTATAAAACAATTAAAAATAAGAAACTGATTGAAAACGATTTTATTGTTGAATTAAGTGCCCAACATATTTATGAACTTTCCCAAAATAACATCCCTGAAAAGAATTAATTTTTGTGTCCCTGAACTCTAGTGACACATTCTTGAGACTTTTTTTAATTCATGTTTATCCACATGTTAACATGTTGTTTCTACTGTATTTTGTAAACTGGCAAACTAAACATGCCTGAGCAATATTAAATAACAAGCTAACATAAAGTTAGAACAATTTATTTATACAGTTTTTTCTTTTTTTTGTGCTTTGCCAAGTTGCCTGGTAAAATGTGCATGAAAACTAAACTCTGCAGACAGAGATGAAAATGATTTGTTGGCACTACGAAATAAATAAAAAAAGAAGGAGAAGGAGCAAAAAGGACATAAATAAATGCAGAGGTGGAATAAACTTTAAGCGGCTATTTACAACTGGCACTACAACCGCTGTCGCCAAATGACGTCACATAAATATCGCATTCATAACAAAGGAGCGTCGTCAGACTGCTGACTACAATGTTGCCGTGTGAGGGCAACTGGAGTCGTACTGCTTTTTTTGCGTTTAATTTCATATTAAAAGTTGTCTTACAAAGTAAATTTCAAACACCATCAATAATTCTAATTTTAATCGGGAATACTTATTCCTGCCTCTTTGTTAAGCAAAGTTGCAACAAATGCAGCATATCGACAGTCGCTTAGGGCAAGTTGTTTATTTCCTCTTCGAATGAAGCTTGTCGACAGCAGTTCTATTTGTAGTTTGACACTAAATATGTGTATACGCAAGTAGACAATAAAAATTCACTTTTACAAAAACTTTTTTTTTTATATTTCTAGAGATTTATTCGTGAGCATTTATTTTAGAGAAAAATTGTATGTAGGACACAACATCATTTGTCTAGGGAGGGAAAAAAACTGTCATAACGTGCATCTTCGCAGAAGACACGTACAAGTGTATTTTAAGACATGCACACAATTCATATGTCACATCAACTAGACATACGGAAATGCATTATGAGATGGAGTTCATTGCTTGACACTTTCCTACACTGGGGTTCAAGTAAAATCAGCAACGGGATTTTTCCATCTTGAGTTAGAAAAAAAGTAATTTATATTTTACTTAAATAGTTTCATATCGTTTTCCATAATTTAATTAAAAAAGAAAAATTTTTTTTGCAGATGGTAGAATTTCTGTGAGCAAATAAACATCTGCGATCTTTATTGGTAAATCAGCTGCTTGTAGCAGCTGTTTTCGCCAGATCAGCTGTTTCTGGCAGCTCAGCTCTTTCTGGCAGCTCAGTTGTTTTCGGCAGCTCAGCTTTTTTCAGCATTTTCGTTGCTTTTGGCAGTTTAGCTTTATTCGACAGATCAGCTCGTTTTGACACCTCAACTGTTTTGGACAGCTCAACAATTTTCGGCATTTCATTTGATCTCGACAGGCCAGCTTTTTTCGTGTAACATGTTGCTGCTAAACATGTTCAGTTTTACTACAATTTCACCATGAGTCGAAATAAAAACGAATAACGCTTCCAGAGCATCGAATTTAATTATCAAAGTTCATGTTTGATCACATCGTGAACTCCTTATTGGAAAAATGTGTTCAGCTACTGGCACGCTCCCGTTTCATTTTTAGACTTTTGTCTTGCTGGGTTCTTTCTTCCTACTGGTGGCATAGCGGAATCGTAGGAAGTAGTAGGAGCGTAGGATAGGACCGAGCATTTAAACAGCCTGTTTATTAAAACAGCGGTATGGTAGTGACGATTTTATGCATTGAGAGTTTGAACCTGAGTGCGTAGAAGGGGCCGTCGAGGAAGTCCATAAACAGTCCAAGATACCCAACCAAATGTTGGGGCTAAGAACACTGTCAGTTAAAGCCTCGGGGCGATAAATGATATAAACACGATCTGTATGCAATAAAGTTTTGGATCCCTCAACTTGTATACTGATGGATCGAAGAGGGGACTGCAGCCTACATGCGTTCACTTAAATTTTAAAGATATTTTCTCTACTACATTGAAACTCCTATCCAATAGGCTCTTATAATTTTTTCAAATATTCAAGTCTTTTAAATAATTCTTATCATTTACAACTTAACAAAAATTATTGAAACCTGCTGCGTCTTTAAGTTTTTCATGCATTCCCGCTATCACTGGAATTAAATGTTTCAATGAAACTTTCATTATGCAAATGCATTTCTATATGATTTAAACTTAAGACAAACACCTACTCTTGAAACTGGCAGGATAATTCCTTTCATTTGAAACAACTGCCGTTAGTTAACTACTGCCACTCCCTGCTTATTTAAACAACTTCTTACTCACAGTTAAGCGTAGCACGTTTGTCGAGAGTTTATTCCACTTATGCACTTTGAATAATTTTTAATTTATTTGTTGTTTTTGCTTAACAAATGGTGTAATTCCCATAGAACCAGAGACACACACATACAATTTGCGTAAACTTTTGTCTCAAAACTATTGAATGAAAAAGCACTTGTCTTTTTAGTGACAAGAAAAAAAGTCCTTCCGCATTAAGCAACCTTATGAAAATGTTGTAGAATAAGTGGAGTAAGAGTTTGGAGAGAAACTTACGCACAGGGTGGGCACATTTGAGGTTAGGAAGTAAATTGGCTGTGATATGATGACAATTCTAAAATTGAGAAGTTATTTCTGGACATTTTTTTCTTAGTATAAAGTTGGGAAATTTGAATTATGGAATGCTGATCTCTTAAACAAGAAATTTTGTTGTGAAAATTATATATAAAAGTGGTGAAAATGTTACGGCATCATTTCATAAGATTGGAGTAACTTTTCTTTGTAATCAGGATTCTTCTTCCACCGCTGTGTGTTATTTAATCGCTAGTTTATAGGATCGGTATACTGTCGCTGAGGAAAGAAATAAACAATACGCTGATAGAGGCACTCAATAAAGTCTTGAGAATTTGCCTGGAAGATCAACTCCTCGACGTTAGCAACAATTGGACATACTCAGAGGCACTTTGGGCAACACGTAGCATTTATATGTATTACAATCTTCACGCTAATAATATGTAACTCTTTCAAGAATTAAAGCCGGCCAACAATTAATTTCGTAGAAAGTTTCTGAAATGGCTTTTTAAAAAATGAAACGAAAAACACGTCTTTTTCAATAAAATCAATTCTAGTGATGAGAACCATTTTCAATTAGGCGATCAGCCCAGGTTCACACCAGGGTGTTTTTGCTGCCCATTCCTCGAGTTTGTAGGAGAGGACATGGGTGAGAGGTATTTGGTACGAAGCTGCTTGCACTCGCGTATATAATTTTGTTATGTTACTCGTAATTGTTTTTATTTGTAATTTTTTTTTTCATTCTCTGCTTCGCTGTGAAGAAATATTTAGAAATATTTCAAAATTAACCGACTTCTTGTAACAAAATCTCCTTTTATTCTGTATAAAAGAATAAATACGTTTTACTTTGAGCAAATAATAACTTCTTTGAAAACAAACTAAATTAAATAAATTTTAAAAAAGCATTTGGAAGTAAAAGAATATAAAAATTCAATGAAGCAGACTTCTCTCTGTGAACATTCGGCAAAATTCGAAAGAGAAATAAAAAGAATTTAAGCAGGAAAAAGTTCCGCGTGTGAACCTGGGAACTTACATATACAAATGGAATCCACAAAGCCATAAAGCGTATTGCAACGAAATTTAAGCTGATATTGATCAAATGTAACCAAAACTATAGTTTTACCAAAAATGGCAAAGTAATCATGTCTTAGCCACTGTTATTCTTGCCTGTTACCAACATTGATGATGACATCCATGATGACATTTTACAAAGACAGCGAAGATAAATACCAAATCGCTGTGAATATATCGCTCAATATTATATAGAACTGTTTCGCAGATTAACGAAACCGCTAAAGTATATATAGTATATAACTAATTTGAATAAACGGAAATATTAATAAGAACAACATGAACGTTTCTTTTAAATCCACATATATTATTTGAAATGTAATAAATGTAAAAAAGATAATATAGATATAACAGAATCATAAACAGTTTTTTTAGATTAATATTTTGATTTCCGTTTAATATAAAATTAATAAACTACCGTGGGAAGAGAGTTTATAAGGCGGAATATATCTAGAAAGTTGTTTTAGGGATTTAAAATTTTATATATCTCCAACAAAACCCTTGTTAATTTTATATGAAATAAAATCTGTAAATATCGTCCCATGACTGCCAAAATAGCTTAATAAACAAAAGTAAAATTTTCAGTAAAAGTATTCAATAATTATAAAGTTACAAAAACGTTCTTATGTACTTAAGAATATTCAAATGTCAAAACAGTTTGGCTGAAGAAATACGGAAAGAAAATTCGAAAAAAATACATTCAAATATTGTCAAATGGAAACTCAGGAACTTAGAAAAAGCATGTTACTACCGGTTTGATACAGTCCTCGTATTACAATAATATTGCACAATAAAATTGGTGCATATAGGAACTCTTGCCACATTGATTTAACCCCCTTAACAAATGGTAATAACTAAGAATACACCGGGGTACTGCTGATAAAAGTGTAGCAGCTTTCTAAAACAGCTATTCTGCCGTGCTATGAAACTCATGTAGAATAAATTTTTTTCATTCGATATGACAAAAGCATAAAACGGATAACTGAACAGAGTTGTCAGGTGATTGAGATAAAATCAACTGCTAAATAAAATGTAAAAGATGGAACTAATTTTCTAAATTTTAACTTCTATAAATAATTTTTATTTTGTTTAATTAGTCATATGACATGCTATAGTCCTGAAGAGTTGCTGATGTGGTTCATGTTTTTACCTTTTTGTAAAACGTATAAGTTTTTACACGCTTTCGAAGCATATCAAACTAAAAATAAGAATTAATAAAGTTCAAATAAGTAACTAAAAACAAAAAGACTTAAGAAAATACGAACAATATTTTAAAAGTGAACTTTAAAATAATATATAAACAATTAACCAAAATTGGTAACATGAACTAAGTCCCCAATGAACCAAGTCCCCAAAGCAGAAATGAACTAAATCCCCAAATTTGGATGAAATAAGACCCCCAAAAAATTTAAATAAGTCCCCAAAAGTCGTTGTTGTGTCATCAATATAAAAAATTGGGGTGTTAGCTCATTTCTGCTTTGGAGACTGAGTTCATGTCGCCCCCAAAAATTATTCTGTATATTCAATGACTTGTATATCGAATGCCCAATACAATAATACTTTTACTTTGCTTCATTATCGTTTTAAGTTTGGTTTCAAATATATTTTAAACTTTTTAGTTGGATTTTCTTCACAAGGGTGTTTTTCTACTTATTTATTAATGTCATGCCCCAGTGTACAGCTCTCGTATCACGTGCTGTGGCGTATGATAGTTAAATACAATTGAGCAAATTACTCATTCGCTCTGTAGTGCGATAGACCGTTTAATATTAAAATTATATGAGTATCAGTTTTCCCAGCTGTTTTTTACAACTGATACACAATTTCAGTTTCAAAGCCCCAAGGCCGGTATTTTCTTATTCCCAAAATCACCTCGCTTTTTGGAAAAAGTCACATATTTTCAAAGAAATATTTTCATAAATTTTGATGTAAATGAATTACAGATGTTGAATAATTTTAAAACTAAAAGTATATACAAATTATTTTTGGAAGCATAATTTCTTACGCCCATAAACAATTTATTCGACTAAAATCCAATAACCTTTTGAAGTAAAACATTATTTTATTTTTGTAAATAAAAATTATTTGGGTTTGCTTTATGAAAACACTGAGCTTCGCATGTGGAATCACATGTTTTATTTTGTGTTAGTAATTAAAAAATAATTGACTAGGTTTTAATCAACAGGAAAGACAGGGGAAACCACATAAAATTTCTTTGAAATATTAACGAGTTGCGTGAACACAGGAGTCCATTATTTAAAAACGCAGTCAAAATTCTGAGCCGTCCAGTTGACGCAATCATAGAAAATTCTGCATGTACGAATACAAAATGCATTTCTTAAGAACAAATTAATTGTTGCAAATTTTCATACACAAACAAATACTTAAGCGGCTAACAGACATGCTCAGCCGTATAAAATCTTCATACATAAATTTTAATAAAGAAAAAAATAAGAACATGGAAAACAGCACAGATTATTTCTCTAATATACTCGTCTTTATTAAAAAAAAACTTTTTATAGCTGCTGCTAATCTGTTTGTTATTATTTTAATACAAACTCAAGAGTATTTGCGTTTGTGTTTATTATTTTTTCCCGCAATTTTCTCTTCATGAGAGAAACACACACTGAAAGCAACGGTTTTTGTTTTAATTTCGTTATTGTTTTTGTTATTATATTTATGTGCGAATGTCTATGCATGTGTAAGTGTATGCATACAAACTTAGAAGTGTATGTATGTATAATTTCTTTCCACTCGTATTTGTTTTGTCTGTGTGGTTGAGTTTTGTTTATTTTGTTGTTAATACTGACTGGCTGATGCGCCGTTTTTTGCATCGCACATACACTCACGAACGCAGCATGAATAGAGGAGAATTCCTCTATTCATGCTGCCGCATTGGAGCAGTTCTCTTTGTATAGATTCTTTAGTTGCAGCATGTATTTTTTGTAAATGTTATGCGATCTTTGCTTCCTTTAGCCACCGCTTTTTATTGTTGATGATGATGAAAGAAATATATTTAGTTTTTTAATTTATTTCAAACTTGCAGTTTGTAGATTTAATAAAGCGAATTTATACATTTAAATAAACACACATATACGATACTGCCCTCTGGTGTTAGATTGTTGTTTGCCAAACATTGAATGCAGTTTATGAATATATTTCTTTGACTGGGTTTGTTTCATGGACTATCAGTTTTTGTTTGTTTTTATTAAAAGGGTTTAAATCAAGCTTTTAAAGCATAACTGAGGGTTCGTGTTAAATTCTTAATTTTTTTATATGCAGAAGGATTTTAGTAGTTGAGTTCTTTTCGGTTGACATAAATAAGAATGTTGATCTTGTATAAATATTTATCTTTTTAAGAGAATGTTGTTGTAAATATTTTAGTATCGATTTGTTATAATTAAGTTATTTAATGTTTTCATTTCATTCCCTTTTTTTTCAAAGTATGAGGTCATGAAGGACATTCAACGAGATTTCAACTTGAAATTGATTCAAAACTACCGATATCAAGAGCATTAAAATAATCATGCTTCAACAACACTAACTTTTACAATTTCCCAACATTCAACAGACCCCTAAAGGAATGTCATTTTCCAACAATAGCGAAGATAAATACCTAAACATTGAAACAGCTCTAGACCTTATAGAGCTGCTTTGAAGATTAAGAAAACGGTGGTACTATTTTGAATTGGAGGAAATAGAAATTAAGAAATTCATGAAAACTTGCAACAGATTTGCAATATATTCTCTAAAGTTGTAGTGTTATAATAACTAAAATGTTTAAAAATTTGAAATTTTGGTTGAATAAAAACGCTTAATGCATCATGAAAATTTGCATTGATAAAGAATATAATTAAAAATTTAAATTTCCCAACCCTAGGGAAATTGAAAATTTTTTTTCATAAACGTAACCAAAAAGACATCTAGCGTTGTTTCTTTTTTTCTAAGCTTAACTATTTTATCACTTAGGAAGATCAAATTTGGTATCAAAAATTTAAAAAAAAGGAAATTTTGAGTCTAGGTTTGGATAACTGCAGTATTTTTTAGTACATGAAATTGACCAAAATGGTTAAAAATTTTAAGTTTTTCTTAAATAAAACTATTTCATGCCTCATTAAGAGTTGCATTGGTAAAAAAAGATAAAAAAATTTTAAAAGACTGAATACAAATAAACAGGCTTTTAATGAAGTCGAATCGAGATTTTAAAAGTGAATTTTAAAACAAGATTTCAACAATTACCTAAAAATATTGTGAAAAAGCGTGATCGCTTTGTATATCGAATGCCCGATACAACAATACTTTTTTCTTGCTTCATTATCGTTTTGAGTTTGTTGTAAAATATATTTTTAGTTAGATTTTCTTTAAATTTTTTCTTTCTGTAGTTTATTTCAGCTTCATTTATTAATTTCATGCCCCAGTGCACTTCTTTCGTATCACATGCAGTGGAGTATGACTGTTAATTACAAGAGTACAGTTTCCCCAGTATTGTTTTCTAGAATTCATACGCGATTTCAGTTTCAAAGCCCCAAAGCCGGCATTTTGTTATTCCCAAAATCACCTCGCTTTTTTGAAAAAGTCATATATTTTCAAAGAAATGTATTCATAAATTTTGACGTAAATGAATTACAGATTTTGAATAATTTTGAAACAAAAAGTCATATGCAAATCATTTTTGGAAGCCTAAATATTTTTCTTGCGCCCATTAAAAATTATTTTGACCAAAATCCAATAAACTTTTAAAACTAGAAATTTAACGTAGGGAATTATTTTTATGCGCTTAAGACAGAGTATCAATATATTGAGTATATCATTTTACGCCCAAAATTATATTTTTCACGTGCATAAGAAATAGTTGAAAAAATGCTGCTGTTTCCTTTTTGACTTGAACTTTCATGAGATATAAAATATATTTTTCTTTCTCTTTTATTATGCTGCTGTCATATCCACACAAGTTGTTCAATCGAACATATTTTTTATTTTCTGTTATTTTTCAATCTACTCAGTTTTTGCTTTCAAAATAATATCTATAGAGTTCAGAATATATATATATATATATATATATATATATATATTTTTTTTATCTGAGCGAGCTGTAACCAATAATTACCCCACTGCCTACAGCAATACTTTTTTTAAATTGAAACCTTCATAACAAACAGCAACATTATTTTTCCTATTAAAAATCATTGAAAAACATACTGTTTTACCGTCTTTTTTTGAGAACATAAACAACAAAAGATTTTCTCTTTAAAACACTCTTTTGTGTTTACCATTGAATGCAAATTTGTTGTTTTCTCTTGCCTTAACTGTGGCAGGTATAACACTTAATTGAAAAATACTCTCTTCTCTCATTGAAACAAAAACAATTTGTTGGTTTTGTCATTGAAAATAATAAAGTTTGTTTTTTTATATGATATTTTTTTTTTTTTGAGAAGAGAAATAATTCCTACTTTTAATTTATTCAAAATCAAATTGATATTAAAATTTGAAAAAGAGTTTTAAAATATAAAAATTTCTTATGCACTTGACTAAATGAATTCGTTGATACAGAAGGTGAATCACAAAATTTGTTGAAGATTTCTTATGGCCAATTAAACTTGACGTTGTTAACAGTCAAACTGCAAAATATTTATTTCAATATAATATTCTTATTATGATATGGACGCAAAATTAAAAAAAAAAACATTATCAATTATCTGGATATTATTGAAAATCACTCCTCTTCCTGATAAGTCTAAAGCAAACTTGTATTAACATTTTGCTAAAAAAAAACCAAATTACCAAAAATAACTTCCGTTCTATTTAATACCATGAATAAATATTTCTCGCAAGAGTATAAATAAACAAAATAAACTCATAGTATTGGAAAATTATATTTAAATAGGTTGTCCTACATCGCTAAATATATTTGTTAATAATTTCTGTTGTTTGCGAGTCCTTGCAATATTCCATTACAACCATTTCAGTTGAAATATTTTCTTTTTAAAGGCCACATGAAAATATTTTTTTCATTATTTAATACGGTTAAGCAAATAAAAAAAAGATCGTATTACCTTTAAATTTATATTTTAGAAAACTACGTTCAGCGTTTGTCATATTGTTTGTTTCTCGTTTTTTTTTTTTTTTTGTCTTTCCATGATTTTTGAATCAGTGCCAATATGTCATTCCATTGAACTATCGGGGTGTTTTCTTTCTCAGCAAACGCTGCATATGTTTTTATTACAGCAGTTACATGTGCTGTCGTCTGGTGCACCATAAAGTTTTCAAATCACAATCATTCTTTCCTTTCTGGTAATGACAGCAATTTTATATTGAAAATGTTTTATTTTCTTCTTTACACGAACGCTTAAGTGTTTGTGACTTTTCACGTTTGTCTGCTTGAAAATTCTATGTGAAAAGGATTTTTTCAGTTTGTAAAATATCTTATGTTTCACTGTTTTTGCTTGTAAACATGTTCAGTGTTGTGTTGACATAGCATCGTCTCTTGATCCTGTTGATACGAGTGCCTTCTTGTTATGTGGTGCGCAAAAAAAAAATCCTTTCGTATATATAAATTGCCGCAGTATATGATTCATTGTTGTAATTGCATTCAATATTAGCAATTAATAATGAGAATGTTATAAAGGAGCAAACGTATATGAAACTTCTTTTATTTCTTATCCTTTCTTTCAATAACATAAAATTATATAATTGTTAAGCTCAGCACACAATTTTATTATCATTATTATTATTATTATTATTATTATTATTATTATTATTATTATTATTATTATTATTATTATTATTATTATTATTATTATTATTATTACTATTATTATTATTATTATTGTTATTATTATTATTATTATTATTATTATTATTATTATTATTATTATTATTATTATTATTATTATTACTATTATTATTATTATTATTGTTATTATTATTGTTATTATTATTTTATTTATTTATTTTATTTGCTAAAAAGATTTGTTTTTTTAAGAAAAAACCTTGAAAATCTTAAAACAGACAAATATTTTAAATTGACATGAAATTTGTTTCATTCGAAAGCTACTCCAGTGGCATTAAAATTTAAATATGACTTCTAGCATATAACAATTTCGAAAATATGTGGTCGCACATCTGCAATAATGCGGTGGCTATTGTCCTACAAATAGCCATTTGCTTCTGGCTTTCCAGCATAGACTAGCGGATGCACATATTCCAACAGAAAACAGTGTAGGAACATTGAAACACACGATCATAGAGGCCGATTCAACATGACACTTTTCGGTTACAACACGTTTTCTTAAATAAATCGATTGTGGCAAGAACTGTGTAACACGATTCGCCTTCTTGTGGAAACCATAGCAACATGCTGCCCAGCATAGTTTTGATAGAAGTGCGGACCAGTGACTCGAACAGCCTACCAAACAGTCAGTTTTCCTCGTTGCAACGACATCTCAACAAACACTTTAGGACTGTCATCCCTCCAAATGCGGCAGTTTTGCTTAGTAACGTATGCGCTCAAACAAAAGTTAGCTGGAACACTAAACAAAACTCGGTCATGAATCTAAGTCTTCCTAGATGATCGTGCTATTTCAGTTGTGATCCGAGTAGGACTTAGCGAACACACAAACCAAAATCTTTCCGATAAAATTACCATAAAGTGGATGGACACATATCAAATTCCTGTGTACGATGGCAGATAGACTGATTCGGGTCTTCTTCTGCTCTACGTTCTACAACAGCAGCGAGTTCTACTCTACCACCGTAAGACGACTCGCTGAACGCGTCTTGTCATTAAAAGAAATTGGGATGTGAAAACGTTCCCTAGTCAATCGAATTAATTGCTCTGATAGGCGATTACGTTGACCGTAAATGGAACGTGGTGGGCAATAATTATTACGAACAGAACAATTATTTTCAAAATAAATTTTGCACCAGTCTATTCCAGTTCAAACATCTAACCTAAATAAACATAAATCACCTGGCAGCTAACAAAATAGCTGTAATTTAAAAAAGTGTAGCTAACTTGATGTTAAATATCTCCATATAAAACAACTTTCTCTTGGATGGAAAAAGTTGAATGGAATTAAATTTATTAATAAAAACTTTTATTAATCCGACACGTAACATCTTTTTCTTGGATAAGTTTCGACTAAAACTGAACTATCAGCTGAATTAATTTTTTTTAAACTCTTCAAATTTAATTATGTGCTGTTTCTTTAACCCAAAATCTTACTAAAAAAAATACAAAATGATCAGTTGAGGGGTTTTAGCCAGTTCCTATACGCATTTCACTGGGGCTAATGCAGATCAGCAGGGAAACTTTACCCAACATTTCTTAGAATAATTAAAAATATTTATTTCAAACTTCCACTTTAAAGTGAGAAGCTCAAAAACAAACATCAAAGTCATAACAAGAACTCGCTGAACACTTTTCCTTTTTGATTTTCTTACGTTTCATTCTACAACTTGTTGGTTTTTTGGCGACTCCAATTGTAGTTGTAAAAAATTTAGAGAACAATAACAACTAATAATTGTTTTAATATTAAAAAAAAGTTATTTAGAGTGTTGACAACATAAGTTGTTTTACTGTGCACAAGTATTTGCATATTTAAATTATTATATATTTTGGGGAATTGTTGTTTTAAACTCTAACTAAAATTGAAGAGTTTAAAACGACAATTTTTTTATTTTTATATTTTTATGCATTTTTCAGGTCTAGAATTACTAACAATTAATGTAATTTGAGAAGTGAGCAGCATTAATATTTCAAAGTGCATATTTTTTTCCTTTCTGTTATTCAAACAATTTTGGACAACTTTGACAACTTCAGAGAATGATTTTCTTTTCACTTTCGCTAGTCTGGACTGTTTCAGTTTGTGCACTGGGCACAAACTTATTGGTATAATTTTTCTTATACTTAAACCCTAATAAAAAACATGTTGATAAATTAAGCCACCATAATATTCGATGAATAATAATTGTCCTCAAATTAAAATCATCTTGGAAAGGACTTCGCAGATTTGCTTATGAATGTAACTTTCATCAATTGGTTAATCTATTGATTTTTCTAAATTTTTAATTAAATTAAAAATAGTTTTTCCCCTGTTTTTTTGTTTTTTTGTTTTGTAGAAATAAAATCTTTTGTTTGAAATAAACATGTTTGTCGAATGATTTATTAAGCCAAAGAGTCCAGCATATTGACTGCTGTTTGGTGGCCCTTGACGTATGAGCAATATTTTGATTTTTAATTGAATTCATGTCGCTCTTACGCAGCAGTGATTTCCAATAATTCTTTATTTAATTGCTTTTTATCCTGCACTTCAGTTTCTTAATTCAACAAATATTCTTTAATTATTATTACTTTTTTCATTAAAATGCGATCTCATAACCAGCTCTGCTTGACTTTTACTTTTTTATCTTTTGCACGCAAAAGCTCCTTTTCAATGAAATTCAATTTATTTAACAGCTTTAAAAGATGGTTTTTTTATTTCTCCAGCACTTTTTGCCGGTTTAACTAAATACTATTTGCTTCCAGGATATTCAATAGTGTGATTCTTTTGAATTTAGAACTTTTTATAAAAATGTTAGCAGAGTTTCAATCAATGACTTTGCACTTAAACCGTGACATTTATTTTATCACCATAAAGAACAGGGAGTCCTTCAGTCGTTTACACATTTTAATTAAACACAGCCAACGACTTTCGAACAAATTTTTTTTTTTGACATTTTATCGCTGTAACAATTTTTATATTCACTTCGCTTTTATATATTCTTATAACAGCAGAGTCTTTTTTTTTATTTGAATTTAAAAGATTAGAAGGTCTGAAGCGTGTGGTACAAGTGAATGCGCTCATTAAATTGCATTAATTAAGTATAAGTCAATATAAATTTTAAATACTTTAAGTGGTTGAATAGCGGTTGGCTGAAGCAATTAACAGAAGGCTACGGTACCCAGTCATGAATATGATTTTAGTATTTCCAATCTGCGTTAGTGCATGGCAGCGTTAAATATTATCATTTTATATTATCAAGGACGAAGGCACATCGCTATTCAATCAACATCAAAGACAGCTACTGACATTATCACGTACTTAAAGGCAGAAGACCAAACTCTCCTTCATCGGTGCTGTAGCAAAAACTTATCGACAAAGTAAGAATTGCTGCGAAAAACTCCATCTTGTAATCGGTCTTCGTTTGTACTCTTAACACTCTCGTCTGCCTTCGAGTTCTGTAGGGATCGTCCCCAGACTGCCGGTCGAAGACAAAAATAAATCGAAAAACGGTTGACCCTAAAGTCCACCTCCCGCTTATTTTAAACGCAAAACAATTGTAGCCTCGAAGAGGACTTTTGTCCTCTTCGAGCTGAAACACTTTTATTTTATGTTGAAATCAAGCGATTCCTACAAGATAAGACGTGACTGATACAATTCTCGACACACCACACAGACACGCATACACACACAAACACAAACACACAGAAACACACATACACACACATGCATACACACGTACAGGTTTTTAAAATTAGTTCAAGAAGATTCTTAGAACCTCAATACGTGGGAAGCTGAGGAGAACTTGATTTTTTTCAAAGCGTGGTAAAGCCAATAGCTTACCCGTTTTTAAAAATTTTCAACTTTCCTAGCAGGAAGTAAAAAAAAATTTTTTATTAATCACATAAATAAATTTATGTTAAAATATATTTTAAATAAAATTTATTATATAAGAAAATTTAGCAGGGGAAATTCTAAGTTTTAAAAACTTGCGAGAAGTTACTTCTCTCCCTTTTCAAAAAATCGAGTTGACATGATATATCGCGAATATCAGAGTTCTCCTGAAGGGTTTGTGTTGAGTAAACTCTTCGCGTCCTGTTTAATAATTAATATTTATTTTTTCATATACTTTTTATATATTTTAAGTAGCATAAAAGTGTTGATGTTAAATTTCCGAATGCATCATAAAATATATATTTAATATTTTATTTATAAAAAACATGTGATAATATAGAACGAAATGAAATATCAGCCCAAATGGAATTTTTATGCTTTTTGCAAACAGCTCAGTCACACTTTTTGCAGAAAACCGCAAATTGAAAAATTTTGGGTTGAACAATTTTATTAGAGTACGTTTCACTACTATTCGCACGCACTTGTGTTTGATGGGGATTGGATTTGAAATGTGTTGTATTGACACAGATTTCTCTCAATGGCAAAGTCATGGTATTCAAATCAAGTGGAATTGCATGGAGTGCTAATGTGGATGGTTTTTGAGATATTGACCAAAACGATGGTGAACAAATTCGGAGAAACTGTAAAGTTTTTAATGTAACAAAACCTTAGGGAAAGGAATTTTTCAACTTTTGCGTTAACGAAAGGGTTCTTCTGACAGAATTTCATTTAAATAGGAATTGGACTACTCCCGGGGAGCTTTCCTTAATGTCTGCACATAATAATGGATATGTGTGTGTGTGTGTGTGTGTGTCTAAGCGTGTGTTTGTGCGTTTAAGAATGGGAGCCGCCTATAACTTTAAAACGCATTAACCGAATCGCAACAAACTTAGATTTTTTTATAAATCTGAACGTTAGATTTCGAAACATCTCAAAGAAAGTTTTATCCGAAGAGCTCAAAGGCAACGAACAGCAAAAGAATAACGTTGATTTTAAAATTAGCATGAAGTTACAGATATGGCCTCTGGAGTTTATATTATTTTTATAAGGTTTTTCAAAGTTGTTTTATTAAATATACAGTACTTTTTTAAGAAACTTTTAAGCGTTTCTATAAAAATCTATATAAATGATTCAAATACTTTAAAAGGTTGGTAAGCATCATCTGATTACTTCAACAATAATTTTTATAAAATAATAAAAAATATAAGAAACTCACCCAAGACTTGTCAAATAAAGCTGTATTGCCAAATAGAGTTGTTGCTCTGCTGCAGACTACATCATTGATGTTGTCTTGAAATTCATTTCGAGAACTGCTTCACTCTTGTCATGTCTTCGGCTGTAAACAAGAACGAATATATAAAAATTAGAAGTGATTCGGGGTAATAAAAGATTAAAAATTACATCCTTTAATAATTGAAGACTTAAATTCTGTTTATTTTAAGTTAAATGATTTATTTACTTTTAAATATTTCATCACTCTTTTGGGTGACTTCCTGAGGAAATTTTAATCTATAAAATTAAAAGTGTTAGTCGTTTCAAAGAAGGTCGTATCGACTTGAATTTCTATTTTTTTCCCTTCCACATTTATAATTCAAATTATTATTGTTTTATTTTATTATATTTTTTTAAACGAAAATATAAACGATAATAAAAAAATTAAAACAATCACGTAAACTTCCTGCTGGAATATTTACAAGGTTTCTCGTCTCCTTATTTTAATAGCTCCGTCAGAGTTTATCGCATGCAGAGAACAGGTCATACCCTGAGCGCTGGTTCTAAGAAAGTGTTTCTTTCTTTTACAACAAATTCTGTAAAAATCTTCTCCACATTTTGTCTGTGTACTGCCCAACGCATTACATGAGTAGGATTCATCGCCTGAGTTTCGTTACCAAAAGAATATTATTTGCAGTCATACTGAAAGAACCTTTTCTATAGTCACTGAGCTTGTCATTGTCTGGGTGAAAAGTTTAGTAATAAAATATAAAATTGTTTGCTTCTTCCTACAAACGTTTTTTCATTAATAGAAAACCAAACGGTGTTTATGTGATTGTGTGTGCGTGATCACAAAGATTGTCAAAATATACAAGACACAAAAAACAACTACAAATAATATTGAAAACTGTTGCTGCTCTTGTATACGATTATATAGGTTATACCCCTTAAAGTATGCTTCTATTTTATGGCAACCAAAAGTGTCCTTTCGAAACGCAATCATTTTAAAAGTTGGCTGGCATTGTTGTCGTTGCCCTTGTCGTAGCTGTTGTTGCTTCTTCTGCTTCATGGAAAATGTATAAAATCTAGTAGTTTTTGCAATTGAAAGCCGTTTGGTAGTACAGGTGGTTTTGTTGCTATTGCGGTTAAGTCTTTATTAGGGCATAAAATGAAACATTTTGTTGGCTTATGGCAAAGGTGTTGCAAGCCTGATATTATAGCAGCGTACATGCAAACTTCTATAATTGCGAACATACGCTGCTGATACTTTCAAATTCAACCTTTTTGCCGGAAAACATTTTTATTGGCATTTTAGAGGCAATTAAAATGTTATTTCAGGTATTTAAAATATTCGCGCACTACATGTGGAAGAGTTGGCGGATAGTCAGCATAAATTTATAATTTTGTGTTAATTAAAACCAAAAAGGCTCGTTTCTTGTCGCATAATCAAACGATTAAGTGAATGACATTTCGCTAATACGCCGCATTATTGTGATTACCACGCTTAAGGGAAAATATAAATTTAATTAGCAGGTAAAGTTTGTGATTCATTTCATTTTGACGGATTATTTTAATGTTTGGCGTCGTAGGATAAACTTGTGTGTATGAGTTGGGACATAGCTTTTGGTTACCAGACCCAGTGCATTGATTGTTGATTTAATTGCAGCTGAGCGAATGTAGCCCGTCGCAATTGTTAGAAAGTGCATGATTTGTAGGTTGCAAAAATTTTCAGGAAACCATCAATTTAATAATGGATTAGTTTCGCTTATATAAGAAGCTTATAAGAATCTAACGAGGAGCCTATAATCATCTTATAATAAGTTTATAACATATATTATCTCATAAAACATAAATAAGATGAATATAGATCATAAAATAGAAATTTTGTTGCAGCGATTTTTACTTTTTACTATTTTGTGCTTTTTTTTTTTGCTAAAGGTACCGACGAAAGGACCTATTGTAATCTGCTCTTTTAGTACATGTTGCTTATCGCTGTGGATTATATTCAGTGACCCGTGCTATGCCTTCGTCACCGGAACAAGCGGATAACAACAAAGCAATTCAAAAAAATTCAAGAGCACATTCATGACTGAAAGCGGCGTCAGGCCGCTTTAAGAAGTCAGGCTCCTTGAAGCAAAGAGTTATCACATTCTAAAAGAAGTGCGATTTTTTAAACTTCTTTAATTTTAATTATGTGCTGATGCTTTTCTCCCAAAGTCTTACTAAAAATTCAAAGTTATCAATTGAGGGGTTTTAGCTTATTCTTATACGCATTTCACTGGGGCTAATGCAGATCATCAGGGAATCTTTACCCAACATATTTTTAGAATAACTAAAGATATTTATTTCAAACTTCCACTTTAATAAGTGAGAAGTCTAAAACGTACATCAAAGTCATAACAAGAAAAACTCACTGATCAATATCTCGTTTTTATTTTCTTACGTTTTATTCTACAACCGGTTTCATTAATTTACAATTTATTTCATTACTTTACAAGCTCTTTAACAACCGCAACGTATCATTTTACTATCTTCCAAACATCAGTGAAATTATTTCGACAAGCTGTGAATATACACAAATTGAAACCACTTTAGATGTGTTTACATGAGTGGGTGCTAAAGATTCTATTCTAAAGTTTACTTTTAACTAATTGAATAACTTTATTAAATTGGATTAGCTGCATTGAGATATTTTTAATATTCGGCAGACAGCTCTTTGCATAGACACGGGGGAGAATATCTATAATAACAATAAACTAGAAGTTTTCGTTAAACGATAAGAAAACACGGAATATATTTGTGGGAGGAAAGAAATTGAGGATTAAATTTGACGAAACTAGAGCGTCCAAAATTTACATAAATATTAGAAATCTGCATAAATATAACATTATTTTTACCGTCTGTTAATTCAATAGGCTTTTCAATAAGTATATTTCAAATATTTTTTATATTTTTGATATTCACAAATATTTCAAATGAATATACAAACTGACATTATAGACCAAAAATCCTGTTCAAAAACCCAATAGGGACTTTATTTATGCAACTTGTCTCTACTTCATGCCATCGGACATATTTCAATTAAAAATATATTTTGTTAAAAATATGTAAAAGAAAGGGATAATGTTGAAAACTCAGTTGCGGAATAATGGCAAGATACAGAATTTGCAGTAGCAGTTTTCCAACTTAATTTGCCGGCGAATTTTTCTATGGTACCATTAAAGGAGGGTACTGTTAAGCGATCTTTAGTACTTGACAGTGTCAATTGTTGTCGGTAATATTTAGCGATCAGTGTTATGCCTTCATTGAAACAGACCCACAACAATAAGTCCAACAACGCACCAAATCGTGTGATTTACGTTTATTCCTGCCAAAAGAGCTTAACTGTTGCTGCTCTCTACACTGTGGCTAATGCAGATCAACACTGAAGCTTTATCCAACATTTTATTAGAATAACTAAAGATATTTATTTCAAATTTCCACTTTAATAAGTGAGAAGTCTAAAAGAAATATCAAAGTCATAACCAGAACTCACTGATCACTTTTCCTTTCCTATTTTCTTACGTTTTTCATTTTACAATTGGTTGGCTTAAGTCCAAAGAGTTCGAAGCGTCAATGTGGTATGTTAACGTAAATTGTTGTACATTTTTTTTATTCGATTTCAACACTGAGTGCACCGCAGTGCTCTGCCAATTAAATGCCGTAACCGATACTTTTAAAGCTTTTCACAAGTTGCCTCCGGAATATAGTTTCACACCCAAGCAAATTTATTAATCCTTTAAAGCATGTAATCAATTCAATGTCATAGTTTTCAACTTCATAAGCCTTGAAAATACACTATACGAAACGGGATTTGTTTTCTCTGTGCAGCTGTAAAGTCAAACTTTCACATTTTCTAAATTTGATTTTCTGCTTAATATCAGGCTGGATGGGAAAAAAAGTCCCAGTGTGCGGCGTGTTTAATACGAAGTATCTTATGATACTAATTACACTGCTCTGCAAAAAATAACTTTTTGTCGCGCCTTTAAATAAAACTATGTGGACTATATCCGATTTTTACGCTTTACACCTTTTTTTTATTTCTTAGATCTGTAACTATTCGATAAAGGTGCAAAGTGTTAAATATTAGCTTTAAATTTTTCTTAATTTCATTTTTAATCTGAAAAAAATTAAGAATTTTGCACGGAAAAAATTTTTTTTTCTTGATTAATATCTGAATATTTCCAAGACGAAAAGAGATAAAGAAAATCTGTATGTGACTAAAATAAAAAAAAATTTTGTTACACATCTTCTGGTGTTTTACTTTTTAAAATCGGATGACTCGTTCCCGAGTTAGGGTGAAATATGTCTACGTACCTGGCTAATTTAGGGGCAAAAAATTGGCACGCCCATAAAAAAAATCTGGACCTGATGGAAAAAAACCGAAAACGGATTCGAGTTTAGCGCATCCAAATCCATATAGTCCAAATCCATATAGTTTTATTCAAAGGCGGATTTGGCTGCTGAGCAGTGTTATTTATATTTTCTCGGCAGTGTTTATAAGAGATTAATTTGTTTTAAAAAACCTTAAAACAAATTTTGCATGAAAACTATGATTTAAAGAACACTTCAAATGAAAATTATTTTCTATAAATAAGGCCGTATTTACTTTATTTATTCTCTTCTTAACTATTTAAAAGGCTTAAGCTCACAAAGCACAGCCCCGTACCCCAGAGTTTTCCATTAACAACACAATTCAGCTGCCTCAAGCATTAAACTTCCTACTAAGTTAATTTGTTTGCGTTGCTAAGCGAACCTTAAATATTATTTCCACTTTATCAGCATTTCTCGCTATTCCAGAATTAACATATTCTCATACATAAATATTTGCCATCATCATTTGCATCGGGAGAGACAATAGAAGTTTCAAGTCTCGTTTAACTTGGGCGTATTTTTGATTTCTTTGCTTTATCTGCACTGCCGAGTTCTCAAAATTTGTAGCTGCTTTAGGAGTTCATGACAAAATGCTATGAAAATGTTGAGGCCTCTTTAGAAATGACAAGAGAATTAAAGAAATGTTGCACCTTTTATTCCTCTTATCATTTCTAAACATGACGACAGGAATAGCAGAGCATTTTGTTTTTTTTTTTAATTTCATATTGTTCAGCTCCGTTGTTATAAAAGTACTTTTGACGAAAAGAGAAGGAGGTTTTAATACTCAAAAGCTGAACGACGCATCCTTTAGTCTGTTTGTCCGCCCCTTTGCTGCAAAAGCAGCTTAACTAAGCAGAAAAATGGTATAATTTTCAAACGTTGTTATATTCTCACATTCTTTTTTTTTATTTTTTATTCAGATCAAGTTATAAATTATTCGCAATAAAAGAACTATTATTGCTGGGATTATTAAAAGTACTTCAATTCAAAAAACGATGAAGTGCGAACAGCAACAAAAAGATTAAATTCTCGTTAATTTCATTTAAAATATAAAAAAGAAAAATGTGCAATAATTTGATTTCTTTTATCGCTTTTTTATTTCATGAGGTATTTTATAGAGAAGCCAAACATTTAATTGGCATTTATGACAAGCACAACCGGGTAATAAAATCTTATATATTTAAATTCTGCTTTTATATTTCGTATTGAACAAAAAACATTTAAATTAGCGCAACTTCATATGTTCCTGCAACAGCCACTCAAGGATATGACAAACTTCCAGAATAAATAATTTTCAAATACAAATCAATTGAACCAATAAAAAAAGGTGGAATAGATTTGTTAAATAAGAATACGTGGCCTCAACATAGAAAGTAAAATAATATTTCTTAAATTTATTTTCCATCCTGGAACCTCATTTTCTGAGGTTTAAACAAGCCTTCTTCAGCAGTGTTGCATTCCATCTACAGCGTTTTATTTCTCACTACAGAGTTTACAGAATCACATCTTTGAGGCGTGACGAGCCAATCATTTTCAATATAAATGAAATCCGTGAAAATAAATTTTCAATAAATAAATATTTTGTTTCTGTTTCTATTAATATTTTGCATAATTGTTGTTCACAAGAACTAAGGATAAAAATATGTCGGATTTGAAAAAATTAATATCGATTTCTTTTCTAAAAAATAATGCAACATTTTTTACACTTTTTAACCGAAAATGGCAACATTTTGCCATTTCAAAATTAGGAATTTATTAGAAAGGAATCCAACATTTCTCGCGAAATATAATTTCTGTTTTAAATTTTTTCCCAGCCGCCACTTTTTAGAAAATAAATTAAAATATGTTACATGCTTTCTAGAAAGGAAAACGCCATGAGTGAAGAAAATGTTACTCAAAAGAAGATTTAAGTGGAAAGAAATCATGTTGAAAGAAATTACCCGCCACAAATACAGCGTGTTTTTTTTTCAAAGTGTCTTTGAGCACCCATTTAACAGCTGATAGTTGCTTTTTATTTAGTTGGTTTTGAGACTTCATTATGAGTCGACTTGCACCAGAGCAACGCGTGCAAATTGTTGGAATTGTTAATCAAAATATTTGTTTTATTCGTCAAACTCATTCACTCAAAATTTTATTATCCGATCAAGCCCATTTCCGGTTGAATGGGTAAGTAAATAAGCGGAATTGTCGCATTTGGAGTGAGAAGAATCCACAAACTTTTGTTTTTTAAACTTTTAATTAAATTAAATTAAAAGAAAATTAATGTCCGCCTACAACCGATTGTAGGGCTCATGAGCTGCAGCTGTCAAACAAAAAACAATTATTGTTTGAATTGTACATTTAAGACTCCCTGGTATATATTTGAAATAGTATTTTTTACTTACTGCTCTTCCTACCGTGCAGCTCTACCGCATTGTTTTCCAACTTCAAAACCTTAACAATAATTCCTATTGTTTTGAACGCAACCTTGCAGTTTAAAGATAAAACCCAAAAAGACTAAATGCGTTTTATATTTTAATATTTTTTGGCTGACTTTTATTTTTATCGTTGGTAATATTATGAAAGTTTCCCCAAAAGAATAGTTGATTTTTGTTTCTTTTTTTGCAAACTGACTTCACATCCTACACACACACACACATACACACACCCACATTCATATTTATGGTGTTATTATTATTACATTTTATTTAATTAAATTTCGCTACGACTCTTTCATCCTTCAGTCAATTGTGATAACGATAACTCGCAAACATTCGCTCAAATACAAAAGGTTTTGTTTGTAAGAAGGAAGTTCATTTAAATTAAAATAAATTTTTATAAAACTTTTTTTTAGTTTAATGCTGTTTTATTTACTAATTTAAAATAAAAATATATGTTTTAATTTTTGTGTTTAGCTCAAACCGTAGTTTAATTTTTGAAATGTAAAAAATTCATGCCGATCTTAATTGATTATATCAAAAGGATTTGTGGAAAGACAAGATAAATAATCTAAACATAAATATAATTTCTTTGATTGTTAATAAATTAAATATTTGACATACTGTCATTGTACTATTATAATATGGAATTTATTATTTTTATTTTATTATTTATTTGGCAAATGCATATGGACATTGCTTAACCACGAAATAAATAAATTTCATATAATTTCTTTAATTTTAATTATATGCTGACTCTTTTTTCCCAACATGTTACTAAAAAGTTCAAAGTGATCAATTGAGGGGTTTTAGCTAATTCTTATACGCATTTCACTGGCGCTAATGCAGATCATCAGGGAAGCTTTAACCAACATTTCTTAGAATAACTAAAGATATTTATTTCAAACTTCCGCTGTAATAAGTGAGAAGTCTTGTTATGACTCATAACAAGAACTCACAGATCACTTTTCCTTTTTTATTTTCTTAAGTTTTCGATCTACAATCAGTTGGCTTTTTTCCGACTCTAACTGAAGTTGTTAAAGAAATAAAGAACAAAAACAACTAAAAATTGTTTTAACACATATAAGAATATATTTAGAGTGTTGACAATAATATATATAATTCTATTTCATTTATATATAATCCTTTGGGATATACAAAAACTTATTGAGTAAAATTATATTATTCTTTTTTGGAACGTCGTCTCATGAGCGATTTTAAATGGTACAAAACAGTCTCAGTACTTGGTATTAACTTTCGTTACTTGCACAAAAGTTTTCCAAGTACGGCTACTTTTAGCTTAAACACCAGGCAGTTGTAACTAAAATCACTGTCTGTAGATAAAATGATGACAGTAAAATGAAGGACTACAGAGAAAGCAACAATAAAGACTGTGATAGCAAAAGTTATTTATAAGATTATTTAATTAACCCACATCGGCCAGTATCATCTATTTTTCGTAATGATTTTAATTAAGTGCACATTTCTAAGCTTTTAGTAGAGACCATATCGGCTAACCTTCTCATAAAAAAATAACAGGAAAATATTTAAATAATTAGATAAACCCTACAAAATTAAATCTTCTGCCCGCAAACTGTTGTAAAAATCCATATTTAAAATTCAACAAAAACTTTCTTCGCCCTTTTGGCTAAAATATTATTTGCTTCTCTCTTCTTTTTTTTTTTTTTGTTTGTAAAAATAAGCGAAAAGCAAAAAAAAAAAAAAGGTTAATAAAACACAATAGAAAACCTCAACGCCCATGACATGACTCAAACAAAGGGGACGAAAAACCAACGTAAGCGACCTACAATAATAATTTTCATAATGAAAATATAAAATAATGGAAGAATAAAACAAAACGTACGCTGCAAAAATACTATAGCGTTGACCTACCTGAAACAAAAAGTATTAAAAAACAACAACAACAACACCAACTGACCTTGTCAGTTGCAACACTTACAAACTGTTAAAACAAAACACATGCACTCTGCCTTTCTTCCACCTTAACAGCTCCAACACACGTTAGTGTTATTTAACTTTTACGTGTGCATGTGTGTGCGTGTGTGCGTTAATTTTTAAATATGTTTCTGTTAATACAGTTTATTAGGGTCTGCTTGACAGCCCAATCACATTCTGATGAATAAACTTTTGTGTGTGTGTGTGTATGTTTCTGGCGCGAAAGTAGGTTGGGCAGCAGCGATTATAACAACACTGTTTAGTGTTAACATTATAGCCACGTTATGAAAAAGAACAACAAAAAGAAAAACAAAAAATTTACTTCATTTATGTGGGTACGAAAGACATGCACATTTAACGTATTTTATAACGAAAATAGCTAAACAAAATAAACAGTTTAAGCAATTATTTAAATTAAGTGAAAAGAAAATTTAAATTTTAAATTGCAAACATTTTTGTGTTTTAAAAATTAGAATCAACAACACACAACCAGAAGTGCAATTTGTCAAACATAATTTTTCTCAACCAATTAAAATCGAACAGCTCATTTTGCGCATACTATTTAATTTATTTATAATTTCTTTTTAATTACTCTCAAATTAAGTGCGTATTAAATTAAGAATGAAAATATGCCAGGGACCCAAAAAAAATTAATATTATATTAGAAGCGTCAGAAGCCGTCATTTGCCACTAGAATCGTGATGAGCTGCTCTTTCGGAATCGATAGTGATCTTAAAACTTATTGACAACTCAGGTTTTAAGAGTTATTTAAAAAAACCATAGTTCAGAAGAATTTCTTAAAAAGTGAGTTTCATTTTAACGTCATAAAATAAAACAATTTTAAGGGGTTTTTATTTTTGCCTTCAAAAAGTCTCCGAAAAGGTTTATTTTATTTCTCTTGAATGAGAATTTTAAGCTGATTGCTTTTTCAAAAAAGAGTGCAAAACTTTTTTGTACTTTTTAATAGAAAATAAAGAATTTATTAAAGATCAATCCAAACTCCCTTTCGGAACTTATATTCTGTTTTAAGGCTTCTCCAAACTGCAACTTTTTCGAGAAGAAGTGACAGAATTTTACATGTTTTTCAGAAAAGAAAACGCTATTACTTTTTCTAAGAAGTTTTATTTTACCGTCTAATATCACACTATTTTTGTCTGTTTTTTAAATTTTAACTTCTGGCTAAGAAAATTGAAAATTATCAAAAATCGGGAAAATATTGTTTCCACCCCAACTAAAAAAATAAGTTAACTCATGATATATATCTCTACGGTTTAGGGTCATAAGAAGCTTTCCTGACTAATTCTGATAACTCTTCATTATGACTTTGTGTCATAATAACGGGAGTTTTTTGTATAGTGACACAAAAAAATTTATGAAATTAAGGCTGGCGTGTAGGAGGCGCAATTTGGAATATTAATTTTTAAAATTTTTTTCGCAATTTTCAACTCTTCGAATGTTGAAACCTGGAACACCTGGAGGTGTTGAATTGTTTGTGGTTTATCGAGGTAGACAAGTGACTTGACAGAATCCCAAAGAAAATAATGCTATGGAATTAAATTTCTTGATGGCCCATTAATTGGGTCAGTACGAGAAGTTAATTTTTTTATCAAAAGTTCATTCGACTAAATCAATTGTAGCGCCCGCTGTGTGGCATGTGGCACTGTCCTGTGATAACTACGTATCAGCAAGATCAATGCCACGTAATTGAGGTACAAACAAATTTCCAATCATGTTCCTGTACCCGTCCACCATTGAAAGTACTGACCACCATCCGCCAGCCCATAAAGCGCATCAAACAGCAATTTTCTGTGGATGTGATGGTGTTTCGGCAAAATCTTGTGGATTCTTCTCACTCCAAATGCGACAACTTTGCTTATTTACGTACCCACTCAAGCGGAAATGGACTTGATCGGAAAATAACATTTTGAATGGATGAGTTTGACGAATAAAACATATATTTTGATTAACAATTTCATTGATTTGCTCTCTTTGCTCTGGTTTAAGCCGATTCATAATGAATTTTCAAAGCCAACTAAATAAAAATTAACTATCAGCTGTTAAATGGGTTCTTAAATAAATCAGTGATGCCAAAGGATTTCTAATAGTATAAAGGTATAGAAAAATAAAGCAGAGTCATATCGAATAAAAGTTGTTTGTTGGGTTTTGGTTTGTATAAGTTTCATAGCCTACTACACTTATTATAATGTGATTTTTTGAAATCATTTGTGAATTTTTATAGTTAATTTATTAACATAATTCTCAGATGGTTTATAAAAGTCTTTTAGTAAGTTGAGAAGCTTGAAACTTTTCAAAACTGTGGTTAAAGTCTACTGACGATTTGGTAAAAAGTGCCAATGAAATGCATATAGACATTGCTTAACCACCCAACAAATAAATTTCATATCAAAAATATTTTCTGTACAAATATATTTAATAAGATCATTGAACAAATAAAATACGTCGAAGTAAAGGGTTGGTAAACAAATTGGAAACAAATTGGCTTAAAAAATTTTCTTTTTAAACTCAGTTTTACATATTCAGACAATATAAAGTCGAATTATGAGAATTAATAATGGAATATAAAAGACTAACGCTCGTTTTACAAAATCTTTAACCACATTTTACAAGAAAACTTCGCTTAACTCGTCAATGAAGCGATAAATTTTATCTTAAAAAGCGGCAGTTGCTTGTGATTTATTTACCACTTTTTACCAAATAATTTAACAAAAGATGACTAGAACATAAATTTATTAATTAAATAAATCATGGTTGATTAATTCACTGTAAAAAGGCAACCGCTTGCATGCACGTCTGGAATAGAAAAATTGTCTGAACAAAAAAATTCAGTACAAGGCTGAGTGTCCAGCTGAATGCATCATTGCATCTACTCATATTCCAATTTAGAGCTGAAACTTTATTACACATGCAGACATTCTATTTTTTCCATTATCCACACAGTTTCACAAAAAAATCTGATGTAAACTTCATCAAGGTAATCTAAACTTTTTGCCAACAGTAAATTGAATAATTGCAAAACAAAACTTTCTTTTCAGAATATCCATAGAGAATTACATACATTTTTTGGTATTTTTGGGTAGCTCTTCAGTATTAACTCGGCCATGATTTGCTCATACATCCAAATAGTGCACTTCACACACAGCAAAAGCTGTTGAACATTTTACAAATCCAAGCAATTCTAAACAATTTGCAAATTATATTTCTCAAACTTTAATAAACGTCAGAGAGAGAGAGAGAGAGAGAGAGAGAGTAAAAATATGTAGAATTTTGTGTGAAATCGTAAATCCACACAGAAATTTTGTTAGCCAAAGCTGCGCACATATTGGAAAAAGCCATGAATGAAGTTTGTTTTGAAATATTTATGAAAAACTTATTCAAATTAATAGAAAATTTATTATGTGCTCACACTAACTCCCACTTGTGTTGGCTCAAACAGCCACAACATATCGTTGACACACAAGTATGAGAAAACATATTTTCCCAGTGGTCAAACGAATATTTCGTTTAAAAAAATTGTAACAAAATATATACAGAAATTTGTTTTCCATTACAAAGTTTTATTAAAGATTAAAACACTTTTCATGTTTTATTTGTGCAAAAGCCGTCATCACTGACATCTTTGGAATAGTTGTCAAACGATGGCAATAACAGCCGATATAAATTTGGCCTGCCCATCCTCTCAACAGTGTTGATGGCATTTCTTATTTTTATTAATTTCATTTTTGCTGCCTCAAATTACACGGCAAAATAAAATGGGAAAAGACATAATTTCAATATAGAGTGTTTTTATAGAGTGATACAACTTTGAGTTGACATCACTGCTGTATTTGAGCACCCGCATAAGCCGCTGATAGTTGCTTTTCGTTTAGCTTGCTTTGGCATTTCATTATGGATCGACTTACACTAGAGCAACGCGTGCAAATTGTAGAAATTTTTAATCAAAATAATGGTTCTGTTCGTCAAACTTATCGTGCACTTCGTCCATTCAAAATTTTATTTTCCGATGAAGACCATTTTTTGGCGAATGGGTACGTAAATAACCAAATTATCGCATTTAGAGTGAGGAGAATCCACAAGCTTTTGTCGAAACACCACTGGCGGAATCATTGGCCCATATGCCTTTAAAAACGATGCTGGTCAGAATGTTACTGTTTGTGAAAATTGGTGTCGTAGATTGCGTCTTGTACGCGCCAGCCATGGTGGGGCCACATGGCCGAAATCATATTTAAACATTAATGTTATACAATTTTCTATCCAACAAAGGTCGTTTTATTGATATCAAAAATATATTACTATGCTTTATTGTGATTTAAACTTGTATCACTCTATAAAAACCACCCTATATGTCCTGACGTAAGTCGTACAACGACTCCTGTAGACTATATAGTGATTTTTAAAGTTCCGATCACAACATCCAAATCGAACGATATCGATGATTTTTTTTGTGTGTCTATTTTCTCGTGATGGATCTTAACTTTGTGTCCTTTTACCTGATTTCAAATCTTTAAAATGGCACAAATAGCGCTTTAAAAAAGGCATCTAAATATTTGAAACAAATAATTAGAAAAAAATGTTGTCAACCATAAAGAAATTTTAGTTGAAACTTTTAAACTCTGGCTAAAAGTAATTCTGAATTTAAACCGATTCGAACCGGTAGATTTCACGATAACTTAAACAAACTTGGTTTCGCAAACCCATCAGCTCTTAAAGCTTAACAACCACTTCAATCAACTAACACGGGGTCGATATCGGTTAATCCTTTCAGGAAATATCATGAACGAAAGGATATCAAAGCGATTTCTTTTCATTTCAATAATTTCAATACATCTGATCAATTAGTTTTCTCGATTCTTTGATGGTAATCGAAAATCGCATCGTCCTCTGCTTATCACGTACGGATCGATTGATTTGATAATTAAAAGAACCGAATTTTGGCTTGAAGATCTCAAAAGCATAGAATAGAATAAAAACCAGGTTAATATAACTTTGCGGTTATAATGAGGACATTTAGGATAAAATAGCTCAACTAATGTGACGTTTTTTTACAATTTTTTTTATTTAATTATACGGACAAAGTTTTTATTTGTTTCCATATTCAAATAAAAGTTCAAATTTATTCGTCTGCTCGAGAAAGAAAATAAATTGTGAAGTCTTCTTGGAATTATTTTAAAAGCCAAATAATTTAAAACACTTTTTAATACTTTTTTGTTAATCAAGTGTGACATGATTTTTTTTAATTAAATGGTATAAAAACGTTTCCTAGGCTATTCAAGTTTAATTAACAATTATCTTATTATTTCAAAAGTCAACAACAGTGTTTTTCTGCTCATAAGAAACGATAAAATATTATGGAATCTGTTTATTAAATATTTATTTCATGCAAAGAAAAATCGATATTTATTTACAACACACTTGCAACACATCGCGTAATCGGCTGCAGTTAGTTTTTTAGCAACTTTTGGTTTAAAGGAAGCCAAGAAGGATTTTGTTATATCCTTAAATGCACACACCAACACACGTGCATATCAGCAGTCTATATAAAACTTATGACCTTTAACTTCCCTTTTCGTTGATTTCTTTTTTTGTTAAATAAAAATTAAGTCTTCATATAACATCATTTAATATTCATGTCAAAATTCTCTGCCAAAAGTATGTGCATAAAAAGCTTATCAAAATCTGGGGTTTGAAAAAGCAAATACGAATGATTTCGCAAGAATAAAAATATAAAGTAAAACGACTATTCTCTCCACAACTATGAAGAGTTTCAAACCAAAATTGGCTTAAATAAAATCAATAAATATTTGTTCTTCTTTTTCGCTTTCTCACACATTCATGGCATAAATTGTGTGGATAGAGGAAAAAAAGTAATAAATTGACTTTTATTGGTTTTACACACGTTCGAATAAACAATGTTGTGCATTTCTTTGTATCGAACGCAGCACGTACACTGTAGCTAAAATGTTCGATGTTTCTTATTTAAACACAAAAATAAATGAAAATATGAATAATAGTTTTTACGCAATAATGGATGGCCAGTGGATAAATAACTTTAAGAATTAATTAATAAACAGCCAAGTTGGGTTGTGACCGCAGACCGCGTGAAATTGTTAGACACATTTTGTTTTAGCGCAACTATTTTTTTAAGATTTTCTTTTTCAAAAAAACATTATCCGAAAAAGAGCAACAGTTTGCAGTAATTTATCGTTAAATAGTCGTTAAGAATTATGGAGAAAAATGTGAAAAATTTTGTTTGCATTGAAATCACAGTATCCGTTAAAAGTATATCGCCATTGGAGCTCGAAAGACATGATAAATATTCCAAAAGACAAAGGAAACTCAGTATTAAGTATTCAATTTAAAGAGCAGGGGGCAAATTATGGCATTCGATACGATTCGAAATTTTAAAATATTTTCATATAAACTCTATTGAAATATTTCATAATTTCGTTCGATAACGAGTGCTGTAATTTGCCCCCAAACTGCTGTTTTCGATTTTGTTAATAAAGATAAAGAAACGGGCCCATTTAATAAATTGTTGGCCGTTTAGTGTTCAAGTGGGTACAGAAGATCCAAACACTTGTTTTAATTTAATTTAATTAGAGTCTCGTTTGTGTAACTGACTTGAGAACTTTTTGCACCGAAATAGTTAATAATTACACTTGTCACGCTTTTTATTGTAGGGCGATCCATTGAATAAATGTTTGATATGTATATATATATATATATATATATATATATATATATATATATATAAGAATGCAATGATTGTATAAAAATTTTAGAAATATATTTGGATTCATCCTTGTATTTCACAGATGGACAATAACTTTATCGATGTTTAAGGTGCTCACATCTCTTACAGAAAGGAAAGCGAATTTTTGTTTGTACATAAAATTGTGTATTTCACCTTTTGTTTGAAATAATTTACACGTCCTTTTGAAACCTTGTCTGTCCTCCACACGAGTTTATTTAAAAGTTTTTAACACAGGAAAAAGGATGGAACAAAAAATTCAGAAAAATGGGACATGAAGAAAATAATCAAACGGCAACACGGGTATTAAAACAAAAACGTGTTAACATCAGATTGATACATTTCTCGGATTGTTTTTCATAATAAAATTTGTGTAAATAGGAACTGTTATCACATTCAACTGAGCCACCTAAAAAGTGGTGACAAACACAATACACATGAGCACTAATGATGAAAGTGTTGCGACTTTCGAAAGCAGCTGCTCTGCTCTGCTCTGCTGTGTAAGTTGAATAAAACTGATGTTGACTTTCCTTTGTGCCTTGGAATATTTATCATCATGTCTTTCTGAGATTTTAGCTAAGATAAAACAAGTAGCCTATATAAATATTAATATAAATTAAAAGTTATTTCGTGAAAATAGTCAAAGAAAATAATATTTTATTGACAACTTTTAATGTTGAGGGTGGTACTGAAATTCCAAAAATGTTAAAATTGATCTACACAAGCCGGTCTATGACATATGCAAAGGCATTTTGAAAGTACTTTAATTTTTTCCCATTTTATATCACAGTGTTATTTTAATTTTAGTTCGCTGACACTTGAGGGTATTGAACTGCCACTAATGACATATTCAGTAAATTATGGTAATTAATCAAAGTGTCAGGGTGTCATACATTCATTTATAATATTGATTTCCATGATTCTGGTAAAATTAATCAGTTGCTATTTTTAAATAGAACATTTTTTATGATTTAAGATTTACAAAAGGTCGATGACAGGATAGAGTTTTGAGGTTTTTTCTTTACATTATTTATAAAAAAAAATAAAAAATAAAAGCAAACAAGATTTATTAAAACAATGAAAAATATGACAGGCCATTCCTGTACCTTCGGCCTAATTTTAACCACAAAACTATCGTACCCTGGTTTTAGTGCTTTTCTACGCCCTTGAGCTCTTCGAGTTAAAACACTATAATTTTATTATCCAGATCAACCGATTCCCACGCGAGAACGCTAACTAACCAGGTAAATAAAATTATGAGGTTCTTCAAAATAAATCACTTTTTCGAATTGTTTCGTTCACGATATCTTACAAAAAAATTTTAAAATTTAATTTGAGGTAATCTGCGAGATTTTTAAGCGATAACAGGTGATGAATTTATCGGTAAAATAATGAAAAAGTTATTCAAAGAAACCACTAGGGAAATATTTTTTCATTATTTTTAATATCTTGAAATTTACCAGTCCGGGGGAAATCTGAGTTGAAATATGCTCTTCAGTATGCGATACGCTTGTAACTATTGAACGGCTGAATCGAAACATATTAAAGTGGTGAAGACCCAAACAGCTGTGATTCGAACCAGTCGAACTGGTAGATTTCAAGAAATTAAAAGAAGAAATTTTAAGTATTTTTTTAATAACTTTTAAACGGCTAAATCGCAACAAAACAAACTGGTAAGGACCCAAAGGTCTCTAAATCGAGCCGGTAGATTTTAAAAAATAAAAAAAAAACTTAAAACAATAAGAATTTTTTCATGTTTTTTTTTAAAGTAATTTTTAAACGGTCTTGCCGACCGTTTCAAGAAATCTGCTCTTAACATTTGAAAACCACGGCGATCACCACAAACCCGGTTAAAAGCAATTAATCTATTCAAGAGATCTCGTAAGCGAAAATATTGGAAAAAGGTAATTTTTTTTAAAAAACCTCCGAAATCATATATTTGATCAGTTCATGTCCTCGGTTTTTTAGGATAATAGAAAATTAAAAATGTATAAAAAGTTTTCCTTAATATCTTAAAATTTACCACTTCAAATCGGTTCACAAAAAATATAAGTTCAGGGATGTTTTCCAAAACGCCACCAGGTTGGTTTCATGCGGTTCAGCCGTTCAAAACTTATAAGTGGGACACATGGTTACATACACACACACATATATATACATACGTGTATACAAACCATACCTTTACACACGCACACATACATGCAACATGACGGGCTCTCAGAAGTTATCAGAAAGGCTTCCTAGAATGTCAAAACAAGGATGTCTGATAAAAATTTGATATTTCAAAACGAAGTACAACCACTAACTTCCCGATTTTTTAAAATGTTTATTTTCCAAGTGGGAAGTTAAAAAAGTGCTCGTCCTACTCTGCCATTTTAGAAAGAAATCACAAACTGAGTTCTATAAGTTAAGAATAATATTTCCCATGTTGTCATGATTTCGAAAGTATTACAAATCACTTGTGTGCTAATGAAACTCATTTAATTCTATTTACTTAAATCATCTAGAAAATTCTGCCAAATTCTTTTATATTTTAAAATATAAATTTATTTGCAAAATCATTACAAAATTGCCAGTATGTAATTCAGTACATTTAACTTTCAGATGACGATTCATAACAAATAACGAAAGTGTAAATTTGCAATCAAACTGAAAAGAAACTTGAATTTATACAGGATTTTATGAAATGAAAAAAGTGCTTCTCTATTTGATTTCAACTTAAATGAAGTGAAGAAACCAAAAATCAATAAACTCCAATAAAGTAATTGGATTCTCTTTTATATGATGCTTTTCACTTCCATCTACGTGTTGAGCTTTTGTTCGTACTGCAGAAAAACTGTTTGTTTTCATTTTTGCATTTTCGATATGAAAACAAAATTATATTCACAAATAGGAATTTAATATGAATTTGTAGTTGCAGGAATATTTTCACACACAATAACAAAATGTATATGCATTATTGCATGTAAGTAAATAATTTCAATAGACTGAATATGCGATTAAATTTTTTTATTTTCTTTAAAAAAATTTCAAATAGTTTTCGTGCGCCTGCATGAATGTTCAGGCTTTATACATCATGAATGCATGCAAAACAATAATGTGTATGTGCATGTATATGTGTGTCTGTGTGTGAGTGTGTATGCGTGTGTGTTTTTTACTATCTTTTTGTAGGTCAGGTGTTAAAATTCATTTATTAGTTTTTGTGACGAATTTTTTTAGAACATATTTTTCGTTGTTAATACACGAAAATTACAGCACCAGTTAAAAGAATTTACATTTACAAAAAATTTTGTATCGGAAACATAAAAACGAGCTGCTCGTTATTATGGAGTGTTCACCACACAACCGTAATAGTTTGCGTGACATTGTTGGGCAAAAACTGTGCAGATACATTTTCATCTGGAAGCGATAATTCAGAGTAATCTAAATGAATACAATTAAAGTTCATAAATTCTTCAAATACGTTTAGGCTGTTGAATTGAAAAATTCAGTGAATCAATAGAGTTGGAAGAGCCCCTTCCCTCGCTCCTGTACGCGGTCGAAGAACTTCGAAATAGCTCGTTTTTAATTAAATAAATGCGCAAATTTAATGAGAGTACAAAATGATAGCGAAGACAAATAAAAAAGGGAAAATATGGTATCAAATTTAATTGCGGCAGGGAAGTGGGACGGTGGTGCTTCCAGTGTTAAGTCACCGTGTTGCCAATTTGGTTATCTTCCAAATGTCCTATTTTTTATGAATTTTTTGTTGATGTTTTTTCGTAGGCCAAAATTTTTCGTGAAAATATTCTTGAGCGCAATATAACGCGTCAAGTCATATTTCAAATTATAACAGAAAAAGTAAAGAATTTTTTTAAATGAAAACTTCTGGAAATATCGAAACAAAATTTGTAAATATAAACTAAAATCGAACAGTTTATGCAGGCTTTTTTTTGCAACATAAATATTTCGAAGACGAAGATTATTTACTAGGTTCCAACTCAAATCTTCCAGCGGCAAATTTGGCGAGTGAACATTCAAAAAGAATCTATGTTGTCAACACTTTAAATAAACTGTTTTTATAATAAAGAAATTATTAGTTGTTGTTGTTCTTTAATTATCTACAACTATAATCAGAGTCGGCAAAAAGCCAACCAATTGTGGAGCAAAAACGTAAGAAAATAAAAAAGGAAAAGTGATCAGTGAGTTCTTGTTATGACTTTGATATTTTTTAAACTTCTCACTTATTAAAGTAAAAGTTTGAAATTAATATCTTTAGTTATTCCAAGAAATGTTGGGTAAAGGTTCCCTGATGATCTGCATTAACCCCGGTGAAACGCGCTTAGGAACTAGGTAAAACCCCTCAATTGATCGGTTTGAGTTTTTCAGTAACATGTTGGGAAAAAAATCGGTACGAAATCAAAATTAAAGAGGTTTAAAAATATGTACGAATTCGAATAGAAAAATTTAGTTAAAGTAAAAAAATACTTTTTTGAAGATCTTAACTTATTAACGACACTGTATTTCGAATATTTACTTCGTTAATTTTATTGCAATAACTGTTTTTCATGACTCTATATTAATATTTATTAAAATTTTTTCACACGTTTTTGTTTTGTCTACATGAAAATAATATTTAATAATAATAAATGAAAAAATAAATATCTTTTTTCCCATTTTCAATGACACAAAACGTTTTAAGGCGAAACGAAGGCCTGCTGTTAAAGAGATATTTAAATAGCAAGTAAAAGTTATACCAAAATATAATTAAAACAATTTGAAATATTTAAATCTTTAAGTAAAATATAATATATCGTCATCTGAAATGTAAGACAACGCAGCATAATTTTTCAAAAGTTTACAGGTGAAACGTGGAAACAACTTGGAATTTTTAAACAAAGTTTGGATCTAGACTTAGAGCTGCTGCGAACTTTTCCACACTCTCGTTTATGAAAAGAATCTCCGATCAAACACGTTTAATTTGAACGACTTTGAACAGAGACACCTCTCAACAAGGGACGTCTAAAAGATTTCGAAACAACTGCAAGATTTAAACGAAATTTTTCAGTCTCGATTAAAATTAAACTGTTTTAATTTTAATTTTGTGCTGATTCTTTTTTCCCAACATGTTACACAAATATTCAAAGTGATCAATTGAGGGGTTTTAGAATGCACATTTCACCGGGGCTAATGCAGATCTTCAGGGAAACTTTCACCAACATTTCTTAGAATAACTAAAGATATTTATTAAAAACACTCTACTTTAATAAGTGAGAAGTCTAAGAGAAATATCAAAGTCATAACAAGAACTCACTGATCACTTTTCCTTTTTTAATTTCTTACGTTTTCAATCTACAACCGGTTGGATTTTTTGCGACTCTAATTTCAGTTGGAAGAGAAATAAAGAACAACAACAACTTATAATTGTTTTAATATAAAAACAATTTATTAAGAGTTTTGACAACATAAATTGTTTTTGAGCTTGCACTCGTTTTTCAAATGGTCTGTGGCTATTTCAATAAAATTTTGATATTCCGGCAGTTAAGCGTTTTACTTTACAACACAATCGCCTTTTAATGGGTGTTTATTATAGAGTGATACAAGTTTAAATCATAACTAAACCAGGAAATATATTTTTAATACCAATTAAAAGGGCTTTATTTAAAAACAAATTTTATGAAATTAATATTTAAATCTGATTTCAGTCATATGGCCGCCAGGGCTGGTGCGTAGCAGGTGCAATCTCTAACAACAATTTCCAATAACGATCGCAAAGATCGCGCTTCGCCGACATTTTTCCGAATGTTATTTTCAGGCGCTTATCGACATAGACAAGTGACTCAAGGAAAACAATCCGATGGGATTAAATCACACGATCTTGGTGGCCAATTAATGGGGCCATTTTGTGACATAATTTTTTCTTCGAAAATTTCTTTGAGTAAATCAATTATAACGCCCGCTGTGTGGCATGTGGCTCCGTCCTTAATAACATCAGCTTGAACAACTAGATATCTTCTGAAATTGAAGATATCTGAAAGTGTGCAACAACAAAGAATTCTTAACCAATAGAAAAAATACAAAAATAAAAGTAAAAGTTAAAAAAATAAATAGATTATTAAGAATAATTTGTGCTAAATGCAACTGCAATTTGTAATCATGCAACTGCAATTTGTAAAAAACAACTCAGCAAATGATGGAGCTTTTCATTCAACATAAAATATTTTCTCATGGACCAAAGGAAATTGTTTGAATGAAATAGTTTTCCAATACCAATTGGTTATTGTTGGGAAACCAAAACTTTCTACGAGGTAATTAGAAAAAGTTTTACAAAAACTAATGAAAACTTTTGTACTTAAATTGTTTTTTTTTTCTTTTTCCTCAATAAATATATATTCCTTTAAAGTAATAACTTTGACCTCGTTTTATGGTTTTCTTGGTCACACCGAATGAGAGCAAAACTTATTGCTACCAGGAGTTAACCGACAGGACTAACAAAAGACTATCAACCCCATGAACCACACATGCAATGAAGTGATAAAAAAAATCAAAATTTAAATGATGACAATCAGCGTTGCCGGTTTGAAATTTTTAGGGCAAAATTTTTGGTTTATTTTTCTCTAAATATTTTTCAAATTATTTAATATCCGTTAAGGGAACACAAATTTTTTGTTATATTTTAGAAAAATCCATTTTTAAATTATAAAGATAATTCTTTCTCTTTGTTTTCTTTGTTATTCTTTATAGCGCACGTCTGTGCGATATGCACTCTTAGGTCCTTGTGATTTCGGAAACATCAAAAGCTTCTCAAGGCCAAATCTGCTGAATATTGATGGCTGTTTCTGTGAAACATTTTATAAACATTTTTTTAATAAGAAAACAGAGATTTTGAATTGAACAGCTGGGCACACAATTCGTTTCCAAAAACATCTAAAAAAAAAATTCACTTCATGAGTCAATCGATGTGCTGAAATTTTCTACAACCTCTCAAATAGTGATTTGAAGTTCCTCCACCAGAATTTCCCTCACTTTTGCAACATTTTCATCGCTTGTTGATATCCTGTGTCGACTTCTCGAGTTTCTTTCAAAGGCTTGCAACCCATTGCATTTCAGCAGTATCATCCTGAAGGTTGGCCTTCGAACGATCAATTGTCTCTGGTTTGTTGGCACAATGTTTGTCTTTAACGGTGCTCCATAGCAAATATTCCAACAGTTTCAAGTCGCAGCTTCTTCGCAGCCAATTGACATCATCGTTCCGGCTAATTAAACGGGCATCAAACGTTTGATGTAACAAATCTATTTCGTAGCATGAGACGCTTGGGAAGTTACAACATGCTGTTCACGTCAGTACCATGAAGAGAGGACACAACAAAGTTGGTTATCAAGGCGCGATAAGTATCTGCATTGAGCCGTTTTGAAAGAAATCAGTACCAATAAATAATGCCTTCGCTCCACGGGTCGCACCAAAACATCACTGGTAATGGGTGCGTTGGCTTCTGCAAGACCACATGTGGCTTTTTCGAGTCACAATTACGGCAATTTTGCTTACTAACGTTGTCATTAAGATGAAAATGAGCTTCACCCGGAGAGATTTTCTTAATTTTCGTGCAAAACCCGTTTAATTGTCTTTATATTGGAAACAAATTTCCAATTAATCCCGAAGTTTTGCAAGCCTACATCGATTGATTTTATTCAGTGGAGATTATCTACTGAATTTTGTGATAAGACGGAATGGCGTAAATGTTTTCTGATACGAGATAACTGGTGGTTCAAGTCTAAATCGATAACAGCGAGAACAGATTCTAGTACAATTAACAGGAAGAAAAAAGGAATCAAACATATTATCGAGGTCGGTTCAGTCATTTTTAAGCTAAAAGGCCACTAGAAAATCACGAATTTTCTTAAATAAAGGATGAACACATTTTAAGCATAAACATATTTCATTTATTATCAATTGAGTAGACCCTAAAGATTGGAAAACTATAAACTAGAGACTATAACAGTAAATAGAAGTCTTAAGAATATGATTATCATTTTCTATATTTTGCTTTCCTGCGACTAAACTGCGGGTAGATTTTTATAACATCAATTCACTGCTGTTTGGCAACACTGATTTTAAAAACACACTGAGGTTTTCTTTTATTTCTAAAAATTATTTTAAAAGTTTTTTCCAATTAAAATGATAAATACATCAGTTATTACTTTTACAACAAAAACTAATACAATCACAATGATGCACATACGAGTACATACACACGAGTATGTAACCGATTATTTATAAAAAGAAGTCTGTTAGTAAATAGTTAGATATTAAAATGACAGGGTATTATTTTTACTTATTAGTTTCTCACATGTCTGAAGTTGCAGGCAATTCTCGAAATGAATTGAATGATACTCATTCGTCTATTCTCATTCTTTTGAATTATGTTAACGTCGCCTGCCACATAACCGAAATGTCCTATTGTCAGTTAAAGCACGGCAGGGAACTTATAAACTCATAATTAATATCTAGAAATTTTTTTTAATTTTTATATATATATATATATATATATATATATATATATATATATATAAATTACGGAAAACAGCAAATATTTTTTACAATTTAAAGCTGCTGCACATATTTTTATTTGACTCAAGCATGTGCTCCACAGTACGCACCACGCATTACTAGTGCTGGTTGGAGTGACAGTGTAGCCATTAATTAGGGATACAACTGCGAATTGAATTTAATATTAAACGGAAAATTTTTGGTCTATTCGTATTGCTTTGAATCATATTAACATCGCCGACCATTAGAAGTAATAAAATAATTTTTGATTACACGGTGCCCAATTAGTCTAAATAGAGTTGATTGTATGACTTTTTTTCCTTTTAAAAAAATAAATGTATTATTACAGCCGATATTATTGATTTTAGAAAATTGTGAAAAAAAAAAGTTTGAATAAATTATTTCTGCTTGAATTTTGACTTTTAAATAGAATTCAGTGGAGAAGCTTTTGGGCCAAATATCGTTGAAATTTTTGGCGACGAAATTATAGAAATTAGAATCAAGATGCTTTAGATGTCCTACGCTTTCGATATTCCATAAAGTTTCCATTTTATAAAGTTTCTTGCTTCTTCTGTAAGCTTTTGGAATATAAAATGGTACGTTATTTTGCATTTTAGGTGACGATATGTACTCAAAAAAATTCATGCAAAATTGTTTGGTGTAAGAAACTTGTAACGAAAAATTTCTGCTTGAGCTTTGAGAAGCTTTTGGACCAAATGTCGTTGGTATTTGCAGGAGTAATTTTTGTAAATAAAAATTCATTCGGCTTAAGAAAGAAAGAATTAAGATTCAAAGACGTTTTGGATGCGCCGCACTTATTTCTTCGTCTTATTGATGGTTTTGATTCCAGCAGAAGGCGAATTGTTTGCTGAATCGAAAATGGATCCTCGTCGACAGTTTTTTTTTTTCTTTTTTTAAGTAAATCTCTTTAATTGGCAGTTATTGTTGGATGCTGCATTCTGTCATGAGTACAGGACAAAATTGTTTTTATCTGTTTATTGTGCGGTCGTATTCTTTATATTTCATCAGTTTTTCTGTAGTCGCTGTTCATGACGACAAAAATATTGTCTTTATTTTTAAATAATTTTTGTTAAGACTAGCACTCAAGGGCTACGCCCAACATATGTAATGCTTTGGTCAGGAACTAGAAAGGGGGAGATAGTGTTAAGAGAACATATGATTGGAAGATAAAACCTTTCTTGCAGATATTTTTACTTTCTACTTCCCCAGAGAATTTTCTGCTACTGGCACAAACGAAGGAGGGCGTTGTATTCTGCTCTTTTGGGACATGACAGTGTTAATCGGTGTCGCTAATGTTCAGCGAGAAGTACTATACTTTCGATATTGAGACAAGACGACAATAATTATCACAATCCTGCACTAATACAAATCAGAAAAATTCTGCACCCCATTCATGACTGAGTGCAGAGTCCTCCTCAGGAGTTAAGACATTTTAGTCTTTTCAATTTCAATTCAGACAACAGAGACGTTAAAAACTATTCATCCCGCTATTCTTTTTAAGGTTCTCATTAAAAAATATATCGCTAAATTCAAATCGACTGACTCAATGTACAGCAACCACAGCCTGTTGGTCGTAACAATCAAATAAACCAATTCGTTGTCGTGAGCCGCAGTGTTACACTGGCTCCGAATTTGTAAATTTTTAATTATTCTTAACAAGCATTTAATTGCTAAAGATGTTGCTGTTTTTTGCACCAAATGTGATAATCCAGGGGTCATTAGGTCAGATGTAGTTTCAACAGAGCGATTTCATATAAAACTAACCCACATAAAAAAACCATTTTAAATCAAACGGATTAAATTTAAATATCAAAGACAGATCCAATTTTGGGACTCAACATTAAGCGAATATTTCCTATTCAACACTTTTAAAACTGAGCTTCTGAAATAACAGGCTTTAAACTAAACATCACCAACGTGATTAAAAGAAATATATATATATATATATATATATATATATATATATATATGTGTGTATATATATGTGTGTATATATATATATATATATATATATATATATATATATAAAGAAATATATTCTTCATTTCAATAAAATTTAACTTCTCTTATATTTTGGAAAAGAAACTCGTTATTGATTGTCAGTTTATATATTCAAAAGATAAAATCAGGTGCCATTCGTTTTGGCCAACACTTAAGCCTTCACTCCATTAACAGCCCAACCAAATCTCTGCTATTTGTTCTAGACTAAATGTCCGTCTGTTCTCAATCTTTTTCACCATAATTATCTTGAGCTAATTTTAATAATTTACAGTTTTTTCGTTTCTATAATATTTTATAACATTCAATTTGTAGTTTTTACTTGTGAGACAGGAAACTTTTCATATCTTCGTTTGGTTGAAAGTTTTCATTCCACTCAAATTATGTCCACGAATGGACTAATAATTGAAGCATATGAAACAATTACAAAAATGTAAAATAAATTACTAGTTTGACTGCATAATTAAATGGGAAACATAAAAACTAATCCATTCTAATGCTCAATTATTTATGTGACTGCTTGTTAAAAAAAAAAATCGAAAGGGTTTCATGGCCATCATTAGCGGCCATAATATCTCTCAGTAAACTAATGACTTCCTGTACATGAATATGCCAGACAAAATATGTTGCTGGTAATTATATTAACAAAGTTAATGATTGACAAAAGAAACTGTCATAAAATCAATGGTAAATAGTAAATGGGAAATGTCATTAACATGAGTTCCATTAACTCATGTAAATGTTGAGGGTGCCACAAATCAGGGAGTGTAATTCTATTTAAGTATACCCTGAAAGTTGCATGAGTTTTGATTACTTTAATTTAATTTTATGTATTTATGATGATGTGCTTTTCTTAATTAATCTAAATAATGAGTAAAATGTTGTTTAGAATTTTTTTTGTAACTGAATTTGATTTTATATTTTGAATTAAGTGCTCAATGCCCATGTTGTAGCAAATTTATAGGCGAGGGTTAATAATTCTTAAGTTAAATGGATAACTTATATACAATCCCTCACCATAGTCTGTCCTCTTAACATTATGCCAAATATTGCTTTGCATATATCCGCTCTTAAGCAGTACTGGAATATATTTTAAAACTTAATAGATGGGCCTCTATCAATGAGATAATACGGATGTGTTTCAATGGCCATATCGGCGCAATGAGAAACGAAGCAGGAAATGAACTTATAAAACTGGAATTTCAGGTTGCTGTTAACTGGAATAGTGAAGACAAGACTGTAATGCCTTTCAATCCGCATTCAGTGGCAAAATAGAATACGTATCCCTCTCTGTCGGTACCTGTAGCAACAAAATACTCAGGCGAAATAGAAAGTAACAGCGGCTACAAAAATTTTTTTTTTTTCATCTCACTCATGTCTAGTTTATTTTTCATATATAATTTTTAATATTATAAAATGGAAGTTAAGGATGAAGTTAATATATTGTGGCCTTATTAGAGTTCAAAATCCTCTCCTTAACTTTAAAAGGAAACTCATATAATTATAACACTTGCTTTAACCCAGAAAACAAGACAAAGAAAAGCTGCCGTAAATCTAATTGAATCAAAAATGCATCGTATCTAACACAAGCGCAAGTTGGAGTTTTATGCCTTCACATTAAAAGAATAAAATCCAAATTCTGATTTGAATTTCAGCATGTCCATTGTAAATACTGTAGAAAATCTTATAACTAATTCGACTGCCCATTTCAGAATTAAAAAATTCTTTTATATTTAAAAATTTCGAAAAAATCCTTAATTATGTTCAACAACAAAATAAAACAACTATAGTTGTTCTTTATTTTTCTTCCAACTAAAATTAGAGTCGGAAAAAATCCAACCAATTGTAGATTGAAAACTTAAAAAAATTAAAAAGGAAAAGTGATTAGTGATCAGTGAGTTCTTGTTATGACTCCAATATTTGGTTTAGGCTTCTAACTTGTTGAAGTTTGAAATAAATATATTTAGTTATTGTAAGAAATGTTGGGTAAAGGTTCCCTGGTGATCTGCTAAATCCACTCAATTGATCACTTTGTATTTTTTAGTAACATGTTGGTAAAAAAGAATTGGCACAAAATTAAAATTAAAAAGTCCTGCGCGATTATATTTTTGTTTATATTTTAGCACAATTTAAATGTCTTTTAAAATACACAAGTAAAATGACGTTCACAACATTTGGGATAATCGGCTTTAGGATTTTTTAAATCACCCCACGTACATGTGGGTGGATTTGCACGATCATAATCTTTTAGTTTTTGCAAAGGCGATGCTAAAGCTGACGAGGGATCACAGCTGAAATGTTAGATAGAAATATAAGAATCAAACAGTTGATAGCAACTAAATCAACAACATGTTGTAGGTCAAACTTACGTCTCAATTGTGGCCATGCCAATGGAATTGTCGCATGTTACCTCAGCACAATCCATTGTCGGATGTTTGATACTCTGACCAGGACTTATTACTTTTCCTGCTACGGCACATTTGCCAGGATGCTTTTCATCACGAAAATATCTTTCGTTATAAACAGCAGCTTTTGCTATGCAAATGAATGCCAAAGAGATATTTAATAAAAATATTAATTTCATGATGCTGTTGCTTCAACAGCAAAATATTCACTAATTTTTTATTTTGAATTTAATTTTTTTAATTTACTTAGAACTTGTAGATTAAATTAATCAGGTCATTGTTAGTGATAACACAATAGCATTGAACAGTGAAAGCTAAAATTCATTGTCATCGCATTCTGTGAACTAAATTTAAAAATTAAACACAATCGCAGGTTTACTAATAATTTGAAAGAGAATCAGATTGCCAATATTAAATCAGCAATTAATTTTATTCGAAACTAAAAACTAAAATCGAGTGTGTGATTATTAATTAAAATTTCTGTCATGTAAATTTTATTTCATTCAACGGATCAATAAATTACAAACCATTTATGAATAATAATTTCTCTGTCGCAATTCCTTTTAGAAGCCCCTTTAAGCTGCCCTCTTAGTTTTGCTGGTTTTGTTAAATGAACTTCTTTTTCCTGGTGGCTTCTGTGACTATTTGCAAAATATTTCACATGAACTGCGATATTAAAGGAAGAAGAACTATTTGCCCAAACAGTGGCAGAAAATTTAAAAGCAAAATTAAACAAATATTTTGTAAAATCATGATGATATTTAGTAGCAACACGGAAAACCTGCATAAATACACTAACACACACACACGCACACAACACGCACGCAACTTGTAACAAGAACTCATTCTAGCAAATAATACACATACGACAAGTCACGTTTTTAATTAGCCCGACTGGTGAATGCAAAAGTTTGCACGGTCTTTGCACCTGAATGCATGTTCACTTTATTTTTCTCTTTTTGTTTATCTTTTTGTTTATTTTAGAAAAGTCGTTACACTATAACCAGGAAAAGAGTTTACAAAATAATTCTATGAAAATTATGTAACAGCGGCGTTTTGCATAAGCAAAAATATACTAGGAGAATTGAGAAAATTTTTCTAATTTTTCAGCCTTTTCTTATATTTTAAAAAATAATTTCGACCTTATTTTTATAACAAATTATTTATTTTTTATTTATATCGATACTTTGATATCCTCTGGATATCTTCTTCAAAATAACAAACAAAAATCTATTATAATTTAAGCTCGAAATTATTATTTTATAAAAATGTTTTAAAGTCGAACTTTGTGAGAATAAAAATTGCGATACTGCAAATTATTTGACAGGCTGTAAGTTCGAATCAGCGGACTCGAAATTATTTTATGATTTTTTTTTTCAAATTCTGATTTAATTGAGAACATGTTTTATATAATCTTCTTCTCTCGCTCCTACTGGCGATCAATTAACCTCAAAAGAGATTTTAAAGCGAATATTTAATTTAAAAAATAACACAAAATTGGTACAAGAAAAAATTAATAGATGTTGTGGCCGATTAAATATTTTTGCAAGGAGAAAACGGGACGGCAGCGCTTCTAGTGTTAATGGACAGTGTTACCGTTTGGTTATTTTCCAAACATGCTATTTTTATAAATTTTTCGTTACAAGTTGTATGAATTTTCTTAGGCACATATCGCTACCTTAAATGCTAAATAACGTATCATCGCATATTCTAAAAGTTTGCATAAGAAGCAAAAAACTTAAATGGAAACTTCATGGAATGTCGAAGGCAAAGAAGTGTGCGTAGCGATCTTTCTTTCTGATACCGAACGAATATTCGTTGCCAAAATTTAATCAGCTGAATATTAACGATATTTAGCCCGACAGTTTAAATTCAAGTCAAAATTCAAGCAGAAATAATTTATTCAAATTCTTATTTGCTGGACAACTTTCTAAAATTAGATCTGGACACCAACCTCGGCTTAAATAATATATTTAATTTTCTTAAAAGGAAAAGATGTCACACAATCAACTATATTTGCACTAACTGGGCACCGTGTAATCAAGAATTATTTCATTAGTGGCAGGCGACGTTAACATGATTCGAAATAATAAGAACCAATTTATATATGCCAGTGCTTGTGCAAAATAAAACAACTTATGTTGTCAACACTTTAAATAAATTCTTTTTATATTAAAACCATTATTAGTTGTTGTAGTTCTTTATTTCTCTTACAACTACAGTTAGAGTCGGCAAAAAACTAACCAGTTGTAGAATGAAACGTAAGAAAATAAAAAAGGAAAAGTGATCAATGGTCAGTGAGTTCTTGTTGTGACTTTGATGTTTGTTTTTAAGCTTCTTATTTATCAAAGTGGAAGTTTGAAATAATATCTTCAGTTACTCTAAGAAAGGTTGAGTAAAGGTTCCCTGATTATCTGCATTAGCTCCAGTGAAGTGCGCATAGGAACTGGCTAAAACTCCTCAATTGATCACTTTGAATTTGTTAATAAAATTTTGTGAAAAAAGAAACAGCATATAATTAAAATTAAAGAGAAAAAGTTTCTGCTTAATATTAAATTCAATTCGTAGTTGTATCCGTAATTAATGGTTACACTGTCACCCCAACAAGCACTAGTAATGAGCCCCTACCGTGATGTGTACTGTGGAGCACATGCTTGAGTCAAATTAAAATATGTTCAGCAGCTTTAAATTGTGCAAAATATTTGCTGTTTTCTATAATTTAAATATTTAAAAATTAACTAAAATTTGTAGATATTAATTATGAATTTAAAAGTTTCCTGCTGTGCTTTACAATATAACATTTCGTTTACGTTGTAAATGTCCTGGAGATTTGTAGTCAACATTTTATTGGAATGGATTTCTTATTGTACGCACACACTCTACCTTAATGCACCTAATCGTTGTTACTCATAACTGTCCGTCACACCTAAATTTTCTTAATATTTTAGTCTTTCAAGATTTTAATATGCATGTGACTCTGTCAGGCATCCATCCGGTAACAGTTTTGCTGCTAAGAATTACGCAGAAAGAGCCAACACTTCTCGAGAGGTTTGGTCGAACATGAAATATTATTTGTAGTCAAGGACGTATTTAATTATATAATTCAGTCACTTTCATGTTAATAATTGAATTTTATTAACTTTAAAAATTCTGTTTATTTTACTCTTCTTTTTCCTTTTACGTTACCAAAGGTTGTACATCCATTGTATGCTTTATTGCCCTTTTTGGCAAAGCGATTCTATATAAAATTAAAACAAACAAACAAACTGCCACTTAAAAGAACAAAATTAAATTCCAAACTGCTGCAGGACTTACGGTTGAGAAGGCTTCTGCCATTTGGATTAAAGCGAGAAAGAGAGAGACTTTCATTATATTAAAATTAAATAGCAGGTGTGCCAGGCAACTAATGAATGAGATTTTCTACATGGTTATTTGAATTTCTTGGATTTTCTGTGGATTTTGTAGTTATTGGCCAAAAGCGTGTTGTCATTTAAATGCCCATTGACTAATGAGCGAGTCTATATCCTTAAATAGCGAGTTGTATTACACCGGCCTCATCAATGGCAAAGCCATACTGATACTCTAATTGCAAACGACAGCAAAACTGTTTAACAAGTGTTTTTCTATTATTTTTAACGGTACAACAACAAATGAAGTTGGCCCAATTTTATACACTCAAAACGAAGTCTGCGGTTATTGAGGGTGTTTTATTTAAAAAAGTTTTTGCTTATATTTTAATAAACAAACTTTAAAGCAAAAAAAAATGTATCCAAAGATTTTCCCACGATGTTTTAAATATCGTTATGTAACTAAATTATATATGAAACCCAAACAAACTTATTTTCTTGTCTTAAAAAAGGTGGTCCAATAAGCGCGATGTTACTTGTAAATAAAGCAAAAAGTTTTCAAGGAATTATCAGAATATTATTTTAATATTCTAAATAGCAGGATCTATGAAAGTTATGAGCAAATTAAAATTTCAGTAAAATGCTCGTCACTGCTTTAGAGGTATTATTCTACGCATGGTTCCGTAACTCTAAAACATAATTGTGTTTCAGCTTCTGACTTGTGCTCAGCTTTTACATATTAAAAAGAAAATCAACGGTTTCAAATCACATGATTTGCACGCACGATTAAATTGGTCAGGTCGTGAGATACAACGGACTTTGAATTTCTGCAAGTAAGGAGCCTTTATTGCGTTGGCTCTGCGGCAAAAGGCACCCTTCCGTTGGAGCCGCATATTGTCCACCACCATATCCTCAATTTCTGGTCAGTATAGATTCGTTAGAATTTTGCGATAGCGATCACCGTTCATTGTAACTGTTTGAATAAAACCATTTTTAAAAGAGTGTTTTTTAGAATGTTATAATTTTGAGTTGGCATCACTGCTTTAATTGAGCACCCATTTAATAGTTTATAGTTGCTTTTTGCTTAGTTGGCTTTGGAATTTCATTATGAATCGATTTACACCAGAGTAACGCGTGTAAATTGTTGAATTTTTTAATCGAAATAATTGTTCTGTTCGTCAAATCCTTCCATTCAAAATTTAATTTTCCCATGCAGCCCATTTTCGATTGAATGGGTACGTAAATAAGCAAAATTTTCGCAATTAGAACGAAGGGAATACACAAACTTTTATGGAAACGCCATTAAATCCACAGAAAATTACTGTTGGGTGCTCTTTATGGGCTGGCGGAGTCCTTGGCCCATATGCCTTCAACAACGATGATGGTCAGAAATGTTACTGTCAATGGTGAACGGTAGAGGAACATGATTCGAAATTTTTTCGTACCTAAACTACGCTGCATTAATCTCTCTGATTTGCGTGGTTCCAACAGAACGGAACCACATGCGGCCGCTACAATTGATTTGGTCAAATAAACTTTTGATGAAAAAATGACTTCTCGTACTGGCCCAATTAATTAGCCCCACTGGATCATTTTCTTTCGGATAATGTCAATTCACTTGTTTACGTCGATAAACCAGAAACAATTGAACAACAGAAAATGAAATTACGAAGAGTTATCGGCGAAATACGGCCGCAAATGCAGCAAAAAGGTGTTAAAATTGGTGCCTCCTAAGCGGTAGTGGTGGCGGACATATTACAAAAATCATATATAAACATTAGATTTATTATGATTTAAACTTGTGTCACTCTATTAAAAAAAACACCCATTATGATCCCAAGACGTTGCTGAAAAATAAATATTTTTCATTAGCATTTAGTGGTCACGCTTTTTCGGGCAAATATATATATCAAGTGTGAACATACGCCTCGCAGTACGAACATAATATTTCGAGTGTAGCGTGTAATTGGATTTGTTGGCGTTGGTAATGAGAAAAGTTTATCGTGTAAAATTTTACGTATCGTATTTTGATGCTGTTCTAAAATGAAAATTACCGCCATAAAAGCGCACTAAATGAATTGAAATTAACAGCACTGAATGAAAATGAATTTGCGCTTATTTAATTTCTTTTTGGTTATCTAATAGTGGCAACAGTTAAGCACCTTGCCACACGTATTTGTATCTACACGGAACTTTTAATTTTATAAAATTTTGTATCGAAATGAATTCATTGATATTGGAAAACATGCGGCTCTTTCCAAATCGGTTTCTTTTAGAAAAGGCACATTTCATTAACACGGTGACTTGGCTATTTAGTATTCAGTTTCGCATGTCTAATTCCGAAAGCGATTAAAAAGGATATTTATGTCCTTTGAGGTCGATATTTTTATAAGAGACATTTTGTAAAATATTTTCGTCAAAGTTTGCAATTAAACGAAATTGTATTTATACTAAAACAATTATTAGTTGTTGTTGTTCTTTATTTCTCTTACAACTACAATTTGAGTCGGCAAAAAGCCAACAAATTGTAGAACGAAAACGTAAGAAAATATGAAAAGGAAAAGTGATCAGTGAGTTCTTGTTATGACTTTGCTATTTGTCTTAAGCTTCTCACTTATTAAAGTGGAAGTTTGAAGTATATATCTTTAGTTATTCTAAGAAATGCTGGGTAAAGGTTCCCTGATGATCGTACGTAATTAAAAATTATATTAATTTTAATTTTTTTGTGGACTAATTTTTGGAAGAGCTTCTTTAGTTCAGAGAGCGTCAAGTCAACATCGGTTTTATATATCCAACTTACACAGCAGAGCAGGACAGCTGTTTTCGAAAGCCGTTGCGTTTTCATCATCAGCACTCATGTGTATGTTTATTTATTGTAACTTGTTAGCTGTCTTAGTTGTCTGTGACAACAGTTTCTTTTTATACCCATTTTTTTATTTATTAAAAAGGGTACAATAATTGTATCAATCCGAAGGTAACACACTTTTGTTAAGTTGCTGCGTTGCCGTTTGTGTATTTGTTAAATTTTTTAGATTTTTGCCACGTTTCTTAAGTCAAACTTTTTTGGTTTGAGTTTTCTTAACTACATTTCAAAGTTTTTTATAACTCTCACAAACTAAACATTAGCTGAGGCCGTGAAAGTCTGCTGGAGACGAGTGTGCCAACATATAAAAAGATAAGCAAATCGAAATTTTAAAATCCATTAAATTTTTTTATACATCTCTACATCTAATATATTTTCAGATTTATATAGTTTAAAATCTCATTAAATCAAGTGATTTATTTCGAAATAGAAACATTATAAAAAATGTCCATTATTCAAGTAATTTTTATAGCCACAAGTATCAACTACAATTTACACAAATTCCACGTCCTGCTTTTCTTTTAAGTTCCAACACCAGTTTTTAATCCACCGCCAGTGGAATAAAAGAAAAATTAATAACAGTCATATTATGGCATTTTGTCAGCATCAATTAATTGTTCAGTCGAGTGCGACTAATTGATTGATGCTCATTGAAATGACTTTTAAATGTAAATAAAAAACGGTGGTTTGCACAAGACCGAAAAAGTTTTCTAGATAACATGAATCAAAGTTTGGTGGATTGGACATGGCATAAAATCTCTTTATAAATTCGTTTAAATTGTTAAGCTGCACAATGGGAGTGTGCAAAAGCATCATTATTTTCGTATCATACAAATATATATATTTTTGTTTTTCAACCTCTTTAATTTTAATTTCGTGTTGATTTTTTTTCCCCCAAAATCTTACTAAAAAGTCAAAATGATCAATTGAGGGTTTTAGCTAGTTCCAAAGCGGATTTTACTGCCGCTAATGCAGATCATCAGGGAACCTTTACCCAACATTTCTTATAATAACTAAAGATATTACTTCAAACTTCCACTTTAATAAAAGAGAAGTCTAAAACAAATATGAGAGTCACAACAAGAACTCACTGATCACTTTTCCTTTATTATTCTCTTACGTTTTCAATCTACAATTGGTTGGCTTTTTTCCGACTCTAATTGTAGTTGTAAGATAAATTAAAGAGGTTTAGAAAACGACAATTCCCAAAAATATGTACATATTTGAAAATATATTTGTATTTGTTTGTTTAAAATTTTATGGATCTTCACAAATTTCAGTCTTTATTTTAATTCGCTTACTGTTGCTATTTATTTAAAAAATTATATTTAACTTGTAAATAACAACAATATGTCTTTGCTTTCCACTAAAATAATGCGTTTCCCCTTTTTTCTTGCCTGATCAAGAATATAAAAACCGAATCGCTGAGAGATCACAAGGATATACCAAACCGTCCTTGTTGGAACGACTTAGGTGTCAAAAACCGCTGGCAAAAGTTTATTTTATCTCACGAGGGACCGAGTCTGTATAACAAAACAAAAAAGGGTATATTTGCTCCGAAACTTATGGGACTTCGAGCCAAATCTTATAGATTTTGAAAACGGAATTTGATCACTAATAAAATTTTTTCGGAATCTCTGAAATCTGTGCCAGAGTAGATACGGTGAATTTGGAACAACATTTTTTTTATATGGAATTTATAAAAAATCAAGAGGATAACTTGTTTTCTTTTTGGTATTGAAATGAAATCTTTTACTATCTCAAACAACCAACAGATTAAACGGGGTATAAAAACTTCAGCTGAAAATTATTATTGTTTTCAAAACTATAAACTTGTGTACATCACCCGAATCGATCATTTTCTCCACCGAATAAATTACATTATCTTGTTCGGTATTATATGAAAGTTGTTATGAGGGCAACGCCTGTTTGCATCTATAATATTTTCCTTTTCCATTTTCACACCAAGGAGTTTTTGCTGCTAAAATTCTTTTGAGTTTCTCTTTGAAGGTGCCTGAATGTTAACGTAAAGAAGTCTACTTCACCAAGTTCTCTTTTTCTTTAGCTCTAAAATTTTTACATTATTAATGGCGTTTTCTTCTCTGGAAAACGTGCAAAATTTTTTCATTTCTTCTGTAGATAGCAACAGTTCAGAGGAGTTCTTAATTAGAAATAGTTTTTCTTAAAACATGTTGGATTAATTTTTAATAAATTATTTATTTTTAAATCACATAATGCTGCTATTTTCTGTTAAAAAGTGTAAAAAATGTTGCATTATTTTTCAGAAAAGAACACAGTGTAAGAGTTCATTTTTATTAATTATGTGTGTGTGTGTGTGTGTAAGTATGTGACCCGCTTCTAACCGGGCCGAGCTGAAACAAACCAACATGGTAACATTCTGAAGAAGGATTTTAAACGTTTCTGTGAATTTGAACTGATTGGAAATAATAGATTTCAAAAAATCTAAAAAATACTATTTTTCCAGACGGTTTTTTTTAACTTTTAAACTGCCGGTCGTGTAAACAAACTAACTCGCTCTCGACATTTAAATTGCAATCACCGTATAAAGGGTTAAAATCGTTTAATGCATTCGTGAGACATCGTGAACGAATATATTTAAAACGAATTTTATTTTACTCCGAAATTATATAACTGATCAGTTACTGTTCTCGATTCTTTTCATAGTAATCGAAAACTGTATCAATCAGGGGTTATCCATGAGAAAATTTTAATTTTTTTGTTTTAGCTCGAAGAGCTCAAAAGCATAGACTTGAAGAAAATTTTATTACGACGAGGCGGTTAGGATCAGCTAAAATTTACAGGGATGTCCTTTAGGGTTAACCGTTTTCCATAATTTTATCATTTTTTTATTTAATAAACAATTTGTTGCAATAAAGTCTGGCTTCTTATAATTTTTTAAACTTTTCTTTACAGTCAATCAGAGAATGGAAATAAATGACGAAAAATCATAATTACGAGTGGCACCACAAAATGTGCTTCCTGAGTACAAGCAGCTGCAATCCAAATACCACTCTCCTCTGATCTTTTTCCTTCAAACTCGAACCTGGACTTACCGGCATATCAAATTAAAAACGCAGCATTCGCCTTCTACTAACGGGTACACATTTTTCTTCTTTCATTCCCCCACAATTTCACTGTGACTGTTCAGCATTAACGCATCAAAATAATATTAATTAAATTATAAATTATGAATGAAAGTCTCCCCCTTATAAATTGAAACATCACAGAACACAGTTTAGTATAGGCAGTCTCAGCTGCCAATAATCCCACTCTTAAATTCCAGTCTTAACGTCTATTCATTTGTAACTTAATCCGTCTAAATACGCAACAAATTTTTATTTGTGATCGGCTTCACGGTGCAATTTGAAAAATAATTAAAACTTACTAACTGTTCCTCCTGCTTAATTTTAGTCAACGCGAAATGTTTAATACGACCACCGTATTGACTATTCTCTGCTCACTTTTAAGGCTTAAATTTTTCCATCAGAATTAATGACTTGTAGCTGTTCAGGTTCCAGCAGATTTACAGCCAACACATACAGCGTTACAACCTTCACTTCATTTTCAGCTAATAATCATTAATTACTTTTGGCTAAAATTGTAGCGGAAATTAAATTTGTACTTCTTCGTAGCTGAAGTCATTTTAACGTTTAGCCGTACGTACTATTTTGTGTTATTTACAGAAGCCTCTCAACCTGCTATTGAAACTGGGGAACAGAGTCCTTTGCCGAGTCCTTATTTAACAGTTTTATATTGTATTTAAGTGTGAACTGTAATTTGCTATCGTGAGCAATTTAATTCCATTAAGATACAATTTTCTTGTCTGTATGTGTATGCTGGCAGCCCAATGGCGTTGATTTGAAAGAGAGCAGGAGGAGTATTTGACTTTGCACGCCTCATTTATGCAGAAGCCATAAAAAAAGTGATATAAATTTTTTATATTTCCTACTGCACACATTTTCCAATTTTTTTTTTTTTTTTGCTATACCAGTTTAGCATTTCTATTAAAGTGATATTAACCATTTAAGTCGATTGTTGTAATACAAATTTGTATATTATGAAATCTATTTAACGGAGAAGTATTTGGTTTTAATTTTAAGTTTGATAGAGTTTCAAATTGTGATGAATGAGGAAAAAGAAAGTTATTCGAGAGATCAATTCACTAACTAATATCAATAATATTCCCAATGATGTCAGTCACATTCTGGACACAACATTTCGGGTGGCTCTTGATTCGTAAATTTTTTTCCAATTCTCAACGAGTGTAGCCACAACACTTTACACGTTTCTAATAGACGGAGCTGCATTTGCTGCGATCGACAACGAATCCATTAAGTGTATGGCCAATTATACGATTCCTAAAAACGATGGATTGACTAGTTCGGGCCTTCTTCTACACTGCGGTCTACAGCAGCAATAACTTTTACTCTACGAAATCTACGAAATCTCTCTGGTTGAAATGCCACACCAAACTAAACAAGTAAATTATACTTGGCAGCTGGCAAGATAACTGTAACTGAATTCCTGCAAAAACCACCCTTCACATAAAATATTTTATGAATTCCAAGTATTTATTTTGTTTATCCCAAATGAATTTCCTGAAATATCATTATCATCATCGTCCTTGCAGCCCCAGTCGTCCTTTCAACCAGCAAAAAATTAACTCGAAACTTAAATAGCAAACAACAGTGAAAATTTCTAATAAAAAAATCACTGGAATTTAATATATTAGAAAATCTAAACAACATGTTAAAAGAATCAAAAAACAAAACTGAAAATATTTATTTAAATTTTGTTCTATATTAAATATTTGTTAAGGGGTTACCTTTTTAATATTAATTTCATCTTAAGTATGTCGGCAACTGCAAATAGAGTTGAGTAGAATAGTAAATATTTGAGTTGTATGTAAGTGTGTGTGCTGGTATCTTTGTTGTTTGTGTATTTAATAGGATTGCTCATATTAATATTTACAAATTTTCCTACGGGCTAAATAAAATTTGAATAACAGACATCTGTCAGCTTTTTCGACACTTCGAAGTCTGTTCAAACGATGTTGAATGAAGCAGAATCTTTTTCACATGAACAATACAATTGTGAGCTTAAGAACATTCAGATTCAAAGCATAGAATTCCCAGTTAATACGCAATTCTGAAAGTGCTTTTCAGGGTATTTTTTATAATTAAAAAGGATATTCACCTGTTTTCTCAAAATATATTTAAAATAAAGCAAAACGAAATGGAACAATTAACTGCAGGTGTCATCTTACACAAAATTTCGCAAATTAACCACGAAAAACTTTCTGAGACAAACACAGAAAATTAAGTACTGAAGTACTAAAAAAGTTCTCTGTAAAAAATGTATTTAAACTCTATAACTTTCAGGTTCTATTATTTCTAGATTTGGCATAACACTCCCTTTATAGCAGTAAGAAAATAAACAACAATGGATTGTTTATCGGCGCATAAAGGAACTTTTGCCATTCTAGAAATATCCGCCACAATCCTATACGAAACAGAATTTCATTATCTGTCCAGCCGCATATTTAATTTGTATAACTTCTTAAACTTAATTTGGTTTAATGTGCGATTAGACTCCGACGTAAACTACTAATGGAATAAAAAACACTGCAACTTTTGTGTGACACAGAAAGATTGAATTGTGTAACCCTCAAATCAACTAAAAAATTATTATTTTACATTTCAAAATATTAAATTTTTCAGCTCTGAAACGGTTTCTTTCACTTCTATAATATCCGGTATATAAAACAATACATTTTTTACTGTTTTCATTTAAAAATAAACTAAATTTTCCACCTCTGAAGCCGTTCTCTTGGCTGTCGTGATCTCAAATATACTTGATTTGAAAAACTTGGCTACTTTTATGAAACAGAAATATATTCATTTGCCCAACCCTAAGAAGTAAATTCTTATTTTGTTTTTGTATTTCTAATAATAAACGCTAATAAATGATACAAAAATATTTACTTTTTAAAATTATATTATTGTTTATTAAAAACGTAGTCGTTGTTTTAAGATTTCATTCGATTATTCAGTACTTCGTGATAATGTTAACAAATAGTTAACAAAATATTGAATAAAATAATATATAAAAAGAATTTCGAGCTTAATACAAAACCAAACAAACATGCAAGAATTAAGGCCAAAAAATTTTCAATTACATTGTGTATTATATTAAAAAAGTCCAGCTCTGGAGCTGTTTTTATTTTATTTTATAGTTTCTAACACCAGAGAATTTCTTTCAAAAACTTCAATATTTTTAATTTAAAAAGAAAAGCACAAAACGTTTAAGTTGGTTATTTTTATTTGCCAAAATAAAATGCATTTCAATAATCTATCACTGATGTCAAATTTTTCAATTTGTTTAATTCCTAATAATAACTATGAAATATTTCGTGATGATACAAAAATAAATATTAGCTTAAGTTAGTTACTTTTATTAACCAAAAGTTACTTTAAGTTTTCCATTTACAAAAAAATAAGAATTAATTGTCTAGATCTTTTAGGGCTTCGGAAACCGACAGACGGACATCACTTGATCGATTGTGATATTCATAAGGATACTTTATGATCGCTTGTTAATACTGACGTTATTACACACGAAGGGATAAAGCGACATGTATCTTTTATTATTATTGTGAATAGTATGAAAAAGAGTTTTCTAATAAATTTTGCATAAGATTTAAGATGTGTTTTCTAATTTCTCGGCTTAACAATTTTCTCTTTTACAACTGACTTATAAATTCTACTGTCTACTTTCTTTTGAAAGCTTGCCAAAGTCTCAAGCACTAGAGATGATCTTGTTAACCATATATTAAGGTGGTTAATGCGTGTATCTTCAAAGTCGAAATATCTGCTGTTAATCGAACAGCAAGATGACTGCGTTATTGTAAGATTTTGAATAAATAAAGTATATCCTTATCGGCAGCAAAGCGGCTACTTGTACTATTTATGGTGTGTTTAGTACATCCGCAGCAGTCGTCGAATACCGACTGTCTTAAAAAGAGTTAGTGAGACTTGGCTAGTTCTGGCCGCCATAGAGAGGACAGAATTGAGAAACTCATGCCACCTCACGGCTATTCCCTTATCGCAATGAAAAAATATAATTTCATTTTTACTAAATAGAACTTTGATTTTTACCGAAGTTATATCATGACCCATCAAGTCAATAATTAAGCTCAAGCCACTTTCTAAATACGTGTTAGTCACGGCAGTTGAACTAGAAGAGAATATCTCAAGTAATTTTTGTAACTTAAATATTTATTTAGTGCGTATGCTGAACAACCCTTTTATGGCAGCTTCCTCATCGTCACTTCAGCCGGTTAATGGACAAATACACACGACGCACATGAAACACATGAATAAATAATCTGCACATACCAAAGAATTATTATTTTGTAACTTGAGAGGGAACTCCTTGAGCTGAAAAACTTTGGCCGTGCCCAGCAACAAGAAGACGTGAACGTTGTAAGTTAGTCAATGCACAAGAAATGGCGTAGAACGATACATTTTCAATCATGTGCTGTCCACCCCCTGTCAAATGGTGTATCATTCCAACGAATGTTTTCACAGGCACGTATGAAAGTGTGAGCGTTTACAAATCACTTTTCATTCCTCACACACAGTGGAACTGTTTACGAAATATATTGTTTCGAAAATATATCTCTACTCAACTAGTTTTTATTTTAGTGGTCATTTAACTTTAAGGCACCGCTTGTCTGAATTGATACTTATTATTGTCCTGCATTATTTTTCTATATTTTAGGAGTTCTCATATGAAAAGTTATTTTAAAATGCTTTCATTTAAAAACAATGTTTTTAATTTAAAATTCAATTATGACAGAATCATTCTTTCAAAATCTATTTCGGTTTAGTTCTTTTCGTTTCCGGTTAAACTTTCATATATTTTTCATGCCTTTCTGATCGAAAATATTTGAAAAGCGGTTAACCCTTAAGGACATCTCTGTAACTGCAAGCTAATTGTAACCGCAAGGCTATCGGATCGTGGCTTTTATGCTTTTGAGCTCTTTGAATAAAACACTATTATTTTAATTCCCAAGCTACTATAACTTCAGAATGTATGAATTGATTCCCGTAGAATTAACGGTGATTGATGTAGTTTTCTATTAATATAAAATAATCGGCAACACTAATTAAACAGGTGAAACAATTTCGAAGATTTTTAAATTAATAACTTTTAACGATCAAACTAGTACATATTTTTTTGGGGATTGTCGCTTTTAAACATCTTAAATTTTAATTATGTGCTGGTTCTTTTTTCCCAAAATGTACTAAAAAATTGAAGGTGATCGATTGAGGGGGTTTAGCTAGTTCCTGTGCGCATTTCACTGGGGCTAATGCAGATCTTCAGGGAAGTTTTATCCAACATTTCTTAGAATAACTAAAGATATTATTTCAAACTTCCACTTTTTTAAATGAGAAGTCTAAAACAAATATCAGACACACAATAAGAACTCACTGATCACTTTTCCTTTATTATTCTCTTACGTTTTCAATCTACAATTGGTTGGCTTTTTTCCGGCTCTAATTGTAATTGGAAGAGCAATAAAGAACAACAACAACTAAGAATTGTTTTAATGCAAAACCAATTCGTTTAGAGAAAAAGTGATCAGTGAGTTCCTGTTGTAACTTTGATATTTGTTTTAAGCTTCTCACTTATTAAAGTGCAAGTTTGAAATTAATATCTCTAGTTTTTCCCTTTTTTTTTAAAGTTCCCTGATGATCTGCAGTAGCGGCAGTGAAATGAGCAAGAGAACTTGCTAAACCCCCTCAATTGATCACTTTGAATTTTTTAGTAAGAGTTTGTAAAAAGAATCAGCACAAAATTAAAATTAAAGACTTAACGAATATTTTTTTGTTCACGAATAAATAAAACGATTCAAAAATTTTTTTTTGTTTCTAGAATTGATCGATAGAGCGGTTTTAAAGTTATTCCAAAAATAATACACATTTGAAAATATTTTTAACTTCAAGTTCTCCTAAAATCTCTTGAAATCTACTGGTTTGAATCGGTAAGAATTCGCAAAAAATCTAGAGAGATTGTGATAATCCTTTGGAACTCCACTAGGCTGGCAGGATTCGGCTAAACCGTTCGAAAGATATAACTGGGTCTTATACTCACATACATACATACCCACACACACACACACACCTATATACAGACATAACAACGAGAATTAGTTAAGGAAAAGAACAAAACGTACATATCGTGAATGCTTCGTGGGTTGGTTTTTCTTTTTTCTGTTTTCTTTTGAAGAGAATCTAAATTCAATAAGCTTTTTCAATAGACCTCATGCATATTTTTACTAAATCAATAGATTCCATGGATTTATTAAAAAAATGTTATGTATTCAATGTTTATAAATGTGTGACACTCTTTAAAATGGAAACAATTGAATGCTGTTTTGCTAATAAACTATTTGCTGCATATAATAACTGAGCCCCTACGGGCTTATAACTCATAATTAATAAATTTAAAATGTCATATTTTACTAATTAATTAATTTGCTTGACTACGACATCGCTGTTCCCTGGTCAGAAAATATTTAAAAACTATTTTTTCCTAATTAATAAACAGCAGGTGGATTTTGAAATATATTTTAATGTCAATGAACGCCAATGAATGAATTTCAAAAACTTTTAGGAAATAAGAATCACGTTTAATTTAGCGGACTTGTAGAGGGCGTTTTGTGGTGGAAGTTTTTTTAGCTGTTAGCTGATTTATTTTTAGTTTTGTGAGGCATTTCATTACGAACGGACTGGTCCGAATTAAGAAAAATTGTTTTTAATATCAGGGTTCTGTTAATAATAATTATTGCCCATTATGTTCATTTCCTGTCAATATAATCGTCTATAAGTGCAATTAATTCGATTAACTCTGGAACGTTTCACACCCCGATTTCTTAAAATAATATAAAGCGTTCGGAAAGCCGTTCCACAGTGCGAAGAATAGAAGTCACTGCTGCTGTAGAGCGTAGTGTAAAACATGATCCGAATCAGTGTATCCGCCATCGTACACTGGATTTGGATATGTATCCATCCACTTTATGGTTTTTTTCGGAAAGGGTTTGATTTGTGTGTTGGTAAAATCCAACTCGAGCATCAAGGAAGGAGTAGATTTATAACTGGGGTTTCTTTTACTGTTGAAGCTTTTAGTGTTGCCGCATTTGCAGTGATGACAGTGCTAAAGTGTTTGCTGAGACATCAAAGAAATATGTCTGTTTGGTGGGCTGTTGGAGTCACTGATTATTCTTTCAAAAGAAATACTGGATGCTCGTCAGTAAGTTACAGCAAATGTTGACCCCTATAAAGCCTTAATTTTGGACTATTTCACTCCATCAAATGACAACCGGGAGCTGTAGTGTCAACAGGATGGCACAATATGACGCACAGCTCGTGTCGCCATTGCGGTCTGTAACCGCAAAGTTAAACGTTTTGGACTCATTGGGTACAAGATCGTGCGATTTAGTGCCACTAGACTTTTTTCTTGTGGGGACATGTGAAGTCGCTTGTCTACGCTTATAAGCCCGAAACGTTTAACCATTTAGAGGATATTATTCGGCGCGTTATTGGCGTCATACGGCCACATATTTTCGAACAAGTTTTTGAAAATTGGACCACACCAGCCGTGAAGTTCATATGCCAGAAATCATACTTAAATTCAAATGTCAGGGGATTATATTTCGCATAAAATAAATTTCATGTGATTTGAACAATTTCATCTCTGTTTCATTCCATTTTAAAGTTCAAAATATATATATTAAGCTTATATTTTCGCAAAATATAAACTTAAAATTAATTATATTTTCTTAGTTTACTTTTACTCTGATCGCTTAACAACCAGCCAAGGCTACACAAAAAAATCAATAAAAATCTTTATGAATATTTAAAAAAAAATTACTTGTTTTTCATCTTTCAACTGCCCCACTGTGTCGTATATTGAATATGTTAAAATAACTACATAATAAAGCGAAAATGAAGCAAAAAAATAAGAGAAAAACATTTTTTTTATTTCTTTTACTTTAAGATGTAAAAATAAAAGTGGAAAGAGCGTGAGTTTGTTTGCCAACTGCATATTTTTCACAGGAAGCAAAGACAACTCAAAGTCAGGCCATACAAACGTCTTGAATACAAAATGTTTGTATGAACGGTGATGTGGAGGGGGTACTAGAATTCGTTTGTAGATATTTTTGCTTGATAATATTTTGTTATTCCTTTTTTCAGTTTATGGTTTCATTTTGTCGAGTAGGATGTTCTTGTCCATCCTTTTTTATTCATATAAAAATTTATTTACACTACAAGGATTTTTCTTTTCTTTCATTTTGGCAAAATGTGCGTGTGTGGGTGTATGTAATATTTATTTGGTTTTATTCCTTTTCAATACACACTCTTAAATAGTTACCGAAATGTGAATGTGGGTGATTAGTTGGATTTTTACGAGCACGCACAAGCATACGAAAGAGATTTATGTTGCCAGTTTATGGGCTTTTCATGCTGTCACGACTGTTGCGGAGGCTACTAATAATCCCTGCATAATACGATGCTTTAATTCTTAGCATTTTCTATTTAGATTTCTTCTCTATGAATTTGTTTGCGTAAGTTAAAGGGCGTTACAATGTGCTACGTTGATTAAAATTAACACATTTTGTTTTCTTTAACAAGGAAAGTGTTAAAAAAGAAATCAAGACATTGACATAAACATATTTATAGCAGGTGCGGAGTAAAAAAAAACATTTTAATTTAAACTATTTAGTAAAAGAAGACGTTGCAAAGAAGTCATTAAAATGCTTAACTTGTGTCCTGGAAGTAGTGAAAATGTGGATCTTTTTTCATGAGTTATCATTGCAAGAAGTCCTCTTTTTGGCATCTTTTCAGTGAGTACGAAGTCATGTTTCTGATGTTGATTATTGTCGATTTCTTTTCTCGAAAATAATGCCACATTTTTCACACTCTTTAACAGAAAATAAATATCAAAGTCATAACAAGAACACGCTGATCACAGATATTTTTGTTTATTTTTAACTTTCAGAGTTGTTCCACTAGAATTATTTTTAAAAGCTGTTCATCCTTTCAATAGAGAGTTAACTTAATGTACAAAAATGTACAATATCCTTAGATAAACTTTCAAAATATTATTTAAAAAAATTGTATATAATAACTATTTTGGCCATTTCAGAACAAGGAATTTATTAGAAATGAATCGAGCATCCCTCACCAAAAATAATTTCTACTTCAAAACTTTTCGAAACCGACACCTTTTGGGCAATAAGTAAAAAAATGTTACATGTTTTCTTCAAAAGAAAACAGCATAAGTCTGGTTTTTGTACGTCGTTTCTAATAATTTTTATTAATTGATTAGGAGAAGTCGTCTACTACAGGTAAAGTAAAAGTACTTCTCTAAAACTTAGCACCAATTTTTTTTTCAGTGAGAATTCCGCAATAGTTCTTCAAGAAGGACTGCGTAAAATGTGTTTAAATTCTGCTGGCATCAGTATCCTTTTTGCAAAATATTCCGTCATATTTTTATCGTCTCTAAAGCACTTTCCGCTTTCAATATACAACTTTTTACAATATTATTATGAAAGTTTTCTCAAGGATATTATGTACCACAATTGCTTTTTAACCCTGGATAGTTACTCTTTGTTTTTGTGCATTAAGTTAACTCTCCGTTGAAAGGATGAACAGCTTTTGAAAATAATTCTAGTGGAACAACTCTGAAAGTTAAAAATAAACAAAAATATCTGTGATCAGTGAGTTCTTGTTATGACTTTCATATTTGTTTAGACTTCTCACTTATTAAAGTGGAAATTTGAAATAAATATCTTTAGTTATTCTAAGAATTGTTGGGTAAAGGTCCCTGATAATCTGCATTAGCACTTTGAATACTTAAAATTAAATAGTTTTTAAAGATATTTTTAGTTGAGGAAAATAAAACAATTGTATGATAAAGAGTAAATGAGCTTCCTCGATTCCAGGGTTAAATTTATAAATAGATTTCAAAAATGCTCAATGGCTTTTACTTTTCGGCCAGTAACGCCAACAGCAGCCCCTGCGTGGTGAGTCGAAAAGAATTGTTAATATTGTGAATGTAAATGAATGTGAATGTATGAGCACATCGACTTCCTCGACTGACTTTGCCAAACAGGACAAGTTTTTTAATCGGGTTTTTTTGTTCTTAATTTATTAAGCAAATTTTTAAACATTAAGATTTTTCATATTGCGAATTTTAAATCTAAAAGAATTTTAAATCTTTAACTAGAAGAAGAAAAGTAAAATATTTAAAAATATATATATATAAAGAACAAGCCTTTTAAGAATATCGAGCTAAAAAGCTAAAAATATATTTTAAAATGTGCTTTGAAAAATAAAAAAATTAAGTTAAAAAGATTATAGCCCTGGATATTAAGCAGATGACAGCTCCAGCAGGGTCGAACGTAGTCTGATACAAGTGTTATTGTGACAAAATCATCGGGCGCTCAATATATGAAAAACAGAGCGCCAGGCGGCCACGCCCAAAATAATATTTTTGTTGTGCTTCATTGTTGTTTAATAGCACTTTTTTTTAGTTAATTTTAATTTTTTAACTTTGATTTTCTTAAAAAGTCGTGTTTGTTTTCAGTTTTATAATTATATTTATTTTATAATAATTATATTTATTTTATAATTTTTGAAAGCGTGTAAAAATATTTACTTTTTATGAGAACATAAGAACTCCATTCACAGCAACAACAAGTATATTGTAACGTATGAATAACATGCTTAACAAAATTAAATATACGCCTGGAAGCACAATGCAAACGGAGATTTAGTTAAACACAAACATACAAGAGAAGCTAATAAAAAGCGCATGAAAAAAGTATCGCATATTCTACTCCTGCAACGATAAAAACCTGCAGAGAAAATTATTTTTTAGCTGGAAACGACAAAAACTTTTAATTTGTTTGAGGAAATCTGTTAATTAAAATTTCTTTCGTCTCAAATTTAAACAACTCTATTGTGGTTTTATTATACAAATGTAATAGCAAACAAATTGTTGTTGTTGTTGTTGTTGTTGCGTTTGTGATTTTCCACTGAAATGACTGCTGGCTGTGCCACAAAACAGGGAACCATTTTATTGTTGTTGATTTTTGTTTCTACGAAATAACATGTTTATGAAGGATAAATGCACACATAAAACACTTTTGGCAAGCACATGAAAAACACTTTACAAGTAAATTTATGTGCGAGTAATTTCATTAAAGTTTCAAGTATAAGAAGACAAAAAAGGAGGAAGAAAGAAATAAATAGACTCGTACACTTTTCACATGTACTCGTTTGTGTGCTTGTGGTGAAAATTTTCATTATTTTTTTTTATTTTTTATTTTCTTATCATTTGCATGTCTAGTTGGTAGATGTTAGTATCCAGTTTGAGATGAGCGTCAATGTGATATGGCTCGTCAGTATTGTAGATCAGCATATATTTTACTGAAAATTTTTTTATTGATAAACTAATTTTATTTAACTTAAATATAAAGAGAAAAAGGCAGATCACATATTATGCTTTTATATAAGAATGTCCTTGTACCCAAAATCTCTTTACCAACTGTTGAACTCCTACTTTAAACATTTGAAAACTGTTTCCAAATCTATAGGATTCGATGAAAATGACTTGTGCTTATATAAGAAACTGTTTAACTTAATAAACGAGTATTTTATTTAGTGGTTGCACTTTTGGATTATATATTTGACGACAAGTAAGAAAGTATTTCTCAGAGTTTCTGTTATGAATAACCGTCAGTCTGCTTTTTTCTTTTATAACAGTTTATCTTGGTTTCATATTATCGAATTTCTATATTAAAATGTATTCGCGATTTTGAATATCGTGACAAAAATTTGCATTTTTCTTAAGTCGATTGCAGTTTTATTTTCGGATGGAGTTGATTTCTGTTTGACGGGGTACGTAAATAAGCAGGATGGTCGCATTCAGAGTGAGAAAAATTCAAAAGCTTCCGTCGAAACACAATTATATTCACAGATGCGCTTTATCGCCTGGTGAAATCACTGGCCTAAATGTTGTCAAAAACGATGATGGTCAGAATGCTACCAATGGAGCCACATGTCACACAGCGGGCGCTACAGTTGGTTTACTCAAAGAAGCTCTTGATCAAAAAATAATTTCACGTAAAGATCGTATGGTTTAATCCCATTGAATTAATTTCTTTAGGGTTTGTTAAGCCACTTGTCTACGTCGATAAGCAACAAACAATCGATTACCTGGAAATTAACATGCGAAGAGTTATCGGCGTAAGATGGCGGCAAATGTTGCAAGAAATTGTTAAAAATCGGTGTTTCAAATTGCGCTTTCTACGTGCCAGACGTGGCGGCCACTTGACAGAAATCATATTTGAAAACTAATTTGATAAAATTTTCTTTAAAATGAAGCCTGTTACAGTGATGTTAAATATATTTATCCCTGTTTTATTATGATTTAAACTTGTGCCACTCTATAAAAAAAACACCCATTAAATATCGTCATATGAGAAAAAATAAATTTTTCCTGTGTCGATTTTAAGAGATCACTCTGGACGTTACAGTAAAGTTGTCGCGTCAACAACTTCAGTCAACAACAACCTCTATATTAAATAACTTGTGATCCAGCAGTCATTTTCCTAATAAAATCATGACATCCGAAGGAGTTGTACATTTTTACATAAAAATTTAAAGGAATCAAAGTTTTTTTGAAGGAATTTCTACACGTTGGACATTCAAAGCCTGCATGAGTGTTTGCGATATTTTTGTGCACGATCAATAATATTATTTTCGACAAGTGTACAAAATTTAGATTGTTTATGTATAAAAATAAATATATTATGGCAATTTCCAACCGGCCCTTGTAGCGTATACTTAATATTTCTGTATTATCTATTAAATTTATATCACACATACGCCACACAGTACAGCTGTGCCACACTTTTATGATGGTTCTTGACAAAACGTTATTGGCCAAAGGGAATCAGCTTACTTATATCGCGATTAAACGTTTTTAGAAAACTTTTAATGGGACTACATTTAGTGATGGCCGTCTGCCAACAATCCAACAGCTCATAATAATTCAGGACCCAATAGTTAGCCAACGGACGCCATGCGGTCAGATTTATTAGTTGGCGCAACGAATATTGAAATGCGGAATAGAGTATTTATAAAAATAAATAATGGAAATCATTTCGTTTTAATCGTATTTTAATTGCAATAAAAAAATTAAGTAAGAATAAATTCAGAAAGTAGAAAATATTAATGATTATGAAGATTTTGACTCGAACTTGATATTGATTACGGTTTAATTATTTAAATAGGAACTAAGTAAGATATCTAAGGACTCTTAAATCTATAAATAATCAGTCCATATATAAGAGAATTTACCACCGGAAGACTAACTGGCCCGGGCCAAAATGCTGATTTCTTTTCTAGAAGAGAATGCTACATTATTTGCTCTTTTCAATTAGAAATGTCAATATGCTGTAATTTGAAAGTAACGAATTTAATGAAAAGTAATGTAACATCCGTAACGAAAAATAATTTGTATACGAAAACCCCTCAAAACTGCAACTTTTTAAAAATGAAGTGAAAAAATGTTACATATTTTCTAGAAAAGAAAACGATATAAAACTTAAAGGAACAATAAACTAAAATCAGTAAATCCGAACTGTTATCACATGCAACTAAGCCACCTAAAACAAGTGGTGACAAACACAATATACACATAAGCACTGAAGATGAAAGTGTAGCGACTTTCGAAAACAGCTGTTCTTCTCTGCTGTGTAAGTTGAATAAAACTGATGTTGACTTTCCTGTGTGCCTAGGAATATTTATCATCATGTCCTTCTGAGATTTTAAATTAATTTCGAACAATTCAATTTTAATTCAATTTAACATAAAATCGGTAATTTTATATCTCGCAAACTACGAAAAATACTTCGACACTTGTTTGGTACTTTTACGATACATTTACTTTTAGGGGTTCTTAAAGGGTAAAGGTTATGTTTGGGACTTATTTTTGAGCTCCCTACAGCTAAAATAAACTACAGCAGAAAGCTTTAAAGCCAATTTTATTCTTCTGAAATAAGTCTCGTTTATGTAACTTTTTTAAAGGTTACATTTAAAGGCTCTTAAACTCTTCTCCTGCTAAACTTTATTTTAGTTCACACAATTAAGACAGGCACTTTCTTCAAATATGCTTTTAGAAAAAGGTAGCTTTAAGATAAAATACTTATTTGGAAATAGTTTTTTCAACTCTTTAATTTTCATTATGTGCTGATTCTTGTTTCCCAAAATCGTACTAAAAAATTCGAAGTGATCAATTGAGGAGTTTTAGCTAGTTCCTACGCTCACTTCACTGGGGAACCTCTACCCCACATTTCTTAGAATAACTAAAGACATTTATTTCAAACTTCCACTTTATAAGTGAGAAGTTTAAAATAAATATGAAAGTCATAACAAGAATTTTTAGAAAGATTTTGGGAAAAAAGAATCAGCACATAATGAAAATTAAAGAGTTTAAAAAATAACGATTTCCAAAAATTTTTACTAGTTTTTTTTCTTTTTTTTTGGGAAAGATTTTTTTTATCAAGAAACTTATAATTTACAAGTCGTGCAACAGGTTATTATTCTCGCGGAGGATTACGTTTTCTTAGTAAAATCTGTTAACGAAAAAGTTATGATAGTTTTAATATTTTCTTCGAAAGTTATTAACGCCAAACAAAAGTTTTGGGTCTTGCAAATTTATAAACAATTTCAATATCCTTAAGTTCATTAAGGTTTTAGTAGAAGTAATTAAGTCGTAGTTTACGAGTTTTATGAGAGAGTCATGACTGCGGCGTTTCATCCGCATTTTTGCTTAATTTTGTCAGTTGTTAACGCTGTATTTCAATGATGAGGGCGCAGCTCTTGTCGCTGATTATTACTAGCAGCGATGGACATTATAATGTAGTTAAGATCACATTAAACCAACAGCCCACTTTTTTGATGCTGCAGCACGAATTTATCTACAGCACAAATTAATTTGTAGCAGATATTCATCTGTCCTGGCAGCACTCTCTTCTTCATTCTATCCTGAGTTCTGGTCCTTCTAAAAAATATTTATAAGAAAGTAGTTTTATGACATTGAAGCACACAGTATCTATAAGTTTACGCAGCACTGTAACTTCCTTTTAGTGTTGATGTCTGGTATTGCTTTGATTTTGTATACATCAACAATTACTGCAAGAGTGTCATAAATCAGAAAGTTAGTCATCATATCCTTCCAGAAATTTGATTTAAAGCTCTCTTAATGGCCACTTCCTATAAGCGGACAAAATTTGTAAACCCGCGGTTTTCATACAAAATCTCTTTCCTTGGCAGGACACTCTACGAACCGGTCAGAAGTGTGCTGATAGAAAGTTCCAACTCAAAACTAAAGTTGTACTGATTTATCAGTTCTTCCGTTTCAACTCTTATTCATATTTAGTCAGAGTTATTGAAAGTTGTAATTCTTCTATTGACAAAAGTGTACAAGATGGCATAAAATTTCTGTATGTTTCTGTATATTTATTCGTATCTGAAATCATATAATTCAGAATTATATGAAATCCCCAAAAATGCCATGGACTAAAGAATAAATTTAAATACTTTTAAAATATAATTTCTCTTTTCTTCTGTATTAAATAACTATTCTATACGTTTTGCAGACAACATTTCTGCAATGAAATTATTAAAGAAAATATCTGTAATAATAAATAAGGACCTCTCGTCCACCTCCTATAGGAGCTGCTAAAATAGCTAAACCGTGGGTTTCCGATTATGAAAGATTTCACTGTATATTCTAACTTTAACTCTCTGTTTATGTAAAATCGGTTATTGGTTTTACTCCGTTTTGAAAAAATATACTTCCCATCAGCTGTCTACGTTTAGCGGTCCTACAAAATGTCCATAAATAATTGTGAGATCCTTTCCCTATATATGTGCGCCTAAGTGTGTATTTGTGTTCTGTTCTACAAAAACATGCACAATTTTTTACACTTTTTAATAGAAAATGGCAATATTTTATATTTCAAAATACATAATTTATTAGAAATAAGTCCAGCATCTTTTACAAAATATTATTTCTGCTTTAAGACTCCTTCAAAATTGCATTTTTTTAGAAAAGAAGTAAAAAAGTTTGATATGCTCGTATTTTTAAGAAAAGAAAACGCCATAAATATGTGCTCCTTTTAGAACTTTTAAGCGGCTAAGCCGAATCGAATCAAGCTGAAGAGCTTTTCTGAACTTAGATTTCTTGCGACTTCTAAGCCTTTCCATCCGGTAGATTTGAAAATATAACAAAAAACTGAAAAGTGATTTCTTTTCAACGAATTCAAAGGCTGATTTCACAAATTAAGCAGCTCTTGACTTTTAAAAATCACATCGATTACTGTCGATTACTAGACAATTCGTTCGCGAAATATTCGTGAACGAAAAAAATTCAAAGGAAACCATTAATTTTTTGAACAACTTCGTTATTCTTTTCGATGTTTTATGATAATTGAAAACTACACCAGTCGCCGCTTGTTACGTGGCGAATTGATTTAAAAATTCATATTATAGTATTTTAGCATGGAGAGTTCAAAAGCACAGAATGGCACCAAAATAAGGCTGCGATATCGCTGCGGCTAAAATTAGCGGAAGGTCACAGGGATGGTCTTTTTCATTTTGATAACCTAAAATATATATTTGAGTTATTACTATTTTCCAGCAAACCCTCCATATTCATGTGTATGTGTAAAAAAGGACATGTTTTTTTATTTGAAAGAGCATAAGCGAAAAGTTCGTTTATGTGTGCATGTAAATATTTCATATTATTCTCTTTCATAGATACTCGAATTCTGGTTGTTGTTATATTTGTTGCTTTAACAGCAGCATTTGCTTATTCACTTACCCCTGAGCCTTTTTCATTTGACAAAGTAATTAAAACGTTTTGCCACCTAAAAATAAAAGAAAACAATACAATGAAATAAGAATGCAGATAACAAAAGATCCAACTTAAAATCTATATGAAATGAAGACAACAACACTTCCAGCTTAAAATATATAAATATAAAAAAATATAATGAACTTTTTATATTTTAATCAGTTTCTGGTTTATTTTTGTATATCTTTACAGACACACACACACACACCTAAAAAAAGACTTTCGTAGAACACGTGCATTCACTTTGCCATACTTGTTTACCCCACACACACATTAACAAATAATGTGAATGGAAAATAAAATGTAATTAAAAAATAAAAATATATATAAAATTTCTTATATGACAAGTGGGGCACTCAATCGGAGTCTGAGCAAGCCAACGAAATTTAAGTTTTTAAATTAATGAAATAATAGATTGAATTAATTATATAATAAAATATTTAAGTGTTTATTTAATTTTATTTATTTCAATGCGCACTGAACGTCTGTTTATCTAAAACACCACATTTTGCATTAAACGGATACACAAAACAATTAGCGTTTGTGCATTTCTCTACGGTGTTTTGATTTAATTGATATTTTCAACGACTGTTCGTTGGCAACAATTACCCATGAAAATGGAACGTCAAATGGGGCTAAAAAATTATAAAATGGGTCATTGTGCATTTAGATTTCTGCATGAAATACTTAATGTTTGGCTTTGGGAATTGTTGTGGAAATGCAAACAAAAGAAATCAACTGTTAATTTAATCGACAGAGATCCAACGGATACCATTTTTTTTTTTTGTTAAAACTCATAATCTACAAGAAAAACAATGGCTTGTTCAAAGTGATCAACTGATGGATTTTAGATATTTGCTGTGCGCATTCCTCTAGGGCTAATGCAGATCATCAGGGAACCTTTAACCAACATTTCTAAGAATAAGTACAACGTACTTGTCCAAATAAAACAGCGTATGTTGTCAACACTCTAAATAAATTGTTTTTATATTCAAACAATTATTTGTTGTTATTGTTGTTCTTTATTTCTCTTACAACTACCACTAGAATCGGCAAAATGGCAATTAATTTTGGTGTAAAAACGTAAGAAAATAAAAAAGGAACGGTGATCAGTGAGTTCTTGTTATGAATTTGATACTTGTTTTTAGACTTTTCATTTGTTAAAGTGGAAGTTTGAAAAATATATCTTCAGTTATTCCCAGAAATGTTGCGTAAATGTTGCCTGATGATCCAGTGAAATGCGCACAGGAACTACCTTAAACCCCTCAAATGATCACCTTGAATTTTTTAGGAAGATTATGCTGGGGAAAGAAAGAATCAGCACTTAATTAAAATTAAAGAGTTTGGAAAATCTATAATGATTTTTGAGTAGTACCAACACAATGAAATTCACACCATAAAAGTTTGACTTAATGTATAATGGAACAAAAAATTCAGAAAAATGGGACATGAAGAAAATAATCAAATGGTAACACAGGTATCATAACACACAAGTGTTAACATCAGGTTGATACAGTTCTCGGATTGTTTTTCACAATAAAATTTGTGTAAATAGAAAACTGTTATCACATTCAACTAAGCCACCTAAACAGTAGTGATAAACACAATATACACATGAGCACTGAAGATGAAAGTGTAGCGACTTTCGAAAACAGCTGTTCTGCTCTGCTCTGTAAGTTGAATAAAACTGATGTTGACTTCCTTTGTGCCTAGGAATATTTATCATCATGTCTTTCTGAGATTTTAACTAAGTTAGAACAATTAGCCTATATAAATATTAATATAGCGAAATAAAAATGTTCAATAAAAATAAAATCAAATTCCAAATAGTTGTCCTAATTTCAGGCATATTGAAAGCTTTTCTACCAGCTTTTAATGCTTCTGATTCATTTTTTTTTTTTGTTTAATTTTTTTTTCTTGCTTAAGGATAGCATTTAATATCCTGAAATTATTCCTTCAGATCCAACATTTCACACAAAAACTTTTTACTAAAATTTACTCTAAATAAATACATAAAAAAAACTAGTTGCTACTAGACACTTTGGGCACATGTTTCACTACAACACGAATTGAATGAGTGTAATAACGTGTACGTGTCGTTATTACCACTGACACTATCATTAACATTAACTAAAAAAAAAAAACAAGATGAATGATATGCCTGATTGCGCACGAATGTTTGCGTGTATGAGCATTAGAAAAGCATGTCTGTTAAACAATTTTATTATTTCTTTCATGCAGAAACACGAGTTGTAATTTTATATATTTCAAATACATTTCAAAACATATTTGCAAGATAGTATTTTCTGTTAAATAGGGAGCAAATTTATTTAAAATTTCATGCTTTTTTATAAAAATTTCTAAAAATGTTTACTATCGATATTTTGTAAATGTCGAATATATCGCTAAGCAAATAAACGCTGTCTATATAAATTTGTTGGTCTTATTTCCTCAGTTGTGGAAGGAAGTTTCTAAAATTTGTTGACGCTTTTATGAAATTTTTATCAAGTGTATTCGCAGATTTACACTCTAAGAGGATGATATGTGCGACTATGGATGAGTACCTTATCAGTGTTTACAACAACAACAAAACACTCTACATCATTTTTTGATATATTTTAGTCTAGATATATTTTGTTGTTTTATTCAGTTATTGAAATTTATTTTCTACATTATAAAAACATGATAATTAAAACAAAAAGACGTTTCTCTTTATTCTGTAATTACTTATCAAAGTCACGTCAAGGCAATACCAAAATTAGAACTCTTTTCTACTTTTTTTATTTACCAATTTTATTTATTTATTTATTATTATTATTATTATTATTATTATATGTTATTTTTTTCTTGGACTTTCACTCAGGGAATGACCCCTATATATGCCGTGCGTTATGGCAGAACTAGAAAAGAGTGCATTCTGGGAAGGGAGCAAAAAACAGATTCGAGTTTTTTACTTTTTACTTCGCCAGCGGAGTACAGCTGCCTAAAAAGGAGGGTGCTGTAGACGGTTCTTTTAGTACATGACGGTATTAACCGCTTTAGGCAATGTCCAGCGGCCTTCGTCATAGAAACAAGCCGACAACAATTAACACAATCCATCACTAACCGAGGGCGGAGTGGAACTAGAGATCTAAGGCATCGTAGTCTTGTATACACTGCTTCAGCCAACAGCAGGCTCAACTGGTGCTTTCTAACAACTTCTTAAGATATCCAAGGCCTTTCGAAACATCACAGGCTGTCAGAAAAAAAATCAACTGCTGTTTACAGGCAGTAGTTATTTTTTACAATTATTTTAGGAATTTATTTCACTATATTGCAAGCTTATGAATATATTGAAGCTCCATTTACAATTGCAGGTTCTGTTTGTGGATCACCCATGACGTTGAGAAATATTTATAGAATAAAAAACGTCTATAAAATTTTAGCGCTCTCTGTTTCGACGAAAGCTTGTGGACTCTACCCATTCCAAATGATCATTCAACCAGAAATGGGTTGCATCGGAAAACATAATTTCAAATGGATTAGTTTGACGAACAGGGTAATTATTTTGGTTAAAAATTTCAACATTTCAAATGGTGTAAGTCGATTCAAAATGAAATTTCCAAGCCAACTAAGCAAAAAGCAACTGTCTGCTATTAAATGGGTGTTCAACGACACTCAAAATTGTGACACTCTAAAAAAACTTTCTACCATTTTAAAATGCAATCTGACGATTCAGCGAGCCTTCGTGTATATTATAACTGAAGTAAACAGAGAAAACTAAACATTGAACATAAAAGAATTTATTTATTTATCAATTTTTTTTCGATACAATTGATATCGAAAAAGTACTATTTCTCGAGCTTGTTGATACAATTATTTATGATGGTCTCATTTTTCAGCTACAAACCACATCTTAAGCAGCTTTCTTTTCCACACAATAAATATTCTTTCAAGGCTATCAGATTAGCAACGGATTAGCTCTCTCGCACGTAACGATTCGCACATTTCTTCTGATGGAATTTAAAAGCAAAATTTATTGCATAAAAGCACATTCAAGCATATTTGAAATGGAAAAATTCTTGTTTAAACAGTTTCTAGTCTGTTCTAAATATCAATATTTGTGCGAATGTGTTGTTCCACATGTTTGCTGGCATTTAAACACCTGAACAGCATTCAACTGATTTTGTATATGAAATGTTGTCCTTGTGTATCTTTTGGTCTGGTAAGTTTGTATAGATGCAGGTATTGTTTTCGCAGCCGTGAATAGAGGAGCGTATAATAACTGCTGGCATACAGAAATGATACACTTTCAGCCATAATAAATGGTGTGTGTGCTTGACTAAATCATACATTAAACAACAACCAACAACAAGCATTTCACACATTCAAACTGGCAGTCGAACGGCCAGGCAATCAGCTTATTTGCAAGCTGCTGCTGTTGGCACTTTTTATTTTATTTTTTTATATTTTCTTTCTACCTTCAATTTCAAAGCTTTTCATACTCATAAGCAAAGAGACAAACATTATAAATTTATGCAGGGTATGATTTTAAGTATAGCATTTGCAAGAATGACTGTTGGTATGTTCATATTTTCATGTCAAGGTTTTGAAAAATACTGAAAGCATTTAATGCTTCTGCCGCTGCTGGCACTGGGACTGATGTGTTAGTTGATGTAAGCAGATGTGTGACCATAAAAATATGTATGTTTGCATGCATGTATGGTGTGTGTTAGTTAGTATGAAATAAATTTATAAATTCCAAAGAATAGGAGCTTTAAATCAGCATTTATTCCCTGCTAAGCCAATTTTTCCCTACTAAAGCCAATTTTATTCTGTATTTAAAATTCCACATGCTAGAGCACTTCTTGAGTTATAAAATGCGTTTAAGTATTATTTAAATTACTTCTTAATTACTAAAGGCCTTCGAAAAAAACAATCTTAATTGTTCTTTAAGGTCTACGTTAGTTTCGACACACTCTATGACCAACAAACGAAATGTTTTCAAAATTCTTATGCAAAAAAGCAGTACGTTAATTAATTGATTTCATGGATTGGTAATACAATTATGTTCACAAAACACTTTGTATTAATGAGCACTTTTTACTTCAAAAACTGTCGCCTGAGTAACGCTTCTAAATTGTGCAAATTTATTTTGAAAGTCATAGTTTTCTAATTAAAATAAGCACGAGGCGAATATCCTTAAGCAACGAAGATCACTATTATTTAATGGGAACGTCAATAAAAATATATGGAAAACGGTTGACCCTAAAAGCCATCCCTGTAACTTTCTGCTAATTTTGACCGAAAAGCTATCGTAACATGGTTGTTGTACTATTCTATGCTTTTGATCTCCTCGAACTAAAAATCTATCATTTTAATTTTCAAATCAACCGATTTCCACGTGATAAACAGCGATTGATGTAGTTTTCGATTACCATAGAAGAGTCGAGAACAACAACTGATCAGTCACATTAATTCGCAATTTCTTAAATTGAAAACTTATTCTTAGAAACCACGTTTTATATCTTTAAATCTTCGGATCACTCTGATCTAATTTCATTAGCGTTCTTCTTTCGATTACTACAAAAAAAAATCCATAACTTTAACTGATCAGATATAGAATTTTGTTGTTTTTCAAAAGAAATCACTTTTATCGAATTTTTTCGTGTAAGATACTTCACGAATGGATTAATCGATTTCGAACAGGCTTGTGGTGATCGAAGGTGGTTTTTAAATGGTAAGAGCTGAGTTATTTTAAGAATTATTTCAAAGAAAACTTTGAAAAAAATTTATATATTTAAATCTACCCATTCAAAGTGTTTCAAATTAGTAGAAAATTCAAGCTCAGAAACAACCTTAAAAACGGTACCAGTTCGGTTCATTCGTTCAAAAGTTATAAGCACACACACACGCACATACAATCACCCACAAACAAACGCTCCCGCTCATACACACACACACACACACACACATACATGCAGACATAGAGTTAGTCTTTCAAAAGATTTCAAAACATCAAGATCTGATGACAACCCAATATTTTTAAAACGTGTCAAAATCAATAACTTCTCGAGTTTTTAAAATTTTAGATATTTTTTATCTCAGCTGACTTTCTGTCTGATTTTTACAGAGTCAATATTTTAAAGGTAACACACGACACGACTGTAACGCGTAGTTTTTTAAGAATTGTCACAACTTTGAGTTGGCATCTCTGCTTTATTTAAGCACCCATTTATCAGCTGATAGTTGCTTTTTACTTTGAAATTTAATTTTCAATGCGTGCGAATTGTTGAAGTTTTCAATCAAAATAATTGTTCTGTTCGTCAAACTCAATCATTCAAAATTTTATTTTGCGAAGAAGCCCATTTATGGTTCAATGAGTACGCAAATAAGCAAAACTGTCGCATTTCGAATGAGAAGGAATCCATCAGCTTTTGTCGCAACACCGTTCCATCTACAGAAAATTACTGTTTGTTGCTTTTTATGAGCTGGTGATGCCTTCAAAACGATGATGTCCAGAATGTTTCTTTTAATGGTGAACGAAATGAATAGCAACACGATCCGAAACTTTTTCGTTCCTCAATTATGTGGCATTAATCTTGCCGATGTGTGTTCTTTTATGAAAGAGTAATTTCACGTAATGGCCCAATTAATTGGCCACCAAGATCGTGTGATTTAACCCCAGTGGACTATTTTCTTAGGGGTTATATCAAGTCACTTGTCTACGGCGATAAACTACAAGCAATTGAACACCTGGGAATCAACATTCGAGGAAATAAAAATTGGAAAAAGTTGTTGAAAATTGACGTTACATATCGCGCCTTCTATGTCCCAGCCGTGGCGGCCACCTGGTAAAAATCATATTTAATTATTAATTTCATAAAATTTTCTTTAAAATGAAGCCCGTTTCATTGATATTAAAAATATATTCTTATTATGATTCAAACTTGTGTCACTCTATAAAAAGCGCCCTTTATTTTACAGTGGAAAATTAGACTGAAAAAAATCATGTGGTGTGTGGCACACTTTTAAGGAAATTAAATCCTTTTGGTAAAAGTGTTTTAATATTCGTGAGTTACCACTTAATTGTACTTCTGAGTAGTTAGGCTTTTGTAACGGTATCGCTCTTTCTTTGAGTGCGTAATCATGGAGTCTTTCCGAAAGGATTCTTTGGTGAAGAGAATTGTTATTAAAGATGTTTTTTGTTTTGTTTTTTATTTTCTCACAAAGAAAGAGGATGCTGCTGTTTTAGTGATCTATTGTTTTGTTCTTTGTCAACACTCTTCACAGTGCCACGCCTTCTTCACTTAAACTGACCGACACTTGTTAGCACAAAACCATGAGCAAATGCAGCTCCGAAATATTTGATTAATATAAAGAATCAAGCCCATGACTTCCATACGACTAGTCCATGACTATTTATTATCACTGTTATGCAGAAAAATTAATTTTGAATTCAAACACTAAATTTATTTCATATTATTTTTAATATATTATTTTCTAAATAAACGTGCTTTCCAAATTATTTACACAAAAAAACTATATAATAAAGCACTTATAAATTTCTATTTTACTATGAAATAAATTTCAGACAATTACTGTTGAGTTTCATGCATAATCATAAAATATTTACTGTCCTGAATTTCAACTGGCTGAACCAATTCATTAAAATTATTAAGTAAAGAAATGACAACATCTCTCCGGTGCATTTTGCAAGTGTGTGAGTGTTGAGAGCACATAAGAAAAACTTATATTTCATACACTGGAGCGAGTGCACTGCAATGCCATAAGTACTAAATTATGCATTTAGGATACCTACTCCATACTTGTGCATGCCTTAGTTTCGTGCATATTTTTAATATTCAAAGTGTTGTCCAGCAAACTATGGACGGGAGTGAAATAAAAATGGAATGAAAGAAAAAATATTAAGAAATGCCTTGTCTGGGCATTTGAGAAACCACAAATCCATTATAATATTTTGACTTCTTGTCGTCATTTTGACTTTTCTCAAGATCTCCTTCGATTTCTGACTACCCACTCGTGTTTTCCCAACATCAACTTTTATATTTTATGTTGAACTTTAAAGCACTCATTATCAATTTAGATTCGATGTTAAAGTCATGCAACACCATGATGCGCTATTGATTATGATCTTTTAAGCAAGTCTGGATCACCGTTGATATTATTCCGTGTGACGGACTAACTTTGACTTTGGAACAATTTTTACTGACACATGCTTCATAGAAAAGACTTCCGAAGAAACTTCATGAAATGACCCAACACTTGTGCATTGTTTTCATCACTTCTTGAGGTCCTGGTGCACGGATAAAGATTTTTCGCCAGTCTAGCAGAGCTTTAAGCAAAATATTGAATGCAAAAAAATATTCAAATGTTACAACACGATAGACAACAAAATTCTGCATCGTGTAGTGAATTTTTAAGGATTTCGGTTGAGATTTGCAACTCTAGAATGCGGTTAAAGTCAGACAAGTTAATAAAATCAGAAGTTTTTTTATTAACTTTTTACGTTCTAAAATGTTTCAAAACTAATTTTTTTCTTTAAAATAATAAAGCATTTTAAATGATTTTAATTTTTTATTAAAAATTTAATTTATTTAAGACTTGTATGATTAAAAACTTCTCTTGAAATTAAGAAGTGGATAGTTTTATCAACTATTTTTATGAAAAAAAAAATCAAAACCCTTTTGAAAGTGAAGGCTATCGCGATTCCAAAAAAAACTGTATAACACGATAAAGTTTTGAATCTCTATTTTTAGAATGAACAAAACGATCGGTGAAGCCGTTTTAAAGTTAATCCCAAGATTTTTTTAAAATCAACCATTTCGAATCGCTTCTTTCAATTCGGTTTAGCCGTTCAAAAGTTGTAAGGCGGGTCCAATCTTTCACACACATATACGCACACATACATACAGGAAACATAGTGAGGGACATCCTTTCACTATGAACTCAAATCATCCAAACCTGATAAGAGCTCGTTTCTTGCACAATGGGGTTAAAAGCCAATAACTTAACGAAAATGTTTTGAAATTTTAAATTTTTCTAGCGCGAAGTTAATAAAATCACTTTGGAAAAAAAATATTATTGACAACAATCCACAATTTGTTGTCCACGCACTGTTTCTATTGTTTGTGCTTTTCGTTTCAGCTCATGCATGCATGAATGCGGTAAATTTTTAGACAAATATTTACTGGCTTTCCAACAATATAAATATATGTTTGTCTGTTTGTATGTAATTTTAAGCTCTTACGCATACATATTCAAATACTTATAAAGTTGTAACACACACATACAAATACTTACTTGAGTATTCACAATATAACACAAGCTCGCAGCATATGGATAGACTTGAGTATTTGCAATAGCTCAGATCAACTTTTTTATAAGTGAAAACTATTTTTCGTTTTCATATATCACACACGGCGTGCTTGAACTGAAAAACAAAACTTAAATGCAACGAGAAATATAAAAAAAGAAAAAATTTTAACCAAGAAAAAAAGTGTTACGACAGTTTGAGAATAAACTAGTTTAAAAATGTCCCACAAGAAAAAAACCAATATTTTTCAAGTCATTTGTCATGCGAGATGACAAAATCTGTTTTGTCTTGTCATAATCTAAATAAAACAAACGTGCGGACGTTTGCTAAAGTACTTCAAGTCGTAAATTAATAAATAAAATAAGTCGTAGACTATTATCGCTGGTAAAAGTTTTTCTCTTATGACGCATCCACATCAATTTTATTATCCAGTTTATACAGCAGAGCAGACTAGCTGTTTTCGAAGGCCGCTACATAGCTTATTACGCTACTTCTTAAAAGTGTATGATAGATTTTATTTGTACAAATTTTATTATGAAAAAAAAAAAATATACGAGAATCGATGATAATATATTTAAGATTGCGGTGTTGCCGTCAGATTATTTACTGCGTGGGCCACTTTCCGATTTTGTTCCCTTGTTACTTAGAATTTAAGGCTTGTTTCTGAATTCAAGCTTTGACGAACAATAGCATCCCAGTAAAAAAAAATAGAGACCATTTTGGCGAAGAACTTATTCGTTACTTTCAAAGTATCAAAAAGCGTGTATTTTCTACTTATCAGGGAGCGATAATTAATTAATTAGTTTACTGCCGCAAAAATATAATTAAATTAAAAATCATTTATAAAATATTTATATTTGAAAAACTTAAGAATATTTTGCTAATAATTATTTTTTAAAATAGACGCGTCTCTTGCATCCTACAGTCTTCAGAAAATTCGCAGTGGGCGACTTTTCTTAATCAATTTGAAAAGTTATTCGAAACATCACAAAATTGACATCAAAAAGATGACTACGGGGGTTCACTGAAAAGGTGACAAATGAGAGAAGTTCTTGCGATAACAATCCCTTATAAAAAGAGTTAAAAAAGTTCCAGATTTTCTTTACTTCCGGATCATAAGTTTAGGATTTTATTGGCCTCTTTAAAATCTCTTTTTTACTGGGTTTCCAATCTCCGCAGAATTTAAAAATTGTTTAATACAAAAAAGTTTAAGAATACAGGACTGTTCGGAAATGACAGTGATTTCAAATCACCATCGATTATAAAACCATGTAGGTGATTTGTAGCCGTTCTAGAAATCACGTGATTTGATTTTTTTTTATTGATTTTTGTTTAACGAAATCACCAGCAAACAGCTGATTTCAACTTTTTAGTGATTTCAAATCATGTTGATAAGAAGTGATTTCCAGAACGCGCCTGATAAAAGAACATTTTCGAAGTGTTGTTTTTTTTATAAATCTTTTTGAACGATTTCACTGATTCATGAAATTTTAAAACCTCGTCGATCACCGTTAATCGAGTCAAAATCGGTTAAACCGTTTGTGAGGTGTCCTGAACAGACAAACTCGAAAAAGGGGATTTCTTTAAAGATTTTTTCTTTTTTTAACTTTGAACGCCAGAGGTCATTTTAGTCATGGCCACACAAATAGAAATTTTGAAGAATAAAATTTATAAATTAATACAATCTTTCATCAAAATGGAAAGCGATTTGATTTTTGATACGAAACTCCCAACCGGAAAATTCTTTTTACAATCAAATGATCAGAACGGATCAGTATTTATCCATCCCTTGAGCACAAATAAAAACTATTTGACAAACAATAAATTAGTTTTTAATTTAACTCACTGTCTTGATGGGATGAGGTAGAATCAGTACCGATCCTGTAATATGATGATTATAAGAAATATTAGAACGACCTTATTCATAATTGGGGAGCAATTGAAACATCTTTAATTTTAATTATGTGCTGATTCTTTTTTCCCAAAATCTTACTAAGAAATTCAAAGTGATCAATAGTGGAGTTTTAGCTAGCTCTTATGCGCATTTCACAGATCATCAGGGAACTTTTACCCAACATTTCTTACAATATTTAAAGATATTTATTTCAAACTTCCACTTTAAAGTGAGAAGCTTAAAAACAAACATCAAAGAAATAACAAGAACTCACTGATCATTTTTCCTATTTTATTTTCAAACGTTTTATTTTACAACTGGTTGGTTCTTGCCGACATCTTCCTTTATCGCTTTTGTAGCGAATTTAGAGTTTAAGTACGATCTATATTCGCTCAATAGCTCCCGCTCAATACCATGAATGAGGAGAGACTATCTCAACTAGAAGGATTCCCACTTTATTGAAAATTATTTAAAACTTCTACTTAATACGTTTTACAGAAAAACCCACAAGACTGTAAAAAATATTCATGCACACTCTAAATAACGCACACACACACACACATACACATCAGTATTACGAGTTGAAGTTTTTATACTTATTTACACGTGTGTGAGTTTGTTTTTGTAGGTTAGCAGGCCTTCAAAGTAAAACTGACTTAAACACGATGGATCCATTCGCAAAAAAGTTTAAAAGAGATCAATTTTTACATGCTAAAAGAAGCTTGAAATTTTATCAGAAATATTTTCAAGAAATCTTTACATAATAAAAAAAAAATTTAAGAGAGAAACTCGATATCGAAAAAATCAAAAGATATAAATAAAATTGTGATTGCTTTCACCGTTCCAAAATGTTACCAAAAGAATGGATTCTTTTAAAGTGTGAAACTGTTTCAGAAAGAAATTCTTACAATAGAGAATTGTAAATAAGATTAGGCAAATCCGATTAGAAGACTGTTAATACCATACATTTTTTATTTATTAAAATAACTTCTATTGCCAAGAGAAATATATGCAGCGAAGAAGTTATTCTTTTTTATAGAAAATGTTTATCAATTGAGAAAATTTTCAACAAATTTTAGAGAATAATAATCCCTCACATACATTCAGACGAAAAAAAATACATTCGTTAGGTGTTGTCTGACCAAAACTAATACCCTGATTAATAGGTTTGGCCCCGAAAATGTATGCCTACTCTGAGGATTAAAAAAACAAACGAAAAGACAGCGATTTTTAACACTGAGGAGATAGAAAGTGAACAACTGAAAGAGCTCCAGGATATGTCGAAAAGTGTATGTAAGAACTGCCTCGAGGATTGGAAAAAAGACTGACACAAGTGGCAGGGGGCGAAAGGAGTTTATGAATAAGAAATCTTTTTGCAGAAAATTTAAAATTTATTTTAACCAGATTTTTAATGCGAAACTGCTTATTTTCTACGTATCGAACTACCTCATAGCAGACGGTCTTTCTAATTATGCCGCATCCACAAGGGTTAAAGCTCCTGATTGGTTGTGGAATAAAGAATCGAAATCTTTATCATCACAACAAGTTATTTAATAAATATTTTAAAGCGTTAAAAGGATGTTTTGGACTGAGATCAGAGTTTTAGATTTAAATGAGGTTATAAACTTTCCTTTAAGCATTTAATATTATCAAGTATTTTTGGGAGCAAACACCGATTCAAACACTCTGCTTTCACAACCCTGTAGAGCATGATTAATCATGTTGTACGTACCTATTTCTGCAGTTGTTGTCATACTCGTTATTTAGCAAACGTTTGCATATTTTCCTCAATATTTAAACTCTCTCAGCATCCATAGAAACAAGAAAGGAGTATCGCATTGAGAGTCTTACAAATTTCAGTGAATGTACGGAATGGTATTGTTGCATGAAGTATGAAAGAAATAAGGCCAGAATATTAAGCATAATAATATTTTGCCTTGTTTACTTTGGACCAAGAGAAAGAAACAAACGATTTTAAAATTGGGTCACATCAGTGTAGCATTAAAACATTTTGTGCAAACACATAAACACCAGATGCGTTTTCAGCAAATTTTCTATTCTACCACACACATCTCCGCACATAAATTCTTAATCAATATTTAGGCCACTGATTCTTATAAAAACTTTATAGTTTTTTTGAGGAAGAAAAGAGGACACATGCTAAATTGATTCTTGTATGTCATGGAATGATTCCGATTTCAGATTTGGTTTTTATGATTTGATGTAAATAAACAGATTTAATTATGGAATGAAAAACTGATTGATGTTTTTTTACTAGATATTTAAACATATTCAGAATTTAACAACTTTTTTGCTTCAATTTTTTGAAACATAGGAAACGTTTGGTAACCGCAAGTTACACGTTTCGGATGCAAGACCGTGCGATTTAACGCCTTTAGACTTTTTTGTAATGACATGTGAAGTCACTTGTCTACGTTTATAAGCCCAAAACGATTAACCATTTAAATAACATTCGGCGCGTTATTGGGGACATACGCGTCCAAGCCAGTCATGACAATCATATGCCAGAAGTCACATTAAATTTATAAGAGTTTCTACGGAATGTTATAAATTGTATGACAATTCCAAGCACTTCACCTTTTAAAGCTCTTTAATTTGCTGATTCTTTTTTCCCAAAATCTTACTAAAAAATTCAGAGCGATCAATTGAGGGGTTTTAGCTAGTTTTTGTGTGCATTTTACTGGGGCTAATGCAGATCATCAAGAAACTTTTACCGAACATTCCTTGGAATAACTAAAGATATTTATTTCAAACTTTCACTTTAATAAGTGAGAAGTCTAAAACAAATATCAAAGTCATAACAAGAACTCACTGACCACTTTTCCCCTTTGATTTCTTCTTATGGTTTTATTCTAAAATTGGTTGGCTTTTGACTCTAATTGTAGTTGTTTTATTGCATTTGAAAGATCTATACCTCTATAGAGGCGACCCTTTACAATCATGGTATGAAGCTGGATTATGCAAGATTTGGTGTTAATTTATAATAAAACATGGATATATATTTTTAATAACAACGTAACATTTGAAAAAAGATATTTTGAAATTAATGTTTAAATATGATATCTGCAATGTGACCGCCAAGAATGGCGCATAGAAGGCGCAATCTCGAACGCCAATTTTCGCCGATAGCTTTACGAATTTTAATGTCCAGGTGTTCAATTGTTTGTGACTTGGCATAATCCTAAATAAAATAATCATGAAAAATAATATTTTTCATGAAAAGTTTCTTTGAGTAAATCAATTATAGCGCCCGCTGTGGGGCATGTGACTCCATCCTGTTGGAACCACAAACCTCAATCCTCAATAAGATCAATGCCACGTAATTGAGGTACAAACAAAGTTTGCATCATGTGCCTCCACCCTTCATCATTGACAATAAATAACATTCTGACCATCATCATTTTTGAAGGCATATGGGCCAAGAACTTCACCAGCCTATAAAGCGCAACAAAAAGTAACTTTCTGTGGATTCTACTCAATCTAAATGCAACAATTTTGCTTATTCACGTACCCATTCCATCAGAAATGGGAAAATAAAATTTTGAATGGATGAGTCTGACGAATAGAATAATTATTTTGATTAAAAATTTCAAGAATTTGCCCGCGTTGCTCTGATATAAGTCGATTCATAATGAAATTTCAAAGCCAGCTAAACAAAAAGCAACTGTCAGCTGTTAAATGGATGCCCAAATAATGCAGTGATGCCAACTCAAGAATGTGACACTCTAAAAACACCCCGTATTAATAGTTGCGTCGCCTTAACAATGATAATTGCACTTCACATATAAAACTCTTCACATACACAAACTGCTTTGACTTGTTACATTCAGGCACAATCCCGGCTAAACAAAAATATTTTTAGAAAATTATTAAAAGGGCAACACTGCATGTGAACTCTTTAAATACTTAAGTTTCCATTTAAAAATAAGTGCTAAAAGTTGTTTTTGTGAAAACTTTACATTTAGCCAGAAGCGTAGTTATTAGCAGGGATGTTTAACAATTAACAAAACAACGAATTTTAATCTGAAGAAGAGTACAAAACCTAATACGAGTATAAAACACTGTAACAACTCAAAACTACAAAGAATGCTTTTTAAAAGGCACCGAATACAGTTTCTCTAAATAAATTGTAAAAATTTACAAACGTTATCTCAGGGTGCTGTTGTTTTTGCAACTCTTGCAGGCTGCTTTTTATGACGAATCTCTCACGCTCTGTCTCTCTCCTCTCTAATGACCCAGTTTGTGGGCTTTGTTTTTTAGCTACCAAAAACACGAGAGTATTTTTTAACAACTGGTGAAAAAAAAGCAGAAAATATCACAAAAACAAGCAGCAGGCAACAACAGCAAAAAAATACATTAAGTAATTACAAAATAATGTTAAGAGACTAGTTAACACAAAGACCTAATAAGCAACATAAAAAAGTGGTAAGAAAAAATAAAAAGCCTCTAGAAAAAATCTACATAAAATAATATCAAATAATATTTGGAAAATTGGGATAGAAGCAGAGACACAAGAACTAATTAAATTAAAGAGATAAAAGTAGGAAGAGACAAACGAAATAATTGCTAAGAAGATATTTGGCAGAAAAGGTATCCATAAAATCTTTTATTTTTATTTTTTTATATTTGAGATAATTTATTTTAAGAATTCAAGCTATTTACGGCATCATAAAATATTTAATACACGAATTTTTTAATCAACATAATTAACGCATTAAATATATTGATCGCAGCAGGCTGACGATTTCAATTGCAGTTGTGTAGTCATTCAGGCAAAATCTATGTGACATCACAACACTCTGCATACAAAATTGCGACTATTAGAAAATGTTTATTTGTTCAAAATTCTTTAAACCACAGATACATAACTCCTGTTTACCAATTCAACGTTAACAAAAATTATAAACCGTTAAAAGAACGAAAATATATAAAAGAAAATATGGGCAGCGGTTCATCCTAAAAGCCATGCCTGTAACTTCATACTCATTTTAACCGCAAAGATATCGTAACCAGCGCCTCGTTTCTATAACTGAAGTGAGAAATTCTCGCATCGAGAAACTTAATAATTACGGTTGTCATGCTCTTCATTATAGGGTTATCGATGGAAAAATATGTTGATGATTATAAAAATCGAACAAAGTTGTGAATGCATTAAAAAATATATTCCGACTCATCGTGTGCTTCACAGATTGACGACGATTTCTTCGATGCGAGAAGTTTTCACTTCAGTTATAGAAACGAGACACTGATTTTTGTTCGAACTTTAATTTTTCTAAGCCAATTCTTCGAAAAGTATTTTCTATCCACACACAAACTCAACATTTTAATTTTCAAATCAACCCGTTGCTACAAGCCAAGCGGTGGTTGCTCGATTAATATAAAAGAATCGAGAACACTAATTGATCAGATATATCATTTGAGTTTTTGAAATCGAAAAGTTATTCTTACAAAACCATTTTGAAAACTGGTAGTTTTTCTAACTTTTTATATATCTTTGCTTTCGATTACTATAAGAGATATCTTTAACTGATCAGATATAAATTTTGGGGATTTTAGAACATATCACCTATTTTCGATCTTGTTCTTTTGCGATATCTCACGAATGAATTTACTGCTCTGGTTTCCAGTAAGAAAATTGCAGATTTTAAAATTTCGGGAAGTTACTGGTTTTGCCCATTTTTGCAAAATCGAGCTTTTATTTTCTGTCAATATATTAAGGTCCCAAGAACCTTTCCTGTCGAAGGCCGCTAATATGTCTGCTTGAATATATATATATATATATATATATATATATAACTAAGTGAGCCGCATTTAACTTTTAAACGCCTTAATCGAATGCAACAATCCGGCGGGTGTTTCAAAGGATTTCCCCAAACTTGAATTTCGCGTCAATTCGAACCGATTCGAGCCCGTGGATCTAAAGAAATCTCCAAAAAAAAAACTTTTAAAAATAACACATTTTTAGGAGTTTTAATTACTTTCTAATAACTCTACTAATAAATTCCAGAAACTGATCAGCTTTTAGGGTTTAAAAACCACTTTGACCGCTGCATACCGGTTCAAAATCGGTAAAACCATTAGCAAGATATTGTAAATGAAAAAAATAGGAAAGAAGCGATTTTTTAAACCCCTCCGAATTATATCGGATCACTTAGCGTTCTCAATTATTTCATACTAGGGGAAAACTGCCTCAATAAACGCTTACAAAGTGGGAATCATTTTATTTATTCAGGAGTTAAAGCGGTTTGAAAATTAATTTAATAGGGTTTTAGGGCGAAGAACTCAAAAAAGCATAGAAAAGCATAACAAACAACGTTGCGACAGATTAGCGGTTAAAATTAAAGGGAAGTTGCAGAGACGGCCTCTAGGGTTAACCGTTTTCCATATATTTTCAATTATTTTTCTTAAAAACTTTAAATAAATTTTATTTTATTATTTTATTACAGAATTGGAAAAGAAATAAAACAAAAGAAAGCTTTTGATTGAACCTCCTGCAGATCGAAGGAGTGGTCGTACTAGCTCTTTGTCGATTAAATGTGGAACTACCCATATATAACGGGCGAAAATTGAAAATGGTTTGTGAATTGGATAAATTTCCCATTTACCATTAAAGCCAAATTTCTAAAGTTCTTCTCTTGCATGCGATTAAAGAAAGTATTTGCATTTTTATTAAACAGATATAAATTTGTTTTTCTTATCATTTTTAATGGCAGATATTCTGATTTCTATCTTCAACACTAGTTCATGTATGTGTGTGTGTGTGTGTGTGTGTGTGTGTGCGTGTATGTTAATAATTTGCACACTTTTTCATGTGTTGAATTTTCGATTCCATTGAAATGCATCGTTATTATTTGTTCTCATTTCCATACACGTATGATTTCATGTCATTCTTATAGTGAAATAATGAATCTACATGAATTATGTCACAGCAAGTGAATGAATGGCATGAACATTTTGTAAAAATATCTCTTTTTTGTATTTGAAAACAAAAGAAAAGGAAAAGGGAACACAAAACAAATAATGACTATCAGCTCGCATTTCACTTGTGAATTTTGCGTAAACTAAATGTCACATACACACGAGTAAATTATTGGAGATTTTCTTTATTTTTCATTTGATGTTTAGATTTTTGCTATAGAAATTTAGCACTTCATACAAATTCACACACAAACACACACACACACACAAACACAGAAAGAAAGAATGGGAATATTGAATTTCTTTCACTTTTTTCCTAAGAGGAATATTTTTGTACTCTTTTTTTTATTTAAAAAAAATTTTTTAAAAATTTATTTTCTTTGCATTCGTTTGTTGATGAGAGCTTGTTGCATTAAACAAATAAATACAGAAGTATTTTTAACATGGAAAAGGCAATTCTTTATCTCTAGAGTTTAAAAATTCGCAAACTGAAGGAATATTTTTCATTCATTCCATAATTTATGCAAACATCTTAAACCACTCCAAACTCTACATTATCTTTGCTTGTGGGCTCTATTCTGTGTTTCCTCATGCGACCAACCCATGTAAAGTATGTTCGGTGAGATGTTTATACAGGCATGTCACTGACTCTGTTTTTAAATTTCATACGAATTTACTTGTAGTGCTTCAGAGCCCGATCGTTTTTAGCAATCAGAAAAGAAAAATTATCTTTATAATTTAAAAATATTAACAATTTGTGACACCACAAAACCCAGGATTATACACCAAACGATCGTAATATGATCTTAGAGAGTGAATGAAATAGCGCTTGTACAAAAAGGAAATAGCAAAATGGAGCATAAAAAAATTCCGATAATTTTGTTGTCGTTGAAGAAGTTTTTGGTAGGTGCAATAAAAACTCACAAATACTTCCAAAAACTGATTTAATAATTTTCTACCATGTTCTTCTTATTCCTTCGATCTTATTATATATTTATTTTTAATATGTTTTCAGCAAAAAGATCCACTTTTTTTTATATAAAAAACTAAATAACTTTTTTATTATATTCCAATATTTCGCATTTTCAGGGATATTCAATTTTCTTCCAAAATAAATTAATTCAACTGATAAAAAAGAGTTTCAAATATTTATTTGCACCGCAAAATAAAAAATTAATAATTCCATTTCTAATATTTCGAAAAAAATTCTCAATTTTCCTTTTCTGAAGAGCCAAAAATTCAAATGAAATCCGATTCCGTATCGAAATGAAAGTTAAAAATATGAAAAAAAAAACTATAACTAAATTTAAATTTAAAAATCAGGCTTAAGATCAATCATGCCAATTTACGAATAAATTTTATTTATCAAATATTTGATGAAATAAATGTCACCAATATTTTTTTTACAAATGTTTCTTTAATATTTCGTGTAATTGCTGGACATGTGTAACGATACAAGACAATACCGATTATTATCTACCAAACTGACACTTGATATTTTCAAAAATAAATTCTTTGAACCAAAAATATGATAATAATAATAATAATAATAGTTAATAAATGAACTATTCGACATACTGTTATTGGTAAAAAGCGCCAATGAAATGCATATAGACATTGCTTAACCACCCAACAAATAAATTTCATATAATAATAATAATAACAATAATAATAATAATAATAATAATAATAATAATAATAATAATAATAATAATAATTAATAAAACAGAAGTTATTGGCTACGCTTATTTCGTCAAATATTTGTTACATGTGAATGTAGCTTTAGGAATATATCTTAAGATCAACATTTTTGTTAACAGTAGAATATTTAAAATATTTTTTTTTATAATCATCAAACTGGCAGAAAAGATTAGTACTGATTTCGAAGCTCCCACGCCATCCCACCAGCTGTTTTTTTAATTTTTTTCTTTTTTTCAAGGAATATCAACCACAGGGTGCGCGCAAAATCAATCATTGAATTTTTTTTGTATAATTTCTTTGCTAAATAAAAATATGGAAATTGTTTTACCATAAAGGCCATCCCTGTAACTTTCCCCAAATTTTAAGCGCAAAGGTATTGCAACCTGGTTCTTGTGCTATTCCAAGCTTTGGAGGTCTTCTAGCTAAAACGCTATTATTTTAATTTTCAAATCAACCGCTTCACCACTTTGGTGATTGATGCAGTTTTTGATTAATATAAAAGAATCGCTACCTCTAAGGCATTAAACACAACAACGACAGCAGACTACAGACTACAACTTGTCAAAAATAGAATACATGTACGTATATAAGAGTGATTATTTTTACTACTACAGGCAACACGGCTACTGATTGTAGTAAAATTAAACTAATTTCTATTTTAGTGAGCGACAATAAATAGTTGCAATGTTGCCAGTATAATATAAATAAATACAATTATTGTAGACTTGAAAATATATTGATTTTATTTTTAAACATATTATTTTTTTTTTGCTATATTAATATTTATATAGTTCAAATCTCAGAAAGACATGATGATAAATATTACTAGGCACAAAGGAAAGTCAGCATCATTTTTTTTATTCAACTTACACAGCAGAGCAGAATAGCTGTTTTCGATAGTCGCAACATATCATATTGAAAATATATTGTTTTATTATACAAAAAGAAACAGCAAATTATATTTCCAAGCTAATGAAATGATTTCTTCTCATATATTGTTGACATTAAATATATTTTATTAAAATAACACTATTTAAGAGTATTTCATATACGAAAGCGGCTTCACTGGCGTTTGAAAAGAATTCTACTACAAACTACAACTCATGGTTATTGATTTGGTGGTGTCGTTTTAAAAATAATTAAGTAGCTGACTACGAATCAACGATTGCAGCCAACAGCTTTTATAGTCGGCGTACGTGTAGCCTACTGTCGTTATTGTGTTTAAAGCTTAACTGATCAGATATATAGTTTCCGAGTTCTTCATAAAATACAATACGTTTTCCAAACTCTTTTGTTCAGGATGTCTCATGAACGGTTTTGCGTATTTCAACAAGATTTACAGTGATCGACGTAGTTTTTAAATGTCAAGAGCTGATTATTTTGCGAAATCAAACGGTGCAACCGTTGAAGGGTTATTTTAAAAATGTTTTTTTTTTTAATTTACCGGTTCATAACTCTTCAAATTCAAAGTTCTAGAATGCACCACCAGTTTGATTTAATTCGGTTCAGCTGTCTAAAAGTTATGAGCGGATTACATTATTACACAAATAAACACAAGCTCACACACATATAAATACACATACCAACACACGAGTATACACATACACATTCCTACATAAATTGTTGTTACTGCTTCCTGAGACTTCAAGAAGTAGACATCTGATGAGACGTCGATTTTTTTTTAAACGAGGCAAAACAAATGAACTCCCGCTTTTATAAAATTTTTCAAAATTTCAGAGCAGGACGTTAAAAATAAAATATTTTTAGTGGTGGAAGTTTTTATTTGCACCTGTACAATTTATTGCGTTATTTGGAAAATATGATAATAAAATTTTTGTTAGATTAAATAATACTGATGTGCGATCCTGATGAATCGAATGGGAAAAAGATCCATGTTTTTTAAGTGAGCGGCATTACTCTGGACTTCTCCGTACACGTGCGTATGGACTTGTAACACTATTTTCAGGGCAGTGCATCCACCACACACACAAGAACCAGGCAGCAGAATAGTAAATACATTATCTGAACCAGGAATTTCCTTTCTTTGTTCTTGGGAACTGCGAATAGATTTCTATGAGTTATTGAATTTAAAAATTTAAAATATCGGAGAAATTTTATGTGCCGATATGTCTGCTGGGTATCTGTCCGAATGCGAGCCAGCGAATAAAAAAGCCAACCAATTGTAGATGGAAAACGTAAGAAAATAAAAGAAGAAAAGTGTTCAGCAAGTTCTTGTTATTACTTTGATATTTGTTTTAGACTTCTCACTTATTCAAGTGGAAGTTTGAAGTAAATATTTTTAGTTACTCTAAGAAATGCTGGGTAAAGGTTCCCTGATGATCTGCATTAGCCCCAGTGAAATGCTCATAGGAAGTAGCTAAAATCCCTCAATTGATCACTTTGAATTTCTTAGTGAGCTTTTGGGAATAAAGAATCAGCACAAAATTCAAATTAAAGAGGTTTAAAACAGGAAGTCATTCTTGAAGAGGTACTTTTTTAATTAATTTACAAAATCTTTAGAAACGACAAGCAACAATCAGATTTAAATCGAAAGCATGACTTCAGATTCACTGAAAAGTTTTCAAACAAAATTCGTGGAAAACATCTTTATAAAAGATCCAGATTCGCACTACTTCCGTCTCATAAATTTCAGATCTTATTGACTTCCTTAGAATGTCTTAGTTTTATTGGCAAATTAAAGAAACTTTTAATGTTTTTTGTTATGAAAACTGATTTTTTAAATTAGTGAAATACTTTTTTTAATTGAACCAAGTCTGTGCAATTTCGCTCAACTGAACCCGAATAATTATTTTCAAAAAAATTCTTACAAGACAAAGACGTCAATTGCCTTCCTTCCAAATACACAACATTTTCTTTTTTTATACATGGGGTTAATACAATTTAAATTTATAATTATTGTTTTGCCACAATCCTACACATTTTTACAAGTCTTTTCAGTGCTCAACTATATTCGCCTGTTTGTCTTTCTTTTTACTCACAAATTTAGAAGATACTTTTTCGGGCGTTGAAGGGTGGAGACTTCTGCGTGTGTGTATCACATGATTTAGGCTTTTGCTTTCATGCGTAAATGCTAAGCAGAATGAAAATAATTTAATATCATATTTCAGCTATTTCACATACGAAAATCAAATTAATATTTTATACTTTTTGCGCTGCTATATATTGTGAAACGATATGATGGGTTTAGCAAGATATATGTAACGTATCCAGCAGGACTGGAAATTAAGTCTTAAAATACTCAAGCCCCCTCAGCCACCCTGTATTACAAAATGTAACAGTAAATCTATTTTATATGATCACTGCAGCACCTCATAAATGTTCATGTACTCGCTTTTGCTGGTATTATCAACTGCCTGTTTCACAATATCGAATAAGCTCTTTATTTCTTACAATTACATTTCTAAAGAAGTCGCAAAATCGTATAAATTGTTTTCGTTTTCAATATAATTGAGCGACAGAAAGAGATCTTTTGACATTTCAAAATCGGCAGTAAATTTGATACTTCACATCTGACAGTCTGTCTATACCTTGACACGATTTTGTAAAATATTTTAAAACGTTTTACAACAAAATCTTTCATATTAAATTTATTTTCTTACTCCAACTTCTCACACACCTGCCGTAGCATGTGCTGGTAGAATATTTCTTTTGTAGACAATATTTTCATTTCTATTTCAATTTGAACGAATTTCTTTTGTTGACCTTTTGATTACATCGAACAGATATCAACTGTTGAAAAGATAATCACAAAAAGTACCGAACCATGAGAGCTCAAGTCAAGGACATGAAATAACAACAAAAAGATTATGCTCGAAATGACATTTTGTTTGGTAAAACATAAAACAACATCCTGAGGATATTTTAAATTATTTTTATTTTCTTTTTTTTTCTTGTTGTTTTTGCCATTGTCGTTACTTCAAAGACATTTTCCAAATTAAATTCTGTATGAGTTTTTTATGTGTGTGCTAAATAAGCATGGGAAAAAAAGGAAATAAATGCGCTTTGAGACAATTTCCATACATGCTATAATGCTCGGCTCTGTACACACATGTAAACATTAACTTAAAGATTCAGGACATATTTACAAGAGCATGTATTTGGATGTTAAATAGGATGAGTCAAGCTAACCATATGTTCCATTATATTCTTCGTTATCTCTTAAGTCGTTAAAGACTGTTTTCCGCTGAGAGATGGGGAGTGCAACTAAATGCTCGTATTGAAGTTTATGTCGTAGGAAATGGAAATATCGCTTGATACCAGAAATCTGATAATCTTGATTATCATCTTCAGGAAGCAGCAAGTTTTTTGGGTTTATCAATCATGATGCCGTCGTGATACCAGCAGCGAATATTAACTTGCTGGCAACTGTTTATGTCTTAATGATATTCAGCTGGCTGGAGGATGTTAAATTAATTTTCTGCCAAACTATTTTCGATTTTTTTTTTTTTTGTTTGTTGTAAATAACGAATTTTGATCAAGATTTATGACAAAGATTTTCTGATAAGGATGTCTTTGAAACAACTGGTAGAGCTGAATCAGCAAGTGAGTTTGCGGCGGACAACTGGATCTGGTAATAGCTAACCATGAACTTCTTTTTACTCCAATTTGTTGCAGAAATTTTCACAATATACGAGAAGTGATTTGTTATATCAACAAAACTTTTCCCTTAATAATCCAATTAAATAAAATTTATTAATTTTTCTTTTTTACAAAAAATTATCAAATTTTACAGAATGGCATGGAAGAGTTTCGTTCGTTGACTTTCACACCCAGTGAAAGATATTGAAAGTAATTTCCGTCAATTTTCTTTACTTTCAAAGTGATGATAAGTAAGTATTTGCGAAGTTATTTTACTTACACAAAGTCGGAACTTATTTGTAATTATTTATAAAAATAATATATTTCCTTATAAAAATAATATATTTATTTATAAAAAAAATTTTTGTTTATAAAAATTGTATTTTTATTTGTAAACATAATATTTTTATCTATAAAAGCTTAAATAAATTTCTTTCCTTCTGCTTAATAAAAATGTTTATATATGAGGACTATTGTCACCAGCCTCAGACTGTTCTACTGACGTTCTTCTAAATAAAAACACGAGTACTGGTGATGGGACGACAGTGACTTCAGAGAACTTCGTTTTCCTGTTTCTAATAAATTACCTATATTCTTTTTAATCTTCTCTTGTTTCTGAGCGTGTCAAGCCTTTTATAATTCTTTTGAAAGAAGTTGATCCAAAACTTATGATCCGGAAGCAGAGCAGATCTGTCTTTTTTCCACCTTTTTAGTGAATCCGAAGTCATTTCTCTCATGTTGATTATATATGATTTTTATAAATAAATTCTATTAACTTTTTGGAATTGACTACGAAAAGCCGCCTACTTTTTTTTTCATTTATTCGTGTAAGCCTTTCTTTAATGGCTTTTAATATAATTATATATTTTATAAATAAAAATAAATTTTTATGAGAAAAAAATATTTTATTAAAAATAAAAATTTATCCCAGATTGTGCAAATAAAATAACTTTTTAATCAGTTATCTGGTAATTATATATAATCGTCATAAACACACACTAATTAATTCCTTGGGGGTAAACAAAAAGTTCTTCCCCAAAAGTTACCTCCAATTCCTTTTCACTTCGCTGTTCTTCCACATCTCAAAAGTTACTTATTTCATTTTTATTCAAGTTTGATGCGTTTTCAAGTAAAATTAAACATTTTATGTCCAGTGATTTTTTAGGCGATTTTTTTTCTTGGCGTTTATCCTTTTTAAAATTAAAAAGATGGCAACGCTGGTTTTTCAGTTCACGTTAAAAATATTCGTTTTTCTTTCGAAATCGCCTGATTTCTTATTTTTTTTCAATAGACCTTTTTTTTAGATGATTTTGAAATTATTTTTAGAACCAAATTTTGAATTTATTTGAAATTTCTTTAAAAAAATTTTGAAAATTAAACAAAATTTTGGGAATTCACTCGATAATTGATTAATTAATGTTGTTCTCATTAAACTATGAAATAAAATTAACAACAAAATATTTTCATGGTACTTGGGATTAATAGGGTATCGATCACGTCCTGGGTTTTCTTTGGAACGTAGTGATCTGCCACCCACATTAGACTTGTAATTCAATAGCTTTTCCTAATTATTAACATAAAAAAGTTTTAAGATTTCTTTCTTATTGATGAACATATTCAGAATCTGAAGCAGCAAAAATAATTCCGCACGGTATGAATGAGCGGAATCTGTGACATGCCTAAATACGTCGTTTCTTTTACTTATTTTTGTCCAAAGTTGTTCGAATGGATTTATTTATTCTTTATTCGTTGGAATATTCGTAGAAAAGCTTGAAATTATTTGGCTGCTTGAATAATGACAAAATATTGTAAAATTTTATTCCAACGATTATGAAACCCGAATAATTGACAACATTATTAATAAGACACATGACTGTTATTCATGTCAAGTGTCGTATTCAAATATGATGATACTATTTATCATTCAATTGCTGTCTATTTAAGTAACGCTTAAGCTTAATTGCCCTCCTTCGGTTGAAGGCAATTAAACTTAAGCGATACAAACTGATGACCTTTAAAATTGTGTAAATCTTTGGTTAAACAAAATCGTTGTAGCACAACTTGACCATCAAATTTTAATTCTTATTTTAATTCTTATTTAAATGTTATTCAGTCTTTTATTGTCTAGTTGTAGCCAAATAATAGCAGGTATATATTTTAATAGCACTTTGTCAGCTCACAGTTACAACAGACATTATCAGAGAATATCACTTCAATATAATGACAAGAACAAATCGAGCACGTGCATTTTACTTGTATGTTTATCGTTCCAATGCCACGTTCAATATATTCAATATGTTCGAGTACCCATGTTGGCAATTATGTTTGAAGGAAAACACGTACACACACACACACACAAAATATACTTATTCGCACAGGCAATCGCTGTAGCAGCAGTGCGTTTTACAAATAGAACTCAATAAAGGATATTGTGTGTAATCAACGAGGGTCGGTCATTTGAATTACATAAATTATTTTTGCTGTTGCAGAATAATTTCCTTATAAATTTACCCGACAATAAAATTTTCTGAACATTTCACAATGTCCAACGAAAAATTTGAAACAAAAACTAAATTTTATAAATTGTTTTTGTTTTCAATGTCATGATGTTGAACACATTTTTTTTTTTAATTTCATGAAACGATGCGTGAACAAGCGAGATAATTAGAAAAAACTGAAAATGTCTAGCCAGGTTGGGCAAGTCTTTATGAAGCGTTTAACCCCTGAACAACACTTCCAAATTGCGGGGATTTATTTTGAAAATGAAAGTAGATCTGTCGGCAAAGTTTTAATTTATAGAGTTGATTTTCGTACTAATTTCACTCTTCTCCTCGCTCTAAAGCAATCAAAATGGGCAACGATATTTGAGTACCAACTGCCGTTGCCTATGCCCTCCTTTCTAGTTCTCGCAAATATATCCCATATGCAGAGGCAATTTCCAAAAAGTGCGTCAAAAGTGTACTTGGTGGCGTATGCGAGACATGCATTTGATAAATAGCAAAGAAATATTAAGTACACGCTGCACAGCACCATGCAATGAAATATTGGAATGCACGGTGGTTCATTCGGGTATAAAATTCACCAGTTTTTCATTTGTTACACTTGTAACTCATCATACCCAAAAATATCAAAAATACGCAGGACTTGGACAAACACTCATGGACGTCTCACTTATTAGAATCCTTGAATAAAAAACACGTTGATATCTGTCAATATTCCACTTCGAATGTTATGGTTTTCATAAAAACCTGATTGCTGGGTCACACGTTATCCATTATAAAGGATGCGCGTATAGTACACAGCCAATGACGCCAGTCATTGTTGGCTTGCATAACTGATACAGCCATTAGCACTGGTCGCTGAACATCATGGAGACTGAACATCATGACAACATCGTGTACTAAAAAGCCTTCTTCGTCAGCGAAAATTCACCCACGAAGTAGGAAATAAAAACGAATTCTATCTCTTCTCTTTTTTCTAGATATGCTGGCTCTAAAATTTCCCCCTCCATAGCTTTGGCATACTGCAGGCAATTTCTAGGGGTCTTTCGCTGAGTACTGGCTTACGATATAAACAAACTCTATGATTCATTTATTTTGATCTGAATTTTCAAATAATTATACCTTCTAAAAAAATGGAAGTTCTAAAGCTAAAAAATATAATATTTCAAAATTGTTTGGTCGTTTCTTTCAATTTACTAAAGTCCTGTTTCTTTAAGTAAAACACGATAAAATTTTCGTATGATAAAGATATTGTAAATTTTCTGATATTTTCTTATCGAAAATGTTTTAAAAAAAATTACCCATTAAAATAAAACATCTTGTGCTAGATATTTTAAAATGTATAATAAAGCGCTTAACAACATCGATTTTCTGTGGATGTAGTGGACTTTCGACAAATGCTTGTGGATTCTCCTCAATCCAAATGCGTTAATTCCGCTTATGTACGTACCCATTCAACCGAAAATGGGCTTCATCGCAAAATAAAATTTTGAATGGATGAGTTTGATGAATGGAACAATTATTTTGATTAAAAATTTCAATAATTTGCACCCGTTGCTCTGGTGTAAGTCGATTCATAATGAAATTTCAAAGTCAACTAAACAAAAAGCAACTATCAGCTGTTTGAAGGGTGCTCAAATAAACCAGTGATGCCAACTCGAAGTTGTGCAACTTTAACAAACGTTGTACTATGATTTCGAAGTAATGCAGGATAATGTTAATTGCATAATAATTTTTACAAATAGAATGAGAAGAAAATATAGAAAACAGAAGGAAAACTGAAATTGTCATTGTTTTTCCTGTTACGCTTTAAAATCATTGTGTGAATTGGTGAATACAAAGTCGTCTGCCTTATTGTCTAATTTAACACTGAGCCAAATGAAGAAGTTAAGCGACTTCAGCTAAAACACATCTGACCTGAATTTAAAATATAAACAGCAGCTGTTGGTAATAATTATTGAGCATCCCTCGTCCATTGTGTTGACAGTATCTGTACATTAGCAAAGCAATCAAGTAAAATTCGAATTGATATTCAACAATGGAGGTACGACACACACACACGCACACACTTTCACACATACACACACACACACAAACAAACACATTCCCTGTCACTACAGTTGCCACTGCTGCACAAAGGTCGTTTGTTTATGTATTTAGCACCATTTTGTAACAACAAATAACGTTCTCATACAAACACATTAACACATGTGCACTCACTACGTATGTATGCGTGTGCATGTGCGTATGCCCCCACACATGCTCATGTGCTACAGACCATAGATAAAGTCAATTTACTACACGATGTTAGAGCGAATGTGCTTTGCATGACATGATGTTGTTGATGACAACATCTCGTACTCGCACATAAAACACAACAGCATTTGGAAACAGTTGTAGTGCAAGAAAAACAAACAACTTTTAGGCAATTTTCTTTTAATATGTTTACAAGAATCGATGTGTTTTTGTGCATCGCAAAATACATCGATATGTAGCGAAAGTAACCGAACAATTGTAGAACGTTGTAACAATAAATTGGCCAACAAGGAATCATTGATGTGCCAGTGTGTGTGTATGTATGTGTGCGTGTATCAAACAATTTGTTGCTCTTTTATTATTGTTTGTGATACAATCAGTATGACCTTAGAAACAAATTATACCCAAATGTTTGTTGTAACAGCTCCCTGTGTTACAAACATGCTAATTTAACACCGTTGACATCAAGGACTTGACTGTTGGCAATAAGAGCGCATAAAAGTTAATAAGGAAAAAAGCTAATTTGATTGAAAAAAGTGTGAAACAACAAAAAAAAACTATACGGAGGTGTAAAGGAACGGAAAGTCATGCAGTTGCACAGAGAGAGATGTGGTTGAAAACACGGGAAATATATTAATTATTTTTAAAGAGGACAGAGAAATTTCAAAAAAACTTTCTAGAACAGTGGGAAGGGTGACTACAAGCAGCGTTGGAATGAAGTGATATTTTTCACCTTTTTTAGACTTTGAGGAACATTTTGGTGGCCCTATTTGATACCCTCCAAATATATATATGAAAAAATAAAACAAAAGGATTTTTATTTCGTTTGTCATAACCTCAATATTTATGTATGAATCCAAAAAGTATTCATAAATATTCGCCAGACGAATGTCCGCCTGTCAGTCTGTCTATAAGTGTAACGCGGTGTCCTAAAGCCCAGAGAAGATATAGACTCCATACTTAGACCCACGTATTGAAAATGGTACTAAAAGAATTGCGATTGAAAATCAGAAAAACTCAATATGCAGTTCCAGAGCTGGCAGTCTTGAAACTGGTTAAAACTACTTTGAGTTTTCTTGTTAGTGAAATATATTTTCTACTTTAATGAAAATTAAAAACTATACAAAAATATAAAAATTCATTTTCAGGGTTAGATAATTGATCTTCTTTCTTAACCTCCCGCTAGAGAAATTTAAAATTTTGGAACATTATTTCGTTATTGATTTAAACCCATTTTAAAAAATCGAGTTCTTTTTTGCCAAAGAAGAGCATGATTTTATATTGAAAATCATTAAGATCCACGGCGATAAGCTTTTACGTCGATAAACCGAATAAATACAAAATAATTTGTGGGACAGTGGAAGTCAGCGTGCGATGCAAACAAAGTCCTTCTAGACCCTCAAGGCTACTGTATAATGAGGTGTTCACGTGGAGGGTGTAATTATTTTTTTTTTTTTAGGATACCATCGGCAATGCAGTTACTATTACTGGCGAGCGTTACAGGGTTATGACTAGTTTTTTATATTCTACTGTCAGAGAGAAAATATTCCCAAGGATTATCACAATACGAATGCCATTCTTGCTGGTCTACAGTAAAATTAAAAGAAAAATTTCATTTTCATTTCCTTAAATCGTAAAATCTGCTCAAATTTTATAATAAATCCGAAATAGACTTTTAAAAAAATTGTAAAAATTAATTCGGATGCTAAGAATATATTCTGCTAGCGAAAATATATCGCTGGAATAATGCTGTTGGCTGAAGTTGTTAATGCATAGACTACGAAGCCGAAGATTCCGTGTTCGATTCCGTACTCTTTCGTGAACATATTATCGAGTTTTTCTGATCGGCTCATGATTTTGTTCAACTTTTGCCACTAATTTTTAGCGACAACGATTGTCACTATTACGCACTATAGAGCCCATTATGTCCCTGGCCTCTCCCCTCGTTCTTCCGATTTCCTGTAGGAAGAACATATTTAAGCACGGGGTAAAGAAAAATAATAATAATAATAACTACAGCAAATTCTCTGTCCTTTCAACTATTTCCATCTGTCCTCTCAACACTTTCCCAATCTTTCATTATTCCAGCACAATTTATTGCATGAACAGGTTTCATACCCTGAGATCCCGTCTAATTAAATATATATAAACAATAAAAGAAATTTAGAAGATTATAAATGTTGGAATCGGAAAGGAATAAAAAAATGCTGAAAAAGAAAAAAGTACAGACTCCAACAACCAGATATAAATTTAACAAAACTGTTAGATTTGACTGCCAGAAACAGAAGAAAGTCTCAGAATTAAGGGTGTTTTTTATAGAGTGAAACAAGTTTAAATCATAATAAAACATAGTAATCTATTTTTGATATCAATGAAACGGTCTTTATTGGATAGAAAATTTTATGACATTAATGTTTAAATATAATTTCGGCCATGTGGCCACCACGGCTGGCTCGTACAAGGCGCAATCTGCAACACCAATTTTCACAAACAGTAACATTCTGACCATCATCGTTTTTTAAGACATATGGGCCAATGACTCCGCCAACGCATTAAGCGCACCAAACAGTAATTTTCTGTGGATTTAAGTTTGACGAACAGAACCATTATTTTGATTAAAAATTTCCACAATTTTCACGCATTGGTTTGGTGTAAGTCGATCCATAATAAAATGTCAGAGCAGACTAAACAAAAGGCAACTATCATCTGTTAAATGGGAGGTCAAATAAAGCAGTGATGCCAACTCAAAGTTGTATAACTCTATAAAAAACACCCTATATAAACGAGTTATAACTAACAAAATACCAAAAATAAATGATATTTCGCCTTTTTGATGAAAGTTGTTTATTTACGAGCGTAACTTTTATAATTTTGATAAGAAAAAACCGATTAGAAATTATGTCGTTTAAACACTTTTGGCAATTATAAATCTTGATTCGTCGTTAAGGATTCTCATAGAAATTTTCATCAAATTGTAAATAATCCTACTATAAATTCTAGCAATACAACAAAAACAAAAATAGTAAAAATAATGATTATTATAATACTAAAACTGCCCTGCATTTGCCAATATAAATTTAAATATAATAGATAAAATTGAAAAGGCCACAACACGTGTCAACAGATAACACGACATGGCGGTCATTTAGGCAGAAAAGGAAAAGCATTTAATGTGTCAGCAAAATATATAAAAACATTTTTTTTTATTCTACTGGCCTTTCACGGCACATTTCATCAGCATCTAAAAATAGATAAAGGCAATTATCATTTCATACAAGCGTTTGAAAATATAATTTTTGTATTATAAAGCGTCAAAGAAAGTGGAAAAAACGAAATAAAATAATATAAAATAAAATGATAATAAACGAACATAAAAATTGTTATAACACACACAATCAAATTTTCGTAGCGGAAAAGTACTTGACATAAAACTGCACGTGTCTGTCGAAGTTCACATGAAAATGGCATAAGTTTTGCTATCAAACGCATTTAGATATCAACTACAAATAAAGAAAACCGTACAACAATTTAAATGTCTCACTTTCAATAGATAAAAACAAGTGGAATTAATTTTGTGTCTTTGGAATAGCGATATAAATGAATTCACTTATTCTTGCCACTGCCACAATAAAATTTGGACAGAAAAACTATTAATTAAATTTTATTTCAATGGCTGTTAATTTCTTTTGTATTTATGAATAAAATATTTTATAAGCAAAATATTTGAATTGGCTTTTACTCTGACGTTTAGGTGCGCATCAATTGTTTTTTGAATTCAATAAATAAATCAATTAAAATAAATTAATTCTGTGGCGAAAAGGAAATATTTCCTAAGTCGACTTGGGAAGATTTTGCTTTGATTTTGTCTTATTCCTTAAATATTATTAAGCTCATTTGAAGTTTGAGTTGGTAGGAAGTTCACACAGTAAATAAATCATTTAACCCCAAGAACCTATTAAACTATAAAACGAGGAATGCTTTGCTTAAGTCGGACTTAAGCATGTTTAACGGTAGAATCTGATTTTAAGGTTAAAACCATAAAAATGTGATTTTACGTTCACATTCCAGATTTAATAATTTAATCACAATAATTTCAATTTCTCAAAGATATAAATGTATTTGCTGCTGTTCTTTCCCTTAATTCACAACTGTTGTGCAGCTGTTTTCGTGCGTGCTAAGTTGAGTGCTGCCAAGTTATGTATTGGAAACAGCTGTCAATGTTTCAAGAATGCACAAAAAAGCGATTCTAATGAGATCTCCAAGCAATTTATTCACTTTTAGTTTTATAGTTTTGAAATAATCATAAAAGAATTTCAAAATTCTTTTATATTAATTATGTGCTGATTCTTTTTATTTTCGTTAATTGGATTAAAACACGCTTCTCTAATAGCAGCTGTGTACTGCTTAATTTAAACAAATAAAATTTTATTTATTTTTAATTGTAATTATTTTTCTTCGAACTATTTTTTGTTATAATAAATTCAATGTTTGATAGAATAGTTTTTTCGAAAAGTGTTGCAATTCAAAAAATTGCAAGGCACAAGAGAAGTTTAAAATCATTTCTAACTATTTCATTTCTAAAAGAAAAGTTAAAATTTAAGATTTATTTGTTCAAAATATCATCTTTTTAAACATTTTCTTAAAAATGGATAAATGTTTGTTTGCACCCTTATTTTTCCCAATATTTTGCAAAACAAATCAATTTTGAAAGCTTAGAAGCATATTTTCCATTTTATAGGACAAAAGCGAAAATTGAACTTTTCATAAGGGTGTACCTCTTTGTAAAAAAATCGGCTTTTTGAAAATTTTCTTAGAAATGGATAAATTTCTTGGTAGAACAGCTGTTTTCGTAAACCGCTACACTGTCATCATCAGTACTCATACACGTTTTTATTTTTTATCCATTTTTGAGTTGGCTGAATTGAACGTGATAACAGTTTCTATTTGTAATAATTTTGGTACGAATATGGATACGAGAACTGTGGCCGAATTACCACATTCGATATCGATCGAAATCTCAATACATTTTAAATACAAATTTCGATCGATATCAAGTGCTGTAATTTGTTCTCTGGTATCATACTTTTATTGAGTACCCGTATATCCATTTCATAATTTTTTTATGTCCTATTTTCCGAATTAAATTTTTTTTTCTTTTTGTGTTACAAGTTTTTTATGACAAATTCTATTTTTTTTTTATATATAACTGATTTTTTCCTTTCTGAATCTTTGCAAAAGCAATAGTTTTCATTTCAAAGAATTTTTCATCGGACTTTTTATATATATTTAATTTCCATCATTTAAGTGACTTTTCCCAAATTTAAAATTCTTCAATATTTCCTTATTGTTACAAACAGAAATCAATACGCATAAAACACTTTTTTCAAATCTCTTGAATGGGAAAATGTGCTTTAAACAAATATATTTTATTAGTTCAGAACTATCACCCTGATTTTTTTACAATTCTCTCTACATTTTGAAGATATAAGGACCAAAGTTAAGGAAGGACATCTTGTTAAATACTTTTTAAGATTTTATAACAATCGGACTATCTGTTAACAAACTGCTGAGATACTCTTATTTCTTTTTCTTTTTTTTTTTCTAAATCTCCCACTGTGCATTTCCTATTCAGTTAGTTTAACAGACAACACTTAGTACGCAATTACCAATCAGAAAACTCGATTGTACAATCATGACTGAAAACGAGATGGAACTCATGAAGCTTGTCTTCATAGTCCAGGCTTTAACTACTTTAGCCGACTACTATTATGGCTGATTTATAACGAAAACAAACTTTCTTAACTACTTTCTGCCTCCCATCATTGAACTAAAACTGTTACATTTAAATAAATTCCATGTAACGAACTTTTAAATGGGTACAAACTGCTTAACAAGTGCAGCAACTTCTTAATTATACGAGTACTTAAAGTTTTCAAACAAAATTCTTCCACATCTCTGTTTACCTTCTTTATAAAAAAAAAGTATTTATTAAAGCAACAAATTATGGGGCAGGACCTGCAGTTTTAGCTGTTCAGCTTATCTCAACATAAACTTTAGGCTTGAAGCGTATTCCAGCCTCTGAAAAACTTTGATATTTTAAATCGGTGTGATTTTGTTGTTTTATGGTCATCTGCATGTTGCGAGGGAATTTTCATTATCTCCGTATTCCACATAAATACGACTATGAGCTTTTACTTTGCGGTGGACATTTTTCTATTTATTTTTATAACCTCAAACTTAAGGGATAAATAAATGCCTTTTACCTTTACGTTTGCAACTGTTTCTTTCACCTTGTCTTTATGGTTTTGTGGTTAAGAAATAGAAATCCCAAACTGAAATTAAACTCACAACGTCTTTTTATTTTGCATCTGAAAAACTCTGTCATAAACTCAACAAGACGCCGCATTGTAACATGCAGCCTTAAAGTGTTGGCGTAAATTTAATCCCTACGTGTCAAGTGCACTTCATGTTCTTTAGCGATAATATGTTCCATAAACTACACGTCTTGAGTAGCGTCTGTACACAACAATCCTCTCAACAAATAGGCGACAAACAACTGCTTCAGCATAAATTCAGTTCGTTCAGCCCACTAAATTTATTTTTAGAAAATATTAGCCGTAGATACGACAAACGGTGGCAGACATTTTGCCGTTAGTTGTTGTCAACAACATCAGCAACATCGTGCTCATCACTGTTATTATTGTGCGACAGAAAAGTGGAGCGCAAGTTGTTGCATAAAATATGTTGCATTATTTTTTTTTCCTTTGAGTTTTAGAAGGAATTGTTTTTCTATATCCATGATTTTTATTACTACAGCTCGTGCTTCCGTGTTTGCACATTTTTCTCAGGTTATAATTTTCTTTTTTTATAAAATTAGCACGAATGTTTCGAATAAAATTTTGTATTAAATATTCTTCTGTGAAGAGTTAAAAAAAAAAACCTTTTGATTTGCTTAATAATCTGACAGCTCTTAGAAGGCAACTTGATAACAATTTTTGTTCTTCTTTCTGAAAGTTTCAGAAGTCGCTCATAGAAGACAATAGAAAACGGTCGAGGCTAAAGATATCCTTCTTCTTCGAAAACTGTCGTGGCCTGGTTTTGTGCTATTCTCTGCTTTTTAGTTCTGCAGGCTAAAATACTATTTATTTTAAATTTCAAATCAACCGATTCCCAGGTAAAAAGCGGTAATTGATTTAGTTTTCGATTAAAAGAATTGAGAACACTAACTGATCAGATATATTATATCGGACTTTTTGAAATCGAAAATCCATTTTGAAAAATTTGTTTTCTGAAATCTATCGCTTCGAATCGTTTCAAACTCATAGGATATAAACGTTCTTCTTTCGATAACTTTAATTCATCAGATATCTAATTTGGTAATTTATTACACTTTAAAAATACTTTTTTTATTTCGAATGTGTATCCCATGTAACACCTCCATTTTGCTATTGGAAATCGCAACTCTTCTATACTAATTCTTTAATCCAGAACTATTCTTCTGGTGTCTCTTTTTTATTATTTATAAGATCAGGTCACACTGGTGTCTTGTGCTAGATGATCTGTGTGACCATATAAGTGGTTTACGACAGGGAACAGTCTAATTTTCATTTCTTTGTAAAAAGCACACCGACAAAACTGAATGTTTATTAAGCCAACTTCTGCTGCTTCCTACCTTAGCAAATTATTATTTATAGTTTTTAAATTAACAGGGTCACAAGGAAGACGTAAGATAGAATGATTACGCTTAAGGAAGAATAACAAACACACGCATAATGTATACCTGCATGTGTGTGGTCTAGTCCATAGAAAATGTATGTGTAAATTATCGCCAACGATGAAATCTTTAATAGCATTTTTACGCTGACATGATTTTAATAAATAGTGAGTTTAACATTAAAATCCACTATTTACCACACTAAATTATTTGGTTAAAACCAACTTAAAACCATTTTCAAATTGCTTTTTAAGAGGTTTTATGAAATGAAATCTTGTTTTATGGAAACATCAAATGATACTATGCGTTATTTCTTTTAGAATTTGCAAGGTTTTACATAAGAGAATATGTTTTTAAGGCATTTATTCATTTTATAAATTCGCCGATGTCGCTACCTATCGTCCAATCGGCCAATCGAAATATTGATTTTTCATAATGACAATGTAAACATCATCATCAATTTTGTGCAATTAATTAGCTAAGAATTATTCGAAAAGTATTTTTAATTCAGAAAGACATGATAAATATTCCAACTCATCACCAATTTTTTTTTTAATCAATCCATTTTGTTACTCAGGAATAAATAAAGTGGCATTTAAAATCAAAGAATATTAAAAAAACGACTTCAGGGTTGGACAATTGAAACTTTTTTTCAGTACAAGCAACTAAAACAGTAATATAAAACAATATAAATAAATTCATTTTATAATATATCATAAAATAAATAAATTTAATGTTTTTTAAACAGATTTATTGGTATTAAATATCATAAAATACCAATATGTAGCTCCAGGGCAGGAAAATTGTATCCTTTTTAATATATTTATTTAATAAGACTCTTTCATTTGTTATTAAAGATATGTTTTCAATTTAAAATATCGTTCCATATATTTTATAATTTTCTTGCTTTCATATAAGAAAGAAGTTGCATCGCTCGGGAGTGTGTTCATATGCGCACGTCACTGCAGAATATATAAGATTCGGCACAACCGAAGAAAGCTCTCTTGACAATCTTTTAAATACCCGCTAAGAAACCCGAAAATTTCAACAACAAAAATCGGGAAATATTTTTAATTCGTTTTGAAAGCAGTCGGGGTTCTCATCACAACTCTACGGTTGGAAGTAGTGGGATGCTTCTCCAAATAATTCTATGATCCCGTCTGTAAGTTTGCATGTGAATGTGTGTATGTGTATAAATATGTATTTATGTATATGTATGTGAGTAAATATGTGACCGTTTACAAATTTGAACAGCTGAAAAGAATGAAACTAACTGGGCAACGTTATAATGAACCTTTATGAACTTAGATTTCCTGTTAGAACCGATCCCAACCGGTAGACTTTAAGAAATCTCAAAAAAAAACTTATTTTGCTTTCTTTTTTAGAACAAAGTGCAACCATTTGTACACTTTTTCACAGAAAATAACAACATTCTATCATTTGAAAATAAAGAATTTATTAGAAATTAATTCAATATTCTTTACGAAAAATAATTTAAATTTCAAAATCCTTTAAACAGCCAAAATTAGAACAAGAAGTGAAAATATGTTACACATTTTCCAGAAATGAAGACGCTTTTAGAAAAAACACGTTTGATAGTAGTTTTTTAGAATAATTTTCAAATGGCTACGACCATCGATGCCACTTAGTAACCACGTCTGTCACTGTAAATCGGGTGAAAATTGGCTAATCCGTTCATGAGCTATCGTGAACCGAAAAATTGGAAAACAGTGATTTTTTTAAACTGCACAATTATATATCTGATCACTAAAATTTATCGATTCTTTTATAGAAATCAAAAGAAGAACGTTCCTAAAATTAATTTTCAAAAACTTCAAAATTATAAATCTGATCAGTTAATGTTCTCGATTCTTTTATGATAATCGAAAACTACTTCAAGCACCACGTATCACGGGGGAAGCGGTTGCGTTACAGGAATGTCCTTAAGGATTAACCTTTTTCCATATTGATTTTTTTCCCAATGGAGTGCCTCTGGACCATACATTGCAACAGTTAATTCTGCTACGCCCTTGAACAAAAGATGCAACCGCACACGTTGCTCGTGAGCAAAAAACGCAACCGTACACGGTTCACCTGTTAGCCTACAGCCAATTACTTATTTTTCATTTGAATTTATTGAATTTAAGAATTATTTCTCTGCATTTATTATAACGATCTTATAAATAACGAGGCAGTCAAGCGGTGTAACTATTATATGTTTTGCTTTAAAATATCGTCCTCGAACAGCCATAAATTTTAAGAAAACAGTCCTTGCAACAAATGACTTCAACTGAAGAAGAGGAAGAATGAGAATGAGAAGAAGAAGAGGAAAATAATGTAAATTTTTTTTGAAGCGCAGTTGGCTTTGCCGACTTTGTTCAACATGTATGACATAAACAACCATCATAAAGTATTCCATAATTGAACTTTCAGTGACTTTAGAACAAAGACGACACCCATGTAATCAGCCACAAGCACACGGACATACTTCACAAAGTACATGGTGAGGCAAACATATACAAACACAAGTACTTATCTGAACACACGATGTGTGTATGTATGTATGCTTGTTGGCATACGAGAGACAGTGAGTGTTTTGTAAAGTACAGCGATGCTGCCTGATAATGATACTCAGGACACTGTGAGGAGAAAATATATTTTATCAACTTTCGTTCCTGCAAACTTTACGAGTACAACAAACATTTACGCAAATAAGGCGTTGTTTGTCAAATGTTGTTGTGCAACCAGAGACATTAACCAGTTACTTAATGTTGGCTTCGTTGCTGACTTGTATGTTGTTTGCAAACCATATTGTGGCATTTAACATATTTAACACGAACAAATCTCGTACATACCACATTATTAAACAGGACTCTCACTAATACAAAGATAACAGAATTATAAAGCAAGAATTGTCCTTAGAAAGTCCGTGTGTTTTTGTTCGCATCTCTATCGAAATATTACGTTTGTCTGCCTGCACTTTAGGCCATATTGTTACAAACAATTCTTGCTTTAATTATGTTACTACATTTTAAGTCCCTTAATCTGACCCCAGTTGGCTTAAGATATTCAAGTTTTTCTGCTTTTGTTGTTTTAGTAATTGTTGGAAATACATTAAAGGCCCACTGGGGAATGTGTGAAAGACATAATTAAGACAAATTTTGCCGTAAAAGTTTATGCTTGAAAATCATAAATCTCAAAAAGGTTTTTAATTGCTTTTTAAAAGGATACAAAACTCAAGTTCACACATCTTTCGGTAGATACTACAGCGTGATTTTTTTAGAGTGTTACAACTTTTAGTTGGCATCACTGCTTTATTTAAGCACCTATTTAACAGCTGATAGTTAATTTTTGTTTAATTTGCTGTGAAATTTCATTATGAATCGACTTACACCAGAGCATCGAGTACAAGTTGCTGTAATTTTTAATCGAAATAATTATTCTATTCGTCAAACTCATCCATTCAAAATTTTATTTTCCGATGAAGCCCTTTTCCAGCGGAGTGAGTACATAAACAATCCACAATCTTTTCCCGCAACACCGTTACATTCACAGAAAATTAGTGTTTGGTGCGCTTTATGGGCTGGCGGAGTCCCATATGCCTTCAACAACGATGATGGTCAGAAATGTTACTGTCAATAGTGGTACGTTCACAGGAATATAATTCGAAATTTGTTCGTACCTCAATTACGTGGCATTAATCTTGCTGAATCCAACTGGACGGAGCCACATGCCACTCAGCGGGCGCTATAATTGTTTTACTCAAACAAACTTTTGATGAAAAACGCATTTTACATAATGGCCCAATTAATTGTCCACCAATATCGTGTGATTTAACCCCATTTAGTTATTATCTTTGGGGTTATGCTAAGACACAATTGAACACCTGGAAACCAACATTCAAAGAGTTATCGGCGAAATACGGTCACAAATGCTGCGAAAAGTTGTTGAAAATTGGTCTTACAGATTGCGCCTTCTATGCACCAGCCGTGGCAGTAAATTCCAGGAATATTTCTTATTTTAATTTCATTATATATATATATATATATATATATATATATTATTTCATATTTAATTTCATATATTTCCTTGTTTTATTACGATTTAAATTTGTGTCACTCTATAAAAAAAACACCCATTAAATACGAAGAGAGAAAAAAACAAAAAATGAAAGCAAAAGTGATTTTCCTAGTTTTCATTTAAAAGAGTTAAACTCTAAAACTTAACTTTTTCTATGTTTGGAGTTGTAACTCCGTTTACTGAATTGCGTATTTTTTAATTAAAATGTTTAATAGTGCGCCATTGATTGTGGGCTATATAATCATTAAGGCTTCGATTTCTTTGGGAATGCTAATGAAAAGTTAGAGGGGTAGTGACCACATGCCCAAACGAATTGCTGAATATTGAAGAATAAAATTTTTATTTTTAGCTGCCGACGTTGTGGCAGATACGACTTTTTATCTTATGATATTAAATGAATAGCTTGAGGAGACTTAATGCTGTGGCTATTCATTATATTTTATAGAACATATAACAAGTGAGAGATGCCCGTCCAATTTTTGGTCACAGTACATTTACTGTCGGTGTCATCGGGCCTTACTTTTACGAAAATGAGATCGGCCAAGCCCCCTTTACCATGATTGTGGCCAGAAATTGAGGATATAGACCTGGACGATATGTGATTTCAACAGGAGGGTGTCACTTGCCACAGAGCCAACATAACTTGCCACTGTTGGCGGTACTTAAAAGAAATAGTGTACGTCAATATTCCAGGACATTGAACACCAGCCTTGTCTCAGAGTCATTGAACATATGGACCAGAGGATAGAATTATTCCACCGCTCCAGTGGCGAGCAGTTGACTGGTAATTTTAATTGTAACAAAAAAAAAATATCGGGGTAATTCTTTAAGAACTTTTTGTTTTATTTACCAGGAACATGGCGGCGCATTATGGTTGGACCACCCTCTATAACAAGCAAACAACTTCTACAGCATTTATTTATGAAAAATGTTCCAACAAAGATTTTTCTCATAAATTTAATCAATTTAATTAATTCGCCGTCATCCATTTTAGAAGTGTAGCCGGAGTACAACACAAAAATGCTTAGAATTAATTGTACGACTTTTGTTGTTAATTCAAATTTATTTCTGCATCAACACACACGAGCAGTGATTGCGGCAAGTGGTTGCTAATTTGAAGTGTGTGTTTGCACAAACATCTGAACAGCACTCAGATCTTATTATCACGTTAGTCTTATTCGTATAAACACATTTGTTGTATGCAGGTAAGACCGCAATGGAGCTAAAGCTGACAACATTTATGTACAATTTGTTTAATTCATGTTGATTTTGTTACACTCCTTTCTATCTTGCGATGGATGTGTGCATTCTCATTTGCTAAATTCTTGGTTGCATGAACGTTTAAAGTACTCTCCACATTGTGTGGTAAAACTGGTAGAGGAGTTTCATTGCAAGTTCACCTTATTTCAACTTAATTTTAATTCATGCTTTTTAACTTCTTTGATTCGTTGGTTACGTTTAATCAAAAATGTTTTTTATTTTAAATAATTACCCGGCAGTTATTTTAAGTTTCAATAAAATACATATATTTTTTATATTAATTTAGTATTAAAGTGAGGCAAGTTGTCGTTAATATAATCCTATAAGTTCAGAAAGTCGCATGTGTTTTCAGTTATTTCTTATAACTCCCACAGTGCAACATGATATTAAAAGCTAAACTCTTATAAAGTGGTGCTTAATTAATGCGCTTAATGAAAACGCACTCAATATGTCAAAATGCCAATTATATCCAACAGTTAAAAGATGCGAAGTTTCTTCAAGATATCAATCGAATTTTTATTTGTCTCAAAAATATTTATTTATGCATAAAAATATTTTAATAAATTACATTAATTGATTTAATTTTTTGGTAACTGCATTAAGTTTTTAAGCTTAGCTTTTATTTTGTTATCATCCGTTGCATTATAGAGAAATTTTATTTATTCGAGAATTCTACCACTGCTACATATCTCTGTAGAGATAAAAAACCTTCAGTCAGCAACGCTGGTTTAATTTGAGTTCATTTTTTCATCTCTTAAGTGTTAGTTACTTTAGTTTGACGTTTTAACATGATTGACGTGTATTAACGACTGAGCAACGCTTTCAAATTATACGAATTCATTTGCAAAATCATGGTCCTGTTCGAAGTACGTATCGCGCACAACGTCTATTTTAGGGTCAAAACGCATTCGTCTATCAGAGCAATTCATTCTATTAACACGTTTGAATCAAATAATAACTCGCAGCTAGTGAGACGTCGGACACAGCGTACGACGCTGTAGAGCGTAGCGTGAAAGAAAGCCCGATTCAATCTATCCGACATCGTGCACAGGAATGGCATTTTGGCACTTTAAGGGAATTCTGTGAGAAATATTGGATCACGCAGGAAAGAGTAGATTCAGCAGCGAGTTTTATTTAGGAATTATGATGGGTGCATCAACAAACAGAACCGCCGTATTTGTAGGGATGATAATCCTCCAGCGAAACTGACTGTTTGGTGCGCTTTAAAGGCTGGTGGAGTCGCTAGCCCATACTTCATTAAAAACGTTGCTGGTCAGAATGTTAATATACAAAATATGATGTGTAGGGGCCTGGGGTTTCAACAAAACTGCCAGGATTCTTTTGGAAACCGCATAGTTTTTCAAAATTCTTTAACTTTAATTATATGCTGATTCTTTTTTCCCAAAATTTTACTAAAAAGTTCCAAGTGAGGGGTTTTAGCTAGTTCCTGTGCGCATTTCACTGGGACTAATGCAGATCATCAGGGATTCTTTATCCAACATTTCTTAGAATAACTAAAGATATTATTTCACACTTCCACTTTAATAAGTGAGAAGTATAAAACAAATATCAAAATCATAACAAGAACTCACTGGTCACCTTTCCTTTTTCGTTCCGCACCCCTGGACCAAGATCGTGCAATTTAATGCCGCTAAACTATTTTCTATGGACGGGATATATGATGTCCACAACATCTCATGAACGGATTATGCGATTGTAACCCGTATTAAGAATTGGTTGGTTTTATGAAATCGATCGGTGAAACTGCTGAAAAGTTATTTCTAAGTGTTTTCTTTTTTTAATATACTTTGATATGTACCGGTTCGAATCGGTTCAAATTTTCATGAACCTCTTTTTTTACCCTGAAGTAAGTTTTTGGTTACATTTCACGGAATATATGTTTTCGTGTACAAATATTTTTCGCTACGATATTGAAAGCCTAAGTTAAGGATTTTTAAGCTAACAATCGTTTATGTGTATACAATGTTAGGGAATTTTCGTGGTAAACATATTGTAAGTTTTTATGAATACGGCTGTTGGTATTTATAAACTAAACGTAAGTGAGAAGAGTCTTATGTGGTAAAATGGTGGTAATTTTAATTGTTAAATTTTTTTTAACAAGAAATAGAAAGATACGGAATATTATATAGGAAAAACATAAATTTCAATACTTTTAATATATTTTACTTATTTATTTTTGTTGTTTTTTAGTCAGCATGACTATGAGAATTTTGTAAAAAAAAATCATTCTTAGCAATGCCATAATCTAAAAGGCACATTTTATATATAGAATTTTTATAAAATTTTATAAAATTTGTTTTGCTGGCGCTCTAAAAACGTGAAGAGAAAACTATTTCCTGCATCACTTTCATTTTTATTAGCTTCACTATATTGTATTATATTGTATTGTATTGTATTAGAGAACGAAATAATGTACAAAAAAATTTAGTGTACACCTTCAGTACAATGTACACTCTCAATACATTGCAGGCATTGACTTTCTTTCGTTGTGTACAACTTCCACTTGTGTATGACTATGCCTGTTCTTGTGTACATCTCGTGTATGTGCTTTTGCGAATAAACACATGAATGGTGAAGGGTTATTTCGCACACACACAAACACATTAATTTTATGAAGATAAAAAACAAATACAATGTTATAATCACCGCAAATGTGTATACGTACATAAAGTGAATTCAACGTTTTCAATGTCTTCAATGCACAGTCCTGTACTCTCATAATGTATTTGTGTATACAGTGTGGCATGTATACATTTTTCAATGTCTTCTTTTTCGATGTCGTTGATGTAAACTTATTTACGCAAAGGATAAAAACGTACACTATTTCGTTCTCTGGTTTGTATTCATTTAACCCTCACTTTATTGTGCTTCAAAGCGTATACTTAATATTATTTATAATATCCCTGATTTGTCACGCTGTACTTGTGCAAGGTTGTTCTTATCTTTTCATAGCATGTAAGTATTTTTACACACTTTTTGAGAAATTAAAATATTAAATAAAGTACTAAGAAACAAGCTTTTTAAAAAAGTCGAGCTAAAAAGTTAAAAATAAATTATAAAATAAGCTTAAAATAATAATGAAGTAAAATATAAGTCTTATTAAGAAAAAATGGGTAGACACTTTGTGTCCTAGTTTTCGTACATCGAGTGTCCGATGTTCGATTTGGTATTTTGGTTCATAATAATTTTAAACTTGTTTTAAAATTTATTTTTAATTCGAGTTTCTGAAAAAGCCTTTTTTAGTTTATTTCTTTAAATTTCATTCATATTTACTTATACCGCCATTAAGGACTCACAACATACAAGTAGTTGGTCGATTGTTAACAAGGACGAATATTTAACTGACTTATTTGATTAAATTAAAGAAAATAACTATTTAATTAAATTGACATATTTTTGCTGCCACCGGATATCACTAAACACATCATAATATAGTTGCAATAACTATGCCATAACCATTCTTTTCTCTCCGTGTAGCAAGTTTAAACTGCTATAAATTTCCTATAATTTTTTTTTTTTTTTGGTTTCCAGTGAAATACTTCAAACTTTATTTAAGCCAAATTCATTTAAAATGACCATTATTATGACACTGATTCCTCCTCTTGTTGTCTCATCTGTTAAATATAGTGGGTATGACAGCAGATATGAGAATACAGCCAAATCTTTACACGAGTATGTGCAGTAGTTTATGTATGTATTTAATCACATACATGTATGCGGTAGTTAAGTCAGTTTCAAGTGCCATTCAATGTTGTATGAATAGTTTCTGTTACATGTCTTCTGTTATTTACTGCAAGTGCTAAACGAGGGCTGGCCAATAAATTTTAGCCGCTGAAAATATTGAAAAATTCCAGAAAAATTTTCACACATATTGATAAATAAAAATCAAAACGCTTTGCTCTAAGCAACTATGAAGCAAAAGAATTTAGAGGTCGGCACATAAGGAAAATAAACCAACGGCAACACAGGGATTTTTGAAGTGTGTTACCAGCGGTATACTTCTCGGATTGTATTTCACAATAAAATCTGTATAAAAAAATTAACAACACATTCAACTACACCACAAATACACATGAGTACTGGGGGAATAGAAATTTCAATCGGTCTCGTATGCAATGATTTGGCCCCTGATTATATAAGTGTAGCGGCTTTCGAAAACCGTTGTTCTGCTCTGCTTTGTGCTTCAGACTATTTATCATTTGTTTTTAAATTTTAAAAAAATTGCCTATTAAGTTAGTTTTAAAATTAAGTAAATTCGTATATACTATAATTTTACATTTTTAAGCTTTTTTCGAAGATGAAAGTGTACCGGCTTTCCAAAACAGCTGTTCTGCTCTGCTGAGTAAGTTAAATATATAAAACTGTTATTGAGTTGGCCTTATGCTTTGGAATATTTATCTTGTCTCTCCGGATTCAAAACACGTTGGCAATGTTAATTGAATTATGGATATTTTACATTGTGTTCAAGGCCACAAAATAGCACAGTGTGTTCTCTGCTGCAGACATCACACACTTAGAAAATTCTTAAATAAAAAAAATATTTCTAGATGTGGCGTCAGCACTGCCGTTTGGCAAATCATATTAAATTCCTGCACATAATTACAAGACACAACGCAAATACAAAATTTTCTAATCGGATGGTTGCGCATCACACACGTCGTTAATGTTGAGATTGTGAAATTAAGTTCCTCATTAATTAAGTTCATATTCTTAGGAATCGAATTCCCTAAAACTTTTGCAACACTTCTCTTACATTTTAATACTGCAAGTTTGTTTGGGTAAAATATTATTGCACAGTGGGATATAAATGAAGAGAAAAGGAGTTGCAATATTAGAGCCGGTTTCAATATAATTTTTGTTGTTAACTATTGAGATGGTGCAGCACCCCACAAAAAGCGGGAAATATGTTCTTGAAACATAAATTTCTTAGAATATCTGAAATAAGTGGAGACAATATTTTATAACAACTCTGAAGGAAAGAAGAGCATAGTTTTCCTACGGACGACACAAAAGCGGAATTCGATATTTTAAAGAAGTTGACCAGAACTTTTTATTATCTTAAAGATGAAATCTGAAGAGTTTGTTTCAATTTTCAAGCCTTTCACATAATTGATAGATCCGCAAATTGACTATCAACCTGCTTTTAATTAAGCCTTCAAGTGCTGTTTCAATTTTTCTATCAAGTAAACAGCTGTTGTATATAAATTTTTATATTTCTTTTTAAAATATATTCTATTACAATTGAAGATAATAAATTTGCTAAAAATTGTGCAATGCAGCAGACATTTTCAACTGCATCCTTGACAACGGCGTCTTTAAAAAAAATATTAACAAAAATGATGTCGCAACATCAATTCAATTTAATTTTGCTAAACTGCAGTTCACACACATCAACTTTACTTGATCATTGTTGTCTAAATTTTTCTTTTGAACCTACTTTTCATACGCTTAAATTTTGTTCCATAAAGTGTCAAGTCTTTGGACTTCAATTTAATTTTTTTTAATGCAAAACTACTGTTCTACAGCCAACTTCAGGCATAATCATTCTTAGGCATTAAACACAATAACGACAGCAGGCTACACGAACACCGACTACAAAAGCCGTTTGACATGGTTATTGACCAAATCAATAACCATGAGTTGTTGCTTGTAGTAGGATTCTCTTTATACGCCAGTGTAGCCGCTTTCATATATTTTATACTCTTAAATAGTGTTCTTGCAATAAAATATATTTAAAGTCAACAATATATGACAAGAAATCATTCATTAGCTTGGAAATAAAGTTTATTATTTCTTTTTGTATAATAAAACTGTATATTTTCAAGTTTACAATAATTCTGTTTATTTATATTATACTGGCAACATTTCAACTACTCATTGTCGCTCACCAAAATAGAAATTAGTTTAATTTTGGCTACAGCTACAACGGTGGTCGGTAGTCGTGTGGCTGTGTCGCCGCTGAAATAGCCATTCCCATTTCAAAGTGTGTATTCTAAATTTGACACATTGTAGCTCGTAGCCTGCTGGCGTTATTGTATTTAATGCCTTAAACTTAATGGTACCGTCATGTTTGTACCTCCTGCTCTTTGTCTTTGCTGCTGTTTCCCAAACGTACATGACTGGAGGAGCCCCAGCTGATGTGTGTGAATCGACACCATGGGGTATGTGTGACCAAAGCGATTCCCTGCATGTACAGCTGCAGGGTCACGTTATAAAAATATTTATATATGGGAAAATATCTGCACTAGATTTTAGGCAAGAGAAGAGTTAATTTTGCAGATTTGCCCTCTCTTAAGGGGACTATTTTTTGGTTTCAATAGGATAATTTTACGTGAAAAAAATATCACATATAAAAAATAGGCATTTACTGAAACTATTCAAACACAGAAGCTGACATATTCTGGATCGAGTGCTGGTGAATGCTAATGAATGCGCCTACCACGGCCTACTTCACTACAATGAGTGAAAGCCTTTATTGATATTCTCGGTTAATTAAATTATGACTTAATTTCAAATTATATTTCCAAGAGTCAATAAAGAAATATTTTGTGACATCCGCTACAAAAAGCAGGCGATATATAGTCTCGCACTAGCTTTCACTCTAACGTCATAAAATTTTAGCAAAATACACACTAAGAAACTTCACATTTCTTTTCTTTTTTTGTTGCCCACTGTGCAATGGATTACAAGGGTGTCGTATCGTAGACATTTGTTTCATTTAATATCCAACACAAAAACTCTTTAATACGAATGTATCTGTAAAGTGTCTTGTATTCGTGCCATAAATGTTTCATTTTTGTGTAGAAATTCTAAAAAGTTGTCATGTTTCTGTAACAGTTTTTCTCGTTGTTGTTGTTGTTTTTTTCCTCATATTTGAAGGAGTCTATATTTTTTGAGAAATGGAATTTTTTTTGCTGTCATATTAACACGACACTATAAATTTTGTTTGTTGTGCTCAAAGATTCAAACATGGTTGCATGTGTAATTTAACGAAAGAAAAAAATAGTTTGAAAATAAAAATAAAACAAACAGCGGAAACTAAAAACAAACTTGAATTAATAAAGTTTTTCTGGGTGTGCGTTTTTAATTTTGCAGAAAATTATATATCACCAGCAATTTATATTTGTATATCTGGGATAGATGCATGAATGGCAAGAAGAAAATAATTACTTTTTTAATATTCACATCAATATTAAAGTGCTTGGATTTGCTGGTAATTCCAAAATATGTAAATTCGTTGTATATGAAACCAGCACAACGTTTCAATTATAAAAAAAAATATATTCTATAAATCCCACTCTTAACAGAATACGAATTTAATGCAAATTAAAAAATATTTTGCAATTCCAGACTTTGAACTTGAGCCTAAATAATAATTCTCAGTTTAATTGTTAATCCCACAAATTCGAATAATAACATGCTCGTCCATGTTTAATTGAATTTTTTTTTCTGTACTTTTAACCAGCGAGCGGATTCACTCATTTATAGTGAGAAATTGAGGGGGATTTACGCGCCCAAAGTGGAAATTTATTATTTATTTAGTTGCTGTTTAAGATATAGGGTTTGACAATACAGGCGAAGATGTTTGATTTCCTAATAATTTTTTTTAAATTTAATTTTTTTGTTTTATTTCTTTTCATGATCTTTTAAAGGAGACTTGAAGAATTTTAAGCGGAGCAGCACTGAATTGAACAGCGCACTCAAATCTTTGAATTTTATTTCACACCGCAGCTGTATTCGCAATATAATTGTCTGCGATGTATCCCATTCAGGACATGTGCTATGGAAATTTCAAGTGCTCTTCAAAAGCGATAGTTACACCCACCGAAAGATACTGTGCGGTGCAGTGGGTCTTCGGACAGGATGATGAGCATAAATGAACCAAATTAAATCAAGCTGATGACGGTAAGAAGAGCATTCTTGAGCTTCTTGGGAATTTGAACCGATTCGAACCGGTAAATTCCAAAATATCACAAAAGTAAAACTTAGAAAAAAGTATTTTTTAAAGTGTTTTCAATTGATTCACCTATCGTTACCTTAAGCTGATCAGCTTCCAAAATTTAAAAATCACGGCGATTACTGTAAACTAACTCCGAATCGGTTCACGTGTTCGTGAGATGGCGTGAATGAAACAATATTGTTTTTTTTTTTTTTGTGGAAAACTCCCAAATTACATGTCTGATCAGTAATGTTCTGGATCCTTCTATAGTAATTGAAAAATGCATTAATCATCGCTGATATCGTGGGAATCGGTTCATTTGAATATTAAAATAATAGTGTTTTAGCTCGAAGGGCTCAGAAGTACAGAGTAGCACAAAAACCAGGTACCGATAACTTGGTGGTTTATCCAAATCAGTGGGAATATCAACAATTAAACCAATTTTATATAAAATAATAAATTAAATTTTAATAATATTTATTAAAATAATTTAATAAATAGAAAATGAAAATTATTTATTTTTAAATTAATTTTCTAGTTCCTGTTTAAACTACCAATTTTTAGGCTGTTACTCCACGTATATGAGGTCTGTTCAAAATATAAGTTAAATTCTCCATTTCCTCAAAATATATTCGTTCAGCAGTTTCCTTCAGATGTAACAGCACTGGCAACGTTTTTTTTTTAATCCCCGAAATATTTCAGATGTGCAATTTTTGGTAAGTCCTTAAACTCTCTCAGCAAATTCCGTATTTATCTTCTCAATCATCACAAAGCGGCTTTCAATCATGGGGCCTGCAATTTTAGAAACGGAAAAATGGAGCAGGGTACCAAATCTGGTGACTGAAGCAGGATTATATTTTTGTTTTTGCTCAAAAGATTGTGGTCAAAATTTTGCAGTTTAGCAACGAGGCCACAATCTTTATAGAAAATTGTCTGGCATGAAGCAACCCACCTGTCCATATAATCACTGAATTGTCTTACAGTGTTTGGTGATTCTCCACAACAATTTTCCTCACTTTCTCTACATTTCAATCGGTTAATAATGTTCTGGGAAGCCTAGGAAGAAGTTGTCTCTCACGTTTCCTCGGTCATCTTTGAAAAATATTACGTACTCAGTGCCTCATTTCTGTAACTGAAGTGAGAAATTCTCGCTTCGAAAAAATCGCTGCCACTCTGTGAAACACAGGTTGAGTCAGAATATATTTCTGAAGCTATTCACAATTTTGTTAGATTTTTATAATAATTATTACATTATTCTATGGACAGCCATAATTATTAAGTTTTTCGATGCGAGAATTTCTCACATCAGTTACAGAAACGAGGCACAGAATACAATCAGCGTACAAAACTATCGAATTTTGCAGCGCAACTAATCACTTAATTTCATTTTTCATACAAGATTCCATAACAATTCTTTCGTCTAAATTTTAAACAGCAGAAGAATCACTAAACGTTTTTAATATCTCTCCTAAAAAAAAATTTTTTTTGAGACGACTGTACCAACATTATGAAGTGTTTCATAATCGAATTTGAGCAGCCAGCGATATTTAAAAATTGAACTGTTTTTTAACAACCCCGTATTTTTTAATTTTAAAAACTAAAATATCAAAAGTTCCATTATTTTATTTATTTTGAAACTACTCAAACAAAATCGTTTGGCTAGAATTACACTCAAGCGTTACTACTACCACGATTGCAGTTTCCTTTTAATTTATTTACTAAATTTCATTTCAAAATGAAAAGGGAAAAACTGAAAAGCAATTTTAATATCTCTAATATTTACTGTCGAAATAATTCCATTTTAAAAAGGTGCATTAAAATTTTAATAAATTTTTGCAAAAGTAAATTTGTCAACTACGAAACATTTTAATTTTGAACGTTCATTCCTGTAGCACAATTAAGCTAAAAGCAGCAACATTGTCACAGCAGATAAAATGAAAAGGACATTATAAGAAGAACAAGAAGAAAGACAATGTATAATATCCGGCACAGTGCAACAACGCGTTGCAATAAAATTTTATTAAAATTAATCATATATAAAGCATCTACAGAGTTGTTTAATATCAATGAATTTTATTTAATCATTCTTCGCAGAGAGTAGAAGAGTTCTTGAACAGCATTTCTATTTTCGAGGAAGAGTTTTCAAGTTCCTACCAACAATGAAGATTTGTTTAATGTGCAGACTTGCTAAATATAAGGTGGAAACTAACAGCAGAAAATTCACAAATCCAAAACTGTATTTGGGATATTGACCCTGCGTGGTATTTAGTCATATTGTTTTAAAATTATTCTATAATTTTGTGAAGAAAAATGCATGTTTGTATTGAGGAATTTTTGTTTTAGTTTACACGTGCTTTTTAGTCACTCAGCCAGATTTAAACTTTTTTAGGATTAAACAAAATCGTTCGGAATTTAAAGAACGTAAAACAGAATGAATCAGAAATACGGTTGGAATTTGTGACGGTCCTGCAATTAAAAATCTGAACATCTCCATAATAATCAATTATTAATATTTAAAATAAACATTAATAAAAGGCAAAGTTCTAAACAAATGCTTTTTAAGACATACGTTTTTTTTAATTTATCGTGTTAAAACCACCAAAAAAAAGCTTAAAGAACAAGAAGAAGTAATTTTTTTATTGTTTATTTATTTACATTTCTGATTAAAATTAAACAAGAGAAGCATTTTTCAGTTATCTATGGTTTGACACGAAAAAGTGCCTGAATATTGGCTACTAGGCTTTTATGGGACTAAAATATGCAACATTAACCCTGGATGACTACTCGTTATTTATTTACATTAAGGTTACTCTTCGCTGAATCGGCGAACAATTTTTGAAACTACAAATAAAAAACTGTTTGTAGTCGAAACACAATGAAAATTATAACACAAAAACTTATTTTGCTCTCTTAAAAATAAATACGCATTTGAGCAAATATGAAAAAGTTATATGATAAAGAGTAAATGAGCTGGATATATTTGTCGAACAGTAACCATCCAGGGTTAATAAATTTCATAAAATTCCCTCAAGATCACAAATGTTTGTAACAGTCCACATATTTTACGATATTCTTGATATCACGAAAAATCAGTAGTTATTCTCCTTAACACGTTTTTCTTTAAGTGTTTCTTTGTTATCCTTGAAATCCTTAACAATAGTTTTGCTTAAAGGTGCTGTTGACTGAAGTAGTTAACACAATACTACGTTACCAAAAACTCCCAGTTCGAGTCCCCACTCAGTCATGAATATGGTATCGAGTTTTTCTGAATTGAATTAGTGCAGGATTGTATTAATTATCGTCGGCATGTCTCTGTGACGGAGGCGTGGCATTGGTCGTGGAACATTTCCTACAGCGATTAACTAAAAAAGCAGAATACAGCGCCCTCCTTGGTGGATCCCAGTAGCGAAAATATTCATCAACGAGGGAAAACATTAAAAAATAACTGCAACAAAAAATTCTTTATCTTCTTAACCGTCTTCATCACTATTCCCTACTTCCCCGTCTCCAGTGCAGTGCACAGGATATGTAGGAGTCATCCCCTGAGTACTGGTCCAAGTCAACAAAAGTTCAGACGGAGAATTTTGGCGTAAAAGACAACTTGAGGTGTTGAAAACATTAAAACAAATTAAAAATGCACTTAAGCTAAAATTGCTTGAGTTGTATTACAAAAACGGTGCTTGACACCACTTTGATTTTTTGACCCGCGATACAGATCATCATAAATAATAGATATTTGCAATAACAAGCAAATTTAAAGGACATATTTCTCAAGCTTTTTTGGCGATAGTGGCTCAAATAACAACAACAACTTATTTACACGACGATGCAGAAATAACAGGATTGAATCCTTTTTGTTTATATCTGAGGAATCGCACTGTACCGAAGGAAGTGGATATTAAGAGGAGAGATCAAGAGAGAATTTTGCCTCGTAGCTGAAAATGTTTGCCAAAATTCTCTCATGACTTAAACAGTAATTTTCATATTTTCGAAAATAATTGCCAACGAAAACCACTAAAAAAAAATGTTAATAATTCTTCAATTTTATTTGAAATTAAATAACGACTGAAACAAACAAAAACTATTTTTCACTGTGCAGAAGTAACAAAAAAGGAGATATAAACTTTTAATAATTTGCAAAATTTTTATTCGTTCTCGTTTTAAAATTACTTTTTTATGCAAAATCTGTTGATATTGAATTCGACAAACAAGCATTTTTTTGGTCAGAGAATAAAAAGTGTGTCCTCATTTAAAAACCAAATGAATATGAAGAAATTGTCCTTGTAACTGAACAAAACGAAAACTCGTGTAAAATTTTCTGTTCTTTTTTTTCTGCCGAAAAGTGAAAACCAAGACACACACAAAAAAAGGGAATGCAAATTACTTACACTGTATGGTTGATTGGCCTTGACTACGAGGGTTGTCAATTGGAAATCGATATAGTGTTAATTCAGCAATTTAAAGAGGAAACAATATTCAAATAAAACAAAATGATTGTAACAAAAATTAAGATTAAATTACTAAACTTGTTATTTTATATTTTCAGATTATTTGCTTGTCCACTCCTGATTTTTATTAATATAATATGCCTTTCTCGTGCACCTTATATTCAAATATTTTATGCAAAATGTTGTTTCATTCCCTGCTTTTTCTTCTCCCATCATGGGCCGTTCTCGCATAAATTACCTTCAGTACAAAACAATTTTTTTTCATTTTTTTTTTTGGAAAACTGAAAATACAGAAAACTAACAAAAATAGTCAACACCATAGACACTAGAGCTGCCATTTATGGCAGTAACAGTTGTATTAAAAGATGTAGTTGAAAATAGAATCCCAATTATATGCATTGCAACCGCACAGTTACGCACACACACACATACGCGCCCATGATCGTACAAAATTAGAATTTCCACAAGCTCACAACAATACACATGGATTTTCAAAGACAAAAATACTTTTAGCTGGAAACTAGGAAAAGAGAAAAAAAAGAAATTTCCAACGCCAATAACAGCGACTGAATGTGCAGCAGCAAAATATATTAACAACATGCGAGTGGGAGACAACTTGTGTTAGCCAACACAGAATGTTTAGGATTTGGAAGAAGGACAAATATTTACTATATTCGAAGCTATGAAAAGGGAAATTATGACAGGAAATTAAAAGTACGAAATAAACGCCATCGTTGTCACAGTCAGAATCTAATTCCTTTACACCACGTTTGCATATATTCATGGGAATTGAAACGTTCATACGCATAAATGCCAGTTGTTTGCTGCTACACTTCCGCATTTTTTTTTTCTTTTCTAAAACAAAAAACTAATTTGAAGTGTGTCAAGTTAAGATGCGCTCGCAGACTCCAAAATAAGGAAGGAGAAAAACGATGGAGTAAATTACCTGCATCATAATTTCAATGAATGCACTTTCATGTATATATTTGAAGAATTCACAACTTCATAATCCAGAGCAACAATTTCTCAATTTAAAAGTCATTAAGTCTGGGTAAAATACCGCTTTATAAACATTCAAGAGTTTTCCGGAAAATTCTAATCTTGAAAATGCATGAAAATTTCTAATATTTTATTGCAAACTAGCTCACACTAAAGACAATTTGAAAACAAGTGCGGCGTACTACTGCACATTTTCGGAAAGTTATTTAATACTCGAAAAAGCAATAACGCAAAAGAAAAAGTAGGGCGACAAGAGGACGTGGCTGCACCGGGACCGAGTAACAATCGGACTTTTTGCTAATTAGTAAACACAAGACTATGATGCCTTAGATCCCAAGTTCAACTCAAAGAATGACTGCGAATGCGACATCGACTCAGATCAAGACACAGCGACAGCAAGCAGAGTTACAGAGCGGCAGAAAAACAAAGCGAAGGAAAGATAGAGAGACAGAGCTAAAGCAAAACAGAGTGACAAGTGGATGGAGCGAAAGCGAGACAGAGCGAAAGCGAGACAGAGCGAAAGCGAGACAGAGCGAAAGCGAGACAGACCGAAAACGAGACAGACCGAAAGCGAGATAGAGCGAAAGCCAGACAGAGCGAAAGCGAGACAGAGCGAAAGCGAGACAGAGCGAAAGCGAGACAGAGCGAAAGCGAGACAGAGCGAAAGCGAGACAGAGCGAAAGCGAGACAGAGCGAAAGCGAGACAGAGCGAAAGCGAGACAGAGCGAAAGCGAGACAGAGCGAAAGCGAGACAGAGCGAAAGCGAGACAGAGCGAAAGCGAGACAGAGCGAAAGCGAGACAGAGCGAAAGCGAGACAGAGCGAAAGCGAGACAGAGCGAAAGCGAGACAGAGCGAAAGCGAGACAGAGCGAAAGCGAGACAGAGCGAAAGCGAGACAGAGCGAAAGCGAGACAGAGCGAAAGCGAGACAGAGCGAAAGCGAGACAGAGCGAAAGCGAGACAGAGCAAAAGCAAGACAGAGCGAAAGCGAGACAGAGCGAAAGCGAGACAGAGCGAAAGCGAGACAGAGCGAAAGCGCGACAGAGCGAAAGCGAGACAGAGCGAAAGCGAGACAGAGCGAAAGCGAGACAGAGCGAAAGCGAGACAGAGCGAAAGCGAGACAGAGCGAAAGCGAGACAGAGCGAAAGCCAGACAGAGCGAAAGCGAGACAGAGCGAAAGCGAGACAGAGCGAAAGCGAGACAGAGCGAAAGTGAGGCAAAGCGAAAGCGAGACACTAGATAAAGCGAATGCGAGGCAGAACCACAGCAATAGAGACGAGACAGAGCGACAGCGAGACAAATAGATAGAAATAAAGAGAAACAGAGCGACAACTACATAAAACGAAAGCGATACAAAGCAACAAGTAGATAGAGCTTAAGCGAAACAGAGCGACAGCGAGATGGAGCAAAAGAGAGATAGAGAGACAAATAGATAGCGATAGCGAGAAGTGGGGATAGCGAGACGTAGGTACAGCGGTACAGCGAACGGCAGAGAAAAGCGACAGCGAGGTAAAAAAAAAAACAGCGCGATATAGCGACAGGGGTCAGAGTAGAACAGAGTGACAGCGGAGCACAAAGATAGCGGAAAAGAGCATACAGAGATACAGATGAAACAGAGCACTAGCGAATAGTACGACGAGACATCACGATAGAACGACAGCGAGAAAGCAGGACACAGCGACAGCGAGACTGGTCGAGAAAGAGGCAGACACGAAACGACAGTGGTGCTGAGAGACAACGGGACAGAGCGATAGTAGCGCAGAGTGACGGTAACGCAGAGCGACAAAGACGCAGAGCGACAACGATACAGGACAACAGCGACACAAAGCAACAGTGCCACAGAGTGACAGAGCTAGATAGCAATTAGATGTTAGGACATCACAGCGGATGAAAATATTAGATTAACGTCATCCGAACAATACAAGAAATACGTTTCCTGCTATTAAGGAAAGAAATCATAGTGACGAGCGAAACAGGCAGGTACGCCTCGGACTCAATTTGTTTTGTAGGAATACCAGGAGTTTAAAACATTAAATTTCCATCCATCATTCACGAATTTATCAATCAAAAAGTCTGTTTGAGTAAATTTCTTTCTCCCACACTAGAGATTTCCATGGTGTCAAGGCATTAGAATTAACAACAGGCCCTGATGTTTTATTAATTAAACCCATTTTAATTGTTTTCTGACCCTGAAACTTACAATACCGCCTCATTGCTTAAGTTATCTTTATTTAATAGTATGACAGTTAAACCATTTTTGTTTTATTTCTATTCGCATGTGTTTTTATTTCACTACGTGCTCCCTCATATTTAAATAGGAAAACGCGGGGCTCACACTTGCATGAAGAATGCCACATGCATACTTGTATGAGACCATAAGTTCATCTGCATGTTAAGGCAACTGTGTGTGTGTGTGTGGGTGTGTGTGGTATGCAAACAGTGGTTAATGATACCTTCCACTTAATATGTGAACACTTTTGTTAGCTTAACGCTCTCGACACCTACACTATTGCGTTTTATTCCTTTAATATTCTTAGAATTGCCTTGTACTAAAAGCCATTTAGACAACAACAATTACCTCAAAACATATGGGTATTAATTAAATATAATTCCACTATTTTTAAATCGGGGTTATTATAAATTAGTCGTGTTGTATGTTACAGCAAGAATATTTCGTTTAAGAACAATTCCAGTTGTAGCATATAAAATATGAATTCAATTTTATTAACCCCAAATTTATGGAACTGAAACATTAAAAAAGCGGCAAAAGCTTGTATGATCTGTGTATTTTATTTCTATTCCGAAAATTCACAAACATGTAGTTTATAAATTATATTTTGTCTTAAGGATGTAAATTTTTATATTTAATTTGATCTTGATGGGCTAATCATTCGATAAATGTTTTTATTCGATATATAATTGGTAAATATTCGCAAGCACAAAGAAAAGTCAACATCAGTTTCATATATTCAACTTACACAGCAGAGCGGAGCAGTTGTTTTCGAAGGCCACTACATCTGTGGCGTGAGAACTTATGTGTATTTGTGTTCTTCACCACTTTTTATACGGCCCAGTTGAATGCAATAAAAGTTCCTTTTTGTACCAATTTAATTATAAAAAACTAAGGAAATCGGTTGACCCTAAAGGCCATCCCTGTAATTTCCCTTTAACTTTAACCGCAAAGTTATCGCAACCTCGCCTTGTTCAAAGGCGGAAAACACGATAAGTTTGATACATCTGTTGCCAAACGGATACTTGGTCTCCGGCTGACGGCAGGATTAAATAATTGACTTTGACGCCGGGTGTATAACAAAAAGGCTTTAGTTATTATTTATTTTGAATTATTTCAAAAGTGATTTGCGCAATTAGAGCTTTAATTTTTTATTTTTTTTTTGTTATATTTATTTCAGATGGCCACCCCATAAAATATACTGTAAATGACTTATTATATTTCATTTCCTTGTGATTGTACTGAACAAATTTTTATCCACAAATTCGACGTATTTAGCGAAATTCGTCCTTCGTCGTTGGTCTCAGTTGAGTTCGTAGGAATAAAACGATGAATTTCTGTTCAAATCCACGCCCTAATTAAGTCTAGTTCTTTGTAAACATTTAACATTTCCATTGATGTTGTTGTTGTCATAAGTACCGAATTGTTGTGACAACTGTCTACATTAGATGGGTGCCACATAACGAAAAATATTCTACATGACAAAAGTTCACGCTTTTGTATTTGATAGCGATGCCAGAAAATCGCATTATGCCTACGAAAGCTTGAGCAACACGTAAAGCTTATGTGACCCGTATGGGCATTTGCGTGATGCCCACAATCAGCTGATATATTAACTGCATTTGTTAGTAGAGTGCAGGTAAGTTCAACACAACCTACGATATGACTTTTTAGCTTGTTTTTTATTGTTACTATTTTATTTGGCTTTTTAAAGTGGTATTAAAAGCATTTTGTTGTTCAGGACAGAAGCGACTTTGTATTCATAGAAGAACTACATAAATTGCTGTTATTAAATGAAGTTCAACTGTTTTAAAAATTTAAAATGGTTGTTGTATGTTGTGGTCTGATATCTGAGACTGCAAATCGGTGGTGTTTTTTTATTGAAGTTTTTAGCTTTTCTGCTCTTCATGCTGTACATAACTAATTCCCACTTGTATTTCCAGAGTTTATTCAAACAATTCTATGAAGTTTTGAACTTTAATTTGAATTTGTACTCTGGCATATAAATAAACCATGAGTTCACTAAAAGTAACAAACAGTTTTATAAAGTGGGACAATATCTCAAGAAGATAAAATGTTTCTTGCGAAAATTTTAACAGGCAACACACGATAGAACATTAAGTGGAGCACGGTAACTTTTTTTATTAATGTTCATTCGCATGTAGTCAGGTTTCTAAGCATCGTTCGTTAATAATAAGTTCAGTTAAAAATATATTATAAAGAGACTAGAATCAAGGCGCTTTATAATTGTGATTTCTTCATTAATCTGGCCTGTAAAAAGAAATTTGAAATTTTTAGCAGGTGGTAGAAATAAAATAGAATTTCAACTCAAGATTTAATAAAAACCTCTACAGGTTCTTAATGTCGCAGTAAACCTGCATTGAGAGTCTTAAGCAAGTTGTTTTTTCTTTGCGTATTTTGTGTCTTTGGAAAAAAGAAAATTTATTAATTTTTTTAGGGAGTTGTCATTTGCAACTCTTCAATTTTATATCTTAGATTTCTACACACAAAATCTTATTCAAAGCGATCCATTTTCTCTTACAACTACAATTAAGAGTTCAAAAAAGCCAGTAAAAATAGAATGAAAATGTAAGAAAATAAAAAGCAGAAGTGATCATGAGTTCTTGTTACGATTTTGATGTTCTTTAAACTTCTGATTTATTTAAATGAAAGATAAAATAACTTTAGCTACTTACTCTATGCAGACAAGAAAACAACAACAAAAATAAATAGGTAAAATATATTAGAAGTATTGAAATTTATGTTTTTCCTATATAATTTTCAACATCTTTTAGTTGCTTGATAAAAAAATTGCACAAGGAAAATTGCGTGTTTTTATAAAACGTACGACTGTTCTCACTTACGTTTCGTTTATAAATATTAACAGTAGTATTCATAAATACCTGCAATATGTTTACAACGAAAATTCCCTAAAATTGTACACATAAACGATTGATGGCTCAAGAATCCTTAACTTAGCCTTTGAACATCGTGGCGAAAAATGATTTTATACGAAAATATTCATTTCATGAAAAGTAAACACAACCTTACTTTAAGGTAAAGAAATGTAATGATATTTATTTTCCTATAAAATTGAGACGATTTGAACCGGTACATTTTAAAATATTTAAAAAGAAAACTTAGAAATAACTTTTAGAATAGTTTTTCAGCAGTTTCACCGATCGATTCCATAAAACCAACCAACTCTAAATAATAAAAAATCAGGCCAATCACCGCAAACCGGGTCAAAATCAATTAATCAGTTCGGGAGATATTGTGTACATCATATATCCTGTCCATAGAAGATAGTTTAGCGGCGTTAAATTGCACGATCTATGACGCCAATCCAGGGGTGCGAAACGAAAAAGAAAAGGTGACCAGTGAGTTCTTGTTGTGACTTTGATATTTGTTTTAGAGTTCTCACTTCTTAAAGTGGAAATTTGAAATAATTATCTCCAATTATTCTAAAAAAATGTTGGGTAAAAGTTTCCTGATGATCTGCATTAGCCCCAGTGAAATGCGCACAGGAACCAGCTAAAACCCCTCAATTTGAATTTTCAAATAAACTGTTGGGGAAAAAGAATCAGCAAATTTAAAATTGAAGAGAGAAAATTAGTTTTTGCAGATAAAGACAAGATATACAAGTCTTCAATCCCATATAGAAAAAAAAGTGGAGACTTCATCATCAACCAAAAGCATCATATTTTTGTGGTACAGTTTCAGTTATCTTCTTGTTCATCAATATTAATAAAATATACAAACTTTGAAAGATATTTTTGTATATATATATGCACAGTATAAATACTATTGTTTAATTCTCAGTATGGAATTTGTAAATTTGATTGAAAGACAACAGCATAATTCTTGTTTAAATTGCAGAAACAGAGAGAGGGGTTAATGTTTGTGCTCTTTTTTATATGAATTTGTGGTTACATTCAGATGTACTCAATCTTTAACTGGTGTTGTCCAATAGGTGTAGAGCTGTAGAATATTTCCGATTACAGCCTGTATTAAGAAATTGAAACTCGTCCATATTTTATATGCATCCACTGCATTAAATATATTTTACGTTTTTGAGCTGCTTATTTGACAAACTTTGTAGGGAAATTTTTTTAATAAAAAGCTTATAAACATGAAGTATTTTCTATGAATTAGAACCATATTGTATTATTTGATTTCACTTTGCATTAATTATTCATAATGTAAAATAATCGATTATATCCAAAAATCGATTAGTTTTTCAAAACTAAATTTTTTACAAGTTGATTTATTTTAAAATGAAAAAACTTGATTCCAAAAGCACAATCCTAATCAGCTGACTAGCATTTTACTAGCATTAACATGCAACGTGTTTAATGTGTCCTAAATTAACACATCGTACCATAATTTTTCTGAACAAGTAATTTTTAATGATTTAACTCGAAACAGAGCCTGAATATTGGCTAATGGGAGTGTAGTGAACTATATTTAGTATTTCCTTTAAAAGAACGCAAGATATTTTAAGAGATTCTCGATGTCGTGGAAAATCGGTTAGTTTTATAGAAATATTTTAGTCTAATAATTATTGGCCTTCGACAACTGTTTTTGGGGGTACAATATGCGCCTAATACTTTTGCTGAACTTCATGTTTTCTCTGACGCCTCAGAGAAAGCATACGCGGGGTTAGTGTATATGAGAATCAAGTCTCTTCACAGATCCAGACTTGTTTACTTTCCAGTAAAACCAAAGTCGCTTCTGTAAAAATGACTTCTCTACCTGTACTTAAAAAATAGGCTTTTTGTTTAGCCGACACAAAATGTAAACAAAATAAAAATTCAAAAGGGCAACAGGCTTAAGCCGAAATTTCTGTTGCTGTATTTCTGTGGTGGTACTTCACAAGATAGAGATACTTCGACAGATAGTCCACATTATTGTAAATAAAGGATTTTCGATAAAAAAAATTTTAGATAAAATAAAGACTTTCGTAGAACATGAAGCTCAAGGTTTTCTGCAGTTTGTGGTTCGATAAAGTTTACTTCTTTGGCAGGACAATGGAACACATCCCAGGCTTATGATACTGTTTTACATTAATTTGAAAGGTTTTTTTTAATTGACATGCTTTTTAAATTGACATGCATATAATTTATATCCAGTATTACTATACCGCCAATAGCGCTCTTTTAAATGTATTAACTGTAATATTTTGTCCTTCAATTTCACTTTGAATTTAGCTTTAAATTACATTTAAATGCAGCTTTAGCTAATATCAAATAAACTTAAGTACAGATTGTACTCACATATTTGTTGGAAATTATTCTCCTTTTGAGACACCCTTTTTGTTATGCAGAGGTAATTATTAACATTTCCATAACCTGCAATAAAAGGAACAGTTGTTAGTCATTTAATTTTCTCGAAATGAAATTTACTTAAGGAATAATAAAAGCAGTAACGGAGTGAAGGAGTTAAATAATATTTTAACTATTTGTTTTTGCTAGTGGGGTACAAGTTTGTTATCATAAAACTTTAATGATTCCAATGCTTCGTTTTAGTTTCACAACTTAAAGTTGTGAGTTTAAGTAAAAATACAAGTCGAAGTAAACTTTTTACGAAAATAAATATTTTATACGAAAATAAAATGGATATTGTTGATAATTGGATCCGGTAAAACAACTGTTGTTCTGTGACTTGTTCATTTGGTTTATTAAAAATGTAAATATATTTTTTGTTTATTAATAATATGTAGTTGGCAATTGGGTTACAAATTTCGTAATATTCCACAATTAATTCCAAATCTTTTCTTGAGAATAACGCCAGAATTGTGTTTACCATTCCTAGAATGTTTTTCATTACCGTCATCTATTAAGAATAAATAAAATTTAGATACGATTTTTAATTTCTGACCGCATAATAATAGTTAAGAAATAACTTTTATTTTCTGATGAATTTATAAAAATCAAAAAAAAACTGTTATTTTGTGATCGAAGAATAAAAGTCAAAAATTAACATTTTTTCTAATGAATAAATGAAAATCAAGAAATAAGTTTTATTTTGTGAGGAACAAATAAAATCAATATACAAATTTTATTGTCCGATCGAAAAGAAAAGTCAAGAAATTAAGTTTTATTTTGCGAAGAATGAATAAGAATCAGGATATAACTTCTATTTTCTGAGACATAAATAACAATAAAAAAACAACACATTTGGAATAAATAAAAATCAATATATAACTTTTATTTTGGGATTGAAGAATAAAAGTCAAGAAATAACTTTTATTTTTATATGAATAAGTAAAAGTAAAAATAAAAACTTTTATATTTTGATGGAATAATAAACACCAAAAGAGAACTTTTATTTTGGGAGGAATAAATAAAAATCAAATTTAACTTTCATTTTCTAATCGAAAAATTCGTTATGAATAAATGAAATTCAGAATATAAATTGTACTTTCTGAGACATAAATAAAAATGATAAAACAACTTTTGTCTTCTGATCAAAAAATAAAAGTCAAGAAATAACTTTTATTGTGCGGGGAATAAATAAAAATCAAAATATAGCATTTGTTTTGTGATCGAAGTATAAAAGTCAAGAAATAACTTTTATTTTCCTATGAATAAACAAAAGTAAAAATAGCGGCTTTTATATTTTGATGGAATAGGAAAAACCAAAAAACAACTTTTATTTTCTGATCGAAGAAAAAGTCAAGAAATAATTTTTATTTTGTGAAGAATGTATAAAATCGAATAATAACTTTTATTTTTTGATAAATAATGATAAATAAATAAAAATCGATTTTTAAATTTTATTTTGAAATAAAAAAATAGGAGTCAAATATAGAAATCAAGAAGTGTCATATGTTTTTTGAGACACAAATAAAAATAAAAAAAAACAACTTATATTTTCTGCTCGAAGAATAAAAGTCAAGAAATTACTTTTATTTTGTGAAGAATAAATAAAAATTAAATAGCTTTTATTTTCTTATGTATTTATTATTTTATTTGTTGATGGAAAAATGCAAGTAAGAAAATAACTTTAATTTTGTGGGGATTAAATAAGAATCTGATAAAAAATATAGGAGTCAAGAAATAACTTTTATTTTCTGATGATAAAATAAAAATCACGAAATATCATTTATCTGAAACGGAAATAAAAATGAAAAATTAACCCTTGTTTTCTGATCGAAAAAGAAAAGTAAAAATATAACTTTTATTTTGCAAAGAATAAACAAAAATCAGTATATAACTTTTATTTTCTGCTCGAAAAATAAAATTCAAGATATAACTTTTACTTTCTTGTAAATAAATATATATAAAAATAATATAACTTTTATTTTTTGATACAAAAAGAAAAGTCAAGAAACAACATATTTTCTGAGGAATAAATTTAAAGCGATATAACTTTTGCTTTCTGATGGAAATATATATCATGATATAACTCTTATTTTTCGAACAATATACATACATATAAGAAATAATTCTTGTATCCTAAGAAAAAAAAAATAAATAACTTTTGCTATATTAATATTTATATAGGCTAATTGTTCTTAGTTAAAATTTCAGAAGGACATGATGATAAATATTCCTTGGCACAAAGGAAAGTCAACATCAGTTTTATTCAACTTACACAGCAGAACAGAACGGCTGTTTTCGAAAGTCGCAACACTTTTATCTTCAGTGCTCATGTGTATTGTGTTTATCACTACTGTTTAGGTGGCTTAGTTGAATGTGATAACAGTTTTCTATTTACACAAATTTTATTGTGAAAAACAATCCGAGAACTGTATCAACCTGATGTTAACACTTGTGTGTTATGATACCTGTGTTACCATTTGATTATTTTCTTCATGTCCCATTTTTTCTGAATTTTTTGTTCCATTATACATTAAGTCAAACTTTTTTGGTTTGAATTTTATGCTTAAATATATGTGAACGTTTTTTTTCAAATTTTCATTGGTAGCTCAAGCCAAAGCTCAAATTGTATTTGATTTTTATTTTAATGAACATTTTATTTTTGCTATATTAATATTTATATAGGCTAATTGTTCTTAGCTAAAATCTCAGAAGGACATGATGATAAATGTTCCTTGGCACAAAGGAAAGTCAACATCAGTTATTTATATAAATAACTTTTATTTTCTAAGCGATAAATAAAACGTAGCAAATAATAATTAAAATTGTATGTTTAAAATAAAATTCATAATCGCTAGACGCCCTAATAAATACATACGATTTCGATTGTTAAAATTTACTGGTTTCCAAAAAATCAAATTGAAAACGGCGTATTCAACATCACGTACAACAACAAATAGAAAGAAACACTAGTTCTGCATTCAAAAATAAACGGCCGTTTTATTTAAATATGAAATATTTATAATCACAGCACTTTTATTTTATTAATTGTACAACTACAAAATGTGATGACTGCCTCTTTGGATTTCAGGTGACGAAATGGCCTCCTGCAAAGAACAAGTCACACTAAATTAAATACCTCTCGAGCTACACTATAATTAATTACCGTTTAAGTATTTTAATATCTCTCTCTTTCAATTTCCTGTTCAGTATTGTTGTTGTTGGGTTATTAACGCTTCTCAATTGATGCATGCACGTGCATGTATGTAACTATCTGAGCTTAATTATTTACACGTACCATTTATGTTTGTTAACATGTTGTCGCACACAAATTATAGACAAAAATTGGGTATTATTGGTTAAAACGTTCATGCCAACAGCATGTGATATCCCATCGGACGAACTTGTTGTGATTTTTTTTTCTCTCTCTCTTGTGTGCACCGTATTTAGAAAATGAAAATCCGTCCTTAAGAAATAATCAGCAAAATATCCGACTTTCGTGAAACAAGCGCAATAGAAGTCTTTGCCTCAACTCACCAGTCTCTTTGGAAAGATTTTCACAATAAATGTGCTACTCATATGTCCAGAATTACTGAAGTCTTTTTATTACGGCATACGAGGTCTGTTGGAAAAATAGAGTGAATTTTCAAGCGTTATAATGGCACCCCCGTTTTGTAATTATGCTCCCAGTTTTAGCTATTCAATTTCTTTTCGTAGATCATAAAAGTTAAAATATTTTCCGTTGACCACAAAAATTGTTTGGAAGAATTTGCATCAAAGTTTGTGTGGGTTGGATTAGGTTGAAGAGACAGCCAATAGTCCGTGGCGGATTATACGTAGGCCGCAGTGCCAATATTACATGATGGCCTATAAGAGTTTATGGGATATATCCCAAATTTAAAAATATTAAATATTTATTTCGAAAATGTTTGGTCTAAGAAAAATTAAACAAAAAATTCAGAAAAAAGGATTGTAAGAAAATAATCAAACGGCAATACAGGGAATTAGCAAAGTGTGTTATTATCGGTTTAATGTAATTCTCGTATACTTTTTCATAATTAAATTGGTAGAAATTGAATGTGTGTGAAGATAAAAATGCCGTGTTAATTATGTTTCACATAACAGTTCACGTCGTGACCTATTTAACTCACAGTTAAATATATTTTTAAGTGCCATCACTGACATGTTTAATTTTACTTTGTATATATTTTTTCAATCATCTTCGATAGATTTTAGCGGCTTTCAAAAAAAATCTTGCCTTGTCACCCGTATAAATTATTTATAAAAATATTAAATAAAAATATGGACACATTCCTCTTTGTTCGATCGAAATCCGCATTGAAATTGTTTTGAAATTTCGATCGATATCGGATGTAGTAATTTGGCCCCTGATGATAAGAGTGTAGCGGCTTTCGAAAACAGATATTCTGTTGTGCTGTGTATCTATATATTTAAGAACTGATGTTGACTTTCCCTTGTGCTTTGAATTATTTATCATGTCTTTCTAAATAGAAAACATTTTTCGAAAAATTTGCCCTCTCATAATTAAAAATTAATTATTTAAATTTTGAGGAGTCAAGGAACCTTTTTTCCTCAGTTTATTTTTTTAGTCTCTGATCTGTAAAATTTTATACGTTTAGTAAGGTTCCAGAACTAAAAAACCGTCTTCTGACTTGACTAAAACTGGATCGTCATCTTCCTGTGAAGCTTTACACATTGTCTTACTGCTATTTGCCCCAGAGAATTTTTGTATGGCAGATTTCTGCCCATCTCTGATATATTAATCTATACTTTAGATATAGATTCTATAGTTTATTATTTTAGTGCGTTTTTTGAGCACATGGAGTGATTTAGCGTTTCCTGCAGTGATGTTTGTCATTAATGAATGCAATTAAGTAGCCAAGACCACTTGAATTGTTCGCAGCAGCATTCGGTGATTGTACTCTCATTCAGAAATATGACTTGTACAATTTTTTCGAAGAAGATCGAAAGTATGTGAATGACAATGCTCGCCAGGGCACACCAACAATCGCTGTAAAACATGAAAAGCGAATTGTTGTGGAGAATCGTCTATTCACTATTAAAGAAGTTCCTGACAATGTCCACAGAGTAGTTAGTTGGCTTATGCCATGTAAGATTATCGAAAGTTTGGAACCTCGTGTGAAGCACATGGAACTAAAAACAACATCGCAATCCCGCCTCAGCCGGCATATTCTCCAGACTGTGCCATCAAGATTTTGGGAAGTTTAGAAGACTTTACTTAAGAAGCCATCGCATGAATCGTAATCATACCTCAGCCGGCATATTCACCAGATTTGGACACCTTCTCCTTTCTCTGGTTACAGCCAGATGGAAAACCATCGTTAAAAGACGCCGTTTTGCAATGATTGAGTTGAGGAGATAAAAACTCGTTGCATAAAGGCCAAAACTACATCGAAATCACGACTCAGCCGGTATATTCAGCAGATTTGGAGTCTTCAAAGTAGAGTTTTGAAACGATTTAAGAGGTAAAATACTAAGTACAAGTACTTTGAGTTGCAAAAAATAGAAGTTGATAAATAAATACATATAATTTGAGACAGTTAAATATTTACCCTATTATTTAAACAGACCTCGCACATGCCTTTTTATTTTCGCATGTATACACACACAAAACTACAGTATCTGTTTCTATCAGGCTGATGCCATCAACAAGAAACATTTAGGACTATTTTGCATGCATTATTTTGTCGCTATCTATTTTCATGTTCGTGCATGCATGTGTGTGTGTGTGTGTTTGTGTGTGCCTATATGAGAGCATTTAATCCACTACACTATACCATTTAGAGGTCTAAGAAACCAAAACAACAAACAAGAAATGTGTAACGACAAACAAATTCCGACAAACCAAAATAAAGAACATAAGCCAACTTAACAGAAGAGGACTAGTACCAGCAAAGACTTTCGCCGCATACACACGATTACACACGATTACACCACTACAAATGCATTAAGTGTAACGTTCTGCTAGATCATGGACATTAGCACGTATTTATTTGGGTTTTACTGTCAACATCAAAACTGTTTTAAAGCCAAATAGATACCAGCCCAACAAGAAAGGAAGAGCTCCACCAGGTCGTTTGTTAGAATGAATATGCATTTTCCTGTAAAACTATAACATTTTTATTTTTTTTTTTTTCGGTGTCAGTATGCCAACTTTATAACACAAACCCATACACGTTCATATATCAGGTGCGATAGTTTTAGTTTTACCATGGCTAAAACAAAAACTTTTAAAGTAACATGCAGCCAATGAGGCAAAAAACTATTCGGGACAACAGTCTTGCATACAAAATATAAACAATTGTTGTGTGTGTGTGTGTACGCGTAAGTGTATGCATGTGCTAAATACTTTCATACTTTCGTACATCCATGCCTACATGAATGTCTAGTTTTTAGAATTAGTTTTTCTTACTTCAGATTTGTGTGTCATCGTCAAGTTTGTCTTGATATTTTGATGTTGAGTTTGATGTGACTATTTTCAATGTAATTATTTGCGATTACTGCTGCTTTAGGTTATGAAATAATAAGCACTTTCTTTCTTTTAAACATTTAAAAATAAAGATTTAGTAGCACTTTCGACAGCGCTATACACGGTTCTTATCTGACTCAAATCATTGCAAAGTCGCTTTTGCATGCAGGACACGATCTGGGCGGAAGCAACAAATCTCCAGTTATCGCGGTGTGATATGAAACGTGTAGAGGAATAGTATTTGATAGATAGAATAATTGTCATTATTCTGTACATAATAATGACTAGCAACTTAATATATCAATTTTTTTTAAAGATAATGAAAGACCGGCATTCTTCTGTTAACTGACGAAGACAACGGGTCTGTTCGTTAATGCATCACAGCTGTGCATCATGTGAAAAAGCTTTTCTCGACAACGCTGTTGGCTGAAGTAGTGAGCATAAGACTACAATGCCTCAGAGCCCAAGTTCAACTCCGGCACTTAGTCATGAAAATGGTGTCGAACTTTTCTGATCTGAATAAGCGCAGGATTGTCTTAATTGCTGTCGACTTGTGCCAATTAAGAATGCGTAGCACTGGTTGCTGCATTTTACCATCAGCGATAAACGCCATCACGTCTTAAAGAACAGAATACATCACCTTTTTTCGTCGGTACCTGTAGCATCTGTCATCTAAATACTATCCCTTCCCCTCTTGTTCAGGCAGAACTCACTGCATATGTAGGGGTGATTCCATGAGTGCTAATCCAAAACAAACAAACAATTTTCGGACTACGTATTTGCTGGGATGGCATCTACTTCCGTGACCCATTTAAAGGCATTTATATTTGTCATTTGCAGCACAGCGATTTATTTACGAACAGGCCTAACGTATGCATGTCTTATTCTAAAGAATCAGATGTGGAGTCAAGGGAAAAAGAATTTATAAATTATAATTTCAAATACAAAAGAAAACTACTGTTTTAAACCGAGACCGTAACGGTTATAATTTAAGCACATTTTAATAACTATTTCTTGAGTTTTATTTTATGATAAGAAGATAGAAATTACTTTCCAATTTATTTCCCAAAATATGAGAGTTATTTCTTGATTTTTGTTTATTTATCTGAAAATAACAAATAGTTTTTTTGATTTCAATTTATTAAACTAAAAATTTATAAAAATATAAAATATATTTCTCAATTTTATTTTATTGATCAGATGATAAAAGTTATTCCTTGATATTTATTTATACCGCAGAAAATAAAAATTATTTCTGAACTTTAATTTATTTTTTTGAATTTTGTTGCTTAAAATTAAATATATAAAACGTATTTCTTGTTTCTTAATTTTTACTTTTTTATCAAAAATAAAAGTTATTTCTGGATTTTTTTATTTATCAGCAAATAAAAGTTATTCCTTGGTTCTTGTTTATTCATCAAGATATAAAAGTTATTTCTCAATTTTTGTCTATTTATCAAAAAAAATAAAAATAAAAAGCAAAAGTGATCAGTGAGTTCTTGTTATGACTTTGATATTTGTTTTAGACTTCTCACTTATTAAAGTGGAATTTCGAAATAAATATCTTTAGTTATTCTAAGAAATGCTGGGTAAAGGTTCCCTGATGATCTCCATTAGCCCCAGTAAAATGCGCACTCTAAAACCCCTCAATTGAATTTTTTAATAAGATTTTGGGAAAAACAGAATCAGTACAAAATTAAAATCAAAGAGTAAAAATAAAAATTATTTCATGCTTCTTATTTATTAATCAGCAAATAAAAGTTATTTTTTGATTTGTATTTATTTATTTGAAAATAAGAAATAGTTTTTTGATTTCAATTTTTAAAATTAAATATATAAAATTTATTTCTTAATTTTAATTTATTGATCAGAAAATAAAAGTTATTTGATTTTGACTTATACCGAAGAAAGTAAAAAGTATTTTTTGATTTTTATTTATTTCTCACCAAATAAAAATAATTTTTTATTTTTACTTTTTTATCACAAAATTAAAGTTATTTCGTCCGTTTCCTTGTCTGAAAGTTAGAGTTATATCATAATTATTATTAAGTTATCGGCAAATAGAATTTATGTCTTAATTTTATTTATTTATCAGCAAATAAAAGTTAGTTTTTGATTTTTATTTTTTTATCAAAGATTAAAAGTTGTTTCTTCATTTTTATTTAAACAGCAAAAAATAAAAGTTATTTCTGGATTTTTATTTATCAGCAAATAATAGTTATTTTTAGATTTTTACTTTTTTATTAAGAAATAAAAGTTATTTCTTGATTTTCGTTTATTTATGAGCAAATAAAATTTACGTCTTGATTTTTATTCATTTACTAGAAAATAAAAGTTATTTCTTGATTTCTATTTATTTCTTAGGAAATAAAAGTGATTCCATGATTATTAGTTATTCATCAGGACAAAAACAATTTATATCTGATTTTTTTGTCATTATTCTTTTAATTTGTTGAATTTATTTTAACTAAAAATATATAAGAATATGAAATAAAAACGGTTGACCCTGAACTTCCAGCTAATTTTAACTCCAAAGCTGCTGTGACCTGGAGTTTGTGCTATTCTATGCATTTGACGTCTTTCAGAACACTAACTGATCGGATATATCGGAGTTTTTGAAATAGAAGAGTTATTCTTAAAAAAAACATTGAAAATGCTTTTTTATATTATTTTTAAATATCTTTAAATCTATCGGTTCATTTTAACAGGGACGTTCTTCTGTCGATTACTTTTAAAGATAACTTGAACTGATCAGATAGACAATTTCGATATTTTCCAAAATAAATAAATTTTTTCGAATTCTTTCGATCACGCTATCTCTCAAACCAGATTAACCGATTTCCATCCGATTTGCGGTGATCGACTTGGTTTAAACATTTAAAGAGCTGGATACTTTGTGTAATCGATCGCTATAGCAGCTGAAAAATTATTCTAAAAAAATCATCTTCAAAAACGTGTTTTTCTAAGAATTTTTGCGATATCTTGAAATCTACTGGTTCAAGTTCAAGAATGCTGTTCAGAACGCCACTATTTAGAACACATACTTACACACAAGGATACATAAAGCCATAGTGAGGGTTTTCGGTATTAGTCAAGGAAGCTTCCTGGGTCATCAAAACGTGGAGATCTAATGAGAACTAATTATTTTTTTACGGAGTAGAAAAAATATTTTTAAAATTTTAAATTTTCCCTAGAGGGAATTTAACTATAATTAAATTTTCACAATACTCAAGCACGCTTGAATGGTTGTCTTTCTACTTGGCGAAATTGTTAGTTCAATTGCCAATTGCAAATTTTTACGTGTCTTCCCATAAAACATTGACAATATTGTGTTTAATATAGAACAGCCAATTTATTTATTTAATGTAAATTTTAATAATCTTGATAACTTCTGGTATATTTCAAATAACATTTCGTGAGATCGCATTTAATGAACTTCCTTGATTAAACTATAAAAATAAAGGCAAATAAACTGTAGCAACTCCGATTTGGTCTTAAGAATATGATGAAACATTTACAATTAATAAAGACACCTTCCAAAGTATATCATTCAACAACCTGAAAATAAAAGATGTTCTTCAGCAACAAACGCAAACGTGCAAAAGTGGAGAAAATGCAACAATTTAACAAATATTTTCAGCGTACACTCTCCGTTCTTAACAACGACACAATAAGAAAGAAGATAAAAATACTGGCGAAAACATCAGAACCTTATTTTCATGCACTCGTATCTGTTACATCTTCGACTAACATTTGCTACCGTCATGAATAAAGCGACTGTCATGCATAATGACGTACAAAATGTTGCAGTGGAAGAAATAAACTATTGCTGATGGAGCATAATTTAAAAAAATTAAATTAGTTGTTTCGTGCATTAAATAGCGTTTCATATCTACGAGCGTTTTATGTGCATGACAACTTAAATGAAATTTATGTAACTGATAACAAGACTAACAGACTGAAGGTTCTGTTTCAGTGCAGATCGGGACAGGGGAATGCCCAGTTTTCCCAGACATAACTTTTGCAGGCAACCCATGGAACTTGCTTGTCCCAATCCAATCACTGATACAACAGAGCAACGGAAGTACATGTAAGAAATTTAAAAGGAGTAGGGTCATTGGCATAGTCTGGTAGAAGGAAATCGGGCGGAAGGGCGTCCAGCTTCCCCAACAGAACCAAAGAGAATAAAATGTCAAATATCAATATTGCCTTTGTTTTTGAGAATTCGCTAGTAAGTCAATAACTCATGAATCGGGTTCTGGCATGCCCCGTAGACGATATGCCTTCCAGATGAGTAAAAAAGTGATGATCACCCAGCAACCAAGACACCATAAGTTCGCACGATTGAGCACGATTGTGCACGCATGCGGTATCGTAGAGCGATCTTCTTGGCTTCTTCAATGGGGGCTGGCTGGTTGTGTGACCAGATATAAGTTGAGGTCTTCTTCGGAAGTCCGCTAAGTGGCTGTTTCTGCGTGAAATGTCGTGTATGGTCTGATATTGGACTTGGCCTAATGACGGAAATCAGTACAACCGTTAGTAGAAATTTTAATGCTGCGTTGCAAGATGAATATATGCTATGAAAGTGTTACTGTGAGGGACAGTGTAGCTCTCGTTTGCCTTTTTAGGCATTTGCCTTCCTATTTATTCGTCAGTTACTGGCGGCATAGTGCGAGATAGGACCAAGCAGCATTGAGAGACGTGCCTGTCCTTCTATTAGTGGCTATAATTATTTCCAAAGTATTTGTGGCATTGTGCAGTACCGTCGTAACTAAATGCTTTTGGTATCGGTGATGTTGGCTTATATTGAGCTTCCTCAGAGTTCGGACTATATGAATTGATATAGATGGGATTTCATTATATGAGTTCCAGATAAATCCAAAGGCACCGCAAGGCTCAGTTCTATCCCCATCTCTTTTTTTATATTCACAAATGTTCGTCAATATCAAATTTGAAGTTATAACTATTCTTTCGTGAATGATGACAGCAGCATTATTTAAACTTTCTAATTCACCATCTGGACAAACTGGAAGATGGTTGACACCAAAAACGATGTAATGAATGAGCTACTTTTGAGAAATCTCCAAATGAGGCGTCCGCTTTTGGTGGATAGCGCTGTCCCATCTGAATTTTTGGGTAGTATAAATATTGAACAATCAGATGCTAAATGTAATGTTGAATGAACCGAGCCCACTTTTCATGTCTCAAACGAAGCATTCAAGTGCCTAAATTTTTAGGGCATCGCTAAAGACATACATTCGACCCAAATTGGAATGCAACATCTTGTATATGCAGCTGCTTCAAGGTCTACTTAGACATTAGGTGCGTTTCGCTCTTTTTCCCACTTTTGCAATGGGAGGAGGTCTAGTAGTATTGCGAAAGTTTTGTTCTTAAGCCGATTCCTCTCCCAAGCTAAGCGCCCTTCAGTAAGAAGGTATCGATTTGTGGTAGAGCTATTAGTAAAGCTCCTACGTGTTAGAGGCTGTTCACCCCTCCCCCATTAACAGTTCGCAATAAAACAAAAAAGAACTAGAAACAGTACCTTCTTTCCTTCCCAATGTGACATACAATCCCTAGAAGAGAAGAGAGAGAGAGAGAGAGAAAAATAGACATAAAAAGAGAGCCAACTTGTTCTTTAACCGATCCATTCACATGTGCAATAAAGTTGTGAAGAAGGTTTTCGCCATCACATTCAACTTGTTTAAGCCCAAATCGAATAGTCTCTCTATCCTCCCTCCCACGATCAGTTCTCCTAATGCAGGCATAATGAATGCATGGCATATTCAGGGATCATCAATCAAGTGCTGACCGAGGACAAGAAAACGCTGTTTTTGCCGTTGGCTGAAAAAAGTGAACACCAAACTACGATGCCTTTAGGACCGTGTTCGACTCCGCATTCAGTCATGAATATGTTGTCAAAATTTTGTGCTCTGCATTAATGCAGGATCGTGTTGGCCTGTCTCAATGACGGAGGCGTAGCACTAGTCACTAAACAATATCGAAATATTCTCCGGCGAAGTAAAAAAAAATTGCTACAACAACATTTTCTATCTGTTTTCATCAGACTTTATAACACCATCCCCTTCTTTCCTAAAAACTATGCATTGCCAGTGTAGGGATCATCTCCTGAGTACAGTTTCAAGGCAAAAATAACAACAAAAATATTTGATTCAAATAGGCAAATATCTTGAATTTTAATTTAATAATTTATTAACAAGTTGTTTACAGGTTGTATGAAAATTAAATGTGCTCATGACGACGCATTTAAGCTCGTTCTCTTGTTATTTATATAACCTTTCCAACTTGAAATTTATGTCTTCTGTTTTAAAAGTCTTCAGGCACGCACATGATGTGGAGAACTTTTGCAATATAACTAGTTCAGGTCTACTGCTGCTCAGTTGGCATTAATAATTACAAAATGTGGATTAAGTGAATCCACAACAATATTTAAATTTATTTGGATTTAAATTTTATAAAGTTTTTTTTTCAAATAACTTGGGTGACAACAGAACTTTTTTGGATGTTTATAAAAAATTTTAATTCAGAACACAGACACTTACATATTTCCTAAAGTTAATATCATCAATATATCAAATATTTGTTAAACTGCATTTTGAAGTTATTAAATCTAAATTAAATTTCAAGTCTCATAACGCAAAATGCAAAGTTGCGTTAAAACTGCTAACATTTTAAGAACATCCATGAAATTAATAACCCAAACGCGTATTTCAATTACACGGGATTTACGTTTTCACTGCAAGTTTGATAAACGTTTACGACACATCCTCGTACGAGTATGACGTTGTGCTGTTAATAAAATAAGATTAATCATAAACGATAAAATGTGAGGAGTGGTAATAAAAAGCCGGTTATGCATGTTGATTAAAACAGCATCGGAATACGCACTGCAAGAATGTGTAGGGAAATTTTTACAAAGTTTTATATGCACTAACAAGTCGTGCATGAACGTGCATGCCTGCATGTTGGCAGGAACATCGTTATGAGGTGTGTTCCAAAACAAACGGGAGTTTGCAACATTTTTTGATGTCTTTAAAAGGGTTATTAATTTTATATAATTAATATTGGGAGACCAGGTATTTCACATACAAAATGTCAGTACAGAACTGCGATTCGGAGATTAGTGGGACGCCACTGGCTTTTTGTAAAGCCAGACAATATTGTTCAATGAACAACTAAAACTTTGGGGGGGGGGGGGGGGGGTTCGAAGTTTGTCGTAGTCGTGGCCATACTAGTTGATTGGTAAACATGAGAGCTGATATCGAAGAAAATGTTTCTTTACTCTGTACCTGTCAGGACATCAATACTTTTAAGCAAGCAAATATTTGGTGACTTAAAAATGGCCTGCTGATGTACCTCAAGTAGTACTAATCTTCGAATCCGAGATCCGGTTGTGGGTGGGCTAACGAGAAGATCAGTATAATTTTTTTTTTTTTTTTGGCTTGGACCAGCATTCAGAGAATGACCCCCATATATGCAGTGCATTTTTCCAGTATTCCAGAACTATAAAGGAGGGGATAGCGTTAAGAGGACAGATGAAGACAGATTAGAAGATACGAGAGTGTTTACTTTTTACTTCGCCGATTAATTTTCGACTTCAGGTACCGACGAAGGAGGATGCTGTATTCCGCTCTTTAATACATGACGGTGTTAATTGCTGTCGGTAATGTTCTGCGGCCAGTACTAGGTCTTGATAATAGAGACAAGACGACAACAGAAAAATTCAATATCGAATCCACGACTGAGGGCGGAGTCAAGATCGAGATCTAAGACATGGAATTTTCAAAACTATACATTAAGAGCTAAAAGTAAAATGTAATTCCATTACAAATATATTTAAATTTCACGGCTTATCAAACACCTGTTAATTTCAGATCTCACCTTTCATATCAAAAATTTCTTAAGCATAAAAGTTTTAATGGCAGCAAGAGCTGTTATTTCTTCAAATCAAATTTTCGTAGATCCGAATACAAAAACAAATACAAGGTAAGAAATTATGTACAAATAACTCTGGCATAAAAACTTTTTCGCCATTTACATGTACAAGAAAATATTTCCGAACACTTTAATAGCACTACCCCTGTACATTTATGAAGAGTACTGCGTATGTAGCACGTAGCGAAACAACAGACACATTATGGATACATATCATGTAGTTAAGCTGCATGGTTGCGACAACAAAAGGCTTCGCAGTACATGAGCACATGTCACATGCAGTCATCATTGTCTCACTTATAACTACATGCAATATTTTGTGTTCTTATACGCGAGTATTTACAACCGCGCACATATTCTGTTGCTGTATAACGATAATGATAAATTTCGTATGAAAATTATTCGGAAGTAGCATAAATGTCGCTGATGTTGCGTAAAGCGCAATCACACATGCAAGTATTTAATGGCAACTTCAAACGAACAAAAAAAAAATAAAAATAAACTGTTGAAAGGGATACTTGAATGCACGCATCAGCATTCAAATATTGTGACTCATAAGCAGAGTTTCCTTTAAGCCGAAAATATAAAACGGACTGGATAAGTGGCAACCGCAATATGACAATATGAATGCATTTTGCTATTATTGCTAACAGCACACACACACACACACACACACACACACACACATACACACTACTTATTTTAAAACCACGTTAATGCTTTTATATTCTATAAATTATAGAGTAACATAAACATGATGCCACATAAATAAGTTGTTATTTTAAACTCAATGAGTGACATGTATTATTCGAGAATGTGGGATGCCCCAGGTGTGTTCTTTTCTAAATTAAAGTGCTTCATTTTTTTTTTGTATTTTTAAATCAAACATATATCGTCAACACTCTAAATAAATTGTTTTTAGATTCAAACAATTGTTAGTTGTTGTTGTCCTTTATTTCTCTTACAACTACAATTAGAGTCGGAAAAAAACCAACCAATTGTAGATTGAAAAGAATCAGCACATAATTGAAATTAAAAAGTTTTAAAAAACGACAAAAAATATGTACTAATTTAAAACATTATAATATTCACCCGTATTGTATATGACACCATCGACGTCATATCAAGATGACGGCAAAAAAGGGTCACTCATATGTACGGTGACCATCCGTTCTGTATTATACAGAACAGTTCTGTATTTCAGAGCCGTGTTCTGTATAAATTATTGATCTGCGAAAAACGCTAAAATGTTCTGTATCTCATTTACTGTTCTGTATTTGTTCTGTATTTTCATGCCTGAAAGTGATATTCAAAATATTAAAAATTGTTCAACTATCAAAGCGAATTGAGGCGTGACTATGAATTTTGATTTGCACTTTCACGTGTAAATGCTGTTTTAATAAATATGTATGTGTATCAAGGCGAATAATAAATTTGCCATGATGTGTATTGTATACTTGCCGCCGCCAACAAAAACAAAAGAACATTCATCGAGTAATTTTTCAGAAAAAAGTAATCATGTCCCGCAGACGAAAGCGCGTTTTTAATGATGAACTACAACAGCAATATAGTTTTATTAAAAAAACTGATATTGATAGCAAGGTACGATGTTCTAAGTGCATGACAACTTTCAGCATTGCTAATGGAGGCAAACTTGATATCCAACAGCACTTACGAACAAATAAACACAAGGATTCCGACATCGCTGCCGCTTCTAGCAAAATTCTATCCTGCTATTTTGGGTCTAAGGATTTTAACGACAGCAAAAGGAAAATTTGCATATCAGAAGGAACATGGGCTAAGATTTCATAATTGTTATTATGAAATCTTATCCCTGTTCTGTACTTTGGTTTCAAAAATATGGTCACCGTACTCATATGTCAATCGTATTTAAACTTTAATTTCAAATAATCTGCTTTCAAATAACGCTATTATTGGTCTTTATTATATCAAAAATATATTTGCTTGTTTTATTATGATTTAAACTTGTATGACTCTATAAAGAACACCCGTAACAATATTTGAAATATTTTTATAAACCTTTTTTTATAAGAAATTTTTTGAAATCCTTTTAGCTACACTACATATACCTATTGCAAATCTATATATAAAATTATTGATAGAAATATAAAAAACATTGGAAAAAAATAGAACTATATAGAATAGAATAATAGAATAGAATATTTGCTGCCCAATAGATTTTTAATCAAAAATGTCTTTTTCAAGAAATCAGTATTCAGCTGGTTCTGAATGTACTCCCTCGATATCTTTTTATGCAAAAAAGGCCTTGAGTTTATATTTATGGAAAATACAGTTGCACATTTTAAGCCGATTGTGACACACTACGATGAAACAAGCGGATGTATTTAGGAATATCTGAGTGAATCATACTGGAAAAATATTAAAAATATGAATTAAATAATAATTTCGTGCTTAAGGCTTATTTTCATAAGAAATTATTTATCTTTTATTTATGTCGATATTTCGATATCCTCTGGATATCTTCTTCAGAAGCCTTAAGCTCGAAATCATTATTTAAAATATATAAAAAATCAAAGGCTAAAAAATTAGAACAATATATTTAAATATATCAAAATCGATATTCTTTTTTAACTTCCCTCTACGAAAATTAAAAATTTTTGAAAATCGGGAAGTTTTTGGTCCTATCCCGTTTTGAAAATATGGAGTTCTCATCAGATCTCGACATTTTGAGGTCCGGGAAGCTTTCCTGACTAATTTTAAGAACCTGTCACTATGTCTGTAAGTATGTGTGCGTGTGTGTGTGTAAGTATGTACCTCGCTTGAGCGATTTCAATCACACTGATGGCGTTCTAAAGCGTTCTACCGAGCTTAGATTTCCTGTGAATTTGAACCGATTAGAAAGTTAGAAAAAAAAAACATTTTTTTAAATTGTTTATTTTAAATGTTTTATTTTTTCATTAAAATTGCTTAAGCAATTCACAATTGAAAACTAACCAATTTAATAACCTCTCATTAGACTTTTGAGCTCAAGCACCTCAAAGTCGTAGAGCTGTGGATAAAATTAGCGGGAAGTTGCAGGGATGGCCTTTAGGGACAAATGTTTTCCAAATTTTTTCATTGACTATTCACAGCCAAAATTTCTTGTCACACTGTTTAATTATGTAAGCATGGAGGCATGTGTAAGCAGCATTATAATGCACACTATTCTACGGTTACAGTGGTTATGAATTAGTGCTGGAAAAAGCGAGTCCATGTTTACAATATTTTGAAATATAAACCAAAATACGTGTACCAGCACTTAAAATTTTATATGTAATTACAAAATGTTACACTCACTGTGCAGCATATTTAGGCTGGTGAACAATTGATTGTCCTTGTGTCGTACCAGGAATTATGCTTTGACTTGCAGGCAGCAGAATTGCAGCCACAATACAGTCAACATGTTGCGATGTGTTGTTATTGATTTAATATAATTTTGGCTGCATGCTACCGCATAGTAGTGTAACCTTCTCAACTAAAACTACCGTAGGACACCTTCTAGGACAGTTCTAGACCAGGTTGTACGTAGTCCAGTTTGTGGAAGTAATATTGTGCAGCTGATGTTAATCTACTTTGCCAGCAGGTGTGCTAAAGTCTGGTAGTTCTGAATATGGGTGCCAGTCTTTCAATGAGTTGCTTTAACAAACAAAACATAAACACACCCATACATATGCACGTCCAATCTCGAGAGAAATATATTCCGAAAATCTTTAGCACAAGGCTCAATGCACTCCAATCCGTATAACAATTCCAGTTTCAAGTACTTTTTAATATTTGCAACTTGCAGCAGTATTTTTGAAATTTTTTCCTACTTTTGTGTATGTATTGAAGTTGGCGTTGTGCTCTGCTGTACTTATAAATATTTAAGACCGTATTATGACAGCACATATTTATGAAAATATACTATAGAAAAGTACATGGATATTTTCGAATACGTTGCGTGTTAGTAAATAGCGTATAAAAACAAAACATTTGCAATAGCAAACGATTATGTAGATGCGGAGTTTAGTTGAAGAATTATTTTAAAAAAGTAACCGTAAATAGTTTAAGAATTACTCCCTATTTCTAGTTTAAGAATCTTAAGAGTTTTTATATTTTTGGCAAAATTAATCACTGACTAGTGCAGTCTGCATCATTTAAATAATTAATTAAAATATTGAGTTACCGAACCCACGATCTTCGGCTTCGTAGTCAACTGTTCTGATTGCTGTAGCTAATCTAATAAATTTATTTTTTGTCTAAAGCAAATTTGTAGGCCCATTGTTTTTAATATCAGCTGGAGCAAATTAAGGCATACGATATCGATCGAAATTTGCATAAAAATTGCGATCGATATAGAATGCGTTGATTCGGGTCCTGATCATGCATATTGGCAAAGTTTTGAAATTCAACTTTCGCTTTAACCGAGTTTTCTTTTCGGTTTTATTTCATCGATAATTTTTCTTCTGTTATTTCGGTTTATATGAACTGCCTGTCCGTCGATGTCGCAAACTATCGTTCGATCGAATAAATAACAATTCTTCAAATTTTTTCTTTACTCGATTGAACAAAAACTTGCGGGGGCTTGCGAATCAGCAGTAAATTTTTTGCCAATTTTTTTTTTAATAACATAAAAATTCTTGTCTAGTTATTTATAATAAAAGAAGAATACAAGCGAAAATAGTTATTCTATTTACAAAAACAAGTGATTTATTTTAAAAACTCCGAGTTTTCATTTCGGAGCGGTTAGAGTTCTCGAACTTTTTTTAGTAATCGAAAGCAAGATCAATAGAGAATAGTTATAAGAGAACAGAGGAAGACTGAATAGAAAATAGAGAAGTTTTTGTTGCAGCTGTTTTTACTTTTTACTTCGCCGGTGAAAAAAGTGCAGACTTGAGCTCTGGACTTAAGACACTGTAGTCGTGTCCAATGGAACGCATAACAAGCGAAACCGATTATTTATCTCGAAAACAGACATTCAAACGGTTACACGGTGCCATAATAATTTTCTATTAATATTTTTGTGGTTTAAAATACACCAGTGACTTTATTGCCGATACTTGTATCCCAGTTATAGAAAAATATATACGGTACGCATATTAATCAGTTCCAAAAAATCAATTTTCTGTGTTGTTTAACCTCCAAAACGACACAAGTGCCAAAAAGTCAGCTTATCACGTGTTTTTTTCATTCCCTATTTTTAATATAAAATCAATATCCTCATTTCCTAGAGGGTATTTTAAGAAAACGTGTCAACCATTAACTTAGAAAATATATTAAACTTTTAAAGAACTTTTAATGTTACCCGCGGCACATGTGTGGCTGTTATGAGGGTCATAAAATGTGTGTAAGTCTGTAAGTTTAATGCATGTTTTAACTATTTTAACTGTTACACAAGTACGAGTACATGACAATGCAACTGTTTATGATTTCTTTTAACGGCTACAAGTATTTGAATAGTTTAACAATATTTTTCTTCTTTTTCTCTCCCCCAGCCAAAACAGCCAAAATGTATTTGTGGTGCAGTTTGCATGTGTGCAACATTTAAGTGTTCTTGTGTGTCAATGACAATATTTCTGTTTATTATTGCTCTCTTATAAAGTTGTAGCTGCAAAACATATTCACTATTAATAATGCATTTGTGGAATATTTGCAGTACCGATTATGTATTATGAGTGTTTAATCTCCAAATACTTTGTTTTTTTTTGGATCATGCTTGAATACGAACTTTGTTTTGGCAAAGATAAAAAATTAACAAAATTTTAATTATGTGTTAATAAATGCACGCTTTGCGATATTTTTCGGAGAGATATATTTGTAATCCTGCTTATGGATTTTGGTGCTGTTAGCAGTCAGAATATGTTAATAATTCTTATGGTCTTATGGTCCTTAAGCTATACAAAAAGTATTGAATTTGTTTTTGCAAAAGTTATTTAGCCAGCGTATGAATAACTAGTGGATAGAAAAACATTATCCAGTAGAATATTGCCTGGTATTAAGTACGTTTGTTAACAGTCTTCCCATGTTATTAGGCAAGCTGAGAAATGAATCAGCGGTGATGGAGACTAGTTCAAAGTTTGCGAGTTATTTAGCATTAGTTCTAATTAAAATGAGTGACTCCTATTGTTTAACTACAATTTGCGACTTTCTACCTGAACCTCATATATTTCCAACACAATGGGTCAAAAATTACCCAATTTTAATAACAAACATCTTGGGTCATTTCCGAGCCCACTTAAAATTGAAATTTAGCAGCTGAAACACGTATTCACTTAATTTGTATTCTCTACAATATATCTAAGTTTTATTAATATGCGATAGTTTGCATCGCTATACTTCCCTTGCAAGTCCCACCACAAATTCAAATGCACAGACAAAGATAAGGGCGCTGTGCTACAAAAGCATTTTGTACTTGCGAAGGACCGGGTAAGTAAGGAAAAGCATCCAAAATTAATTTCATTTATAAAAATATTTCTATAACTTTTTGGAAATCGTGAATTATATTTTGTTTTATTTTAAAATTGATCATTTATATAATTATAAGTGGGATTCATAATTGTTTGGAAAGTTCGTATGGGGTTTAATTACAACACAATAGTGTCACCCGGTACACACCCGGTATGCATTTTTCACAAGTCCATTTTGATTTTAAATCATTTTAGTTTTTATATTTATTATTTTGACAAAAATAATTTATAATATTGTTTTTCAAACAAAGGAAAAATATTGAAAGAATACCTTCGGTATTCTTCTTCAGGAAAAATATTGAAAAATATCTAGTTTTGAAAAGGGTTAAATGTTTACTGAACATTTAACCCCTTTCAAAACCAGACGACTTTACTCAATATTTTTCCTGAAGAAGAATACCGAAGGTGTTCAAAATATCGAAATAATAAAATATTTACAAATATAACGAGATAAAACATAACAAGAGTTTTATTTTCGAGTCTTAGACCTAGAGCCTGAAGAATAACTATAAGAAGAATTTAAGTATTTTTAATAAATACAATTGTTTTTACTGTATTTTTTTACTAAACACTTTTATATTATTATTTGTTCTATAATTTAACAATAATTTAACTTATATAATTATATTTATTACATAATTTAATAATAATTGAATTTATTATATAATTTAATAATAATTTGATTTATATATTTTGAATATACTAATTAATAATTTCAATCGAAAAATATTTGTTTTTGTAATCGATTACAAGTCTAACTGAAAAGAGTCCAAAAAACAATCAGAAATACGACTAAGAACCGACTCACAAATTATGCGAAAACTATTAGAAATAGGACTGAAAAATGGGTCGAAAAATGGGTCGAAAAAGACTAGCAAATAATTAGAAATGTGAGTAATAAATGGGTCGAAACTTATCAAAAAAGCGGGCAATAAAAGACTCCTCAAAGAGAGTCGCGGGTAGGGTACCATTTTCTCCCGAGAAAACAATCATTGACGATCAGCAAATGAGTTCATATATGCCTATTTAATTCGCGCAGAGGAATCATAAATGACGCGAATATCGGGAGTCATAAATGACCTTTTATGTATGTGAGGGAGACTGTTTGATATTTCCCGTATGATAAAGTGTTGGTCAAGACATAAGCAAAAAGAAAAATTTTGAAATGCGCATAGGAACTAGCTAAAACCCCTCAATTGATTACTTTGAATTTTTTTAAATAACTTTTGGGACAAAAGAATCAGCACGAAAATAAATTTAATTTGAGTTTTTTTCTCTTGAAGAAGTCATAATTTCAAAATTTTTAATAACTAATCTCTTTTGCAATAACTATAATTAATTATTAAAAAATTTATTAACATAGAATATGTCTACTTTTCTCTTATAGACGTGCCATATGAAGAGACCTGAAAACAAAAATTCATGCTGGAATAGGTTGCTATTTTATTCTATGTGATTAATATAGTTAATTTAATACATATATTTGTGTTATATTGTCTCATTTTCATTATTTAGGACAGGACCTCTGGCGATAACTAAATGTAGTGGCTTTTACTAATCACAAGGTTTCTTTTAGCTAATTCAAACCATTTCTTTCTACATTAGCGTCAAGTTTGAACGCTTGGGAGCGCTACCTTAAAGGTATCCATGTAACGCCAAATTCAAACACTTGGTGACATCACGCTAAGTTTCTTACACTTAAAGCTCACAGTAGAGCTTTTGCCATAAGTTTATTTGCTCGTGATAAAAGTACTGTTATATACAATTTGAAATTTAAAATAAAATATATCAATTATTTCAAAAATTATAAAATTTTTTTATTCCGTTAATTTTTATGCTTCACCTATTAAGGTGTAAAAATTTATATAACACTTTTGCATTTTATGTGACGATATGTACATATATGATATAGGTATATATTCTTTAGGCGTAATTCCTACCAAATTTTCATAATCTTTTATAATCACACTAAAACTAATTTGAATTCTGAATACATGAACTTATCCAATAGACATGTTTTTTTAAATTTGTTTTTCAAAATTTTGTAGGTACAATATAATTTGGTATTATATGATTGAAATAAATAGACTATACATATATAACTTGAAGTATTACCTTTGATATTGAATTTAGCTTCAGTCGTCTTTAATTTATCACTTGCACAGTTTTTATATAAATATATTCAATTTATTAGAACAAATTTTCTTTCCAAAGAGGCCATAATTTGTGGAATTTTCCATCTTTAATATATAATATTCTGATTGCGATAATAATTGCAGATGCACTATTACTATTTCCTTTGTTATTCACTACCATAGATAATCAAATATTATATATTTTTTATTTTAATTTTTCTTTTAAACTTATTGAATTTACTTCTACAACGTGCACTATTTTTATAACTGCTAAGCAAGAAAACAGAGTAAATAAAATGCAGCACAAAAACGTCGCTGCACTTAACGGCCATGTCAAACCAACGGTGGCTGCGTTGTCCGCAGTCCTAATTTACAGTATGGAATTTTCACACACTTTTATTACCACCAATAACTAAAATAATTGCTCTGCTATTGTTTAATATGAATTAATTAGCAATTATTAACAGAAATTTAAGATTTTGCAATAATTTTTCTTATTTCTTTAATTATTTTACTTGAAGTTAACACAAATAGGTCCGCACAGTTGAAAAATTTAAAGAAACTGTAAGTAAAAGAAGAGAGAAGAAGCATTAATAACAAAATAGAGTTTGGCGTTGCCAGCATAGCATGGCAAAGAGTTTATATATGTAATTATTTCAATGTTTAGTGATGGATTTTGATCCAAAAGGGCACTTTGCAAGAAAATTTACAATACTTTTCCAAAATACATTGTTCGTATGTATATTTGAAACAAAGTTTACAATAAATTTGTGAAAATTTATAACCAAAATATTTGTCAGTGTAAAAGGGATCCTTAAAATCGTGGATCTGCCCCAAAGATTTCTGGCAGCACTGATATACGGAAAAAGTAAACAAGAAATACGAATGAGTAGAAAAGCGTGCAGGGATAAAATAGTACAACTTACATTAATAATTATTAATAATTACCTATTACAGCCACAACAAATTTAAACAAATATCCCAACAACGTCAGAGAAATTAATTTCACTGTAGGCAAAGAAAGAAAAGGCAAGCGAAAAAATGGATTATGATGTAAGTTATGAAATTCATATGTTGTAAAAGTATGCACCTACGTGTACTAATAAAACATTAACAAATACGAATACGTCTCTACTCACAGCCCGTCCCGACTGTTGTGCCAGCAGAACCTTTGGATGTTGATGCCGATACTGAAGCCCTTCGCGCTGCTATGAAGGGATTCGGTACCGATGAGCAAGCCATAATTGATATTCTAACCGCTCGATCTAATGCCCAGCGTCAGTTAATTAAAGAGAACTTTTTGCGAGAGTATGGTCGTGATTTAATAGAAGATTTAAAGAGCGAACTTGGAGGTAAATTTGAGGATGTCATTATAGCTCTTATGCTAACTCCTGTGGAATACCTATGCAAACAATTGCACAAATCTATGGCGGGCATAGGTACCAACGAAAGTACTCTTGTTGAAATTTTATGCGCTAAATCGAATGAGGAAATGTCTGAAATAGTTGCCTGTTATGAAAACATGTACGATCGGCCGCTAGCTGAACACATGTGCAGCGAAACATCGGGTCATTTTAGACGACTTTTAACCTTAATAGTGACTGGAGTGCGTGATCCAGCTGGAACTATTGACCCGGAGAAGGCTGTGGAACAAGCTGCTGCCTTATACAATGCTGGTGAAGCCAAACTAGGCACCGATGAAGAAGTTTTCAATCGCATAATGGCACATGCCAGCTTTGCTCAATTACGCTTAATATTCGAAGAATACAAGAAAGTATCGGGTCAAACTATTGAACAGGCTATTAAACATGAGATGAGTGGAGAGTTACACGAAGCTATGATGGCCATCGGTAGGTTTACAAATAAACGTCAGGTCTTTTACATACAATAATTAATTTTTTCAGTTGAATGTGTCCAATCGCCGCCGGCCTTTTTTGCCAACCGTCTTTTCAGAGCCATGGATGGAATGGGAACAGATGATACTACCTTAATACGCATCATAGTATCACGTTCTGAAATTGATTTGGGGAATATAAAAGAAGAATTTGAACGTATTTATAACCGTACGTTGGTCAGTGCGGTAAAGGTAAACTCTATATATAACTTTAATCAAGCACACTCTTTGACGTTATTTTTTTTATATCTGTAGTCGGAGACTTCTGGGGACTACAAACGTGCTTTGTGCGCTATCATTGGTGGTGCTTGAGAAAAATATGAAAATTTAATAAATTGAATCTCTTGCTAGCAAATAAGATTTAAATCAATAAATGAAAAGTATTACTTGTATACACAAAACGCAGAATAATTTTAAATACTTTAAACTTGTAAAGAAAATATTCACATCAAATAATTTATAAGTATATTTCATGGATATGAGCTCTATCCTTCATACGGTAATTTCATATGTGAAAAATCATATATGAACAAGGGTGTTACTATGTAGTTCGACTCCAAACAAACCGCTATTGAATCTATGGCAAAAGCATATATTTCGAATTGAATTCAATGTATAACAATTTACCTGGGTCCCTTTCCCCTATATTCTTACATATGAACAAGAAAAATTGGTGTCTGTCTATGGAGTAGTATATTTTGGTGAGGTTCTAATACATAATTATATAAGTATGTAAAATAAATAGTTATCCAGTATACGCTCTACTTTGTTAGTATGAAGGCTATGGTTAAAAAAGGTAAATCCATTACTACAGCCAATAATCTACCCACATCTGAACTGTCAACTTTCATAGAAAAACCAGTACAAGCAGCAATAAATACAGTTACAGTTCATTTGACAGATAGAGATTTTTGTACTGTATGATAGGCCAGGTTCGTGTATATACCTTCATCGAAAGTATATTAATTAATTAAATTCACTGCTTTTGTAATTACTAATCAAGACACAGCAAATCAAAATTTTTGTTAATCACATACAAACGTTCAATTATTTTAACTTGAGAGAAAATATTTAATTACAAAATGGATTATGATGTAAGTTATTTTAAAATACAAATGTAATGAATACACAGTATACAGAAACTTACAATAAAAAATCTAATTGCAGCCCATCCCTACTGTCGTCCCAGCAGAACCTTTAGATGTTCAAGCTGATATTGCAGCTCTTCGCGCTGCCATGAAAGGTTTCGGGACCGATGAACAGGCTATCATAGATATTCTAACTACTCGTTCTAATGCCCAGCGTCAATTGATTAAGGAGAAATTTTTAAAAGAATATGGTCGAGATTTGATAGAAGACTTAAAAAGTGAAATTGGTGGTGAATTTGAAAAAGTAATTCTTGCTCTTATGCTCAAGCCGGTAGAATATTTGTGCAAGCATTTGCATAAAGCTATGGAGGGCTTAGGCACTGAGGAAAGTACGCTTGTGGAAATTTTATGCACTAAGTCGAATGAGGAAATGGCTCAAATAGTCACTTGTTATGAAAACATGTACGACCGACCACTGGCCGAACAAATGTGTAGCGAAACATCTGGTCATTTTAGGCGCTTGTTGACTTTAATTGTCACTGGAGTACGAGATCCTAGTGGTAAAGTCGATCCAATTAAAGCAAAAGAACAAGCCGAGGCTTTATGCAATGCCGGTGAGGCTAAGCTGGGTACAGACGAGGAAGTTTTTAACCGCATAATGGCTCATTGCAGTTTTGCTCAATTACGTTTGGTATTTGAAGAATACAAAAATATATCGGGTCAAACCATTGAGCAGGCTATTAAGCACGAAATGAGCGGAGAGTTGCATGAAGCAATGCTTGCCATAGGTAACAGAGCGGCTTTCATAATTTTACTAAAACTTACAACTATTTTTTTTTTTCTTACAGTGGAATGTGTACAATCACCTCCAGCATTTTTTGCCAATAGGCTTTTCAAAGCTATGGATGGCATGGGTACAGATGATACGACTTTAGTGCGCATTGTAGTATCACGTTCCGAGATTGATTTGGGCAATATTAAAGATGAATTTGAACGGATTTATAATCGAACTTTAGTTAGTGCAATTAAGGTAAATTATTTTATATGGTTGTTTTGTGTCGAGTACATTTTGTGTCCATTTTATTCTAGTCGGAAATATCTGGAGATTACAAACGTGCCTTGTGTGCCATTATTGGTGATGCTTAAGTTTTGAGCAATTAGTACCAAATGGAAATTTCCAAAATTATTGCTTCAATTAACAGAAGATTGCACAATAGCAACGCGTTTTAAATGTAATAATACATTAACCAACATATATATTTTTATACATATGCATATTTATGATTTAATTGTTCTGTGTGTCTAAATAATTGTTTAATAAAAATAGTAATACAAAAATTTCAGAATGAAGTTGATGCTCTTATTCGTAAACAAAATACAATAACACAGTGTGCGTACAAGCTTCGAAAAATATGCAATGAAAAGCGCAAGCTGACACCATTCACCTGAGAGTGCACAAGAGTATGCAATAATATTTTTTGTTTGTTTTACTCTGAGCCAAACATGTGTATGGTTTTTAATTTTAGGTTTTTCCGCCACTGAAAGTAAAGGTTTGGTTGGTTTAGATAGTGCTGCTAGACTTTTTGACAAAAAATTTTCTTACTGGCAATACAGTCTTTGAAATCGTAATAGGTTTCAAATATAACTGCCATTATTGTTAATATAAAAAGTTGTCCCGTTAGTAAAAGGAACAATATATAATAAAGAGATATTTATTGGGTTATAAGGATGGAGGGAGTTGTGTACCTATTGTAGTGGAGCTTTCTTAAAGAAACTATTTCGGATCGTCGAAGTTATGTTTGATTTGAATTTATAACGCTATAACTAAGTATGTTGAACAATGTGTCCAAAGATTTAAAGTAAAAGATTCGTTGTGTGTTATTTGAAGACATGAACGTTTCATTATCCTTTGGCCAATAATATTTTCAGTTAATACACCAAATTTTCAAAAATCAGATTTTGTGGTTGTTTCCCAATAAATTTTTTACTCAGATCGACAGTTTTGCATCTGCTTATAAAAAGCTTTCAAGTATTTTCCAATACACAAATTGATAAAATATATCAGCGTAGGGTTTCCGTTCATATTAGAATCCGTACATTAAAAAATTATTATTGTCATCACTGATTTAAGTTCCTGAGAATAACGGTACTGGCAAGCAGCTGCTTCTTTGGTGGTGGGTCGGTAGGCTGAGAGTACAATAACACTGGGAGTGAAAGAGAAAGTTCTCCCTATAGCAAACGAATATATTAGGAGAAAATGAAACGAAAATTCTTATTGAGACCGGCATATTAATACTCGTACATACTGCATATAACCATGTATGTAAAATAGAATAAAGAATTTTTTATTTACAAAAAGGGGAGAGTATTAGTGAAACATATGCATGTACTGCGTTTGCCTTATCTATAGAATATGAGCCTCAAACACTTGATAAAAACAGCGACGAAAGCACATTGTATGTATATGAAAACTAAATAAATTAAGTACGAAAATACATTTGTACGTGAAAAGAAATAAGTTCTTTAAATGAATCAATTGAAAACGACGAAGTAACTAATAAAATTAAAAAAAAATTTATATCACTAACCCAACAGAGACACTACAGCGCTTTCAACGTAAAATATATACTGACAGTTTACTAATAAATTCGTCAGAGCCTGGTATAGAAAAACGGAAAGAAATTGTAAATAAATTTTACCTAAGCAATTTGTGTGTGATCTTTTCTCTAAATAAAAAAATATTAAAAAGATTCGTGGAACTATAATAAATATAATGGATTTTGACTGCAAATGTATGCGAGTCTTGGGAACAGCTGCCATTTCCATAGTAGCCTATCAATTAGCTACAAAATTCCTGCCGTGGTTATACATTAACGTATTTGGCCCTAAACTATTTGGACCTAAGGTTGATGTTCGTCGTTTGGGCAAATGGGCTGGTACGTTAATTAGTAAATTTGTGTAAGATAACGTTTGCGGGCTATGGTTATATAATAATCAAGAGCTCTTGCTTAAAATTTTACTATCATGTTCATAACAAATAATATAGACCCTTGCACTTCAAGGACTCACCATTTTTTATGAACTAAATATACATAAATATATACATATAAGTATATAATATATATACTATATATATTTCTATTGCAGTAATTACGGGTGCTACTGATGGTATTGGCAAATCATACGCAAAATTGGTATGTTGGTATTGATTTTGAACAAAACAAATAAACAGTATTTCCTATTCGAATTTATAACTAAGAACATGTTACACCAAACGTTTTCAAAGTCTACGATTATCTAACCAGTTAATGGTAAAGTAACATAATTCGCCTATTAAGAAGTGAGTACATGAGATATTTCTATAAAAAAGTGTAGGGACGTTTCTGTTAAGGTATGGTCACATTTGGCAAATATTTGCCTATAAAAAAGTATCCAGGTAACAGAAAAGAAAAATAATGAAAAGTCAATTGTTCAGGATCTAATACTATTATCTGAGTTAATATGTGTTTCATTAGTAGTAAGTTGTTACATTGTTTTGGTCAAATATTTGCCCTTATGTGGCCTTTAGAAAAGTAAACAAAGTTCTCTACAACCGTTAGAAAAAAAAACTCACAGCTTATAAGGTACACTTCTCAAATAGTTACCCAAAAAAATATTGACAACTAAATACTAATAAAAACTCTATGGCCTAGACAAATATATATTTAGCTAAACAGTTTTCAATAATATCGAACTATCTGACACTGGCGATTTGTTACGTATGAAACTGTTTCACATATTAACCCCCTAATTCATAAACGATTATTAAAATTAAAGTTGCTTTAAAGTATAGAGTTTGTATGGTTAAAAATCTCTTAGCCTTAGCAATCGTTTGTGAATTAGGGGGTAAATATATATCTATTTCACAATGGGGCACTACACCATTGACAAATATGTAAGTGTGAAATACCAAAATATTTTTTTGTTTTTGTTGGTATTTTCATAGTTCATTATGATAATAGCGACAAGCTTATCAGGATGTGCAATTGTTTTCCCAAAATTAATATATTATTATAAGAATAGATTATTATAATAATAATATTTTGGAATGGAAGACTATCATTTTCACAACGATTGTTTTTCAACAAGTTTTAAGCCAGTGGATGACAAGGATAAGAATATCCCCGAATTTTCGCAGGGACTTTAAAACCAAATTCTCAAGACAAGACGTGCTAAAAATTTCTAGTTTGAGAAGACACTTATTGATTTGGAACCTGTTTTTTATAATAAAATACTTCTTTTGACATTTAATACTAAAAACAGAAATTAATTTGAATTTATTACAGCACAAAAAGCCGAGCAAATATTTTAAGTACGTTTAAAATATAAACAAGATATTAATAATTACTTGCTATTGTCTTAAATATAACTCCATGAAAGATAAATCCTTTGGTGATCATGAGTTATAAGCCAAAGTATAGTTTTTTTAGCCTAAAAAAACACTGCGGAACTTTGTGCCACATTATATCATATCCCCATGTTTTGAGGTCCTAAAAAGCTTTAATTAGTTCTGTGACTAGTCACTATGTTTGTATGTATGTATGCGAAAAAGAGGTTTTTTATGATAAATTTTAAACGGCTTCACCGATCGTTTTCACAACCTAACTAGCTCTTGATCACCGTAAACCGAGTCAAAATCAGTTAGTGTTCTGGACTCTTTTACAGCAATATAAAACTACTGGAATCATAGCTTATTAGTGGGAATCGGTTGATTTGAAAATTAGCTCGAAGAATAGCAGAAAAAACAGGCTACGATAACTTTGCAGTTAAAATAGGCATGGAGTTACAGGCCCATATTTTTTCGTATATTCTTTTTAGTCTTTTTTTGTTTATGTTATTGGTTACACAAACATATATTTCATTTATATATCAACCATTTAATATATATTAAGTTTAGACTTTTTGCAGTTTAAATCTGTACTTTTGTTTCAAACCTTAATAAATTTGTAGGCAACTTGATATTCGGAAAAAAATATTGAAATATTTTGTAGTGTAATTATTTGATAAAAAAAAAAAAAACTTAATCCGCTAACTCATCATATATTTAACACACGTAGATAAGCCTAAATAAATATTTTTATTTTACTTTATATAAAAATGTACCTACATACGTGTGTATGTGTGTTTGTACTTACGTTGGTATTTATGTGTAGACATGGAACCAACAATTGCATAAAAAGAACTCTTTTAAGAACTTAAAATATTCAATGAATACTAATTTTACTAAATCGCCCAGAAAGTATTCGTATTAAAAGTTCTTCGTTGCTTAAACTTAAAAGAAATTTATAGAAAACGCAAACGGAAAGAATATTAAAATTTACACATTCAATTGACGTACTACAAATATTTTTTAAACTGATTTTATATCAATATCAAAAATATTACTTATTCCATGTTGCCTGCAAAAAATATTCATTATAAATTTGTTATTTTGCCTTATTAAAATATTAAACAGCAGTTTCAAAAATGTCGGCCGACATTTACATGTACACACAAAGTACAACTACATTTAACTGAATAGGAGCTTGTATGTATGCTATGCGGCTCCGGACGACACCAATTTTTTATTAATAACAATATTTTTATTCCTCTGTGAGTCTACAGAGCACGTGTTCTGTATGATGATCCGGCGGAATATGGGAAGTATAGGATAGAGGAGATGGGTATACCCATCGAGCGAAATAAATTTTATAATAAATTCATCTGTTTCTTAAAAAGTCAAACGGAAAACTGCAAAGCCTTCAAACGTGCCTTATTCTTCTAGAAGCAATAGGGAAAACGGTCGACCCTAAACGCTATCGTAACTTGGTTTTTGTGCCATTCTGAGCTTTTGAGCTCGAAGTAAAACACTGTTATTTTCATTTTCAAATCAACCGATTCCCACATGCTAAGAGGTAATTAATGTAATTTTCACCATAAGAAAATTGAAATAGTGTTCTGATTAGATATATAATTTCGGAATTTAAAAATAATTTTCACTTTCGTCTTATATTTTTCGTTCACGATATTTCGCGTTTGGCTTAACCGGTTTCAAGCAGGTTTTCGATATTCGACGTAGTTTAAGAACTGATTAATTAGTTTACCCGTTTAAAAGTTGTTTTAGAAATAGCACATTGAAAAAAAAATTGTCTAAGCACCAAACATTATTCCAATTGTCCAACCCTGGAATCGTCTTCTTGATTTAAAAAAAAAATTTAATTTTGTCTTAATTATAAATTAGATTTGGTTGGAAAAAATTAAAATTTTATTTATTTATTATTTTTGTACTTTTATATACACAAAATCAGTTTTCCAGCTCAGGAACCATATATTGCATTTTGCTGATCTTCCAAAGTTGAAACTATGGTCGTATCTCAGTCCTGTTGGTGGGTTTTATTCAATATATGAAAACGCAAAAATTGTCTTTTAGGAAGATGCTACTAAAAGTGATATTTTTGCAGCACATTTCCTTTCTATTGCTCTCGGATTGCATTATTTGCAAAATTATTATTATTATGACTTGAAAATATATATAAAAAGTCAAGGTCCACATTAGTTTTGTCAATAAATAAATCTTAACACAAAAGTGCAAGTTCAAACAAAAGATCTATTGCGATCAAGTACAAATAAAAAGTGCCAACAAAAATATTGAACATGCAAATTCACTTTAAACTAAAAAAAAAAAATTCATTTACAATTATGAAGTGTCATTCTAAAGCACCACGTTTTAGTAAAAAGATTTTTTTTCACTTTTGTAAAATATTTTTTATTATTTCTAAATACTTATTTGTTTGTATAGATAATTATAATTAATGAAAAATACTTCGTTTGTTATTTAGCAAGTCTAAAGTGTGTGTTTTATTGAAATGAAATGAATTTGAATTTTAAAATGCAAAGTGACTACATATTTTTGCTCGTAAATAGATGTATTTATCGATCTGTCTGGATGCCTATCAGATGCACAACACTCCAGCCTTTTTTGCATTAAGAGATCAGGAATTTATTGGTTGTATATCTTTTAAAAAAATCGACTTCTCATCAAATTTCAAAGTCTTAAGTTCCTGGAAAACGTTCTTGAATAAACATAAGAAGGTGACAATATTTCTGTATGTGTGTTTGAGTATGTGGCCAAGTCAAAACTTTTGAACGTCTGAAGAGAATCAAACCTGAGAATATGAACCGATTCGAGCCCGTAAATCATAAGACAAATCAAAAAACTTAGAAAATAAAAAGCATTTTTCAAAGTAGTTTTTTAATAACTTTTTAACGATTTTCCGTCGATTCCACGTCGTAAACCGTGTCAGAATCCATCAATACGTTCGTATGATATCATGAATAAAATCTTCGAGAAAGGTAATTTATTTTCAAGCTCCGAAATTATGTATCTGATCAGTTAGTGATTAGAAAAGGAGCGTTGCCCAGTACAAAAATAGAAATTTTCAGTGATTTCTTGGTCACTTTTCAGCAGCTCTTAACATTTAAAAACCATGTCAATCAGCGCGGACCAGGCCAAAATCGGTTAAGCCGTGCGTGATATATCGCTAATGAAGAAACTTAAGACAAGTGATTTTTTTAAATCTGAGATTTTATATATGATCAGTTCTCGATTCTTTTATAGTAATCGATAACGACACTAATCACCGCTCATCACGTGAGAATCGGTTGATTTGAAAATTTAAATAGGAGCTGAAAATCATTCATCAAACAGCACAAAAACCAGGTTACGATAGCTTTGCGGTTAATATTCGCGGGAGTTACAGTTATGGCCTCAGCGGCAACGTTTAAGATTTATTGCAGATCAGTCATGGCGAACAACCTATTCAATTTATGAACAAGGAATTAAAATTATTTCACTTCTGTTACTTTCGTTTTTTTCAGTTGGCAAAAAAAGGCTTGAATGTCGTTCTCATCAGCCGATCGCTGGATAAATTGGAAATCGTAGCTAAAGAGATCGGTAAGTTTTGATTTGTTTATTTTTGAAATTTTATATTCATTTTGAATAAATTGTTTCGCCAGCCGATGCTTACAATGTTGAAACCAAAATCGTTGATGTCGATTTCACTGATGGCCAGGAGATTTATTCAAAAATTCAAAAGCACTTAGAAGGATTGGAAATCGGTGTTCTGGTTAATAATGTGGGCATGAGCTATTCGCACCCCGAGTTCTTTATTGAATTCACTCAAAATGATCCTAAATTTGTAAGGGACATCATATCGGCCAATGTCCACTCGGTGCTACAAATGACAGCTTTAATATTGCCGCAAATGGTAGAACGAAAAAAAGGTGCAGTAATTAATATATCATCAATGGCTGCGGTTATACCAAATCCCTTGTTAACGGTATACAGTTCCAGTAAAGTAAGCAAATTAAATGGAATTCATCTCAATGTTGTTACTCATTTAAAGGATCTCTTTCACTTTCACTTTCAGGCCTTTGTTGACAAGTTTAGTGCCGATCTACAAACCGAGTATCGTGCTCAAGGCATTGTCGTACAAAGTATTCAGCCCGGTTTTGTTGCCACAAATATGTCCAAGATCCGTAAGACCACTCTTTTCGCTCCATCGGCTGATACTTATGTTCAATCGACTCTTCAAACACTCGGCATAGCCGAACGCACAACAGGCTATTTACCTCATACACTTACAAAAGTCGCGCTCAATACCATTTCGTGCATTTTTTGTGAACAATTTACTAGTCAATTAGTATTTAAGCAGCTTTTCAATATGCGAAAACGGGCTTTGCGTAATCTTGCCAAGAAACAATAATCTGTCAAGCCAAATGGGAGCCAAGTAAAGCTTGTTTATTGGCTAAAGCTTCACCATATTTATTTCTTCCTTTAACTTTTAAATCAAATTGCATTTTTTATTTAAGGACTGGGTCTACTTTAACGTTTGTGATTTACAAAGACATGAATAAAATTATAGCATCACTGTCGCCATATCAAAGTGCTTTTTTACTTTTACGTAATTTGTATCTCTTAATTGTTTACTACATTTTCCGGAAATGGCCCTTAAAGCCATAAGAATATTTATTGATATCAACGTATTTATATGATTGTTTCGAAACACAACAAATATTAACCGATTTATATATGATGATCATGTAATAAAAATGGTAAATTTTTTTCATTTTCGATTTCTTACGAAAAAAAATTAAAATTTTCAATACAAAATATCTATTTTCTTACATTACGATACAAATAACTCTGAAACCAATAAGTATTTCAATTAATAGTATTAGAATGGTAAAAGAATGGTATTAAAGGTAATTTAATTTGCTATTATATGCTTCGGACAGGCCGTGCCAAATATTGCAAATTTTAGAAAAAAAAAATCGTATCCATAAAATTTTCAATGTCGACCATTTTTATAATCAGGAGTCAATAGCAAATTAAAAACAAATAGCGATGATCAAAGTCAATGCTGAAGGTTAAATTTTGTAGAGCAGTGTATCGTGTAGCCATACAATAATATATCCGACAACTGCTATTAAACTAATTTAAGGGGTCGTTGATAACTAAATTTTCATTATAGACTGTAGATGACAAGTAATCGATAAACCACTCGGTTAGTAGCCAGTTAACTGCTCAATTAATTTAAAATTGGCTGTTTTCGTTTAAAATTCTATCGATTAATTAGCGTCGCCAAAATCAAATAATATTTTTGTAGAATTTAAACATATTTTTATATGCATACAAAAGAATTAGCCGAATTAGTAGTCTTGAGATCCTCAAAAATCAAAACTGTAATCGACGGCATAATACAAGAGTTTATAATCTTATCGTGTGAAAAAAGGATCTGGCGTTCTCGTAATTAATTGTTATTTTGGCAATATCTTACTAAAATATGCAAATTATTAATAGCATGTGCTTAACATGTTAATTATAACTAATTAACTTATAAAGAGTTTTTATCAGTCGGTTAACCGATTAATCTTATAAAAATCGATTGAGCGATTAACGGCTCAAGGCAAAACGCGGATTGATTGAATGAAAACAAAACTATGCTCAACAGAGTTGGAAAACTTTCTTATATTTTACTTCAGGAAAAATTATATATCCATTAAAAATTAAACAAAAAAAATTCGATTTCAGGGTTGTGCAATTTAGATAGTATTGGACGTGAATGTAACTAACTAAAACATTTTTTTGTTTTAATTATTTTCAATGAAATTTATACGTTCTAGAATTTAGAAAATCCAAAAAAACAGCTCCGGATCTAGAAATTTTAAATTTATTTTGGTATTTTAAAGTAACAACAAAAAACTATGCCTTCTGAGATGGAAAATTGTTTTTCTCAATATTATAGAAACAAAATTAAACTTCTCTTTTGGTAATAAAAAAAAAATTTAAATAAAAAAAAAATCCATTGGCATTAAAAATTAAGAGAAATCAATAAGATATTTCCAGATTTGGACAGTTGAAAGTAATTTGATGGATTTATGTATTGGAAATGAAATAGAAATTAGCAAAATATGGTTCCGGAGCTGGAAAATATATTTAATATGACGAGTAGTTGTCTAAAAGTCTTTTTGATTGTTCTATACCATTTCAGCACAAACTAAATTGGTATTAAAAATTAAACTACGGCAAAATGTGCAAGAAAAATTAATTTCTAAGCCATAAACTTTTCTTATATAAAAATAACCGTTAATTCAAAGCTCAAAATCTCATGTCTACACTTGCTATGGAAAGTGTATAATTGCAATAAATCTTTTAGTAAAAAGCTCTGCATACTTTTAGACTTATTGTGACGAATCGAAATCACTGTGAATATTTCTACGCACATAATAAGAAGCAGCATTCTGACAGTCAAATATAATAATAAAATAAGAAACACACAACACTGAAAAAGTAAGTAAAAAGTAAGTGAAAAGTAAATAAAAAAATTAAATAAAAATTTTGTAAATTTATATTCTATTTTTACAAAACTAAATACACAAATATATTTACTGGTTGCGTGCACAACAAATAAAAGTGTAACTAATAAAATTATTGTAGAAAAAATCTTATAGCTTATGTAATATAATATAAAGTATATACGCACCAGCCATTAACCTCAAACGTTCCCTTTTATTTTTCAGTTCTACATGGGAAGAGGCTTTGCACAAGTGGCAAAAAAATACGGAGCTGTAATTTTTTTCCCAACATTTACTTTTAGTACGATTTATGCTGATTGGTCCCATACACAGGACTGGAAACGTAAACAAAAGGAAATAGCAGACGCTCAAAAAAGTTTGAAACAATGAATATTTTTGGTATTGATAAACGATACCTTTGGGGTCTACTTCCTTTGCTTGGGCTTAGTATTGGGCACTATTTGGATTTGAAGGAAACTGAACGCATGGTTATGTTCAGAGATAAGAGTGCTCTATACGGTCGTCCGGGAGGCAGACAACAACCTTCATGGTGAACAAAATCCAAATGTTAATTTAGTAAAGTATATTGTGAGAATGTACAGCAATTAAAAGCATCAATAAATTCAACAACTCAAGTCGATAATTTATAAAATGTAAAAACCTTGTGTATAATTACGAAGTTAACGTTTATAATATGTTTACACTACCTGGAGTTCAAATTGGCATTCCAAAAATTTGTTTTACAATAAACCTTCGTTGTAAAATAATATATTGCGATACCTTTGTTGTAGTCTATAATAATTAAAATTCTTTAAATTTTTCTATCCGCAAGCTTAATATAAGCGTTACCTACTTCGGGATAACATATATTGCCGATTTTGATAAATATATCTTGAAAAAGTCGTAGTTATACATATTAAAAGTATTTATACTCAACTTTCGCATATTTTCTGTTTCAAGATGTTGAAAATGAAATTTTAAGTAGTTTTACTTCTCATGTCGACCTGGAATATATTTATGTATGTACAGATGCCTATATATAAGCATAAGCTCATTTCCGTGTACTCTAAGGGATCGAAAGTGAATATTGGAAGACAGCTCTCTAAAATTATTAATGAAGTGCTACGGCAATTTACAAATAGGACAAAAAGTAGAGTTTAACAAGCCATCGAAACGTCAACTTTTTTTTTTTTGTTTCGTTATTGGTATATAACTAAATTTTCTAGGAAAACAAAGAAAACTTCTAATAGACCAGAAATATTATACACTTAAAATGTACATTTTATTAAAATCTACGGTCATATTTAGGAACTAAGATTATTATCTAAAGAAAACTAATATCCCAATTGATAACCACAGTATTGTTATATTTTTGCATTAATTCCAGGTAGAATTATGTACTCTGAAATACACACACATCTTCCGGTTAAGCACCTTGCTAGTGATATATATATATATATATATATATATATATATATATATATATATATATATACACTACTCCCATTGAATAGTTATATAAGATGCTCACGTGAACTCATACATGTGCGTAGTACGTATAATTTCATAGTTTTCCATGCTAAGTTGACTTTGCTGGTAAAATAAATTTGTTCATTGTTTTAGACAAAATGTATAGAAACGTTTTCATTGGAAATTGAAAATAATTTCGATTTATTAGGTTTTAGTACAACTAAACGCATTTCTTTTATATATATTTTTAATACTACATATTTTAACAAAAATTATTAAATAAAAAATTCGTTTTAAAATTACATGTGACAAATAATTATATGAACGTAGGTATGCATGTATAAAATTAGTGAAGAAAATGAAGAAATTAAATGACTCGCCTGACACACATTCTTGCTAAAACATTATTCGTGAGTTTACTCTTTTATTTTTGTTTTACTGACTGCATTTTTTAAGCGCTAGCAATCCCCAAAGCAATGCCTCCAACAAATGCAGTTAAGAAAATGTGCAGGTCATTAATTTTTGGACCATTTTCATCACCAATAAGTTTACTATACCATTTTTTTGCTTTTTTTGATTTGTTTTTCAATATATCTTCAGCACGATCTAGTTTTCGGTCTACAAAACGTTCTGCTTTGTCAACCCAATTTTTTTCTTGTCCAGTAACTGCTTCTTCTACTTTGTCTGTAACTTTATCCAACTTCCGTGTTATCTTCGACCAATCGATTTCAATGTAGCCTTCTTGATGCGCAATTTCCATTAATATAATGCCGCCACCGATAGCAAAAGCTGCGAATTTCCCTACCTTCATGGTAGCGAATCCAGTTGCCCAGCCGGCTGAAGCTCCAATAAACATTTGCGAGTATGCAGACCGGGAGCTTATGTCTCCCAAAATGCCACCCAAGAATTTAGATGCGTCATCAGACATTTTTTCGATATTTTTATTGGTGTTGTTTTTCTGAGTTTTTGCCCAATCGCTCATAATATACACAATGAATCACAATTTATTTTTTAAATTATTATTTAACAATAAATGTACCTAATGTATCCTTCAAGATAATTTTTAGATGATCTAATGTACATGCAATTCCTAGTTTTTCTGCCGCAGAAATGCAAACTTAATATAAGTTCTAGCCGATTAAAAAGCTATTAACGCCGCTACAATTATTACACTGCATTTACACCTGATAATGGTGTTATAACAATAACTCATGTAAGAGCAAATTATTATCAGCTTTTGTGGATTTAAATTTTCATCATTATATTTCAAATATTTCGAAATTTTTAAATTACTATAACTAAAAACTGTTCATATATGATATTCATAAGTGATTGTATTGTTACTGACATGACACGGACATATACCGAACAGATATCTTGAATGATATTATATACAAATGTTATTTTCAATATCCTGTAAACAATTAGAGATCGGTATCACATAAGCGTGTGTGACGCTATTTGAAAATGTGGTCCTTGGGACCATATTAAAACTTTGACACAGCGTTTGTCAACAGTGGTCGTATAAATGGAAATTTTACTATTCCATAAAAAAACTGCTTTATTATATTTATTATAGAAGTGTCTTGAACACAAAACGGACTTTAACTTGGCATTTTCGAAAAACTTTTAAAACTTCTTGGAAGACTTTTTTGTAAAATTAAGTTAGAAGAAAAGAATTCTCTTCTTAAATTTCACCGGACCTGCTGCACGCCTTAATTTTCACCGATTAACCTGATATATTTTGTGTAGTCAACTTTTTCCGATTGGTGCGGATGATGAAAGTATATAAAACTCAAGGAAAAAATTTCCTGCATTAGTCAATGCCAGCCTAATGTAAATATATCTATATATGTGCACACATATATGTACATACATATACCGATGGTCTTAAGAAGAAAGATTCTAACTAGCAGCTTCCATTATGTTCAATACCTTTTGCGTTTTGACCTTTTCATGTGAAGTTACAATTAACTGAGTTAGGGCCTTTCTATATATATGTATATACATACATTGTATATAATGTGTACATAATACATCCCCGCACACAAAGTGACTGGGCAGAGCAGATTAAGATATAACAAATATTGCTGACAGCAAAGGGATCAAATTCGAATAACATTAGAAATTTTCAAAGTAACATAAACGTGAAATATAACACCACATTCGAATGCACATTGTATGCATATACTATATGCCATATAGGCACGTACTTTCATACATATGTATGTAGGTACAAATGGGCATGTGGAGATACAAATTTCATGCATATACACAATTGGATGTGCACACATCCATATGAATGTACTTAAGTATACACATACCTACATGCACATATAAACAGACTCTAGATTGTGCGCCAGTGAGTGAGTATCCTAAGAACCTGAAAATTGATGGCGCGTTCTCAAGAATCATAGAGATTATAAAACATCCAACGGTTTTTATTTTGCCCACATATACTTCTGACAGAGAGAAAGAAAATAGCGTAAAACCGGTCATGGTAAAAAAAATTATAATTTTAAAGTTAGCACGAGTGATGGGTTAGCTTGGAGTACATAATCTATTTCATATAATAGTTGTCAACCAAAATTCATTTTTTTTACTGGATCGAAAATAAAAAATTAAAATTTTTATATAATTTTCATATGTATGTATGTATATATTATAATACTTGATGTTAGATATTAAAAGAGTTCAGAACGAAAAATCTGCTTTGCAAATAAAATTGCCAATTTTCGATACATATGTCGAAATTTTCCTGGTTACAACTTTGCGTCCAAATTTCATTTACTCGATGCCATTGAACTAAAATTTTCAATTTCTTTAGTATAAAAATTATTGTTCTTAAATTTTTTTTTCTTCAGTAATTAGAAAATTTTGCATAGTCTTCTATAAAAAAAAATTTTGAACTAAAATAGTATATTAGTAAGCTGTGGAAGTACATGGATAAAAAGGACAGACCTTTCAGTCAAAAAATATCTATAAAAATATGTATGTATGTAGATGTGTATATAATTTTCCTAGTTTATTAAGTAGAGATAATGTAAACGTTTTTATATGGATCCAATGAAACCATGTCACCCATGTAAGCAAAAAAAATTTTCAAATTTATTTTGTTTTGAATGTTACTTGTCCAATCGAGCGATAGCTTGCGACATCGGCGAACTGACAGTTTTTTTTATGTTTACGTAAACATATTATGTACATATTAGTATACATATATGTATGTACACAATTAAGGTACCAAAACTAACTACATACAGATATCACTGTACCATAGTTTGTACCAGATCAAGGAAATGCTTTATTTTCTTGCATCTCTGGACCTGTTCAATGTAAAGTTATAGATACATATATACACATACTCATAATTAAATATATTTACAATTGTATATATGTATGTACATATGTATGTACTTATGACATACTTATATACGTACATAAATAAGGTTTATTGGAAGTGCTAAAATAACACTCATCCAGTACCTGGGTTTAAAATTTAAACCCAGGTTAATATTCTCAATATATCTATTATGAAGCACTAACAACAATGTTTGGATTGTGGGCACTAAAATATGTATGTAGATAAAAAGTCCCCAGTATAAACATACATTCGTACATATTTTCAGCAGATATCTGTATTGTTGTTTGCTGTTAAAACACTCTTGATCTTGAATATGTTGTTGAAATCAGTTTGTTTTTACCATTTGCTGTGATCGTTTCGTAAACGGAGGTTTTTATGGTATCTTAAATAATTGACCACAAAACGTTTAAATGTATGTATATTTTCTGTCATGGGTACACAAGAAAATAAAAGCACTCCTTCAAAAGAAGCCGCAGATACAAGTTTAAACTTTTCGAACAAAACCTTGCAAGATTACGAGGTAGTATCGGTTATTGGAAATGGAGCATTTGGCACTTGTTTTAAAGTACGGGATAAAGAAAACGGACAGATTTACGCCTGGAAAGGTCTGGATTACGATGAGCTAAGTGAATCACAAAAGGAATCGTTGATATCAGAAATAAGTGTTTTACGACAGCTACAACATCCTAACATTGTGCAATATTTTCACCACTTGGTTAACCATGAAGCGAAATCTATATTTATTGTAATGGAATGCTGCGAAGGCGGAGATTTGGCCAGGTTAATAGCAAAGGCAAAGATTGAAAATAAACGTTTCGAGGAACGTTACATATGGAGGGTGCTTTTTCAAATCTGTCAGGCACTAAAAGTCTGCCACAATAAAATAAAAGAAGGCACTATTCTACATCGAGACATCAAGCCAGCTAATATATTTTTGGATATGGAAGGTAATGTTAAGTTGGGAGATTTTGGCTTAGCTCGTATGCTAAGACGTAATGAAACTTTTGCCGAAACTTTTGTTGGTACACCTTACTATATGAGTCCAGAAATTATTAAGGGATCAAAATATGATCGTAAGTCTGATGTTTGGGCGGTGGGTTGCTTAATATATGAAATGTGCTCGTTGCGGCCTCCTTTCAAAGGCAAAGAATTCAATCAACTATCAGCTAATATATCAATTGGAAAATTTAGCAGCATTCCTGATATATACTCAAAAGATTTACAGGAAATAATATCATTTATGTTGGAAGTAGAAAATGATGAACGACCAAGTATAGAGGTAATATCACGGCATCCTCTGCTTGTCCGCAATATTAATGATTTGGGCAATGTTTTTCCTAATTTAGTAGATGCTGAAGTAGAACATGAAGATTTTTATGTAGAGCCTGATGTCCATAAAAAATTCTCAAGCACTATGTTTTCTGATCATAACAGTTTAAATGAAGGCTATGGGCCAAGACGACTGAGTATTACTGGTGTGTTTACGCCCGATTTAAAAGAAGAGCTATTTTACTCTGCCAAACGTAAAATATTTCCAGTTAGCTCAAAACTACAATTGTCTGATCCTGAGTTATATGAGAGTATCAGGCGTGATGAATATGACACAACACATGATATTCCTAAGAACTCCGTTAATAAAAAATATGATAGAAAAATAGGCTATCTTAAATTTGATAAAATATCTCAGCCAGATGAAATAACAAGCCATGTATTTCATAGTATACTTCAACAAAGACTACATGCTATAAGAGCTCAAGAATCGTTACTAAGACAGCGCGAAGAAAATCTAAATACACGTGAACAGCAATTGAACGAGAAAGAAAAACGTTTGATTGCCTTTGAGGAAAGCTTAATTTCTAAATATGGCCTACTTAAAGAGGAGCATGGTAAGAAACTTAATTCCCATATAAAGTCAACCAGTACAAAGGAAAGATTGCACATTTCTCTACTCGAAAGAAAGCTAAATGCATCGAACTCGCCGCCACCCATACCACCTAGGAAAACTAACCTTGATGACACCTACTGCACCATAGAGCCAAGTGATACTACTCTTTTACACCAGCCTACAGTTGCCAAAATAAATATGGCTGCATTGCCAGCTGCTAAAGTTTTTCCTAGCTTGCGAAGAGTAACATTTCAATCGCCTAAAAAATTCATAACCTACCACATTGACAGTAAAATAAAAAAAACATCAGTGGTGCCTGACAAAAGTAGTTCACATATGCAGTCGAGTATATCAAGTAAAAGTAGTGAAGAATCATCGCAAAGTGTCGCAACTTCAACTTCATCAACAGCTTCTACAACAAAACGTAAATCCATACTCTCAATTTTTGGTTTAAGTCGAAATAGTAAAGAATCCACAAGTTCCTCTGCTGCAGCCTCATCATCTATCAATAATGCTAAAGCACTTCCTGCAAACCAATCTGTAAAGGAGCAAAATGATCAACTTTCATGCACTAAAGAACAACTTGTGTCTAAATGTGAAACAACTGATTTAGCCAGTATTTGGACTAAGGAGCATAAAAAGGCAGCTTTTGAAATGTTGGCCGCTCTGAATGCAGCGGAACGTAGCAACAATGGGTACTTTAGTAACGCTCCGCGTCATAAAATACGCCATTCTGTTAGAGATCGCCATACATTACAACGTTCGCGTATACGGCGTTCTGTAATGGAGCCAACTCGACTTGCAAGTGCTCATCAGAGAGATCAGATTGTTGTTTGAGTTTTGTATTAAAGTTTTCTAGAAGTAAACGATATGTGATGTACTCTGCTATATGTAAAAATGGAACAGTATTTTAAATATAAGTTGAATAAGTTTTTATTTATGTTAATAAAGTTAAATTTTAATTTTACGAAAAATTTGAAGCCCTTATTATTTGTTGACAAGTTTTCTTTTTATAAACTAAATTTTATTTTCGGTGCTACCGGTATGTATGTATATACTTATAAAATTAGTTATTCTTATTTTAAGCAATTAACTGCCTTTTCTGTTTATTACATAAATAAATAAGATATAAATAAATACTCACATTCACGCAGATGGATATTTCACCTCCTGAAATTTTCGTATTTCAGGTTTTCACAGATGCCGACAGTTGAGATTCTCCAAATTAAATTACGAATGTATGTATGTACATATATATATACAGGGTGCATTTAAATGCATCCATGTGTACATACAGAGTTATGTTTAAAAATTGTTGTCTTCTTATTATATATATACATATGCCTACATATTTAGTTTTAACTTAAAGTTTCACTCCCGTTATTTGTTCACGAATATGTATGTACATAGTATATCTGCCTTATTGGAAATTACTAATATTGGTACATATTACATATGGTACATATGTATATATGTACATATGCATATATATTTTTTGTTAATTATGAATAAAAATTTTAATGCACAATTATGTACACATGTATTCACAGAGGTGTCTGAAAATTGTTGTCTTATAATATATATATATATATATATATATATATATATATATATATATATATTATATATATATATATATATATATATATATACATAACTCGCGTTATATACTCACTAATATACTTTTGTATACATCCAATAGAAATTTGCGAATCTATGTACAGGGTATAAATATACGCATAAATGCTTTGAAAATGATTTTCTTTTTACATATATTCATTAAATATGTATGCAATTTTCACTTCTTCGCCTTGAAAGCTTCCCTCGTATACCTTGTTCACTACTGACTTCACTGTGCATTACTGCGTGTGCTTGTGTGTGTTTGGATATGTTTTATACTGACATACTAATCTTATATGTCATATTTTAACCAATTTCCTTATTCCGTTTTAGCTTTTTCTCCGTGGCCGAAGCAATATAATGGAGTTGAAGTCTGTACTGTGTACGCTTTACTGAGGATCTTTCCAATCAATCTTCCTAACTCTAGAGCTGCGCATCAGGATCTATTTTGTGTTGGCTGCTATTTATAAAAGAACTCAAATTCTACTTAAATAAACAGACTATTTGAGTTTCCTGTTACACACCCTGTGTCTTACAGAGCGATAACAATTTCCTCCACAATGGGTATTAACACACGAAGGTAATTGTGCTGCCATATCGTTATAGTGTATTGTTTGGATAAGTTAGTCCACATGACACATGAAAATTTACAATAAAAGCACTGAGAAAAATTCCTAATAAATAAATATATATATTGGATTAATAAACACAATTTTTATATAAAAAATAAAAATTAATAGACCTTTTGCTTGAATAGACCTAATAAATATATATATATGTATATATATATATATATATATATATATATATAATACAATAAAGGAAATAAATAAAACTGCAAATAATACTAACAAATTGAATAGATCGATGGAGACCTATTCACATATACAGTATATGTCTATAGGAGTTTTAATGTTAGTTTTCGGAGAATTTCACTAGACCTTTGGTAGAAAAATATTTTTTTTCTTGTGGCACCCTTGTAGCTGTCAAAAAATATATGATTCAATGAGAAATAAATTCAGCAACGAAAAATTGTATCCGTGGTATTCCAACTAAAATCCATAGAGTTACTTTATGCTAAAATTTATTTCGCTGTTAAACAAAGATAAAGTTTAGAAAACTTAAATTTTTGTTCTATATAGGAGAAAAAATTCTGAATTAATAAGTGTAACTAACAGTTTAAGAAATCGGTTTAAAGAAATGGCAACATTTGGATCATCAAATGAATATTACAAGGCAGGCCCGACGGACAATGCGTATAACTTTGACATGCCAGAATTCGACCAGGAATTGTAATTATGTGCATGTGCATTTTTCAAACAAATACTTATAGAACATTTTCAGAAATTTCCAAAATTTTGATAATAGTCAGCCCACAGCTCCCCCAAATTATGACTTAAACTATTCTAACAGCAATGCCGGAAGTGGTGGTAATGGAATGAGTTCATTTTACGATCCCAATACTTATGCACCTAGTCCATATGAGCAAGATAAACAATTTAAAGTATCAGACGGAAACACAGATTTTGATGATGAGCCACCTTTATTAGAGGAATTAGGTATTAATCCAAATCATATATTCCAGAAGGTAAAATATATTATATACATATTTCGTATGATAAAGCATTGACTTTTTAGACGTTGGCAGTACTAAATCCAATGCGTGGTGCGGATCAATCAATTTTGCAAGACACAGACATGGCTGGTCCTTTAGTATTTTGTTTGGCCTTGGGAGGATTTTTACTTTTGGTAATATATTTTAGAAAATGCTTTAATAAAACTTTAATGGTTGATTTTGTAGAGTGGAAAAGTAACTTTCTCATATATTTATGGTATTGGAGTTATGGGATGCCTTGCATTTTATAGTTTACTTTCCTTAATGGCTTCGCAAGCAACTGTAACATTTGGAGCGGTTGTTTCAGTTTTGGGATATTGCCTGCTGCCTATGGTTGTTTTGTCAGGCATTAATGTATTGATCACTATACAGTAAGTAACTAATTTTAAGTATGTAGTTTTATATTTTACCACCACAGTCCCAAAAGTTTTTAATATAAAGTGTACAATTTGAGTGCAGATCGGCTATATGCCTTAATACCTTCAATCTTATTTCCTAATTCTGTCTGAACTGAAGTTTTGGTTCATGTGTAGTGAAAAATATGAACAAGTTAATGAAAAATTTTAAATTATGTACATACGTGAAAATAATCTGCAAACGTTTTAATGAAAAAGTACTCAGTAATTTTGTAATAGTCCAATATTACATCCAACCATCTAAAAAGCAATTCAGAAAAATGTATTGTATGCTTTAGATATTTGCATTACAATTTATTTATATCTGAAGAACATCTTTAGGTTGAAGGATATTATTCTATATATTTTTTTGCTTTCTTTGACAATTTCCGTCGTTTTATGAGTCTTATGAACATGCACCAGGTTTTATATTATTATTTTCGTAGGCGTTGTTCAGCGTTAAAAGGCTATTAAAATACACATAAATTATAAGATAACGATATTTATAAACTACTCTGATCCCAATTTATGGATATTTTCAACAGGGGAACACTTGGACTTGTGGTGACTGGAGTTTGCATATTTTGGTGTTCATTGTCAGCCTCAAAACTTTTTGTGACAGCTTATTCAATGGATCATCAACAGGTGCTTATTGCATATCCCTGTGCATTACTATATGGAGTTTTTGCTTTAATAACTATATTTTAAAAGTGATTTTATATACATTCGTAATAGGCTCTACGTTAAAATGGGAAATAAATTTCAAAAATTTTTTTGCATAGATTTAAAACGAAAATTATCTTTTGAACGTTTGTCGTTTAGTTTGGAACAAAGTATGTAACATATATGAATTTGAAGGATAGTCCCTTTGAAATTACATTATGGGCTTACTTCACTTATTGAGAAAAGATATGTGCGCACATATATGTCGTATTCCAAAAATATCTTACTTCCGATATGTTTTGAAAACTTTTTGTCAGGTTATATTCGTCAAACCATAATATAGGATTCATTAAAACGAAGGATTTTTGTATGCAAATGACCACCAAAAAGTTAATACTTTGGAATTTGCTTATTATATTGAGATATGTTGTACTTATGAACATTGCTGTTTATAAGAAATTTAATTCTAAAGATGTACACCGCTTATTAATAATTATAAAAGGCTTTGTGTTACTATATTATCCTACTATGTTTGTGGCACCTCTTAATGCTAAATAGCCTTGTATTATGTCGGATGGTAAGGATCTTATAATACGGAATTCTTCAGCGTTGTGATAGCGTAATTTAGTTTGCGGATCTGTGTACGGTGCTTCTAGCCCGGATATATCTGAATACTTTTTGGCAGGCTTTAAAGACGGTGGAGCATTAATAGAGTTATCTGTTGAAAAATATATTTAAAATAAAATAAATTCTTTTCAGGATGAATCAATTATCAAATCTTACATAGAACGACGTCATCTGGCCATGGCAATGACTTTTCTTGTGTGACTATCTGCTTAAGTGATTTCCATACAAATTTTTTTCCACCCGGTTCTATATAACTAAATTTGGGGTTTTTAAACGTCAACTTTGGTCTTTGCTGCGGTGTAACTGGTGTGAAATTCGCAGTTGAATCATTAGCTGCCAAGGAACTTTCTTCAGATAAGTCTTGACTGTTTGCAATATCCTCCGATTTTTCTTCAAGCTTAATTTTTTTGCAAACTACTTCATCAGACATGGTTAGTGTTTTTTTGTGGAGGAAATAAATATTCTTTCATTCACAAAATATAACCTGTGCTTTTATCAATGTTTAATGTTTATTTTTTAACAAGTCGCTCTAGAGATGCCACCTGCGTATATCATCAGAATGACGGTAGTGGGGACTATGCTATATATATGCTATATGAATATCACCCACATATATGAATTAATGCAGATAATACATATTCGAAGGAATACTTTCTTTCGTAATATACTTGATATGTGGATATTTCACTATATGGTTATGTTTAATATATAATAATATCAAGATAACGATTATTCCATCATCGTGATATGGGCAGATCATGTCGCTCTTCATATATAACATATACAGAGAATGGATATAGACGTTACAACAAAAGGTGCGTTATGACCCAGCATATGACGTATTTGAAATAAAACGTAGCGTATTTCGTAACTTCTATCAAAGCTGCTCGATACGCCAAGCTCTGAACTGGAACGTTACGGCTGTAGAAACTTTACCTGTTGAGGTATATAAAAACATAGTACTGACACCTCATATATTGTTGCACCATTCATACTATCGTTACACTCGTAAGCCAGCGATGGCAGTACCTCAGTGCAATTTATTACCTTGGTAATACTGTTCTCTGGTCATATGTAAGTGCATTTTCCAATTTCTGCAACTACAGAATATAATTGTAAATACTATCTGATGTTATTGAATAAGAACTCTTGGAAAATATTCATGAAAACGTTAAACGATTTCAGATAACTGATGCAACAATGCTGCTAAAAAATCTGCAACGTTTTCGCCTAGTAACATTCGATATAACAGACACACTTATAGGCTTTAGTAAACCACCGGCTATACAATATGCAAAGGCAGCAGCTGATATGGGAATATACGACATTGACCAATCTAAATTGGAAGAATGCTTTAAAAAAGAATTTAAGGCTATAGAGAGACAACATCCGAATTACGGCCTTCACTCGCCTAATTTTACCTGGCAAAATTGGTGGTCACAATTGGTGTACAATATATTCCATTGTGTTGAACCGAATATTGATCAAGTTAAACTAAAAGAGTTAAGTGAACATTTAATAAAGATTTATCGTACTAAAGAATGTTGGCGGCTCTTAGAAGGCGCAGACGAACTAGTAAAAAATATAAGCGATGCTGGGAAAAAGACTGGTGTAATATCAAACTCAGACCCAAGTCTGATAACTGTACTCAAGGAAATGGAATTATTTGACAAATTTGATTTCATACTGACTTCTTACGAGGCAGGTTATTTGAAACCCCACAAAAATATATTCAAAATAGCTTTAGACAAGTATAACTTTGGACCGCATGAAGCCCTTCATTTGGGGAACACGTATGAACTAGATTATGTTGGTGCTCGCGATGCCGGCTGGTCAAGCCTACTTATTACAACAAATGCCAAGGATATCGAAAAAGTTCCACCAAATCAAGGCTATAAATGTATAACGGATTTATTGAGAGCTTTAAATAGTAAAGAAATTCATTGGTAAAAGAAAAACAGAAAATGTGATAAAAACGAACTAAAAATTTTTTTATATTAGGATTAAAGTTATTTTGTGTCACAAAATATTTATTTATTAGCTTTACATTGAAATGTATTAGTTAACTTTAATAAAGGACTACATTTTTATAATTTGTTCTGGTTGTGTTAATTTAATAACCGCAAATTTTATTAATTTTAATATGCATTTGATAATTAAAAAGGAAGTATGTAGATTTTTGCCAGATGATCATCACCATAAAATTAGGGTGAGAACTCAGCAGCTTCAATACGATCGGTGGGGATTGCCCCCTCTCTTAACTAGGTTGCATTGTCCATTGCTTGAAATACTATATTTATTTATTTATTTAAAGTAAGATATTTTATAAATTAATTTATAAAATACAAAAATACTATATTTATATTAGCATTTATTTCGAATCATTTATTCATATTTTAGTTTACGCTACGTAACGTCGACATGCGTATGCAAAAGCTGGCTTTAATTACATGATCATTCGCAATACATACATCGCTTGAGAGGTAATAACAAATACTCCATTAGAATGTCCCTAAAATTTTACTAGGGCTGCGTAATATATACATATGTATGTACATACAGACATATAAACATTTTCAGATGAATTCCTGGCATAAACCATTTTGAACATGTCTTGCGGGGTTATTCTGTAATACGATGTAAAAGCAATGTAAAAGGAATATATGTAAATGAGAAAACTTTTTCTTTCACATCACATTACAGAGTAAATTCACTGGTTACATATTTTGCATAAATCGACCTTTTGCCATTTTTTGTTACAAAACTTAGTCCAATTTGTGACACTGTAACGGCATGATCAGCAAAGTTGTAGTCGACTTATTCAAGGTTACCCAACATTATCTTGATTGCCTTTGTGATTTGAATTCAATTGAAATAAAATATTCAATTGCCATGGCGGCTGTTAATACCTCTCGTACTATGCCTTTTTAAACTTAAACAAAAATTATCAGTGCAACTAAAATTCGTATAAGGCAACAAACGGTGGCAGCTAGATGGCAATGTTGTCGTAACTGTTTTTAACTTTAAGAAGGAAAGGCCGAGTCAACAAAAACAAAAACATTGTTAAAAAAATGCAGCGAAATTAAACTACAATAAAAGTTTCCAATAAAAAAAAAAATATAGAAAATTGTACATACACACATTTCTATATACTTTGTACTTCTCTAGCTTTCTACAACAATTTACAATTGGCTTTGTAAGATCAATGCCTTGTCTGGACTAGCGTCAAAGGAAAAAACTTTCCATTTCTAAAGAGACAACGACATCGTGGCTTGCAGCAGATGAAAATGCAGAAATCGAAAATAAACAATAAAAAACTAAAATCCAATTTATAAAGGCAGGACAAAAAAGCGACAGTCAAATATCCCAACCTAAAAGAGTGAGTGAGTGAGTAAGTGGAACAATAAAGACATACACCAGCTTAATTTTATTTACCGAAAACGAAAGGAATGTAATAATGGTTGGCCGTCTTCGTCAATGCAGTTGTCGTTAGGTGTTTTATTGTGTTGTTGCAGTGGCATAGATAGTTTCAGCTTTTAACTAAACTGCTCCTACACATTCATGATAGCACAGATCATTTGCATGATTTTGCAAATACAGTGCATAGTATTTCTTTATACAATAGTCTTAAACGAGATGTGTTATTTGTTTTCTGGAAAAGAACTTCATCCCAAATTATGTACATACATTTGTACGAATCCACTAAACAATATCGCGCATTGCGCTGATCCGCTATGATGTTCTCGAGTAATCTAGTAATAAAATGTGTATTGCCGCAAGAGTACATTTTTATGTATGCATGTATGTAAGTACATACATACATATACATTTGTATACATAAGTACATTGTACGACCGAAATTTTCTATCGATATAATAGTCCAGACAATAACAGGCTTTAAGGAAGTTTTCTTTAACAAAAATTCTAGAGTATTGTATTGCCTTGGACTCCTTTTTATATGTTTATTATGTAACAAAATAGTCATTTGTTATGGCCAATCATTTTAATCAATTCAACATAATTTTATGTTCTTAATTTACAGAAATAAGCCATTCCAGCAGGAAGAAGATTACATCTTCTTTTGTGAGAAAAAAGTAGTCCGAAGCATGGAATATTTTTACCATAGGTGGACATAGTAATGTGAGTGTTATGTATTGATGTTGGCCAAAAAGTTAATATACAATATGTATGTATGTACTTACATATTAAAAGGTATGTATGTATGTGGATATATAGCAAGCTTTTCAAACGCAAATATCATTAACTAAAGAAATAGCCTGTTACTGCCACTAACATACATATGTGTGTATGTCATACACACGTATGTACATACATACGTATGCAACTATAAAATGAAAAAGGAGTATTCGCATTATGAATGCTTTTTGGACTATTAATTAAAATGAAATCAAAAGTCGAAAAATCGTATCTAAAGTTTTGCATTTCTTTTGTATTGTAATATGCAAGCATATGCATACCTATTGCATCTTACCGGTATGTGTTGTCCTCAGATTAGTTTTGCTTTATATGCAGGTATCAGGTATACATTTATACAGGTATACATATATTCATATATATTATGTATGTAGGTATGTACTTACACATGGTTTTTATTAAATGCTTACAGTTTCTCTTAAAAACCCAAAAGGCAAAGAAAGTGGTATTGGCAACATTTTTCTCTTTCCTTTTTGGTAAATGTCTGTATTTGGTTGGGGGTGTCAGTCACCCATGTCAGTTAATTTTTTTTTGATAAGCCGTTGATTTAAGATCAACTTAGAAGATTGAATGAATGCATACCAATTGATCTTTACTGAAATACGTTTGATAAAATATATATGGGCATGAACACACATCCATACATACATACATATATGCATATGGATATATGAGTGTATATGGAATATACATATATCAACATACAGATGCATATGTAATATGGACTAATATTTTTAAGCTTAAAGTCTCTTTATTTATATTAAATTATAAAAAATAATTTTCCTGAAGAAGTCACACAAAGGAGTGACAAACAATTTATAATTGAATAAAAATAAAGAGACCTTAAGCTTAAAAATATTAGTCAATATTATTAATCAAAAAGAGGTCAAAAAATCTAAAATAATACATACGAAAGCAATTATTCAGGTATGTGATGAAAAACCTTTTAGACACAAAATCGAGTTGAAAACGATAAACGGCGCGTTTTTTGCTCAATTTTTCATATTTGTTTCAAGAGTTTTTGCAATATTTTAATTAATTTCTTCTCATAGTTCTTCTATATTTTATATATATTATCTTATAGCGCCAGTAAGCTGAACATGATTCAAAACTAGATGCTCAAATCGGTCCAAATTCGCCGGCACTTCTTCATAATAATTGTTTTGAAAACGATAGTTTTCCATCACGTACCTTGAAATACAAAGTTTATAGAATTTTGAAGGATAAAACACAAATTTCTGTGACAAATGGATGTCCACACTACATAAGAAACTTGCACATATTTTTATAGAAAATTATAGCTAGACTTGGGTCGCACTAATGAATTCGTTCATTTTATATTTGGTATTTTCGTCGAACTCGAAAAATAGCCGAATATTCTGCAATTTGAATACTAAAACGAATATTCGCGCATCACATACATATATACACATATACATATGTGTGTATTTATAAGGCTATGATGTGCGTTCATACATATATAAATATGTATGCATAGGAAAACTAAAATGGTTTGGACTGATTATGCCATTATTTCAGTTTATGGTGTTACTGTTCGTAGCCGTTATGAGTCTTTTTCTTTATTATTTTTAGTATGGCTACTGCTTTCATAAAAGATAAATTTTGCTCCAATATTAAGTAAGAAAAATTTGTTAAACTGGAGAAAAACACCACTACTCGAACAAAAACTCGAACTACTTCAAATTGTGGAGAAAACTCAATAAATATTTTGCTATCGCGCCACTAAGGAGAAATGTTTTTTCTTTTAATATTACAAAATTCTATTGTCTTGTAAAAATTCTTATATAAATATGTATGTAGCTATAAGATATAATGTGAACTTGATGAACTTTTAACAACAATGTTTGTATGCAAGTTAAATGCACTTTATAATTCTATAAATACGGCTGTTATTCTTAAACTTATTTACAAAAAATATGCTTGTAAGCTGCTCCTAAGACAAGTTTTGATAAACATAATTTTTTTTTTTGTAAATAAGGCCTTTATTCTCTATTCCAAAGTTTCCTTAACATACCAGGTAAGATGAACCAGCTTTCGTATTATCAGTGACTTTGGGTTTAAGTAAAATTGTAACAATGTAAAACTTTTTATACGTCTGTGCGGAAACGGATTTTATTCCGTGGTTTGGCTCTTCAGAGAACAAAAAAATTTTTAATATCATGAATGACATAGTTAATTTTTTGTTATACAGTACGAATAACCAACTTTTTATCGGTAAATTTATATTAGAAGAGAATCAGTGAATCATGTTTGGAAATTTTTATTATTTCTACCAAAAAAATATTGAAAGGAAACCATATTATCGGAACTGATTTATGCTGAATTAATAGAAATATTATATTTTAATTATTAATAATTATAATTAATTATTAATTAATAATAATAATTAATTAATTATAAATATTATTAATAATAATTATTATAATAATAGAATCATGTCGAATAAAAGTTGTTTGTTGGGTTTTGGTTTGTATAAGTTTCATATCCTACTACACTTATAATAATATGATTTTTTAAAATCTTTTCACTAAAATTCTCAAATTGTTTTAAAAATTTTTTTGGTAAGATGAGCGGTTTAAAACTTTTCAAAACTGTGGTTCAAGTCTACTGACGATTTGGTAAAATGCTTAACCACCCAACAAATAAATTTTATATTATAAATATTATAGTTTATATATTTTAAACTATCTGTTTTCGATATGTGCATTATAAGAACTTAAGGTTTAATATATAAAAAATACTTTTTATATACATATAAACTGCTTATTCGACAGATATCGTATAGCGATTTGTGATATTAGAAGGTTATAAAATATAATTTATGAATTAGGCATTAAACATTGAAGACGACTTTTATTAAATATGTATTTTATATATTTCTTTTAGAAATTCATTGCCTAAAATCCGAATCTGTATGTATGTATGTATATGCATGTTTACATACATGTACATAAGCATGCATGTATGTGCAACATTCGAACCCGAAAGAGTTTGTTATCCCAAATAAAGAAAACATAGATCTTATGATGAGTTAGTTAGTTAATCCAGGTAGATTTCCACTAACATGACCGCAACGTGCATTAGCATACTTGGGCAATGACACTGCCTACATATTATGTACAAACTGCACAGGTATTCCATTATTTATTTCATCTATAAAGCACCACAATAATATCTATCCAATTATAGAATTGAACTCACAGTCACCGCCGTGTACAAGGCAAATAATACCATGCAAAAATTGTGCCCGTGGTACGGTCATATCATCACTTCAGTACAAACAAAGGAGCTGATACAAACGATTGTTCTAGGAAAGTTCAGACAGTAAAACGATGGGTAAGTAGAATTCCGACATCCTATTAACATATCAAATTGTAGTTATTATTTAATCATAATTTTGGGTGGCCATTTCTTTATCATGTCATTTTTATTATGGCTGTCTTAATATAATATACACAAGCATTTCATTTCGTTGCTATAATTGACTCTTACTTAATTGATCAATCGACAACAGGTGAACCCTCCGCAAATAAGTCTCACCTCTGTCTACGTTACTTGGTTGCATGCTTCCAAATGAATTATTAATATTTATTTATTACATTATACATGTTTGTATATATATATATATATATATATATATATATATATATTTATATATGTGTATGGTTGTTGTGCAGTGGTTTAATCGAAAAATGTCTGTGTACATATATTTTATGTTGTTGAGGCCATTTAAGCCAAATGATTGTTTCTAACCATCATCTCGCTAAACCACCTCTCGATTCCCAAATTACAAATGTCAGTAGTTAGTGCAAGTAGTTGTGGCAGTGCGTCTCTTACTGTTGTCGTTATTTTTATGGTAAAAGTGAAGGTAAATAAGGTGTATGTTGTCTAAATGTACTATTGCACTGCACCATTCAACATTTTATGTTCGTTTATTACGAACCTGGATAAAAAAATCAAACATAAATAATAATTTTCTAAATCGTCTAGTGTCATGGTCTGACTTAACAGTTTAACTGTTGTTTTTGTAGGGGAACTATTTTTTGAAATATATAAACAGAAAAAAGTAAAAAAATAGTTTCAAAATTAATGCCGGCAGCTATTTTTTTTTGTGCGGACAGTGGTTTGGCACTCCAGCAGACATTTACAATCTTAAATGGATGGTTATTACATCTGATACGTAATTGAATAAATAATTATTGACATAATAAATATAAATAAATTATAATTTATTGTTTAGTACGTATGTTTTTTCGTGTAGAAATAAACATAAATTGTAAAGGAGTTAATACAAAAAATAAACGATTCACATGAATTGTAAAATTAAAAGATCGTGTTTTAGAAAATGTATAGAAATTAAGTTCACATGTATCTTCAAGATCCATCGACTTGAGCATGACATAGATATGAGTCCGCCAGAGCAACTCACTAATGCTCACTAATTTTTAGGTTGCCTTCTGTCTCTTTTACTCTTTGAAATTATATGATGGCGAATATCAATAGCCAGTTAAAACAATGATGTCAGAGCAAGGACATGAGCGGTGTATATTAGCTATATGTGATGTGCTCATACCAAGTTCATGGGTAATGAAAACCCCCATTTAAGCCAAATAAAATGTGGAAAACCACTGACTCTAAAGGCCACAACTTTCTGCTAATTGCAACCGCAAACTTTTTTGTAACCCGGTGTTAGTACTATTCCATACTTTTGAGTTCTTCGACCTAAAACCCTATTATTTTTATTTTAAAATTAACCGACTACCACGTGACCAGTGATGATTGACAGTAGTTTTCGATTGCTATAAAAGAATCGAGAACACTAACTGATCAGATATATAATTTGGGAGTTTGTGGATTCGATAGGTGTAGTCGTTGAAAAATGCTTTTTTCCAAGTTTTTTTTTTTAATTTATTGAACTCTGCTTGTTCAAAACGTTTGCAGTTTGGTTCCATTCGGTTCAGCCGTTTAAAAGTTATAAATGGTCCACGTACGTACCTGCGCACACATACACACTCACATGCATACAGACATAGAAGCTTCCTAGGACTTCAAAACGTGGAGACCTGATGAGAACTCAATATTTTTCAAAACGACTCAAAACCAACAACTTCCCGATTTTTGAAAACTTTCGATTCATGAAGTGCAACTTTGTTGTTGGCTGTACACAATTCTTTGCCGTCAGGCTAAATATTGAAAATAATTAATAATATAAATAATGGACCCGATATCCCATAATAGCTTGAGTTTTTTCTGCTTGACTTTTATATGAAACAATGTGATTTCTAAGCACTTCTTCAACTTCGGCACGTACTTAGATTTTTTTAAAATATACATTTACAAAATATAACAAAGTTCTTATATTTGATGTGATAAAACCTAAACTACGCTTCAAATTTTATATTTTTTTAATATAGCTTATGATAAGCCGCCGAAATTATATATAATTCTTTTCGTTGTAAAGTTTATAGTCTGCAAACAATCTCAAAATAATAGTTTTCATACGACAAAAATCGAATGTTAAGGAAAAATTTAAATCGTTTTTATATTTTGTCGTATTAATATATCCAAATCGAGAATACGATATATCTCTTTGTTAGTAGTATACATTTCAGTGCAATTTGAATACAAACTTCGACCGATGTCGAAAGCCGTAATATGCTGTCTGAAGTTGCCTCCATATTTTATTTGTTAGTGCTCTAGAATATCAGTCTGGTTTTTGGGCGATCGATTCCCGGCAAATATTTCCAGAGACAATAATACTAAAATGTTTGGCTTGAAGATTACAAAGTATGTATGAAGTATCTTTTTCCATTTCCTATATTTAAAAAAATGCCCGAAGAAAAATAATTAAAATATGCCGCCTCATTTTCATTAATATTTTTCAAAGAAAACTGACTGTATGTGCGTTATAAAATTTTACAAGTTGGTAGGAAAACATCACCTGTGACAACAAACAGACGACAACACAAAGAGCATTATGGCCAAAATGACAACAGCTATAACATTCGACTGCATGGCAAGAGACCTTATGTCTAAGCTCGTTAGCGCTTTGTTTTTCAGCAATTTAAAGCTCATAATAAAGTTAACAGCTTCCTAAACAAGCAACATGTAGTAGTTGATATGCACTCGCATCTCATAACTAAGTTTACAATATATCTGCAGGTATTTTTTTTCATATATAATTTTTCATAAACGAACAATCACACTGTTTTACTGAGTCATGTACAGTGGATATCAGATAATAGGCATACAATTTGTTTTTATATTCGGTTTAGTTCTTAGAAGCAATTCTTCTGGAAAATATTTACATATGCTGATGGCAAAAACATATTTCTCGCTGCCAGACTACAACTACAGACTACAACTTTGCAAAGAATACAATACTTGTGCGTATGTGAGAAATGATCTTCACAACCACAGGCAACACGGCTACTGGTTGTTGTTCATGCTGTTTTTGTGGTTGTAGTCAAATTAAACTAATTTCTATTTTGGTGAGTGACAATGAGTAGATGCTAGATATGTTGCCAGTTTAGCCATCTGTAAACTTGGAAATATATTTGGGGTATTCTCACTGTGTGCTATTTGGCCACTTTGTCATAAAGTCATAATATATTACACCGGTTTAAGGAGTTGTTGTTGTGATGCATAAATAAATGTATTCAGCTCATATTAAATGTGTTGTTATCTTATCCGCTGATCAATTTGTGAAATAGCATCCTAAGTTATGACGGGTTGCTCATACTAGTAACATTTTTCGTGCTATTATTTTATGAGTACAGTGTAAATCCCCCAATTGTTTTATTATACAAAAAGGAATAAAAAACTATATTTCTAAGCAAATGAAATGATATTTTGTAGGCTTTAAATATATATTGTTAGAATAGCACTATTTAAGAATGTTGCACATACAAAAGCATTACAAACAGCAACTCCTGGTTGTTGATTTCGTGGTGTCGTCTTCAAAATAATTCAGTAGCTGGCTACACATCGACAATTGTTGCTGGCGGCATGTGCAGCCATTGTAGTCGGTAGTTTGCTCTGATGAATGTGTTTAATGTAACAAACCATGATTGAATTATATGATTGCTGTGTAGCCAAACAAACTGGTCTGTTTTAAGTATTGTATTGTCGTAAAAGTTTAATAATAACATCATATAACCACAACATTCAGTTGAATTAAAAATTCATTTTGAAAAACTATTATGCAGCGCAAACGTTATATGGAAATCGGTTTTTAGCGACCAATAACAGAAGCTTATAATGACAATTTTTTTAATCTCGACTTGAATTTGAAACCCGTTGGGAATAAGAATAAAATTTTAATTTTAGTGTTGTGAAAAGCTTATGTAATAGTTTTAAGAAACTGTTCTATTAGAAGCTGTAAACTAAAGAATTTCGAATTCTTATAAACGAAAGATAAATAAAAAATTAAAACAGATTGATTGCATTTTCGAAGAGCTCTTGTAGGATTTGCATAGCATTCATGAATGAACATGTTGCTGTAGCGAGCCAATTTTTTAATAGATTTTGTGATATCTAAAATCTACTGTAAATATATGCACACTGCATTTGAATCAAGCTTATCGAAATACACATGAAACTACATGCATATAAAGAATGTGCATATGCATACATAAATATACATACGTTCACACATATACATACACATATGCAAGTATTTGTAGTGGCGTTATTTGCAACAAGCACATTCCGTGTATTCGAAAACAATTATGGATTCGTAAGTATCTGCATCGTTTTCTTATTATGATTTATACGCATCCAGTGATTTGTGTTTGTGTCCAGTTGTTCAGTATATTCGGTTGGTTTGTTGATTTATTGTGTCCACAAGATAAATGCAGGCAAAAAGCCCATAAGCAGTGTAGCCCGATAAGGAGATCTATTCCCAAAAGGGTTACGTCAACATATACTTGGGGATAGATATTTTGTGGTGAAGAAATTGGGCCTGTTTTCTATTAGATAATAAGTATTCCATTTTCTTTCGGATAATTCGTATAAATATGCAACATTAAAGAAACAGCCTGATTGTAGGAAAACCTGTTGCACCCCCTCTTTCAAAAAATTTTGCCAAAAAACAGAATATGTTAAATAGGTAGTAATTTTTGAACTCAACTATTTAGTTCAGTATGATTTACTGGCCTTTCTTAAAAGTATAATCAGATTTTTTATTTGGCAAATTATATTCTTGCATTTTATATATTTTTCTTGTAAAATTCCCAAATGTAATAATATCTGTGTGCTAAAATAGATCGTATAAATTCCATACCACATACATGCTGAGTGCGGTGTCGAACTCGGGACTTTAGTCCTGTTTATTGCATCATGGTATGCACTCGAGGTATAAAAATGTCATGACTTTTTCAAGTCACTCATGATTCACGAGTGAAACGTTATTACAAATGATTAAAATAACATGTGCGTGATAAAAAGTAAATAGACCGAGTGTGATCGTGCGTGTAATATTGATGCATATTTTTAGATTCGCTACCGTCACTTTTACACGTGCAGATTTATTCGAAAGATATTAGTTCACTGAAAACAAAAATTTTCCGGCAAAGCTGTGCGGTGAAAAAACTCAATAATTCTTTAAATTTGCTGGCAAGTCACATAATGTTTACATCAATGTTTGGGGTATTCACACTGTGCGCTATTTACTCATATTGTCATAAAGGGAATGAAAGCTTAATATTCGAAAATCGAATGCTCTCATATATCAATAGTGAGAAACTCTATAAAAATATATTCAATACAACCTCAAAATATATGAAAAAAATATTTTTGGTTAAATTTATTCGGGTTAATCATACATGGAGACATATCTTAATATATTTTATCTTCTAATGGACTGGTCGCAAAATATGTCCAAAAAAATAAAATTACGTATTAAAAACATAAATTATTGTATTCAATTTTTCATTGCACGTACATAAAATGCTCTTATTAAGAAACCCTATAAATCAGGAATTCACAGCTGCCGCTACTATCGGGCATAAATGTTGAATGCTCTTTGGAGGCTGTCAACAAATCTTGTATATGTATGGACTGCACATTGTGCAGACATATACATACATGTTTGTATTGTAGATATGTATGGATATGTGCATGTGACGTAAGTTTATCAGTATTACTTGAGCGAGTGTGTAAATAATTTAGCTGCTAAGCGTTGCAAAAATGAAGACAAAGTGATTACACTGGTCAGCAGCCAAATCCTCTTTTGAATAAAACTATGTGCACTATATGGATTTTAATGCGCTCAACTCGAATCCGTTTTCGGTTTTTTTCCATCAGGTCGAGATTTTTTTAATGGGCGTGGCAATTTTTTCCCCTAAATTAGCCAGGTACGTGGACTTATTGCACCCTAAACCACCATAAGATGTATAACAAAATTGTTTTCATTTTAGTCAAATGCAACCAACCTCACATATGTTTGTATGACGATAGCATTTTGTTAGGTGAGCAGGAAAGGAAGGGGAAAAATAAAAGGAAAAGAGGGGAAAGGAAGGGGAAAAATACGAATTTTGGAAAAAATTTGTTTCTCGAATAATTTCTAAATAATTCCAAAACGATAAGAGATAAAAAAAAAATTGTTTTTGACTAAAATAAAAACAATTTTGCTACACATTTTCTGGTGGTTTACTTTTGAAAAGCGGATGTCTCGTTCTCTAGTTAGGCTGCAATATGTCCACGTACCTTGCTAATTTAGGGGAAAAAAACTGTCACGCCCGTAAAAAAATCTCGACCTGATGCGAAAAAACCGAAAACGCAATCGAATTTAGCGCATAAAAATGCATATAGTGCATATAGTTTCATTTAAACGAGGGACAAAAAATTATTATTTGCAGAGCAGTGTTATTTACTAAAAAATCGTTTATGTGATGAAAAAAAAAATATATCGCAAACACTCTATAAAAAGTCAGCAACAGTTTGAATTACGCAATTCGGTAAAAGAAAATATGTTTTGTTTCAACTGAAGATTAAATAAAATAAATTATTTATTTATTATTGATTAAAAACGGCAACTGTCAAGGCATCAGATAGATGATTTTCTATGGGACTCATAAACGCATTGGCCGTGTTGAACAATGGATTTATCCATACCATATACATACATGCGCATACATACATATTTATTTATCTAGGAAGAGTTATATGAACGCATGAATGGGAAAAAATAGGAGTAAAGATGTCTTTTACAAGGCCTCTGTACTCATTCGGTGGGATGTACAAAACCTGCCTGCTCCATTCAATACTCATATGATTTTACATGCTTGTTATTACTGCAGATGCCTTCCCCCTCGCTATCACCAGATCTTCTAAGTTACCTTTAATTCAATGGTTGTTAGAAGGCAGATAATGACCGCGTAAAGTTCTCAGAATAAAGATTAAGGGTTTGAGAAAGGCTTTTAGATTAATTAATAAATAGTATTATGCCTGCAGTTTAAATTCGCTGACGAAACAGCTTTTTTTGTCAACGCACAAAACTCAGGATTAAAAAAAAATATATTTATGTATAAAAAGGGCAAATACATTCATATGTATTTAAAAAAAATTAAACAAAAAAGTTAGATTCAGAAATATGGAAAACAACCAAGAAAACAGGACATAAAGCCAAATAACCAAACGCCAAAAACAGGAACTTAGTAAACGTATGCAACCATCAATTTGATACAGTTCTCGTATCCATTCTCATAACAAAATTGCTGCAACTAAGACACCTTGCAAGTGATAGTAAACAAAATAATTTCCACAGCAAATTAATTATTGGGCATCTCTAGCTCTTCAATTTTTGATATGATTAACCATCTGGGGGTGCAAAGAAACTTTTTATAAATTGCAGACATTGAATTTAAAAGAATTATCTGTGATATCCTATTGAAGATCTTTGGGATTTTCTAGTAACATAATTTGCTTAACAGGGATCTTTTCGTTTCTCATATTAAAAATTTAAAAATTGTGATTTTTTTATTAGTTTCACGATAGTTTAATTGGGGGATTTACACTGTAGTCGTACAGTCATAAAATAATAGCACAAAATATATGACCCGTCATAACTTGGTCTGTTAAATAAATTTGTATATATAAACTATAAAAGTTGTTGCCTTGTTATGAGCTGAATGCATTTGTTTTGCGGCGGCCTATGAAAACCTGTTCAGCGGCTGCCAGTTACGTAAGTAAAACGAGAAAAATTTTTCACTTGTATATATATAGTTTTTGCGATTGATTTATTTTTATGTTATAAAAATGTGATTTAATGTACAGACATATAGGTATGAACAAATTTCGTGAATCATATATAAGAAACGGCGGCAAACATAATACTATCGCCGTCTCGCCTAAAGATTTCTAGCCGTTCGAATCAGATCTCTAGAGCTTTTTTTTAATGACAACCCAAAAACATACCTGAAAGAGTGCTATTATTTTATGACTTTTTATATGTAGCACAACAACCACTCTTTTAAACTAGTCTAAAGTTGTATGACTTTATGACAATATGACTAAATAGCACGAACTGTGAATACCCCAATTATGTATGAGAAATTGGTACAGAAGTTCAGCTGAATGTAGGCACCAAGAAAAATAAAAGCAAACAAATGGGGAAATCCCCGAATTATTGTGCAGTTCGATTAGGGTTTATCCATTTAAAAATTAACTGTTCATATTCTAAAGCTTTTGCAATCAGTTCATATATTAGAGTATTGAAGGGAAAGGAAAAAGTGTTCATATCTTGTGGTGTTTACATATTAGGGTGTTCTCATATTAGGGTTTCACATATTAGGGTGTTCACATATTAGGGGCGTTCATGTTATCGCAAGTGCACTGTACAGATGTCATGTTGTTGCAGGTCTACTTGATTTGCTTTGAAAAATTCACAAAAAGCTGGAGGCCTTCCGATTGCTCAATAGTAAGTTAACGAAACTGCAAGTGCTGGCTGTGTATAATCTCGTCGACGACATTGTACTCTAATAGAAGGCAATTATTCTTGATTTTGAGGATGCTTTATTTCAGATTAGGCGATATGACAAATTCGATTCCGTATTTTGTTGAAAAAGTAATGAGTATACGGCTACAGAATCGAACAATCAGTTTGGGGACGTAGTACGCCCGTAAGAGATTCGGAACTCAATATTTTATGAGTAGAGCGTCTAAAATTGTCTCTCAGTGTAGTTCTCTGGTAAAGACTCTGGATGTGAAGGAGTTGAATCACATAATTGCAATGTGAGACATGGATCTTTGTAATGTTAATAGGAACTGGAGGTTAGAATTATGCACGTGATAGAGTCGAGATCGTTTAAAAAGAATTCAGTTTTTTTTGCTGGAATAGGGAATAGAAGTCAAATTGCAGAGCAATCTTTTCTTCATCTCCTGGAATTTTAGTTTATATTGCAGATATTCACTTAAAATAGCTTTTGTAACAAGTTTGAACAGAAAATCAGAATAAGCAAACATAATAAATAATTGTTGAAAGTAAAAAGGCTCACATTATTAACGTTTGCAACATGAACTCAGTAGAAGCTTTTGATCTCAAAGCGGCCGTTATAGAATTCATATCAGCATTATATTATCTTATATATCAATTTTAATATTATGAAACACCTGGATGAAAACTATTAATTAAATAGTTGGCAGCTCTTAACAGACGACTGTTGAGCAAAATAAACAAGAAAACTACCCTTAAGTTTAAAAAGGAATAACAAAATAAACGGGAATTCTCATGCTCTTTGTTATTCTTCCGTCTCACAAGCCATGCGCAAATTAATGCTACCCTTTTGCTAATGGGGCGACAGGCAAGGAGTTCGGGACAAATGTTTTCATATGCAAACAAGGGTGGCGTAAATAACTTTTTCTTTTAAACAAGTTTAATATTCTTGTTTGTCTTCGGCTTTTATTATTAATACACACATTCGTTCTTCTCTTAAAAGAGAGAATAAAATAAATTTGCCAAACTGACACGCACCCAAAATTAATGTAAAATTTATGTTGCAGTTGTAGTTCTCGTATTAAACGAAATTGACTCTTCCTTAAATGGTTGGTGTATATTGAGTTTTATTAAAAAAATTATGTACAATAAATTATTAAATATGTATTTTTTGAGTGCATAAAAAGTGATTTTAATACATTTTCGCTTTAGACAATTGGTTTCAATGTATTAAATTCAATTCAAACGAGTCTCCATGTCTTAGAGAATAAATCAAAAGTGAGACGTAAATTGCAAAAGTGAATTTATTTGAAACAGCAGCAGCATCCTTTGCAACAAGAATGAAAGTGTGCCATGTTAAAAATCAATATCTCCAAGGACTTTTTTAAAGAAAAACATATTATTTTTTTGGAACTCTAGACCTCAAGAATTTCAACAATTTTTAAAGTGCTGTCTTCAGTTAACTTATTCTTTCGACGGTTTTTGAATAAAATTTTTATGTTTTCCATAATGGAAAACTATTCTGTTTTTTGTTATTGTGGTATTAAAGTATTCGTCGCCATATTGGCCCAATGTATTTTACTGTGGGGGAAAAAAGACACCCTTATGATTGCTTTTATTATTGTTGTTATTGCTTTTTGCCATCGTCATCACTGGTTTACCGGTCTATTGCATCTTTAGTCTGGTTATGTTACCGACATGCGAATGCATGCATGTACACTCTTTCTTCGAAACTTCGTATGTATTCTGATTTTGTTGCACTACTCAATATCTCATGGGTTAAGCCTTTCATTATATCATAGATTGAAAGTAATTCATGCAACATATTGACGAAAAACAAAAACAAAACAAAATTACTTGTTACGTGATACGGAATCGTATTAAACAAGAATTTTCGAATTGTTGTCTGCCAAATAAGGAAAAATTAAAAGAATAAATTGTTTATTTTTAAATATTTTTTAATCAAAATTAATGCCTGGCAAAATTTTTTAAATTCCAATGAATCTCAAAAGACTTTAAAGTGTGAGTTTCTTTCCATATAAATTTCTTCTTTAGTGACGTGGTTTATATAACTAGGACTCAAAGTTAATACGAGGGCTGTTGAAAATTTAAGATTTGCATAATTTTTTTTTGTCAAAAAATATTTGTTTTCATTTATCAATTTTTATCTAATTTGGAATCGTTTGATTTGAAAATTAAAATAATAGGTTTTTAGCTGGAAGAGCTCCAAGGCGGAAAATATCGCAAAGACCAGGTTTCGATAGCTTCGCGGTGAAAATTGCAGGGGAAGTTGCAGGGACGGCCGGCTTTTGGGGTCAACGGTTTTCGATATATTTCGTTTGTCAAAACACCTTTTTAACGTTTTAAAATCGAAAGTGCCAATTTTAAGATAATGAAGCAACAAGTTATAAAATAAAAAATATTTCGTACGATAAACGTGCAATGAACGTGTAAACAACAGTTCAAAAATGTTTATGCAAGATCGCGTGCACTCCACTGTATAATTAAAAAAACTGAATTTGAAATTCAAACTCCATGAACAATTTTTCTTTAGTGGGGCTCGTGGCTATCGCACAAGTCGTTTCAATTTTAAAGTACTTAAATGAATGGAAATCAAGCAAATATTTCTTAGAGCGTGTTTTTAGGATAGAAATTGCAGATTTAGTCATCATTAATCCCGGTTTATAGTTTTTAAGTACTAAAGCGGAGTGGAAAACTTTAAAACATCTCGATATATCAGAGCTAGAAATCACTATTTTTTATTAATTCTTGTTAATTACTTTCACTCGAGAATTTAAGCGGCCAACGTTGATAGTTTAAATTTCGAGAAAAATGTTAACACTAACAAATTTATAACAAAACAGCTGACAAAATATAAGCAAACAAATTTAAATCATAAAAATTACTATTTTTGTATTTATTTTTACATAAAAATGCACTTTATTTCAAATTTTATTTTATAAATAAATTAAACAGAATTTCTTCTTCTTGTCTTGTATAAAATATGAGATCATTTGTATTAGTCAGTGTGACAACTCTACCAGGCTTAAGCTTCAACTTAGAAACAGCAGATATACTAATAGATTTTACAAAATTAGCTAATTATAGTTAAATGCTAATTTGAAGGCATGGTTACATTAGGCCAAATATTTGCCGAAAAATAGAGCAACCACTCAATGCTAATGCAAAACAGACAGGAAATTTTTGAGTTAAACAGTTTCCAATATTTCATTCTATGACGCTGACTATTAGATCTTTGCTATTAGTTATATCTGAAACTGTTTTAAGAAACATGTATCTGAACCAGAATATATTTCTTTAGTGTTTAATGGTTACGCTTTCTTAAGCAAATAGCGGGTGTGACTGCACCTAAAAACTAGTTCTTATGGCGTTTTCTTTTCTGGAAAATATGTAAAATTTTTTCACTTATTTTCTAAAAAGTGGCGGTTTGAAAAGGTTTTAAAACAGAAATTATTTTTCGTGAAGGATGTTGGATTCATTTAAAATAAATACCTTATATTGAAATGGTTGAAAAGTGTAAAATATGTTGCAATTTTTTCTAGAAAAGAAATCGACATTAGAGTTATAAACGATTATGTGAAACTAATGGCGTTTTTTTTCTGGAAAACGTGCAACACTTTTTCACTTATTTTCTTAAAGACGGCAGTTTACAGGAGTTTTAAAATGAAAACAATTTTTCGTAACGAATGTTGGACTAATTTCTAATAAATTCTTTATTTTCAAATGATATAAATAAAGTTGAGTTCTTCTATTAAAAAGTGTAAGAAATGGAACATTCTTTTTTAGAAAAGAAAAGAGTGTAAAAAGCACATGCAAATAGAGGCAGTAATTGAGAAAGAAACTGTAAAAGTTTCTTCATATAATTAGAAAATTTCAAGAGATGATAATAGTGATGTTGTTGTTCCTGCAGCTGCTATACTTTTACAACAACAAATGCATTGATTCGATGAATGGAAATACGAAATACATACTAAATATTCCGACACACCCATTCAGTCACAAAAATTCTGAAAATTTTGTTGAAAGTTGATGAGATTAGTCATACAATCGAGGTTTTATTTTTTCATTAGAGTGTGTTTTTACAACAACAAAAATATTGACAATTTGAAATGCGTTGATTGTTGGAAAGCTGTTTTCTATTTTTATTTCATTTTTGTGTATTTTATTAATGAGCGCTTAAAAAATGTATACTTTTCGTGTGAATGTATGTAAGTACCAAGAACTTTATAGTTGCTTGAGTTATTAGTGTACGGACACCCTTCCCTTTATTGACAAGGCTTTTTGTCTCAAATTCTGGTTTGCTGAATGCAACGGTTTGCCATATTTGCTTGTGATGGCACATATCAACAAGCGGTATGTAGAACGTATATTTTTTGCAATTAATCTTCTCAAACCGAAACTTCGCAAATTACCAGCTTCTGGGAGTTTGTTATAATCAACTGCCAACAAATTTAAGCCAACGAAATGTCAACCCCAACCGATTAAAGCTTTCCAGAGAAATTTCGTTTTATATGTAGAATGTAAATTAAAATGAAAATTTTTACGTAAATGTAGTTATAAGTGTATGCGTGTTTTGTTGATTTAATGCTTAGAAGTTTCTTATTTTTATGAATGTGAACGGTTGCCAATTAAGGAAGGATTTTGAAACACTTCGGCTTTTATATTGTCAGAAAAATTCATTTTGTTAACCAGCCCAAAATAGTTTAACAAAATATAATGCCTCATAATGCAAGTAAATAACAACATAAATGGAACTCTGCCCGTTAGACTACTTCCCTTGCAACCGTGTCGTTAACATGTAAAACAAGTCATAATATTTAAAAGATTTTATGATTGTTGTTGTATCCGTTTGAATAGTTGTCTATGAAGAATGCATTTCAGTGTCAATATATTTATTACATGAAAGTAAGCGCATAGTAATTAAAAATTCAGACACATAGTTCTAAAAAAAGTTTCATTAAAATAAAATAAGTAATAAAATCCAACTGTAGGCCAGTCATATTCCAACTAAACAAAGCCAATGCGTGAACAAAGCTTCGAGACAAGAAATTTATAGCTCTAAGCATACTATACCTATTACGATGTATTTGAAAAACATTTGGATTTCAAATAAAATAACTATAAAAAATGTTACAGCAATAAACAGTTTTAGAACTTCAAACACAAACGCATTAGCAGTTGCAACGTTGATGTATTTGTTTTAATTAAAACTAAAAAAGCTTGCAACGCCTAAAAACAATAGACCGAAATAGCTCAAATTACAGTTTTATTTATATACAACCATACGTGTACATGTGCATGTGTGTATATGTGTGAATGTGTGTATATTTGTTCAAATAAAACAATAGCGGTATTGCACAAACAATGCAGCCTTATGACCAAATCTGGTGTTTATGGACACTATTTTTATATTCCGTTTATTGCACCGTGGTAATTCAATATTAAGACGAGAAAGATGACAATCGCTTCTACACATGTCATTTAATTTGTATTTGCACAATATTCGTTTCGTTTACATATGGGGCATTCACACTGTGTACTATTTGGTCTTATTGTTGTAAAGTCGTTTTACTTAAGGAGAGTCTAAAAAATTGTTTTTGTACTGCATTTAAAAAGTAAAAAAATGATGCAATTTTTAAAAGTATATATTTGCTCGGAGCTCAATATTACCGGCAGCTGCTGTTTTTGTTTACACGCACAAATTTATATTGAAAGTCCTGTACGGTAAAAGATATGTATTCATCATGATTACGGTTGGAGCTTTTCGCTCAAAAATTTGACAGTTTCATCTAAACACATATTAAAGAAAGAAAAAACTTAATTTTTCTTTAATAATATACAAAGTATCCAATATCATGCATCAGTACTGAGTAGTCAATTGATTCATCAGTACTAAGTGGTCAATTGATGCATCAGGAATGAGCAGTGAATTGATGCATCAGCACTGAATAGTCAACTGATGCATCAGCACTGAGCTGTCAATTGATGCATCAGCACTGATCAGTCAAATGAGACATCAGCACTGAGCAGTCGATTGATGCATCAGTAACATTTTTATATATATTTTATTAACTCCCATTTTCGTCTTTATTTCGTTCCACACATTTTTGTCTTAGACTCTTCTTTCACATTAAACATTTTAAGATATTTTTTTTACAACTTTTTGGTTTCTTTACAATTTACATATTTTTTTTAATTTGGATCACCCTTTACGTTTAAAGTGTAAGTACAAATTATCAAATTTTAATGCGGAAAACGCCAATTGTCTTTTAGATGCTGTTGTCTTAAATAGTGAATAAAATACTCAGTCATGATTATGGTGTGAAATTTATTGTCGGCATATCTCAATGACGGATGAGCTCAACACCGTCTTGTACTAAAGAGCAAAATACAGCACCCTCATTCGCCGGTACTTGTAGCACCGAAATTCACCTGCGAAATAAAAAGTAAAAGTCTTCATCTGTGCTCTCAATGAGCTGCATATCTGGGGTCATCCCAAGATAATAAAAGAAAATAATAAAATAAAAATTTAACTTTTCAGAAGATATTGGAAGTATTTTAATTTACTTTTCTTTGGTAGCAACTAATAACAAATATATTATATTTTAATCAGCTGGCCGAGTTTTGAAATATCACACTTAATCATGACGGGTTGGTTAAATCATACTTTTCCGTGGTATAATTTTATGTCAAAAGATATTATGACTAAAGATGGAATCCCGAATATTTCCGTAAACTTCTAAATTTTGTAATAAAAATATCTGGTACCACTTGTATAAGTACATAAATATTAACCCCTCCTCGTTTTAATTGAAAAATCATTATTTTGTTCATGTTATTATATATATATATATATATATATATATATATGTAAGTTTTTCTTTCTTAAAATAAATTTAAGAAACATTTTGATCAACGAGTTAATCGATTAATCCAAAATTAACCGACTATACAAAAAGAACCATCAATTAATGTGGCGACTAACCGACTGAAAACAACATAAGATTAAATGAAAATCTAATAAAATTGCAAAAAATAAGAAGAAAACAGTTACAAGTTACAGAAGACTGTGTACAACAAAATTGCATCATCAGAAAGGGGATATACTCCTTATCGGACAACCTTAAACGTAGCATAACTCACAGCGTGTATGCTATAGATGTTGTTGCTTTCCTGGGGTAACTGCGACATCAGCAACAACTCATTGTATAACATGAATTGTTATGAGCGAAAAAGTGGTAGCAGCGATGTCTGCAGACATGAATACGCAACTTGTTCCAATAATGTTGGAAAAAAAAAACAATTTATTTTGTTTAACTCCTTGAGCAGTTTTTCTTTTACTGTATGAAAAATTATAGCTGGTAAAGAACGAATAAAATCCAGTCTAAACTTAATGAATTGAATATTGCGAATTCTTAAAATACTCAGTTCATCACTAAATAGTCTTGTAATTTGTTTGCTAGTATTTATTTTATGTAGAACTGCTTTATTAAATTTCCACTCGTTAATCAAATCATTTGCCTTTTGCGCGATACTAGACTTTAAGCAAGGGGTCGCTGATGTTATTTTTATTCCATCTTAAAAACCCTTTTTTATAATTGGGATCGAAGAAGTACAATTTTATTGGTTTCTTGCCACAATTTTGCAACCCTGGTGCTATAGCATTTCAAATAATAATGTTTTTGTTTTGGATCGAGGATGATTCCCCGGTGTCCCAGCGCTAAGTAAATCGGTTGTGGGTAGGAGGGTAGGGGAAGGTAGGGCTTATGGATGTTCGATTTGAACTTCCCCATGTTAAACGTGGGAAGTTTATTCTGTATGCGAACCATTCGGCCAAAGAACGAATTCCCTTTGCAATCCATTGTCAGGCTTTGTGGTTGACAAAGCCTCTGTTTGGCAAAAACAAGAGATTTACTTGCACAAGTTCTATAATATCACTTAAGGACATTCCGTTGTAGTCAATGGAGTTGGGTAGCGTATTGTCACTATCCAGCGAAGAAAATGTCGAATCCCGTGGGGTTACTCTGCAGTGAGATGCGATTGAAAAGCATTTTGTATTTGTATGAAATGCGAAAATAATTTCTTTCGCTTCATAATTCAAAATAACACCAAACGAAAGGCACACATCATTCAAGAGAATGTTTGTCTCGTCTTTACGCAATCGAACAACTTTAAAGTATCGCCGCATTCATGAAAGTTGTATTCCACTTACACCGATTTGTCTTCTAAAATCTTAAACACTAATCACGCCACCCAAGCTCACGAAATTGTGGAAAAGACGAGGAGAGTCTATAAGTCCTTGATTTTTGCTATGGCAAACAAAAATTTTTACAATTCCTTCAGGATCTAAAATGTCCAAGGACCATGAAAATGTACATCATCAGACCACGAAAACAAAACTAGTGATGGACAACAATTATACAAGTTATTAAGCTGAAATTTGCAAGGTTATATTAATCATGTGTCTAATATCACCTTAAAAACTGCCTGTTTCACGATGTCGAAGGCTTTCTTTCATTCGCACAATTACATTTAAGCAAAAACAATTTATAAAATTTTGCTTTTGTTTAAACGATGTGGCGAAACCCAAGGGAAGACCGTTGTAGTAGGAATTTCCTTAGTGATAATGTGAAAAGAAGGGGTATTTATCCGTATGTACCACAAAAAAGGGCCGCTAAAGCTTGAGGCCTATGAGGCCTAAACAGGGCTGAAGGCAGCATAACGCGATATTGAAATTTGAATTCTATTACGTAACTACCACTGTATGAATGGATATATGTATCTACATATTAAGGTGTGTATGTATGTGTGTATTATAGTCTCTGGTAATAAAAACTGCCAAATCTAGACATGTAGGGTGTTCATATCAAAAGCATGTGGAATGCTTCATGGCAAACAACTTGTAAAAGGGTAGTTGGTCGTAAACTAAAGGCTGTCTCCGTTTTTGTTTATCTGAACTGAATCGAACAAAAAAAACTTGCAAAGTTGGATTCCCGGCCGGCCGTAAGCATTTTTTATTGTCTAGTTTTGGTTGCTGCTGCTGTTATGGATTAAATATGTGCAAAAATATATATTGAGTACATATATACATATATGTATGTATGTACGTAAATATGTGCAAGCACATTTAAATGGTCTGTCTAGTCAATGAGTAAATGTTATAAAATATGTTATAAAATCAAATGAATGTTATATTTTGGCCCATGCATACACCCGATATTAATATATGGAGGAGACTATTTATAATATATAAATAAATTTTATATATGTACATAAGTATGTTATTTTGTAGTATATGTATGTTATTGTTGCTATTATTGTCTCCGGCAAGTGACCGTTAAACAAGTGAGAGTAGTTGTTAATATAAAAACCCAGCAAACATATTTGCTCGTTAAGCAACGTAAATGCAGAATTGCAAAACGTTATCAAACGATATTCAGATTGTATGTGAAACAGTGTAGCACATTCGAAAATTATGTCCAATTTAGTTGAAAGTGTTTTCAAATGATACACACACCAGATGATTTTTTTGAAATTTCAAGAACTGTATCCAACTTCAACGATATTGCGGTACATTCTGAATCTCTAGCTGAATGCTGGAATTATTTAAACTGATGCTTGGCGCAATTGACGACCCCAACAAAATGTATCATCATCTGAAAATACATCGAACTCTCAGGTTAAAAATAAAAAAAATCTCTTTCTGTAGATCTTACAAGCAAAAAGTATGTTGCGTACCGGGTTTTAAATATTTTTGTATATCTAATACATCAGACAGAATTATATTTGGTAAAAATCGTCTTATCTTTTTAAAAATGAAATTGCCAGTTTTGTGGCATTTTGAAGCCATTTAATATTAGTTTGCAAATTCATCTGGTGCGTGATACTTGTCCTCCATGGATGGCCAGAGTTTTGTCATATTTAATTGATGAGGATAGTTTTTGAATCTATAACATTGACTCCGGCGGAACAGAATTATTCGCACTTCAAGCAAAACAGTCCATTGTCTGATATGCATGTAGCAAAATATTTTCGTCCGATAAGTCCCAGACGAATTTTCAATGTTGTCTTGCAGCAGGCAACAAACGAATTCGTTTGTGTTGGCATTTCTAGGATTTTCGTGTTCACACCTTTCGCTTTTATTATATATATTTTTATTTTTATTATTATATAAATATATCGATTTATATAATAAAATAAAAATGATTTATTTTAATTATATTTTAATATTAATTATATTTTAATAATAAAATTTAATACTAGCCTACTAGTCATTATGTTAGTGCTATTATCTTATAACTTTATGACTACAGTGTGAATCCCCCAATTATAATTATAAATGTAATAGATGCAAATTCAAACTAAACGTTTTAATGAATGCTTTTGTGAAACAAGTTAAATTTGAAATGAACCCAGGAATTTCGTTAATTAGGGGTAACACATTAAAGCATATACATACATAAATATGGATTTATGTATGTATGTATGTAATCTTTTTGCTATTTGTAATTCATATTCTTTCATATGAATAAAATATGTAAATATTTTGATATCACTCTGTGAAAGCAGTTTGATTTATGTACATTCTTGTTACATATTAAAAAAGTACGTATGTATGTGTTGCAACCTGTCCTGGTCTATAAAAATATATTTTAAGATCTTAAAATATAAAGTTGACAATAACAGAATGTTATCGTATAAAAGTATTGTGATTTTAAGAACTTTGTAATGGCTTACAGCTCGCTCAAAGTGTCCACCTGTTTTGTATATACATACTGTTCTTATGTATATCCATATGTACATACATATTCCATGCATATATCCATACATAGTTATGTTTCACATAATCCATAATTCTATGATCGTCCTTTTTGTGGCATCTTCAAGTTAATAAAGAAAACAATTTCAGGTCTTTGCAGATTTTCGTTGTTCTAAAATTATATTAGGCCAAATTATATTTAGGCAGTTAAAAAAAAGCGCTGGTAAAGGCAAAGCATACAGCACTTCCATATGTCTGCTGGGTAAATATATGCACTGCATATAGACATGTACATGTGCATATATTTTTATGTTTGTTTCTGCTGTAGTTTATTTTTTGCCTACAAAAACAACATGAGAGCTCTTTATTGTTATTGTGCAGTGAGGGTTTTGTGTTGAATTCTACAATCAGAGAGTGTTAAGTTTTTTTTTTTGCTTAATACGAGTATAAATTATTTTAATATCAAGAAAAGGGTTCCAAAGTTCCAGCTTTGATAAAAGATGTTTAGTTTTTTGCTATAAATCGTGCGGTAGCTACTAAATACACTTGTATAAGTTTAATTAAAATAAATGTTAAAATAAATATTTAATACCAAGTATGCATACATCTATATGTATGTATGTATGGATGTGTGCATATTAAGATTTGAAATAAAAAATGTTTAAACTATTTTAAAAAATGAAAATTCGACAAACAAATAGTGTAAAAACAAACGTTTGAGACTGGTATGTAAATGTGTGTGTATGTGCGCCTTTTAGTGTTTGTGGATACAATTAGCTGTTTGATAATTAGATGTTTATCTTTATATACATAAATATTTACATATGCGACTATATATGGAGAAAATCTGTTAGGGACAAGCAGGGAATTACTTTTTGAATTATAAATATAAAAAATAATCAGAAATAAAACTCACATTCCAAGTACATGTGCATAAATCGAAAGATGTATTCCACATTGGAATAATCTGGGTATATATAATATATTAAATCGATATATAAATGATAATTTATTCCCAATATCATATTGATTTTGAATTCTGTACAAGAAAAGTCAGTCTTAAGCAAGCAATTTTTCTAAACTTGAAAAACTGACAATATCAGCGAATGGGATTATCAACCCTGCCATTAATTGCTGCCTGGAAATACAAAACAATAAAAAAATAAATAAAAAGAGTGCTGCAGAAATTGTATGGCATATCTGTATTAGTTTAAAGGATTATCTACATATCGCTGGTGTCAAGTAGAAACTTTCTAACTCGTATCTTTTACGCAGGTGAATTTTTCAGTGATTCCAGTAGACATCACAGAAATACACAACGTCAAAAAAATTTTGTATAATTATATCTAGTTGGTAATATGATCAATACTGTTTCTGTTGCGTTTTTATCTTCTGCTGTAAAGTTTGAAATAAGCGAAACAGGACCTTTCTACTTGAGACCTACGATATGTCCGAGATATACAAGGAATCAGGCCGACTTCCATGAAATGCATTAGTTACAATATCTTTGATGACCACTTTATTTTGTGGCTTATTTGTATGGATGTGCGATTTAAGGAAATACCACAACAAAATATCTGACGTGATCAAATATCACTCGATATCGGTAGCTAGTAAACATCACTTTCAAGTGTGTGATAACCACGATCTTCCTTAATTCGTTCGAGCGAAATGACCAGTGTTTGCTAGGCTGTATAATAATGGTGCTACTGAAACCATAAGCTTTTTGATGCGCATATTATTCAATTCGTACTAAAAGAAACTGTGCCTCCCTCGGTTTTATAACTGATGTGAGAAATTTTAGTTTCCTCAAAAAAGTTTATAATTATTGTTGTTATGCTATTTCGTGTAGGGTGATCCACAATCTTGATTATTATAAAAACCTAATAAAAGTACAAACGGTAAAGAAGTATATTCTGACTCATCCTGTGCTTCACCGAATATGATGATAGTTTTTTTGAAGCGAGAACTTTTTTCTACAGCTCGATTCGATTATATGTAACTAAACACAAACGTGTGTTACTATGGGTTTGATACAGTTCTCGTGTCCTTTTTCATAATAAAACTGCAACAACAACAAAATTCAAGTGTTAATAAAAATAAAAACATGAGTGTAGCGGCTTTCGAAAACAACTGTTCTGTGCTGCTGTATAAGTTGAATACAATATAAAAACTGATGTTGACTTTCCCCAGTGCTTTAGAATTTTTAAAGATACCTCTTTCTGAATTAAAGAAAAAAAAACACTTTTCGAACAATTAGTTTTTAAAATCAAGTTTAATATACCAATAAATAGTTGGCTACAAATTACTTATAACTAAAATGTTACAAATTAAATGTTATTGAATCCAAAAATATAAAGATTTTAAATGGATGCAGCCAAATATATGTATTCCAAATTTTTATTCTGCAAACATCAAATACATAATTGATTTTCTTATTAATAATTTACGTTTGCCAAAAAACAATTGAAAGATTATAATTTCAATTATATTTTCAGATTTTGTTTCACAGATATGATTTATTAATTACTGTGCAATTTTCCATCAATAAAACTGTATTATAAAAGCAAAAGTACAAAAATTAGTTACTAAAACGTGACTTGAGGAAACGTGATAGAAATCTTCAAAAATTTTGCTTAATAATTAAGTTTTCTTTTTAATTAACAATTTATTGTTTCATTGTTGCCAAAATTTACAATATCAATTTATCAACCATAGTTTTTGGCTGAAAGCTGCAACAACAAGAAAATACTTTAACCCTAGAATGGTAAACATCGCCTGTGAGGCGAAGCAATATTTTTTTTACGATATTTTCTGATCGCTTGCTCCTATCTAAGCATGCACTCGAGCCAACTCAGTTGAGTATTGACGAGCTTGTTCGCACACGTGCTTTGTGTTGCTCCGCTCCGTTGCTAAATAATACAAACATAAGTCGCCTGTGAGGCGAAGTTTACCAGTAAAGCTAATTTTATTTTGGACATAATAGTTTTTGCGTTTTTTTGCTAAAAATTAGAGTGTGCATATAATCTTTATAGTTTTCTATGATGACTGAATTTCTCAAGAAAATAAGCAAGGAACTGTGTCCCGACTGGTGCGCTATTTGTTTGGAAGAAAGGCCGCGTATGCAGAAAAGAGTTCGTGGTCATAACACTGACGATTATGAAGACGAAGCAGACATAAAAAAGGGTAAAAGAGCAAAATGTGATTTCTGTCCTCCGAAATCAAAGCCTATGAGCGTATATTTCTGCGCAAAATGCAAGAAAACATACTGATTAGAGCACAGATCACCAAACTGTTGGCAATTTGATGCAAAAAAATAGTTTGAACAACTACAAAATTAATTTTATTGTGCTCAGTTTTTTTTTTACTTCAAAGCCTTATATTATTTTTTAAAATTTTAACTAAATCTAAGGTCTATAAGGTACAAGAGGTTTTTTTTATCTTGAATGGAGGTTTTGCTAGTTTTTAATTTTATTTAACGATCTCTTCATACTAGTGATTAAAATATGTGATCGAAAAATAAGTCTGGTATATGTTTAAGATACTATATAAAATGAACTAGTTTTTGTTACTAAACATTGAATAAATATGTTTTCCGTTTGTTTTATTATTGTATTTGTTTTTAAAGTCATATATACGTTATTTTTATAAAAGTCGCCTCATAAGCGAAGTTTACCATTAAGGGGAGCTAAAAATTATGTTTACCATTCTAGGGTTAAAAGCTGAAATATGGTATTTTTGTTGATCAATTTTTTAGTTTATTTTTCTAGTTACAAGTTCATACGAACTAAAAAAAAGCATCTGACATAACTTGTTTATTATATTTATATACTAAAACCGGTTCTATTTGTTTATGTATGTGCATTATGTCCCAACAAATCGCCAGAAATTGTTCTAAAAGCCGATCATTCTCATTCCGTACTTGTACCAACAGGTAACAGTATTTAATTCTAAAAAGGATGTTTGTAGCAAAATATAGTGGCCTACTTTTCAGCCCTTTGGATTAATTTATTTCTATAACAACAACATGTTAAATTCATTGCTAATTTACTACCAAGAGAGCAATTGTGAGTTCAGCTCATATATACAATAATATTGACTAATATATTCGCTGGGATACATTGCGTGACAAGTAGTTAAGTTTTAATCGTTTAGGAAGTTATTATAAATATATTTTATCTGTATGCCTTTTTAGCACTTTCAGAATATCTATTATATTATAAAAATAGTTGTGAATAAAAAGCTGTAATAAATGTAAATGAGCAGACTGCTGTGGTTTTCAGATATATCCGCATATGTCTGTTTCTATGTATTTTGAATTATTCAGAGAACATTTCAATAAAGACTCTTTACACGGGTTTATTCGGATATTGTCCGAATTTATGTCTTTTTTTATAATAAAAATAATAATTATTATTATTCAGATCGCGAAATCTCTTTGTGGTGTATTCAATATATTCAAACAACTTGTTGTTGGTTTATTAATTATTTATTGAAAACAATTTTTCTCTGAATCAATCGAGTCAAGTGTGTCTTTAAGTGCAAACACTTCCGATGATTCATCACTCACCATTTTAGCTTCATGTTAGGTCGTCTATAATTCTATTTCTCTTCTTTATAGTAAAATATAAGTAAATAAATGCCAGTCACACTTATTTGAGAAATTAAATATTTTTAAATTGATAAATTTCCATACAATTCTTTTCATGTCCATTATAATTATCGGTCGAGTCTATTTGTTTGTTTCTAAACTGTTTTGTGTAAATATTTGTGTCAACGGGCTTTCTTTTTAAGGGAGTCGTCATTCAGACCATCGTGAACAATAGCCAAACATGTTTTGTGAGTGTGTAACCAATAAAATAGTTTTGTTTTTGTTTGCTTCACAAGTTTTCGTATTAGGGAAAACAATTCAATTAAATTTTTTAAGCTGCGAGATATAATTGTTTAATAGTTCAAAGCATTTAGTAGGCCTAATTTTGTACAAGTGTAGGCATTACGGATGGGATCGTGAAATACCATTTCTTTCCGTTATCATAAAAGATCATTAAAAAATTCTGATTAAAGAAACTTTCCATTTATTTGTTTAAGTTTTATTGAAGATGTGCTACATGTTTCTCATGTTACATGGGATGGTATTTAAGATAAAAAATAGTCTTACGAGCTTTCAAACTAAAACGAACAGAATTTGAAATTTTGCGTGATTATGTTTTTGAATTTAATCGAAACCTGTTATTTTGTATGCCTAAAGATGAAATATAATAATATAATAATAATATGAAATTTATTTGTTGGGTGGTTAAGCAATGTCTACATGCATTTCATTGGCGCTTTTTACCACCCAACAAATAAATTTTATATTATAATAGTACAATGACAGTCAAATGTCAAATAGTTCGTTTATTAACATTAAAATTGAGATTTTATTTTTCATTTGCCTTATAAATACTTTCATTGTTATCCAAAGGATTTCTAATTGTATAAAGGTGTAGAAAAATAAAATAGATTCATATCGAATAAAAGTTGTTTGTTGGGTTTTGGTTTGTATAAGTTTCTACACTTATTATAATGTACTACACTTATTATAATGTGATTTTTTGAAATCATTTGTGAATTTTTATAGTTTATTAACATAATTCTCAGAAGGTTTATAAAAGTCTTTTAATATGTTGAGAAGTTTGAAACTTTTCAAAACTGTGGTTGAAGTCTACTGACGATTTGGTAAAAAGCGTCAATGAAATTCATATAGACATTGCTTAACCACCCAACAAATAAATTTCATTTTGTAATAGTACAATGACAGTATGTCAAATAGTTCATCTATTAGAAACCTATAATAGTTAAACCCTGGGTTCTTAAGTTTTTATTTTATACGGGTTTTCGACATAAATTTCCCAGAAATAGTCTTTTACTAAAGAGAAGCACAGTTTGATAACACTTAAGTCCCGATTTCGTTCTAAAGTTACGTTTACACTTGCCAAATAAATACTAGTGAATAATAATTTCATTCAGTTGCGTGTTTATTAAACAAATTACAATGTAAGATATTATTATTTTATATAAAATTGGTATCGATAAGTTTTGAAAACAGTGTGTTGCATTAAAATTTATTGCAAAATTTGCAAATGACAAACTATTTTGCAAAATATAAAAATATTTACTTATATGCTCTGCTTTTTAACGTGCTATTTCTGTTAGTTATTATGCTAAAAATGACAGTTAAAAATTTAGTTATTTGTGCCGAAAAAATATTAAGGAAGACAGTGAAATATCGGCGGCAAATATCACCGATATTATTATAGCGGCAAAACGGAGTATTGCCAATATATCGGTGTCGATATTGGTTACGTCCCTACTGATAATGTGATTTTGTATCTCTTTTTGTATTTTGCACATCCTTCTCAGTTCAATCTGGGGATTGCCTATGATAATTTTGTGATGTCTGACGCGTCAGTCGTGTTAAACAACCTCTTACCACTTTAAGACATTAGCCAATAACTGTTCAGATATATTTTAGGGTAACGTAATAAACCGTCTGCTTGTCTTACAACATTAAGAACACATTCCGTTTGACTAATTCTGATTTGTGATACATTTCTAGAAGTCTAAGAAAAAAACGTTTCATTTTAAGATATCATTGAAGACGAGTTTTCGAAACCATATAGAATAAAACCAGTCGTAATATGACAGAAATTATGTCTCATAGTTGGACAAATGATCATAACATTTCATATAAGACAATGAAAAATCTTTCAAATGACATGGTAATTTTTTAATATAAATACGCTGTACTGTCTAGCTGATCTATAACGGGCACTACTTGTATCTTTTATATATACGAAAATACATATATATGGGATTTGCAACATTAAGTGAAATCGCATGAGATCAATTTTTATTAAATTTTACATGAGTTATTTTATTTCGATAATATACACTAATAGTTTAAAGCTTAAGATCCCTTTATTTTTATAAAATTATATTGGTTTTTTAATATTTCGTCACTCCTTTGTGTGACTTCTTCAGGAAATTATTTTCTTTAATATTTTCCATTATTAATGAACTCATCCGTTAGTTAACAGGAATGTTTTCTGTAATTTTTTTCTTTTGTTCTATTGAGTATCTCTCTGACTTGCATCGATCTGCTTTAATTGTTTTTTTTTTGCCTATTAGCCAGCCATTCAAAACTTTAAGGGAATGACCACTTCTAATACTGAAGCTATAGAAAGGATTAGTTTGTTTTAATAACTGACGAAGAAGGGTACTGTAATGTGCTCGTCAGTGAAGTGAATTCGCTGTTGTACCACACTGTTTTGTGACCAGGCCAACAACAGTTTACATAACCACGTATTAAGGCAGATCGCACAAATTCGATTTTATGATTTAATTGAGCTCACGACCTTCTGTATCGTGATTCGTTCTCTTACCAACACAGAGTTATGACCCCTGCATATGTTAAGAAGGCAGAGGAAGACAGATTAGAAGATAGAGAATTTTGTTGGAGCTATTTTTACTTTTGACTGCGCCGATGACAGTATAAAATGTGATGGCACAAAATGTCATAGTGCGGTCTCGGCTTTATACGTATAAATGATATTAAGTTGAGAGCTTTCAAGATTCACAATAGTTATTGATACAATGTGTGTATATAAAGGGTTTTCCAATAAGGACTTGAAAACTTTTTTTCTTTTAAATAAAACGCAAATCATTTGAGATATTTCGAAAACTTTACGATAGACTTGAAATACAATCAAAACATTTATGAATGAAACCCGACTTGGTTCGTATGGCTACCGCGTGCACGTCGGCAGTGGTCGCTTTGGTGGACCCAATTTGTAATGATTGGGCCGTAACGGTCGCTGTTCGGCGTTCAATGTTGGCTTTGAGTTCTTCGTCGGCTTGTTGGAATAGAAGAATGACTGGACGTAGCCCCAAAGAAAAAAGTGTAGCGGCGTTAAATCACACGATATGTGGCCAATGGACTGGTCCATTTCTGGTTATAATACGCTTACCAAACTTACTCCTCAATAAATCGATTATAACGTGTAATGTGTGGCTTGTGCCATCGTTCTGTTGAAACCACATGTCGTCCAAGTTTATGTTTTACAAATTCGGGCCAAAACTAATCGATAATCATGGCACCGTAACAATCGCCATTCACAGTAACGCCACGATCGTTATTGTCGACGAACAAATGTGGTCCAATGACGCCGTTGGCATGCAAACCGCATCAAACGGTTATTTTTTGTGGATGAAGTGATGCTTCATGCCGGACATGTAGATTTTCACCAGACCGATAACATATATTTCGCTTAATGAACAATCCATTGAGCAAAAAATTAGCTTCGTTCCTGAACTGATATTGCGGTTAAATTTATCATCTTGGCGCATCTTTATAAGTTGTTGTTGCATACGTTGTTCGTTCGTGTACTTTACCGTGATGAAAATGTTGATTTTACTGGAAAAAAAGGAAAGCAACAGTTAGATAAGTTAAATTCAAAGTTGTCAAGTATCTATTGGAAAACCCTTTATTTGGGCACCAATATAATATATTTAATAACATAAAAATTCAGTATTTCACTGAATTCAAATATTTTTTATGTAATTGGGGCGTTCGACTTATTTAGATAATTAATATATATGTTCTTTGGAATGTTTTCTAAAATATTTTTCTAAACGAGTTGATCGCCCAAACAGCATTTTTATTTGTCTTTTGTGTAACAAAAAAAAAACATATTTTGTTATTGACAAATTTTCTTTGTTCTTCCGGATTTGCTGGCGGCGATCATTGTTAATGACTGAAATAAGTCTCAAAAATAACAATAACGTCTTCTACTTTAGATGGCTTTTTGTATCACTGATTGTTTACTATTGTTATTTAAATTTTACGTGTCACTAAAGACCAGTTTCTTAAGGTTATAAATAGATTAACAATTAACAAATCAACAATGACTGCATATAACCGTTTCTAGTTTTTTTTCAGCTTCTTTAAATGAATGAATCATAATTGTTTTTTTTTTAGAAAGAAAAAGCTAGAAATGTTTGAAAAATGTGAGGCACTAAAATATCTTCGTAGAACCGCAGAAAGTTTTTATAAAAAAGGTTTGAATGCATGTCATGTAGAGGAAAAAATAACTCATTCAATACATAATAAAACAGATCGGCACGTCCATAAAAATATGAATATATTAAATTTTGATAGGCATGACGAATAACTATTCCAAAGCACTGTTCAGAAAAGTAGCCTTCTAAAATTGAATACGCAAGTTATCCTTTAGTCAGGGCAATTTTTCATGAAGCAAGTCTACGTTTATTGGTGAGAGGAAAGAAGAGCGCTGTAGACTTGCTTGCACCGAAAAGGTTGCTTCAATTCTTTGTTGTTTCTTCATTCTCTATTCTCGCGAAAAAATTTAACACACACTATCCGAGTGTAAACAAACCAGCAGTTTAGAAAAGAATTGTAGAGAATTGCTTCAAGTAAATTGCCTTGTCTAAAACGTGACTAATATAGTAATAAATAGTTGGAAACAAAACTTACAATTAATGAATTTACGCTGCTCCAAAATCAGAAGCAGATTGTTCCTGAATACTGTTGATTCGATTCTGCTGTTTAAATACGGGCTTGGTCGTTATAATTCGTGTGTAGAATTTGTAGAAACACTTTGACAATTTCAAAATTCTCTTTCATTATAATTTAAGGTCCATTATAAATTACGAAAATCCAAATAACTTTATAGAATTTTCGTACTTCAAATTAATCACTTTTAATGATTCATAAAATAGCAATTTTTCATTTATTTTATAAGTGGTTTAATTTTCTCTTAGTGCAAAATTTACTTGGAGCTTTTATGGGCCTTCGCCTACATTATGTTGTCTGTGTAACCGATATCTGGGCTTGACTAGCACTTTCGAGTATCGTTATCGCTGAGAAAAGATTTTTAGTGTAGAAAGTCTTCTCCAAAATAAAAGCTTTTGATAGGAAATACCACCGGCCAGCTAATCCATGTTGCAGGTCAAGTAGCGGAGAAATGTTTACTTGGCCAACTAAGTAAAAAAAATGTTTACCCACTGAAGGCGTTTTACTGCAGGCCCACAATCACTCAAATGTCTATAATTTTATTTATTTTTGTTTGTTTGGGAAGTCGATCGTCGGGAAATTTTCCCTTAGATGATGGCTCTTATGCTCTCACTGTCTAGTTTGCTTGACGTGTTTTTAGGTAACAAATACTTTGTTTTTTTCTTGTTGTTGTTGTCCTTGCATCATACGTATTTGCCATTTATCATTGTGAATACATTAGGATAAATATATATGTCCATTTATCTTTGTTTTGAAAGCAAAACTTTGTTTTTTAAGTTAAGCACCACATAACGAGCATGGCAACAATATAATCATGGAGTGTGACTGCGATTATATTGTATGTTGTTGTTGTTGTTGAAAAATAATCTTTTCAAAAAGTTTTCCATCATGCAAATTATGGAAACTAAACCATTGAAAAAAAAAACACAATGAAATATAAACTGAAGTTTGCACATTTTCCAGAGTATGCAACAATTGGCTAACTGGCCGGCCGGTCTTTCACCTCCTACGATCATACATACGCATGCAGGCATACATGCTTACATACTTTAATACATAAAAATATATCTTTTTTATCACTCACTCAAATATGAACAACGACAACAACAAGCAATTCGTTTCCAGTTGTATGACAAATGAAACTGTCAGCGAATTTATTTTAGCCAAACGCGATAAAAGAAAGAAAATCAAAATTCAATATAAATTTCGTTTCAATTAAATATTGTAGCCAACCCATAATAGTGGAGTTTTTAAACATTTAAATTATTAATTTATTTACATGCAAAGTAAGAACAGGCAAGAAAACCAATAAAGGAATACGCTGCTATTTTTAATCGTTTAAAAAGTGCTTCTTTGTAAAACTATTCATGTTCAAATATGTGCCTTGCATATTAATATTGAGAATAATTTTATACCAACTGCAGAGGTTGAATCCTCGCAAAAAGTGTCAACGATCAAGTAAATAGTCGTAAATAAGTGTGTGTTTTCAAATAACAGTCAAAGACATGAAGTCATCAAAGATGTTTTTAAAAGAATTTTTTAAAGATTTACTTTGCAATTATTGAGTCTTTGTTTTAGCTAATATTTATTACATGTGCCGTTTGTAAAAGTTTTTTTTTAAACAATATTTTCATGTATTTTTTTTTCTAATATTGAAACTACATTGCGAAGTGATTAAGCAAATGTTTGTTAGATACGTCACTCAATATGTTAAGTTGCGCTGTTCATATTTTGTCATTACGGCCACCAATAGGAAATTGTTAATGGTGTTTTGGGGGCTAAACAAATTACCTAAAATAAGTACACTGTGCTACAAAAAAAATTATTTTTTCCTCAGAATATACGGCCATTTGATTAACTGGGTCTGGTACCAGGGAAAAATAGTAATGTACTAATAAGAAAAGCATTACAGAAAACTCCTTCGTAGGTATGGTAGTAAACTGCCACAGTCCTTCCAACACCAGCTCTTCGTTCCGGTACAGTGCACTGCATGAGTAGGGGGCATCTCCTGATTGCGGGCTCTAGTACTAAATACAAGATCGGACTCATTTTAGGGGTGGTTAAAGTAGCCCTTTCTCTCTCGTTTTGTTATAGTGAATCGGTTTTAATTCTTAAAAGAAGAGGCAGATTTTCACTCTCTTTAATGATTATTATTGAATCTCCTTGGCAGAAACAGTTTTATTTTGAAATGAAGAATTTTTCCACAAAAATGCAGAAATTTAAATTTACAAAACTAAATTTGATTTACTGTCAACGATGTTGAGAGCTATCGATTCGGTCATATAAACAATAATTGATATACAAACAATTTTTCAAAATTGCTTTAAATGTTATTTGTATGATCGAATCGATGGAGCAGCTAGAAAACTCTTAATTTCAAAAAAAAATCCTAATCTAAAGTTAGGAATGAGACACGAGAAAAAAATTCACCATATAGTTTCTTGCATCATAAAATAAGCACCATTGAAATTTATGGAATATTTTCGACTATTTCGGTCTTATTTGATTATTATTCGAATAATCAATATAAGAAAATTGTGAATTTTCGAATAGTGTTGTAAATTCACAAAGACATGATAAATATTTCAAAGCACAAGGGAAAGTCAACAGCAGTTTTATTTGATATTCAACTTACACAGCAGAACAGAACCGCTGTTTTCGAAAGACGCTACTCTTTCATTATCAGTACTCATGTGAAAATTGTTTGTAGCAACAAATTAATCGGTTACTATGAATCGTTCAATTAATCTGTTCATCACTAAATAAACTTTTAAAAATATATTTTTAAAATAAAAATTATGAAGTAAAACTTAAATCGCAGATATCTCTCCAATATTATAAGAAAATGCTTATCCATGGGTGTAGAAGGACTATTATTGGGGAAGGGGTGTAATGCTACCTCAGAATTACTTTTGCAGCAGTCGCTTAAGATTATTTTCTGCAAGTTAAGCAAAAAAAAAAAAAAAAAAAAATAAAAATAAAAATAAAAAAATTTATTTGACAAACAAATTTAAAATGAGCACATATTTTTACATAATTCCAATTTAAAGTTATTTATGCAAATCATTGACAGCCAATAATGATTACATATAAAATTTAAATCAAAAAGATCGAAATGAAAAGGATACGCTACATGCGCAAAGAATACGCCACGGTAATCCTTGTTACATGCACTACCTTAAAATGTACTATTTTTTGCTTATATCAGTTTCATAAAAATACATACTGTAGCGATTATTTTCCGAGTCTGATAGTCTTCAGAAAATAAAAATTATTTCTTGATTTTTATGTATCCCTCAGAAAATAAAAGTTGTTTCTTTATTTTTTGTGTTGCTTAAATAAATATTGACCGATGTAAAATTGGGTTTATTAACTTATATAATAAGTTAAATAAGTTTTTAACTTTTCACCAGGAAAAATGTGTGTGTGTCGGTCTACTTGTACGTGTTTAAGCCCGCTTGCAACAGCTGAACCGAATCAAAACAATTTAGTAGCGTTTAAAAACCACCCATAAATTTAAATTTCTTGTGAATTTGAACCGATCAGATTTGGTAGATTTCAAAATATATAAAAAAACTTAGAAATATATAAGTATATATATATTGGGAAATTGTCGTTTTTAAACTCTTTAATTTTCATAAGGTACTAGTACTTTTTGCCCGAAATCTTACTAAAAATATTAGAAATATATACTTTTTTAAGTGGTTTTTATTAGAATAATTTTTAAACAGCTTCACCGATCGATTCTACAAAATATTCAGCATTTGACATTCAAATACCACGTCGATGACAGGGTCAAAATCGGTTAATTATAAAATTAGTTCGGAAAACGTAAAACTATATATCTGATCTGTTAGTGGTCTAGATTCTTTTATAGTAATCGAAAACTTTATCAGCCACCGATTACCGACTGAAAATTGATTGATTTGAAAACTAAAATAATAGGAGTTTCGCTCGACGAGCTCAAAGGAATAAAAAAGCTCAAAAACTAGGTTACAATAACTCTGCAGTTAAAATTAGCGTGAAATTAAAGGGATGGCTGCAAGGGTCGACAGTTATTTCATATACATTTTTTGGTTTAAAGATATTAAATTAAATTGAATTACAAAATAAAAATCAAGATATATTTTTTATCTTATAACGAACAAATAAAAATCAGGAACTAGCTCTTATATTCTGAGGAATAAATGAAATTCAGAAAATAAGTTTTTAACTCAGAAATTAATAATTAAAGTGTGATTTTCAAAGTAAAACTTAAGCCGGCGGCAATAATTATATTTGCTTTTTAAAATGTCCAAAATTTTTATTAAATATCAAGCGGATATTTTTTTTTTAATTTTCAAATGCCATTTGTAATTTCCAAATATTAAAACCTGAACAGGAGGATAGAAAAGCCCATTTTGAGCATTGAAAGTTTTGTGGACCACTATTATTATTTTAGGTTATATATAATAAATATAAAATAGTATAAAACATTAAAAATATAAGAATATTGAAAATCTCAAATTATGTTTTATTGTGTTCCAGCAATTTTCTAATTCCATCTCTTATTAAATGCGCCATGCATTTCCCATTCGATGTACCTTCTCTTCATGTGTTTTTATTGTTATTTTGCTTCCATGTTTAATTTAAATTTAAAAAAATTAGCAGACTTATTAAATGAAATAATTTTAGTAATTATTCTCATTTTTCAAGGCGATTTTCAACACCAAAAAAAAAAAAATGGTGTCTGTTTTAGCTCGACGCAACTAATTAACAACAAAATGCAAACAAATAAATAGTTGCTAATGGTTTGACCATAATTGTTTCTTCTTTGCGCACGTTAACTTTGAAGACTTTTTAAATAATCATGATTAACAACATCGAATGGAAGACATTATGAAAAATTAATGTTGTTAAAGTAAAAAGATTTTTAAGGGTGTTAGTAGGAAAGAAATCATTGAATCCTTAGTAAATAAAAATAAAAAAAGAAACAAATTAATATTCTTAAACTAAGAAGAATGTGTAGATAAATGACTTTTCAAAATTTAACTATTTACAACTCTCCATCCATAGAATATTAATATAAAACTGCATATGAAATTAAGCACAAAATTGATTATTTAGCCATTCGTTTAGCAGCATTTTAAGTCCGCTTATCTGATTCATATACCTGGCCTGAAATGTTCTGAAGTTGACTGCACAGATAAAGAATACAAATGATTTTTTAGCATAAAACTGGGCTTTAATATCCACCAGAATTCTCGTATTTTATAATTCATTATAAAAGACAGGTAACATCTTGTCATCGGAACCAGCACATCAACGTTATGACAAAATGTCATTAGCAAGACAGAAACTAATAAAAAATCTGATGACATCCCGTCTATTTTGCGTAGTATTAAAAAAATAAAATATATACGCGCATAAAAGAGGAAACTATTTATAATTTCAATGTTTGCGATATATATTTCAAAACAAATTTGTTTGTTTTATCTATTTTTATTTTGAAATTAAGTTAAACTAAATTAAAACACCGGCATGGCGTTCATGTACATTTGTCAACGTTACTAAAAGTTGGTCACGTTCATTTGATTTTGGCTTTTTTGCACACTTTATAAATTATCGGCACGCAGACGCATTGAATTACAAGAAGTTGCAATATATTAACAAGTTTTATACTTCTTCTTTTACTTAAAAGAAAAAAAAATAATAAATATTTTTAATCGTTCCAATAAGGAATAACTGACCCCTGAACGTTCAGAATTGAAGGCGAAATGGCCAACAAGTGATCGACATCTCCCGTAGTATTGATGTCGAATTGCATCACTGTTACGGCGGTTTTGCCATTAGCGTATTGATATTAATTTTTATAGCATTTCAACGATATCTATTTACTTTTGACGCAATATCGACACATGGTTGGTTATTTTCTGCCCCACCCCTGCGGCAATAATCATTCATCATACAACTTTTAACACCTCATGGATGGGGAGTTTTTCTTTCTTTAATGCATGACTTGAGTTTGACTGTATTTATTAATGAATTTTATATTTTACAATTTTGTTACTATTTTTAGTCGATCAATCCATCAATGAATGTATGAATGACGATGTGTTTGTGTGGTTTTGGCCAAAATCATGTACTAAAAAAAATACTCCGTGTACTTTTCAAAAAAAACATAAACATTTTGTCTTCTACTCTGCAAACAAATTGAAAGTTCATGTTTAAAAGTGTTAATGCTATAAACACGTGTGTTCTACAACAAAAACAAAAATCAATTTTCACAAAAAAGCAAAAATTAAATAGTAATAATAAATAAAAATAAAAAAATAAAAATAAATAAAACACCGTTTGTGTTGGTACCATGAACAGACAAACATTTTGCGCCAGAGCTCTGTGAAAATATTTAAAAACAATAGAAAAGTCAATATTAAAAAAGCACAACTGAAGCTTATATTTTCGTTTCCTCTAAGTCACACAACAAAAGTTTACAAAAATTATAAGAAAAGAAGTCAACTAACAAAACGAAAAACATCGATAAAAATAAATAATAATTGTTAACAACATGGAAGTCTTTAACGAGGAATCACAACAAAAGGGTGACGAGGATAATTCCAAATACATGTTAGATGGTGAGTGTTAAATTGAAAAAAATTTATATATTAAGAAAACATTTTTTTTTAATATTCAAACTCGACCAAGTGCAAGTACAACTTGGGATAACAATGAAACACATCGTACAGCCATTGTGTCTGCTTTCAGTAGGTTGTTTTTTATTTTTTAAAATAAATTCATACAGTGGAATCTAAATTAAAATACATATTAAATCTTTTTAAGAATCTCATAAAAATTCAAGAGGGATTATTTGATATATTTGCTCAAATATGCTTATCATAATATTGTGAAATATATAGTAAAAGGTTTCACTATGGGCCTTGTTCAGGGTTCGAGTTTGCATGTAATTGAGCTATTTAACTTTTGTAATAAGATTTTTTAGAAACTGAAGTTGTTCACAATACAAATTGCTTCGTTTTTAAAATTAGGAAGCCATTAAAAAAAAGTAATACCAAAAATTGTAAAATTTGTTCAAAGATTTTAGAACTTTAAATATCGTGTATGAAATTAAATTTTTAAACGATTTAAAATAAATCAATGGAGGGAGACATTTTTTAGTTTTTAAAAAACTATAAGTTTATTTGTATTCGGTTTACAATACCGACTATATCTATATCTATATCTTGTACAAATATATTTAACATCAAATCGTAAAAGTGCTTTCACACTAACACGGTTTTAATAACCTCTGGTTTTAATATCAAAACCAACTGTTAAAGCCTGGTTTTAATATTCAATCTTTTATTTTGTTAAATCCAATTCACAACTAATTTCGAATTGATTTATAAAATCATACTGAATACCTGGCTTTAGCATTAAAAGCATAAACACGTGGTTTTGCGTCACACTGCAGGCTTAATACATTCAGATTTTGACTCGTAGATGGTATAAAAAATCACACAATAAATTGATAATCGGTTTGACGATGTCGAAGTTTATCTTTCTTTTTAATAACTATATTTAAAATTAAAAGAATTTCTAAAATAAAAAAAAAAGAATTTATGTAATAAAAAAAAAAAAGAATTTATAAAATTTAAAACAAAAAGATTTTATAAAATTTTGTTTTTGTTTCAAATATACAGGCATGTTCTACGAATCAAGTTGATTTAAAATCGCCTGATTTTCGAAAACTAGCTCCACTAATAGAAATATTTTCCAGACCTTTTTTTGTATTTTCTATTATATACATATAGTGTCAGATATGATGTCTAAAAAAAGTCGTTTCTAATTTTTAGTAAACACGTGATTCCAAATCGACGTGGTTTGCAGACAGGCTCGATAATTATTCTTTCGACATCGTGAAACAGGCATTAAATGTTTTAGAATTTCCTGTATTTTCGTTGTATTTTTATAACACTTTGTGCACAAACTGTACTGCAGCTGCTTCTGTTTGTGTAAAAGAATAAAAAAATTACATTCCAGTTTAAAATAAAAATTGAAATAGAAAAATAAATAATAATAATGAAAAATATTCGCCTGACATTTTTTTCAAACTATTTAAAAAAATAAAGCCCAAAAAGTTTGCTGGCGTTCTGGAAGAAATTTCATTTAAAATATAAAACGTCCGCATATATTGTGACCATTTTCGTTAGACACTGTAGCCTTATTAACCATATAAAACACTTAAAACGTAAATTCATTGAATTTACCTCCAAAACCAGCACCTACACCGCCAACACAAAACACCAAATTTTAAACAATTTTACTTTAATATAATCGTTTTTGAATAGAAATGAATTTTTATAAAAAATAAAAAGTAAACAAAAAAAAAACGATAACAAATAAAACAAAACAAAAACACTTTGCTTGTTTTATTATTGTTAAATTGTTACGTTTTTCATGTTTAAATCTTTCGTGTTGTAGTTAAAGACAAACAAACAACAATAAAAACTCTTAGTTGCCAATAAAACAACAACATAAGCTGAGCGAATTTGAAAAACGTACAACCAACAGTCCATTTGAATCTGTGAGTCTTGTATCTTTTAAATTAAGTGATTGTGTGTGTGTGTAAGTGTAAAAGTGCAATTGCGCTTGTGAATATGTTATTATTATCGTCGTTATGTGAGTGAGATTCCCATGACTTTTGATCTTGACTCTAGTTCGTCGTACGTACGACGTAGTATAATTTAGTCTTATTTTCTATTGCAGCGTTTTTGTTGTTTGCTTGATATTGTGTAAATCTTCAGTAATGAGTTTAATACCACTACCCGTAATAGTGCTAAAGATGATAATGACGATAAAGGCGAATGATCATTATGATCGCAATAATGCAGTCAGTTGCTGTTAGTGTCACTTGTCGTGGAAGTTGAAGGCTGCCATTTATTGCTTCCTACATACCACATCACTGCGATTATGCATTTTGATGAATTACACTGGAAGTACTTAATGGCAGCAGTTAGCGGTGGTACTGGTAGTTTTTGATTATTTAGGGTTTTTCTTTTCAACTGGAGAAGCTGCATTCTTTAAACAATTTTTGGTTGCAAATTTGCTTTCCTCCATTATTTGAAGGAATAGCGCTGAAGTCGAGAGACAAGCAAAAAAAAAACAACTTCAATCGCGTGAGTCTCTTTGTGGGATATTTAATGATAGATTGTTTATATCAACCGAGGTTTTATTGCTTTTGTTTTGTTTTATTGTTGTTGGCTTTGTAGTATTATTATGGCAAATTACATAATTTCATAATGTTGAAGCAGTAAAATAATTATGTGGTATTTTATTAAATCAAAGTAAAAAGTGTTTGCATGCTTTTTGTAAAATATCAAGAACTGAACATTTTCACAAACTTTGACTTCAACATTTTTTGAATGCAGCCCCAACTTGACTGAAATGATTTCCACTAATTTATTTTACTAAAATAATTTGGTGAGTTTCAATTTGACTAAATTTAATGATCTGAAAGTTAAGTGAAATAATCCCACTTCAAAAAAAGTCACAGTGTATAGAATAGAACATACATGAGGATGTGGTTCTATGCTCTGTGGTACTAAAAATTGTATTTCCATTACAAATTAATTCAATATTTACTCAAGTGTTGCGTTAGTTCTTGAATAATATACATAATTTGTCAAGTAATCATTTGATAAACTGAAATTAGCGAAATATGTTTTCTATTAAATTAATCTCTTAAATTAATTCGAGATATTCTTCTGCCGGATTTTTATTTCAAAAATATTTATGTCTTACGGATTCAGATAATCTTTAAATATATTTATATTCAATAATTTTTAAATGTTTGCGCTCTGGCTTGAGTACGTATTTTAAAATTGTAAAGTGTCAATTTATAAAATTTTAGGATTTATAACAGGTTATTAAAAGTAATTTTCATACAAATATCTATATATTTTTAGTTTTTATTTCTGTAAAACTATTAAAATATGAGAGTAGACACCACTGGCCATGCAAGAATGTTTATTTCTTAAATATATTTTTGTTATATGAATGATTCTTGTTGGTACTATATTAAATGTTGGACGACTAACTAAAATGGTTACAAAACCTCAGGTATCTTCTCATGTTTCTTCATCAGTTTTCTCAACACTATCTAATACTCTTCATAATCTGGGCGCTATTGATTTCATACAGTTCTCGTATGCTTCTTCATATTAAAATTGGGGCAAAATAAAACTTTTATCAGATTCGATTACGATACTTAACAACAAGTGATAAAAAATAAAAATACACATGAGGACGGATCAGGAAAGTGTAGCGGCTTCCGAAAACAACTGTTCTGCTCTGCTGTCTAATGTTATATATATATATATATATATATATATATATAAAACTGATGTCAACTTTTCCTTGTCCTTTGGAGTATATATGATGTGTTTCTGAATTAAACAACATTTTTCGAACAATTAGCCAAAAAGTTATAGTAAATAAAAAACTTTATTGAAACAGTGGCTGGCTTCTAAATGTGTTGTAAGCATAACTGCCTTTTCTGAACGCCAAGTCTGATAGAAGCGTGGTATCTTCTTTTATGCTGCCTCAGTTGTGGATTACTTATAACTCAAAGTATTTTTGAGGTTATAACTTGGCACAAAAATTAGCTGCTTTGAGAAACACCTTAGTGCAAGCAATTATATATTAACCCTCTTAATATTTACTAGATTCGAAATACCGAAAAATATATTCTCTAATACATACAATTTCCATGTCACAGTGTTAGTTACCGTACTCCTCCGAAACGGCTTGACCGATTTTTACCAAATCTTATATGCGTCTTCAGTAGCTCTTAGAATCGGCTACTATCTATTTTTCATACCCCTAAGTGATAAGGGTTGTTCACCCTTAACATTTTTTTCTTAAATTTTGGACGAAATTTTTTGTATTAATTTTTTTATAATGTGGCATTAAAAAATACATACAACCCTAAATTTTTACTTTTTTATCACCAAGCCCTGTTTTTTTATAGCCATTTTAGTAATTTAGTCATTATTCATCCCGCTCGATAACTGATCAGTTATAGTGTTTTTAACTGTACATCGATTAAAATTTCCCTTAGCTTATGGCAAATCTAAAATTTTTTTTATGAAAATAAACATTTTTTTTTTTATTATTAAAGTTTAATCCTGATATCGTTCATAGCGCTCCATGCCTATTTCACGCATATACCACATACTTACACACTTATAATAAGTAAGTTACTTTATCTAGAAACTAGAAATAATTTATAAGGCAAAACAACGTTTGCCGGGTCAGCCTAGTATTAATATAAGATAACCTCAAAACTCAAACAAATCTATTAATTATTAAAAGGTTAAAAAATTAGACACAAGAATCATTAACCCTTTAATTCATAACAGCGTAATAAAACAAAATTTCATATAAAAATTGCTCTATTACACTCTTATAAGCTTCTCATAACTTTTATGAATAATTGTCTAAGTCTTTAATTTTCTAAATCACTTGGCGTTCGGAAAATTTTTGGAAAACAAAAAATTTAAGAAAAAATATGACACGGATACTTGATCCTGGGGTTCCTTCATCGGTTTAGTATGAAAGCAGTTCGTCTATGCAATTTTCTCATTAAAATTTGTACAAAAGGGAACTGCTTCCACATTCCATTAAGCAACTCACCAGTGGGAAAAACAAAATGCACATGACTACTGATGAGACAATGTAGCGGCTGTCGAAAACAGCGTCGTTATACTCTGTTGTGTAAATTGAAAATTAAATTTATGTTTATTCCTCCACTAATCCGTCAGATTTTTCGAGCATAAGACCTTAAACTGTAATTTAATATAATATAACAAAAAACCTTCAATATAAATACCTAAAAATTGCTAAAGTTTTAATTGTTTTGCTTGCCAACCAAGACTTGCTATTAACACCAGTCAAGCTGTCCCTTTTGCATCAATTGATTTTTTGTTAATCGTACGACTGACTCCCTCTACAATTTTTGTTTTGTTGCAGTATTTTGGAAATATATAAAAGTTAAGGTTTTTATTTGTCTGTCGAACACAATGCGCTCAAAAAACTTAACTATTTAATATTTCATTATAGTTTTGAATATATTTTTAAAGCTTTTTTGAAACTTAAATTGAACAACACGAAATAAACATTAACCACCAAAATTCTTTGTGGGAATCAGAGGCGTGAGAATAATAGCAACATTTAAAGGCCCACACATATAACAAAGACACAACATGACATGAGCTGAATGTACTATTTTGCACTCGTATTTTACCACAAATACCCAGGAGGAAATGGAAACTTCAAAAGTCATTTGGTTAAATCTTGTCAAGTAATCTTGTGTGGCGGTAATTGTGTGTTACTGCAAATGACACATTCCATAACTGGTCGTACCAGTGACAGCATACTTTTGGTGACCATTCAATACAACTTTTTATTTTAATAACTTAAAAGTGTTTGTTACAAGGAAAAACTATGACCACTTGAATAGCAAAAATATAATTTAGTTTTAATCCAAAAAAGCAAAGCATAAATGAACAGCTTTTTTCAATAGAATTATCCCAACTGGGTTCTTAAACCAACACTCGTTCAGCTGCACGGTGTCTTAATATTTTTATTTATTATTATTTTTTAAGCATAAATTGACGACATGACTGAATTATACCCAAATCGTTTTTAATAAAATGGCAATTTGTTGTTAATGTTTGTGTTATAGTTTTATGTAGTCTCATTACTGTTGACTTGTCAGTGAGTCCGTTTGCCTGTCTGTCTTTCCAGCTGCGCTGTCTGCTGCAACTCTGTTCAATTTTTTAACACATTAAAGCTGGTATACGTTGGCTGTTGGTACATTAAAAATGTCACAGGTTCAGCTGGAACAAACTGAGCTGGAAACTAATTTTTTATATTAAAAAAAAAATGCAACATAATCATAAACAAAAAATTATAAATGAAATATTGAAAAAGCAACATAAAGTGGGCTCGAAAGTTTAACTTGAGCCCATCTCGTGTAGATAGATTTACAAATGGTGAAAGGTGTTTTTGTTGTAATATTTGTTGGCCCATTGTTTTTAGTTGCTTTTGCAATTTGTTTATTGCAAAAAAAGGAAAACAAAAATTTTAACAAAAAGAAAAAAGCTAAAATCAATTTACGTTGACCATTCATGATCGTCGTCCTCATAGTCTTCATTTCATTTCATTTTATTTCTTTTCTTCAATTTATTTTTCGTAGTTTTTGAGCCAAGTCTGCGCACATCTTGTGAGACAAGTTGTTTTATTTTCGTCGCTTTTGTTGTTGGGGAGTCAAACCATTTCTATGTTTAACAAAAGCGATCACTTGAAAACATTTGATGTGCAAAAAGAAAATACAAAAAAAAAAAGGTGGAGGTAAAATGAAACAACTGAAAACTGATCTCAGGTTATTCTACTTAAACTGGCCTTTTGATTTGTTTGATTGTTTAGCATTCGCTTCTTTTCATACTCTTATGTACTTGAGCTTGACTGAGTGTGTTTTCTTCAGTTTAGATTTCGCATTGTTGAGGAGAATTAAGAAAAACAACTCCACTCTGAGAGCAAAGTGCGTCCCGTTTAGATTTTGAAGTCTTAATTTGTGGTAAAATGATATTCACTTATTTTTGTTGCTGTTGCCGATAAAAGGTTTTGTTGGTTTTTTGCTTTTGAATAATTTAATAAATATAAATATATGATGATGTTTATTTTCCCATTTTAAACAGGCATGTGGTTAATTTTTTATCGTTTTCATTATTTGGGTTTTCAAGTGAGTGTCTGCATTTAAAATTTACAATCCACATCCTTAAATATGAAAAAGTAATTCTTTCTCATTAAAACTGAATAAATCGTACCAAGAAAGTGGAATAAATATCTCAAATTTTTATAAAAATATCGGCCTGAAATCAAGCTGATAGCAGATCGTGAGAGACAGAGATATGGATAGTTAGCAAACAGGCTTATCCGAGAGTATAGCGTGTTTTTTTAAGAGTGTCACAATTTTTAGTTAACGCCACTGCTTTATTTGAGCACCCATTTAACAGCTGATGGTTGCTTCTTGTTTAGTTTTATGTGAAATTTCATTATGAATGGACTTACTCCAAAGCAACGCGTGCAAATTGTTGAAATTTTTAATCAAAATAATTGTTCTATACGTAAAACTCATCCATTCATAATTTTATTTTGCGATGAAGCCCATTTCTAGTTAAATGGGCAGAATTATTGCATTTCGAATGAAGAATCTGCCAGGTTTTATCGAAAGACCACTTCATCCACGCTGTAGGAATATGATTCGAAATTCTTTCGTACCTCAATTACGTGGCATTATATCTTGCTGATATATAGTTCCAACAGGACGGAGCCACATGCAACACAGCGAGCGCTACAATTGATTTAATCGAAGAAACTTTTAATGAAAAAAAGGATTTGACGTTATGGCCCAAATAATTGGCCACCAAGATCGTGTGATTTAATCCCCTTGAATTACTTTCTTTGGGCTTAAGTTAAGTCACTTGTCTACGGCGATAAACCACAAACAATTGAATACCTCGAAATCAACATTCGAAGAGTTATTGGCGAAATACGGCCGCAGAAAACATATTCAAACATTAATTTTATAAAATTTTCTTTCAAATGAAGCCCGTTTTATTGATATTAAAAATATATTTCCCTGTTTTATAATGATTCAAACGCCCATTTTTATTGTTAAAATGAAAGATTCTAAATTGTTTACTAAAAGTAAATAAATATACAGTAGATTTTTTCAACCTTCTCCTTTAGTTTGAATTAAACTAAAAAGTTTTATTAACGAAATTGTTGTTTCTGTATTAAGTGTATTAAATCCACTTGTCCGATGCCTGGAGAAAAGACGAGTAGTACAAAACTTGCCTGAGCGACGAGAGCGCAAAAAAAGTGTGGTGTAAATAACTTGATTTACAACCATGATCGAGAAAGCGAAGCAGGTAATTCAAGGCGTAGTGGAAATACAGCAAAGAATCCTCGGGCGAAATGAGCTATTAAAATTAAGAGATATACGAGTTGGGGGTCCATAATATTTATAATTACCATGGACCCAGCAGATGTGCATAATTCATTATTAATTCTTAAATAATCATTCTAGAGATTACAAAAGCAATATTAAGCGTTTATGCAAGCTTTTTGTGAAGCTTTTAATAAGAATGAGAAATGTAAATGATATAAATCAACTTTGGGCTTTCAGCTTCAACTTTCATTATATATTTTGGTTTTAGGCATTTTTTACTTTTAATTAAGCTTCCGGTGATTTAAAATAAATATTTTTACTTTTCCATTTTCAACAGATGAAAAAATATGCAAATTTCACTTTTCAATTCCATAATCATAAATACAACTCATAATTAAGGGTCACTGTTGTTGCCACAATTTCGCTGGTCCAGTCTTTTCATATTCCGCACACGAGAAGTACAGTTGATGAAATATGAATCTTTAAATCTATTATTGTATTGGAGTGCTTGGGCAGTTTAATTAAAATGAAGGTGACCGACAGTGAATGAGTGTATGAATGAATATTTCACAGTGCATATCTTTTACTAGTCTCTGTTTAGTGTGGCATTAAAATTTGTTTTCTTCTGATTGTTTTTTTCTATTTAATTTCTTTGTCTTGCTATTGTGGTTTTGTCTTTAATTTAGAAAGGTAAATTGCTTATCTGCTTCACTGTCAGTCAGGCTATTTGTCTAAGAGGATTGTGAGATCGTTTCAAAATAAACAAGAGATGGAAAGAGTTTCACGTAATTAGCAAAAATCGCTTGTGATCATGCTTGATTATTGTTGCGAAATTTATTTCAAAGTCAAAATAAATATTATAAAGTTTTAAAAAAGCTTATGTCCTCTTTTTTGCTAAATATTTTCAAATAAATACATCTATCATATATTGGTATGTAGAATAAATTTTCTTTCTTGTCACGAAGAACTTGGCAAAGTTCAAATCGCACATTCACAAGCGTTACTCCCTCTTCTCATGCGTCTCTATCTATCCTCTCAGCACTATATCGTCCCTTCTAGTTCTGATACAATATATCTCATATGTAGAGGCTATCCGCTGAGTGTTGGTCCAATAGAAAAAATTTAAGAAATTAATCCCAAGGTCCTTAGACTGTTTCCCTAAATCACTAGTCTATAATCAAACACAAGTTCAATCCTTCTTAAGGTCGATTCTGCAAAATCTTGATATACTGATTTTGAGAACTTTTTGTGGTAATTCTGGAAATTTCAGATACAAACCGAAATATTTTTATTTCTGTTGCATTGGCTACACCATTGCCATATAATTTCCATATAAGTGAGAGTTTCGAGTTAAAAATATTGATAAAATAATAATTTTATAGCATCTTTTTGTTTAAAATCTTTCATGGCAAATCACATATTGAATATATCTGATCTGCACTAGGGCTTGACGAAGGCATACTACTGCTCCCTGAATATTATTAAGGGGCGATTAACGCTGTCGTACTGTACTTACAAAAATAAAGTGTAAGAGGTAAAATGGCTCCAACAATTTCTTTATCTCTTCTCCCAAATATTTTCCCTTCTTTTGTAGTTCCAGGACGATGCCGGTTGAATTTGAATCCATTGGAACCGGTAAATTTTAAGAAATTTCAAAAGAGCTTAGAAAAAATATATTTTAAAGTTTTTATTTTTAAAGAAATTTATAAGAGTTGATTCTAGAAGCTTATCAGCTTTCGGAATTAAAAAGAAACTACTTATATCAATGCAAATCGGGCCAAAATCGGTTAAACCGTTCGTTACCAAAGTGTGCGGCAGAAGTTATTGTCCATTTTTTTAAGACGTGGCGAAATTTGACAGCAGGAGAGAACTTTTGGTATTAACTTGTTCACGAATTTGTTGCTAGAAGTCGGATAAAGAAGATGCTTTAATTAGTTTTTTAGTTCGTGGTAGTAGCAATAAATATAAAATACACGCTTCTGGCGAAAGTGATTTTACACTCGCGCATTCATATGAGCGTTAATTCCAAACACGTGAAATAGAAGTTATTCACGTTTCCATCCTTCAAGACAATATTAAATTTGTGCTCAACTGTGAAGGCGTTAAAGTGGTGGTGCATTTTAATCTGGTACAATAACTTGTATAAAAGGTATTAAATTGCGGATAGCAAATAGTTTTTTTTCTTTTGATATTGTTTTTGTTTCTACTTCTCTATCACTTTGTTTTAGGCTGACTGCGCAAGTGACTGTATGCCAGAGTGTTGTTTCATATCACAGTCTTGCCGGTTAGTCAGCTAATGGATACCACGTTAAGCAGTTTCAAGGTATTCATACCAATAACTTGTTGTTTTGACAGATTTTTAATTTTGAATTTATGCAGATTCGTGCCAAAACAAAAATGTTATTATTTTCTGTTGCATTATAGTTTAATCATTTGCACTCGTTGCATACGGTCTTATTCAAGCACCCAGCGTGGAAAGTATCCCAAGTGATAGTTTAAAACAACGGAAAAGTATTTTTTTAACTAAAATGTATAACTAATTTATAGCAACATTTTTGACTAGGAAACCTTCCTGTTTGTTAATTTTCTGTGAGGCTTTTTAGTTGAAAATATTTCGAGGCAACTGCATCTCTATTAAATTAAAATGAATAGCAGAAGAAGAAAGAAACCAAAATATGGTTGCTTAATAACTTATTTTTTTTATTATTATTTTTCCTTTTTAATTTCGAAAAGGGTGTAGAAGGCGTTTGGAGCTGGTGCCGTAACTCACTTGCAGTATTAGACTATAGTGCAGCTCGAAAAATATTTGCTAGGAAACGGCAAAAATCGACTACAAAGAAATTCACTTAACCAACGCATTATATTGTGTGTCCATCTATCTAACTTGTCCAAAATAACTGACGTTACTTTCGTTTGACTTATCACGTAATGCAATCGTAAAATATTTTATGGTTACTTTAGTAGTCGGTGTAGTTTCTTCTTATTTTTTCTCTTATTTTAAATCACAGATGAACAACCGCTGGCAAAAGGTTGTCAAGATTTACTTTTTCTTGAGAAAAAGTTTTAAGAAAAAAAAAACAAAAAGCTAATGAAAGAAGAAAGTATTAAACTAACTGCTCGTTGTAAATTGTCGATGATATCACATGATTTATTCCCTATGAGCTCATAAATAGATAAATTTAATGGAATTTCATAAAATGTCACAAAAGTTAATTCTGTTTTTTTCATCAATTCATGATAAGCATACTAAACACCTTCTCTTAATTAAAGCTACAGAACTGTTAAGAAAAATAGCACAGCAAGTACTTCGGTAAGTAGGTTTGTTAAGCTGCATACATAATATTGTTTAGCCGTTGATGTTTATTAATTGTAATGTAATGGGTGTTTTTTTTAGAGTGACAAGCTTAAATCATAATAAAATAAGGAAATATATTTTTAATGTCAATGAAACGGACTTCATTTGAAAGAAAATTTTATGAAATTAATGTTCGAATATGTTTTCTGCGGCCGTATTTCGCCAATAACTGTTCGATTTCGAGGTTTTAAATTTTTTGTGGTTTATCGCCGTAGACAAGTGACTTAACTTAAGCCCAAAGAAAGTAATTCAAGGGGATTAAATCACACGATCTTGGTGGCCAATTATTTGGGCCATTACGTGAAATAATTTTTCATCCAAAGCTTCTTTGTGTAAATCAATTGTAGCGCCCGCTGTGTTGCATGTGGCTCCGTCCTGTTGGAACCACATATCAGCAAGATATAATGCCACGTAATTGAGGTACGGAAGAATTTCGATTCATGTTCCTACAACGTTCACCATTAACAGTGGCAACAGAAAATATTCACCGGTGAAGCAAAAAAAAAAAAATAAAATAAAAATAAAAATTGCCAGAACGTAATTCTCTATCCTCTAATTTGTTTTCATTTGTCCTCTTAACACTATTCCCCCTCCTTTCCCGGTTGCAGCCCAGTGCATTGCATATGCAGAGTTTCCCTGAGTGCTGGTCCTATTCATAAAAAAGGATGCTATAGCGAATCAATTTCTCTCCAGATATAGCTAAGAATAGAAATTGAAATTAAAAAATTGATTTTCTTGTGTCTCTGTTTAAAAAAGCTCACGTCCTCGAGATGAGTTTTTGTAAATAATTTCAGAAAAAATATTATTTGTCTGAAGGAGCCATCTAACGAATTTATGAAATTAAATATTTTTACATTATGTATTTAAAGTATTTAAAACTGAAGTTGTGGAGAGAAAATGGGATCAGTTTAACTTTAGAGAATATAGAGAACTTAAAAGAGCAAAAGTAATCAGCACGATTATAATTAAATAGAAGTGTTAAAAAATGTTAGATTTGTCTGCATTGTGCTATTTTTGCCACCAAATCTGTGCGTTAAGAAAATACCACAATCAAATGCAAAAAAGTTTATTTGTATGCATCTAAACTCGTCTAACTCCGCACATGAGTAGTCATGAATTTTTTTCCATAAAAGTAGAAAACAGTGCATCTGTGCGCAGGGCCCTATTTCTTAAACTACAACTTATAAATTTACTGGCGAAAATCTAAAAAAAATAGTTTTTTCTTAAATTGTGGATTTTTCTTATGCATTCTACTTGTGCTTAGATTTGTGAGTTGTCGCTTTGGAAGAAAATGGGCTCTAGTGAATAATTGTTGATGCCGAATTTACAAGTAAAACTTAAAACACACACACACACACACATACGCGCAAATGTCGGGAACCTGGGTTTATCTAACTACAAGCATTCCGGACATGCCTGCATATTTGGCTAGTTGTGGCTGCAACTGCTTTTGAGGCTGCTGATGTTTGTTTTGTTATTTTTGAATCGCACCTTTTATTTTAAAGGAATTTTCGCATCTGCATGCAGTACTCGTAACTTTAATGCTTTAATGCAACTAACTTTACAATCGTACGCAATTTTATTTAACCTGCCGTGTCTTGTTGTTGTTGTTGCTGTTGTTGCTATTGCCAGTGCAATCATACTTTGTCTCTTTGTTGTCTTTTCAATTAAAACTGTTTACTTTTTATTTCTTTACGATTCATTGTAATTGAAAGTTATGCGCTGGTATGTCTGTTTGGCTCGAACGTTTTACTTCTTTTTCTGTTTCTTGTATTTGTCTATGTATATATATGTATATATATATATTTTTTTTTTCATATATGAAGCACTGTGATCTTATCCATATAGATTTGCCCATATAGATGTGCAGGTATTTGTGTGCCTGTGAAGTTTCGCAAATGCTGGATTTATGTGCATTTCATTGGCTGCTTAATTAATTTAGGAAGTTTTCGTAAAAGGCTTTAAGAAAATTTGTATTACGTTGGCATAACTGCTCACTTGTGCCTGGATGATTGTGAAGCCATAGTAGAGAATTAATTTGATTGATGGTAAATGCAGTAGTTGATTTGTTCAAGGAAACACTTAGTTCATAGTTAAATACCTTTTTTCTTTTCCTGCAGATGGCTTAAGGTTCTGGGAAAGTTATAAACTTGCAAATTGTATGATTAAAGTCCAATTATGGTCTGCTGTATTATTTATTGCTTACGACAGACGACATTCTTGGCTTTCGTAAAGGTGGGGCATAAGTTGAGCATGTAAATGACATATTTTATCAACTGGGCAGCAATACAAGTTGGAATAACTATTGTCATATGCAAATTAATTTGCAAATGTTGTGGAATTTAAATGCAGCTGCACAGCAGTCATGCGAGTTGTTGTTAATATAATTCCTTAAGGACGAACATGAAAGCTGGTGCAGACGTAATTTGTAATTATAATTCTGTGATCTACACTCAGAAGAAAAATCCAGTGGTCTCTAGTTTATTCTAGCCAATGAGATTTAGGAAGTGTATCATTTCTGAAATGAAGTGTAGAACAATTGATTCGCCATGGCTAAATTGGACTTGAGCTTAATTCAAATACAGCGGGTTAAATTGCCTCTACATCGCAGTTGTGGTCGTACCTGCTTTAAATTATGTTTATGGATTTTTTTTAAATTCTTTCAATTTGAACATTTTTCTTGTTTTAATTATTTATACTGAATTTTTTCATATATACAACTCTAACTCCTTTCTGCCTTCTCCATGTGGTCTAAAAGCTAAAGTTAATTTGAAGTATAGATTTTGTATGGTTAAAGATTCCTTAAAAAATTCATTAACTTTAACAATCGTTTGTGAATAGGGACGTAAGTGTTTTTGGTGATGCCAGGATTTTGTATCGGAAGTAATTGATCATCTGAGAAGATCAAGGAGCTTCATCTAAACTTTGATAGTGTGGAAAAGAGGCGAAAATAGAAGAAAACCTTATCCTCACTGCATAACGTTGGTCCCCAGTAGAAATACCCTAACTCACATAATTGTCATATTAAATCGAATTAAGATTCATAGGCTAATTGTTCGAAATTTGTTTAAATCTCAGAAAGACATGCTGATAAATATTCCAAGGCACAAAGGAAAGTCAACATCAGTTTTATTCAACTAACACAGCAGAGCAGTACGGCTGTTTTCGAAAGTCGCAACACTTGCATCATCAGTGCTCATGTGTACATTGTGTTTGTCGCCATTTTTTAGGCGGCTTAGTTGAATGTGATAACAGTTCCTATTTACACAAATTTTATTATGAAAAGGAATCCGAGAACTGTATTAACCTGATGTTAACACGTTTTTGTTTTAATACCCGTGTTACCGTTTGATTATTTTCTTCATGTAACATTTTTCTGAATTTTTTGTTCCATCATACCTAAGTAAAACTTTTTGCACTTTTGCAAAAGAAAGCAAAAACCCAATAGATATTATAGTGAAACTGGTTGTAAGATCGTTATTTGTAGTAGTATTTCTGATGATGGTCATTTGCGTGCGATGTATTGGAATAAGTAAAAAACTCAATATCGTTAATGCCTACTTGAGACCGCAGATGTGGTGGTCTTGGAGCAGAATGCTTGATTGATTTCCTTAACGTCTGTAAGGGAAGCAGGGGGATCGACAGGAAAGTATAGGTCAAAGCCGGTATATTTAAGAAAGCCAAGAAGCACTTCGGTCTGGAAGATCATATATCTCATCCTTTATTATAGTTGGGCAGTATTTATCTATATGTGATATTAATATCAGGGCGTTAGATTGAAAAGTTGAAGAGCGGAATTACAAAATGGCCAGAGCTGGCTTTGCTATGAATGAACATCGCCAAATGCCGAAACCACATTCAAGACGTCTGGCACTATTTAAAACGGCATCTGAAGATATTTGACGCAATTTAGACACCTGTGACACACGATCAATACAATTAATAAGTAGAAACTGTATGTACATCTCCTGACGGTACACTGGACGATGGGTAGACATGTTCACGCCGTCTTAGACACCATGCATTTTACAGTGGGCTAGGCAGTTTTACGAAATTGGTAGAAATTGGCAATTTGCAGACAATTTAAATTTCACACTTGCGATTTAGTTTCATTTGACATAACCTATAATAGGAATAAAAATTCAAAAATATGTTTTTGCAGTGTCTATGCCAATATCAATTTATTTTCACGTTTTTCAAAGTTTTCAGTTTAGAAGAGTCTTAAAACACAACTTATTTTTCATAAGGGAGCCTGGATTAATTTATAATAAATTCTGTATGTGCAAATGACAAAATGTTGCGCTTTTCTATTAATAAGTGTAAGAAATGTGTCACTCTGTTCAGGAAAAGATATCAACCTTCATGCTCTGTTTAATATTTCATTTTAAATATAAAGTTTCTGGATTGAAAAAGTTTACACTGTAAATTCAGGCTAAAATTTACAAGAATCAAATTTATTTTGCTTTTACTCATCATGTACGCGTTTTTCAAGAGGGAATTTGACAGGCACACTGTAGAATATGAGTTGCATAATTCGTAAAAAATATTTTAATGTTCCATAGAAATTTATTAAATAACCAGTTAATAAACGTAAAATATTTTTTATGAATTAGGCGTCAGGGTGTAAAGCCAGTTTTAGTACGATAACAGTGACTGATAATGAAGTCTACCATAGGTGCCGTGTGGACAACAAGAACCAGAAATTTTTTTTATGTATTCTATGAACAAAGAATCATTCAGAATATGTATTGTTATTATCAAATAGAAAACTAACTTCTCGGTACGAGGATTATCCATTTAAATAATTTATTTTCGTTACTTCACACATAATTCGATTCGTCCTTCAATAATAAGAAGAAAAAAACTAAATTTTATTGTTTCTCTAATTATTTGTCGTTTCATGCGTGTAGTTTATGATGAGGCGTTAATTGTCCTTCAAACGTAATTGGCCATTATGCGAACTTAGAATTGTTTAAATGAAAGTTCACGACTATTCAAATCTATTATTTATAAAATTATGACAATGATAATCAAACAAGTCTAATCATCTCATGCAACAAAAAATATAATACACAAGTTTCTGTGTAACTATATTCTTATCGTCATCGTAGGATAACGTAATACATAATTCTGCATAATATATATAATTACAGTCATTCTTCCATTCAGATAAAAATCTAGTTTTTCAAATTGCCAGCATCTCACAGACCCAACAATAAAACATAAAATAAAACTAACAAACATGTTCACGTTTGTTTAATAACATTGCAAAAATAGAAAAAAAAGAACCGAACCTTTCATTAAAACTATAAATATTTACATTGTGAGTATCTGTGAGTACAATTCCAATATACCGTAACACAAACAATAGATATCTTTTCTAATATTTGTAGTCAAGAAAAATGTAAATATTATAAAGTGCCGCTGCTACCAATTCCTGCTACCTGCCCGCTCCCTTAATAGAAACATAAAACAAACAGACTAATAACAACAATAATAACGATAACAAACCACTTTGCTCCAAACAACATACATTAATAAAACATTCCGAATTAACGCAACCAATAAGAAAGAAATAAAAACAAAAATAAATAGAAATAAAAATAAGAGCCACAATTTAAAGTGTGAGAAAAATCTCAAAAGCATGATGCTGATGTTATTTCTGTTTTCCCCAGTGCGATCGGCAGCGGTATTCAGCGAGTGCTGAAATAACGAGTGAATTTGGAACTTAAGAGCGTAATAAAATGCATTCAATAATCCAACAAATATGCCACCCAATCAAATAAAATACAGGTGTAAAAAACATACACACAAAACCACATACCGATTATTTTAATTTGAATTTTTTCCCCATTTTTATATAGAAACAGAAAATATAGAGAGTGCAGTGGTGCCAACTCAGAAAATTTTCACATTTCTTGATCCATTTTATTGCTGTTGTTAAAATAATTTTTGAATTTAAAAGAGTCAGCTGCTTGAGACGAATAATAACAGTCAAAGCTCGCTAAAACGAATGATATAATGTTAGATCTATTTTATTAAAGTGAAAACTTGTTTTATATTAACTTTATATATCCCTTTTATACAAATACTTTTAGTCGATAATGTCATAAGAGTTTTAACTGTTTTAATAATGTTTTTAGTTAGTCTCGGTTCACACTATGAAAGTTTTCTTTCAGAAATTCTCTCAAATTATCTTTTAAACTTTCATGCGTGTCTACATAGTGAAATTATTTTTATTGAAATTCAAGATTTTCGCATGTTTACTTTAACACTGTTTTTCTTGTGTGACGAATTACAAAACCCTTCCCATTCTTCTCACTCTTATCACCCAAAAACTAAGACTTTCTGAAAGAAAACTTTCATAGTGTGAACCGAGACTTACTTTGTACAACAGTATGGTTAAATAATTATAAAAAAAATTATTATTTAACAAATTTTATTGAGCTTGAGGCTAATTTTTCTTCTTCTTAACTTAATATTCTATGTTAATGTGGCCCTCGTATAAGTATTTGCGATTCTTAATCTGTTGCTTTATTATATTTGAAAAAGATTTTTTTAATCACACCAAAAAAGTTGTTGTGCCTGCTATCAAAATTTGCAAAAACGTTTCTAAAGCGAAAAAATTTTTATTGAGAATATAAAAACTTTAATGGAATTTTGGAAAATTCATATTCTTTTATTACTGCTTCCCAAGAGCGTTGTAAAAATAGTCGAATTTTTTTTACTACAATTTATTTAATACCAACGACTATTTATATCACATTAATATAAATATTATATATTTAAATAATAAGTATAGTGAACAGTTAATAAATAGTTATTTAAAAATATATCTTTTATTATTTCGTCTTTGCATTTTGCTTTTAAAAAATTAGCATCACTGATCGCCACAGAGAGTATCCAATAGATTGGGGAGCCAGTGAAAGAGAGCCAGTGTTGCTAGTAAATAAAACATGTTCAGTGGGAAGTATTAATAAATATAAAAAAAAATGATAATAATAGCAACCAATAAATGTTGTTCTTGTTGTTGAAAATAAATTCAATAGCAATTGAAAATGGAATCACAATCGAAGCGATTAATTAGGCCGGCATCCAGAATAGCATGCATAAATATTTTTTTTACACAATTCTGTCGATTTCGTCTTTAAGCGAAGTGAGTACAAGAAAACATCATCATAGTGAGACTATACTCACCGAAACTTTATAATTAATACTATGGAATCAGCCGGCTATAGCTCTATTAAATAGAGTCTATTTTTACCTACGAAAGTCTATATAAAGTAATCAATTAATAAATATTTGAAATTCGCATGAACTTATTGTCAGGGTCATTGCGAAAGCAACAGTGTTTCAATGCTGATGATTCGAATAACATTTTCTTCAGCGATGATGCTGATTTTTCCTTCGAATGAACTGATAATTGAAATTAAGCCTAAGTATGCAAATAAATAGCGATGTAGAGTTAAGCAGGACTCGCCTATTGGTTTTAGACAAACTTTTTTTCCGGACAAAATATATTTTTATATAAAACTTTGTTGCTCTGTTAGAGACCAACCTAAATGACAGCATTGAGCGTCGCGTTAGCCTCGGGCTACGTATTTGCAATACACATAAATGTAAAAACATATTGATTATGCGACGCCCTGATTTAGGACTGTCTGTTAATAGAGAGAGGAAAAAAACACACTAAAATTCCTAGAAAAATTTTTTCCGGACATAAACATTGTCCTAAAGAAATAGACAAATCCAGCAAACAAGAATTTCCTGGGTATTAAAAAGAAATCTTTACTTTTATTAAATAAATCTAGAATCGGAGATAATAATCGATGCAACAAAGTTTTATTATACCTCAATTGGGAGATTTGGGGTGTATTTTAATACCAACTTGAGTGAAAGATAAGAAATGTTAAAAATTTTTTTTCCCCATGTATCATACCATGAGGAATCTTACCAAGAAGTTTATATTGAAAATTTAGCATCATCTAAGAAATTGTGGATTTTTCGCATTTGTATCCCACTATTGGGGTGTGTTAAATACAACAACTTCAAGTGATTTGACTACTGTAAATTATATTCTCGGTTGTAGAATATTATTATATCGTTTAGCATCAACTTAATTTTGCAAATGATTTGATTTCGTGTGCAGGGAAAACCCCCTACATAACAATTACACTAGTTATTAACATAAAAGTTGGTCATATCTATGGCTCCACTCCACTTTTCCTTTGCTTTTCTAAATCTCTATATATATTTTTAATAAAATGTCAGTGTTCTGTTAAGTTTTTTTTTTTGTAAATTGTGGCAATTCCTATTTAGATAGAGTTATTTTCTTATTTTTAAATGCGAATATTAGGGGCTATAGCAGAAGCATTCAAGAGGAAATACAGTAGCAGCCCTTAAATCTATTCGAATGCTACTTTGAATAAAATTTGCTGTCTGTCGCTCGCATTGTAATTGCTTAAATGAAACTTGCACTTTTCGTGTTTCAGATCGTGTTTCAAACACAAATATTCATGCACACATTGCAATTGTGGATCGTGTTAATGCGTTCCGTAGGGGTATGCTTCACTACTCTGCTCGTTGAAGTGTGTAAATGTGGCAATTGTAGTGGTCCCGGAGTAGTGAGTACACCACTAATTGTAGTCGTACTCGCTGAATAACGTGGCATTCGTTAAAGACGCGCTAAACAACAACTGTCAGTTGAGTTTGAATAAAAAGCAAACAAAACAAAACGAAAAATTCAAATAATCCAACACGTTGTGTGTGTGTGTGTGTGTGTGTGTCTGTGCCGCCAGTGTGGGGCTATCTAATCAAGACACTTTTGCAGTCTTGGATTCAGTCGTTTTTTGGATGTGTAACTGAACGCTACACAAACGTGTTAATGATTACTTGGGGCTAAAACTGTTTTTCGTTTGCGGTGTCGTGTTGTTTTGTTGCAAATGCTCGTTTTGTTAAATTCTTTTCGTACTTGATGTTCACTGTAAAACTGGGGGTTTCGAAATATTTCTTGGGAGTAGGAAAAAAAAAGAAACGATGATGATGCTGCTCTGCTGCACATAAAATGACTAAATCTTGACAAAAAAATAAAAAATAAGAAAAAGAAAAAGATCGTGAAAAAAGCAAGAAATGAGTTGAAGTAAAAAACACAAGGAAAAAGAAATAATAGTTCTGGTTTCTGGATAAATGAAATAGAAAAGAAACGGATGAAAAAAAGCAAACCAAATAAATGTGGCTTAAATTTTTGTTGGCAAAGTGTTCAGAGTGTGACTCAGCCTACAATAAAATGTCGCGAAACATTCTTTAGCGCCTGCGCGACATTTGAAAAGAATCTGAAGAAAACAAAAACAACATCTTAGCAAATGACTTTGTGTTTGAGATTTTATTGAATTTTGTAATCGTCGTTTATAGAGATTCTGGTTTAGTGTGCATATTCTATGATTTTTGTTGTTGTTAATCCCAACACAAAGTTAAAGTGAAAAAGGAAAATAAAAGACTTGAATGCTATCGATTCTTGGCTTTTGGTCTTGTGCTGTCTATCTATCTCCGCTGTAAAAGCTTCCACCGCTGGTCGTGATTCTGTTGATTTTCAAGGCAAATTCAGTGCATTGACTTTAAGAACAGCAGCAACAACAAATAACAACATTCAATTGTTGTAAAATTCTGGTTCTTGTTGCCACTAACTATTGCAGTTGTAGCTGCCTGCCACTTGGCCAAGTAGCACAACAACTTGTGTATTTTATATTATATTTACAAGATTGCGCTCACTAAAAGTATGTGCGAGTGTTTATGTATGCTGTGGTATGCAGGTTCTAGTTAACAAACATTATTCGTGCCTGGACTTATTATTATTGGTGCAATTTTCTTAATTATTATTAAAAAAAAGGAAGAAAATAGCACAGAATAAAAAGTAAAACACTCTACAGAATAGAGGCAAAATATTGGAAAACTAAAGCAAACTTAATGGTCAATAAGACCAGGAAATTGTGATTAACTAAAGAAGAATTAAAAAAAAAATAAAATAAATATAAGAATTGGATAAAATATTAAAAAGCCGACAGATAAAATATTCCTCAAAAACTTTTTGTGAGTTTTGACAGAAAATTGTAGTTAACAAAATTGATTTAAAAAAGTGATGGAGAAAATATTAAAAGAATATGATGATGTTAATAAAATTCTTATACTCAACAAATTAAAATCAAATTAATAAAAAGTGAAAGGAGATTTACCATAATTAAATTTTGCTGAATAGAAAAAAGAATATATTCGTGGAAAATCCAAAATTAACAACATAAATCTAATCAAATACATATTTTTCGAATCAAATAATTTTGTTGCGAACATGTAAGCAAATGGACGTTGAGGAGTAATTTATTTTATATAACAACATTTTGCACAACAATAAATTACAAAATGAATGATATCAAGATTGGAGAATCAAGTAAAAATTCTTTAAATGTCACTGCAAGAGGAAATGGTAAAACAACTAAACCATTTTGTTCACTGGCATATCTGGCCAAAAGTACAATTGCCATAAACGGCAGCAACGACATCAAAACGACTGTAAATGGTCATAACAGCTGCAGCAACAGCGGTCCCAGCCACACCAACTTAAATAATGGCAACAATAATAATTGCCAGCCATCAACGCCAAATGTGGCAGCTACAGCGAAAGTGAATGAACGTGGATCACCATCATTGCCAACAGGTGCCAGTACCACAGTTAATGGTCATCACACGCAGAACGGAACCAACAGCAATACCACCAACTCGAATAACCACACCAACACAAACAGCAACAGCAACAATACCTGCCCCGACTATAAGCACACTACGAATGGACGTTCTAGTGTGGCTGATGTATTTGGCATCATTAACGAAGAAGATATGGAAGGTTGTTGCGATCAGGTCGATGGTGATTTGCCAAACGACCTGAGACGTCCGTGGGAATTGACAAATGGTTCATATGTCAAACGTGTACCATCCTCCTTGATGACCTCTAACGGCCATCATGTCAATAATTTGACTTCACTTTCCAAACTCAATAGTCTGGATTGTTGGGATTATACAATTGAATTGGAATGTCTCAAAGGGCCACAAGGTAACGATCAACTATTGAAAGCATTTAACATAATCAAAATTCTAAGCACACACAAAGTGTTTGAATAAATTCCCCGAAAACACTTTCACATTTTCTTTCAAATTGTTGCTTTCATTCCCTTCAAATAGTCAACATTAATTTTTATTTAAATTTCTGTTGACCACTTAATTCCACTTTATATATAGTTTTTGTTTTTGGCAATTTTAACTTCCGCTTTGAAACTATTTGTGTCTGTATGCACTTAATTGTAGTTTCAAAACTATTGTTTGCAAATTATTCACAAGAAAAAAACGAAGATGATGAATAACAATCGTGATTAATTATGTGCAAAAATGTTGCTTATTAATTTGAGATGAGTTTGAACTACAAACAAGAAATTGTTTCAGGAAAATTTTTAGTCCCTTGAAAAGTTATTCAAAATAGTCACAGACAGACATCGCATAAACTATTTCAAAATGTATGTTAATTGCACTTTGACAACACTGTGCAACGAAGTTAGTATTTTTGTAAAACTTTGCAGCCACGATTCAAGAATAAAATATGAGAAGTCTTTTTTTAAATTAGAAGAAATGATCATGAGTGTTTCGCCAAACCTGTTTATTCAGTTTTAGAATTGTGTCATTGAGATAAAAATTTATTTTGTAAAAAAAATAATATTTTCAGTGTAGCACTTGTCTTGGCTGTTCTAGTCACAACTCTTTTATTTTGATCACACAGACTGTTGAGCAAGAATTTAATTTTACTTCACTCAACATAATAAACTTTGTAATGTCGTATGTCATAAACATACATGATCCGAAACACATTACAACTACATTTTTATTTAATAAATCATTTTTGTTTTCTATTTTTAAATATTTTTTTTCATGCGTGAACTTGACAATGTTGTATGTCATAAATGGAAAGCTCTTATGAGATCAAATATCATAAAGTCTTAAATTCTTATTATAACAATTAAAAATATTATGTGAACAGGTTTCATTTGAATCTGAAAAATCGTTATGAAATTCTATAGTTTGAAAGAAGTTCATGTTTCTTAAAATAACTGATCTAATATCTCAGATTACTCGAAGTGCTAAACATTTCTTTTACACTTGCAAATCTGAAAATGATGTTCACTTAAGAAAAATATAAAAATATGGAAATCGTTTAACCTCAAAGATTATCTCTGTAACTTCCTGCTAATTTTAACCGCAAAGCTATTGTAACTTGGATTTTGTATATTTCCATGCTTTTGAGCTGTTCAATCTAAAAAACTGAAGGTAAAATATTAAGTGATCAGTTATATAATTTTTGAATTTTTCCAAATAAATCACTTTTTTTAAATTTTTTCTCTCACTATATATCATGAAGGTATTGAGCGATTTTGACCCGGTTTGCAGTGATCAACGTAATTTTTAAGTGTTTTTGAAATCGATCGGGGTGGCCATTGAAAAGATATTCCGAAAAACCACTTTAAAAAATGCAATTTTCTAAGTCTTTTTGAGATATTTCAAAATTTACCGGCTCGTATCGATTCAAATTCACAAGAAATCAAGTTCAGGAAATCTTTCCACAACGCTACCAGTTAATTCGGTTGAGGCGTCCAACAATTATAAGCGGGTCACATACTAGCACACATACACACATGTACGCACACACATGTACACACACTCATACCTATAGATATAGTGACGGGTTTTCAGATGTAGTCAGGAAGGCTCCCAAGGACCTTTCAATGTGGAGATCAATAACTTTCCGATTTGAAAAAATTTTTCAGTTTTCCTAAAAAATTTTTTTAAAAATAAAAATCTAATTTTTGGCTGACAAAAAAAAATCTAATTTTGGGTGACAAAGTTGTTGAGTCCTTTACAATTCAGTAAAATTTTGTAAAATATATGTTGGATGAATTATAACCAATCAAAAGGGCAATTTCGATGTTATGCCAGTTATGACCTATTGGATTTTAGGTGGCGGCATGCAAGTTAGAAATATTAATTAAATTTTCCATTATTGTATGGAGCAGAAACATACAACTTAAATGTGCTCCTATTAAACAAATAATATCCGCATTTGATTGCGCTGCTTTCATTTCAATGCTTTTTTTATTTGGTAAAAAAGTTATTCAAAAATAAAATCAGATTATTAATATTATGACAGCTGATTAATTTAACGGCAGCTGATTAATTTTGTAATACCCTTTATTAATACGCCACATATATTTTTGTGATAAAAAAATTTTAAGTTTGAATACTATTTTTTGGGGATGTGCATAATATAAATATTTTTCTAAACTCTTTGCTTAAAAATAGTAGAAGAAGATTTTTAACCCGCATGAATATTAACAGCTGTATATTAATAGTTTTCCTAATCGCTTTGCATGCAATTGGTAAAAAATGTTTCTAAAAACTAACAATTAAATCTTTTTATTTCTATTTCGGTTTTGCTTCGCATTACCAAACCTGCATACAAGCGTTCAAAAAACTCTTCTATAATTATTTCAATTACTTTTAGTAGTTCTCTTGCCATTATTTGTGAGGTATTAAATAAAATTGAATGTGAAAACCCATAAAATTTTCCTAAGTCTCAGTAGCAGCGCACGTGCAAACGAGTACATAATTTGAATGGAAAGTCATGGGGCGATCCTTGCAGCGAATAATTGAAAAATAATAATGAATACAAATAAATTTAAAATAAATATCTAATAAGAAATCCATTCACGTTATCCTTTTTCTACAAAGAAATCATACACTGGCAAAGTGCAGACGACATTAAAACTACATCGTTTTGAAAGTCGTTTAAAATAAGTTATTATTGAGTTCTTTTTCTCCTCTCAGCATAAAGCAAACGGAAGTTGTTTTATAGGAGGAGTAGTTTTATTACACAAAAAGAAGTTGAAGCACTTAATTTAATATTCTAAATGTGTAGTTTGTCAAAAGTATTTGTCTTCAAAAAACTTTCAATGGCATGTGTTTCAGCTCCTTAAATCACTTTCGTCCATCATCATCAACATTAACACGTACCGAATTCATTAATGAGTCATTTGAAAAACGAAAAAATTCATTGCATTTTCGTAATTCTAACATATTTTGCTTCAATTAAATTAAATATAATTATTTTACCACTTATTCAGATCAGTTGCTTTGCATAATGAAATCAAACTCAAGCTACGCATTTTATAAAATTATATTGAAAATAAATAATCGCTTGTACACCAGCCGTAAATGCATAAAATTGCTTATACTTTTAAATATTTAAAGCCAGCCAGACACTTAATTAGTGCACATACAATATCACTGAACTAAATTTCCCAGCTTGATCTTTTCACTTTAAGGAAAATGAACTGAAAAAAATCTCTCATAGTCTGTTTACAAAAACCGCAAAAACTTGGTAGTTTTGTTTACATAATTTAATGAAATAATTGCTTATATCATAACAATAAGCGATAAGATATGTGGAAAAATATATGTATTTGAAAAAAAAAAGTTTGCTTCTGGTAGATTTAGTTTCGCAATTCGCATGCGTAATACAACACCTTTGAATTCTCATGCCTGTCAAAGTGGCGCAATACAAGTTAAAAAAGTTATGAATACTTGCACAATAAATGAACAAATTTATTTATGCTTTTTGTGTAGTAAAAGAAGAAAAATATGTATTTCGTATTTTAATATATTTGCAGGAATTTTTAGAAAATCAAAAGTGTATGTATTTCCAATACCAAACAAGAAGTTTGTAATGGATGCTTTTTCTAGAGGGGTAAACGCTGTATGAGTGACCTGTTTGAGAGTTGAAACTTCGTTCTACCGCTCCTTTAAGTCAATCCTATAGGTTGTAAGCCTAAAAGTGTAGATATGAGTTATTGGACAACTCAATAGCAAAAACATTTTCACTCTTTAACTTTAATTTCGTGCTGATTCTTCTTTCCAAAATGTTACTAAAAACGTAAGAGAATAAAAGAGGAAAAGTGATCAGTGAGTTCTTATTATGACTTCTCACTTATTAAAGAGAAATTTTCAAATAAATATCTTTAGTTATTCTGAGAAATGGTAGGTAAAGGTTCCCTGATGATCTGCTTTAGCCCCAGTGAAATGCGCATGGGAACTAGCTAAAACCCCTCAATTAATCACTTTGAATTTTTTAGTAAGATTTTGGGAAAAAAGAATCAGCACGAAATTAAAATCAAAGAGTTTGAAGTACAACTCGCAAAAATAAGTATTAATTTGAAAATGAAAAATATTCTCATCAAATGTTTTAATTCTGTATAAAAACTTAGCGGGCGATCAAAACTTCGAAAATGATACACACAAGTATTTCTCATAAAATTTGGTATAACATCTCTGAATATATAAGAAACTATAGTTTCAGAAAAATATCGGAAGAAGAAAAAAGACAGCTCGACCGAATCGAACCAAACTGATGGCGTTCCTAAGCTAGATTCCCTGTAACTTACAATCGATTCGGACCTTTAGATTTTGAGAAACCCCAAACAAACTAAGAAAAATAATTTATTTTAAAATGTTTTATTTTCATTAATTTTTAAGCGGATCTTCAAATCGATTGAATTAGAAACCCACTCGATATCGTTCCTGAGATATCGTGTACAACAAAAAAAAACCAAACTTGTAAAAAGTGATTTATTTAAAAAACACCGAAACTATAAATCGGATCAGTTAGTGTTCTCGACTATTTTATATAACTCGAAAACTAAATCAATCACCATTTTTGATGATTTAAAATTTAAAATAGTTCTTTTTAGCTCGAAGAGGTTAAAAACATGCAAAAAGCCACGTTGATTTATATGGATTTGTGGTTGAAAGTAGTAGGAAGTTGTAGGAGTGGCTTTCAGAGTCAAAATTTTTCCACTGAGTCTCAGCATTTTTTTGTTTTTAGTTTGCTGGGAAATTTCTTTCCATAGTACCAACGAAGAAGGGCGCAGTATTATGCTCGATCGCGTAGAAGACTTGTATGCCATTTAAATTTAGCTTCCAAATTAAATCCACTGAAGATTCTTAGGCTGAGCTTCGAAATATTAAAAATCAACATCAACTTATTTATCCAGTTCATGTAGCAGAGCAGAGCGTTGCTATTTTCTGTAGCCGCCATACTTCCGTTCATGAATTTTTTTTATGAAAATTTTATAAAAAAAAAGAACAACAGAACTGCACCAATACCAGACTTGATGTTAGCACAAATTTAATCCATGTGTTGTCATCCGATTATATTTTTCATGTCCCACTTTTGTGCATTTTGGTTTCATTTTATTTTAGCCAAAATCTTTTATTTTAATTATAAGTTAAAATATTTCTTGAGCAGCTCAAGCCAATAGTTTAATTGTTTAGCGGAAATAAAATAAAATAAATAAAATGAAGAAACAAATAAATTATTAATTATGACAAGCTATTGAAATAGACGACTTATAGGACTTAACCTTTCAAAGGATTAAAAATTTTATTAGAAATTGTAACTCCAAAAATTGCGATACAAGACTCGTTACAATTTTACTGCGCTCATAATTTTGTGTCAAACTTTAAATTAAAATTAAGAACATAATTCCAAATAATATAACAGAAAATTTTCCCCTTCCTTTCGCCATAAAAGAAAATTATTTCAAAATGTTTTCATGATGAAAGTGTAAATTTTATTGTGTAGGATTAAGTCTAATTGAATTATCGGTCTTAAATCCAACACAAAGTCAAAGGTTAATAAGAACCAGTTAACAGAGAAAGGGAATACGAAAAACCGTTTATAGACGAGGCCAGTCTGTTTACAAACCAAATTTGATGAGGTGTTACGAAAAATCGTCGCTACCTAGGAATTTTAAAAATGACAGTTTGAAGAATAAACCTACAAATACTTATAAAAGTTTAATATAATTTTAAAAGCATTTAAACTTATTTGATGCTTTGGGTTAAGACAAACAGGATTAGTTCAAGGAGTTTTTCAAATCTGTCATACATTTTTAATAGATATTCAAATAAATATATGAGTTCCAATCAATTATTTCTTAAGACCTTAAGGCCTATTATTACAACTTTATAGTAACTAAAATTAGAAATTTAAAGAAATTTTGTCTGTATTACAAAGTTTCTTTAGCTTAATAACAAGGATGAAGCTGCCTTCTACTTGTCGTTGACTTTATGATTAAGTAAAATTGTAATTAAGGAAAACTCGTTAATTTTCCATTAAAATCCTTCTTTTAAGTAGCATGAAGTCGTTACAAGGGCCCTAATTCTTATTAACCCTTGATGGTTACTCTTCATTTTTGTACATTACAATTACTCCTGGTTGAATCCGTGAACAATTTTTAAAAATTGTTTCAGTGGAATAGTTTTTAAAGTTAAAAATATTATTAAAAATAACATAAGAAAATAATATACAAAAAACTTTTTTCTATCTTAAAATTCAATGACAATTTTCTCAAAATAAAAGATTTATTGATAAAGAGTAAATGAGCTTTGTCGATTCCAGGGTTAATAAAGAGCAATATTCCTTAACCCTAGTGTTAGTTTTAGTTACTAGGCTTTGTACTTAAGTAATATATTTTTACAATCGTAAATAGTTGCGCTTAATTTTATCTTTAAATATGGAGAAATAAGAGAAGTTGTCTTCCACCACTACTCAGGGGTTGCTCTCTACGTATGCAATGCATCGTGTCAGAAAAGGAAGAAATAGTTTAAGAGGACAGATAAAGACAGATAAGAAGATAGAGAATTTCGGCGCTACTTTTATTTATTTATCTTCGCTGCTGAATATTTTTGCTGCAGCTACCGACGAAGGAGGTTCTGCTCTTTTAGTTCATGACGTTGTCAATCGATCTTGGTAACTTCCAGGGATTAGTGCTATTAATAAATCCAGAATTAATACAATCTTTCCCTATTGTAGAGCAGAAAAATTCCATAATATTATATGTATCACTGAAAGCGGAGTCGAGCTCGGAATCTGCCAACAGCAGACTCATATTCAATTGAAGCCTGCGGAGTTATTTTACGGGAGAAATCTATCGTTCTGGACTTACGTTCCTAGCATTCAAATAAATAGTTCTTGGCTTTCTTGGCGGGCTACAGGGAAACTATATAAAATGAAAAAAACTTAAAAATACAAATTTTGGCATTAATTATTATTTTCCAACATTAAATTCGTGATTAGAAATTAAAAGTTTTTCAATTTGCTATTATTTCTTAAAAATTTGCATAAGAGAAGATATGAAATTATATACTTTTCATATTCGTCATTAGCTCCACTGCAATAATATTTCAGTTTAATCTGTGAAATATATTATATTTGTATTCTTCAAGTGTTTTATTCACAACAAAAGAAAAATTTCCACAAATAACGTATCGCTATTTAGTCTGAAACAAGGTAGTGAATAAATAAATACGAATAAATACATGTAATTTGAACGCCCATGTACTGCTGCTTAAAATGGTTCATTTGCCTCTTGTGGTTTTTAGAAATGAAGATACGACCACAAAACACTTTAAACGAGTACGTATCGCTCATTTGCTGCAATAGTGTCATAACTCTAAAAAACTTTCTTTGCATCAAACGCTTTTAAGGCTTTAAAAACTAATTTTTGTCTCAGGACCAAAAAATATATTAACTATTGCAATGAAATTTTTGCACAATAACAGGAACGATATGTAGATCAAATCTGCTTGATTAGATCTGAAAATGCAATTTCTGAGTTATGACGTTGTTGAAGCAAATGAGCGATATGATGTACCAGAAAGTACACGCATACTCGTATAAACAAACCGTGGCAATTATAATAGATAACTTATCCACAATTTTGACCCACTTAAAGTACTTGTACTAATTTTTGTATTTATTTACTATCTATTTAACTATTTTTGAAAAAATAACGAGTTGAGTTTTAAACCTGCAAAATTAAATGAGACCTTTTACCATCGCACTGCACTACAAATACGAGTACATGGAAAGACGTGCTCATGCATGTGCGAACTATCTGTAGGCTGATGTTCAAGTGTTAAAAAGTGTAATTGCTGGCATGTCTGTCGATTTACACTTTAGACTTTTTCCATGTTTAAGTTGCATATTTTATTGCTGCTCTTATCGCCTTCCATTTAACACAAAGACAAATAATTTCAATATTTTGTTCGTTTTATTGTTTATTCATTGTGTTACATGGACGTAAATAAATAATCATTACGAAGTTTTTAATTTGTTACTTTTATTCACTGAAAACTATAAAATAGCAACAACAAAAAAAAAAATTAAATACTAATAAAAATCTAAGAGACACACAAAGGCAGTGCTTGCCAAGTGATAACTTTAATTGAAGCCAAATCTAATTAATGCGCGTAGTGTAATCAAAGTCACACTGCAGCTTTCGTGTTTATGTAATGACGCTTGTAAATGGTTTTGTTTTGTTGTTAATCGCCTCGTACACAAGCGTGAATTAAAAGCTAAAAACTGAAATGAAAGTAAAACTAAGATTTCATCAATAAAATAAATGTATGCTTTTTGCCGCGATTAATCCGCTAAATATCTTTTATGCTAAATGGTAAGCAACGACAAATAAATCTCAACTTTTCACTGCAATAATATAATAAAGATTTGATTTAAAAAAAAGCGACAAATAAAAATATTATTTTAAATTATTGGGTATTATAAAAAAAATTAATTTCAAAATTACAATACTCATGCAGCATTTTGATAATAAAATTAAATTTTTCTGCAAAATGGGTATTTAAATAATAAAAAGAAATATGGAAAAGGCCATCCCTGCAACATCCCGCAATATTAACCGCAAAGCTATCGTAACCTGTGCCCCGTTTTTGTAACTGAAGTGAGAATTTCTCGCATCGAAAAGATTTTCGTCACTCTCTGAAGCACCGGATGAGTCAGAATATATTTCTTAATGCACCTAAAATTTTGTTTGTTTTTTATAATAATAAATATATTATTCTATGGATAACCCTACTATAAAGAGCATGACAACCATAATTATTTAGTTTTTCCCACATCAGTTACACAAACGAGGCACTGGTTTTTGTGCCATTCCATACTTTTCAGCTGTTTAGGCTAAAGCAATCATGTGATCACCGGTGGCTGAAATAGTTTTCGATTACTGCAAGAGAATCGAGAACATGAATTAATCAGATGTATAATTTTAGTTTAAAAAAAAAGAAAAAACTATTTTCTTCGATTTTATTTTTGTTACAATACCTCACAAACGGCTTAACCGATTTTCGCCCGGTTGAGAATGATCAACGTAATTAGTCTGTGGAATTTTGATGGTTGCTGCTCTTGAAAAATTATTTCAAGAAATATTAAAAAAATTCGAATTTTTAAATTTTTTTTGAGACATCTTGAAATCTACCGTTTCGAACCGGTTCAATTTCATAAAAACGTCACCAGATATTTTAATTCGGTTCAGCCGTTTAAAAGTTATAAGCGGGTTACATATTTACACACAAAGTCACACACACATACATGCCTGCTTTGGAACAATATATCATTGAAATTGAACCTGATACAAAGGAGAAGTTGAAGCTTTTGGACTTCCACAGTATACGTGGTCTCCAATTGACTCAAACCTCCACCAATAACTACAGCCGTAGAAATTAAATATTAAAGTCAGGTTCAAGCTGATAAATTATTTTTTATTTTATGGATCAATAAAACAAAAAGAAAAACATAGTGATGCACTCTTAGAGTTATTCAGGGAAGCTTCGTAAGACCTCGAAAAGTGTAGACCTGATGGAAAATCAATTTTTTTAAACAGGATTAAAACCCATATTTTTTTGATTTCTTGAAATTTTAAAATTTTCCTAGCGGCAACTTAAAAAGAAACATGTAGCAGGATAATTTAATCTGTTATACTGATATTTACATGGCAAAAATTACACTGTACAACAAAATCAAATTTTTTCTAAAATTACAAGGTCCGACCTATAAATTTTGAGAAAGGAGAGAAAAAAAAGACAAGTGTACCGGCATTTTGAAAGTTTACATCTCAATTTCATTTGAGGGGCATTAAAGTTTCCCAGCTCTGGCAAATTCTTATTGTTAATCGCCAAAAGAATCCATGTGATCCTTACATTTTCGGTACAAAATGTGTTCAGCAAATTTATGTAAAATGTTACGGAGAATATTTTTATAGAATATTTTAACCCTCTAACTCCTCAAGGTGTGGGTCTTTTTTGCACGTAGCTTTTTTTTTGGTCTGCTCTATCAAAATTTATAGGTCAGACCTTGTAATTTTTTGTGTGTTGTACAGTGTTATTTAAGTCTCGGCAAAAATTTTCTCTTCTCATGTTTTGACCTCTTTTTCATATATAATTAAATTATTTCTTTTTAAAAAGCATTTGGGCTTTATTTTTGAAGATACGTTTCATTATTTAATGGCTTCTGTACGCACAAATAAGAGCTAAAATCTTGATATTATTAATCGTTAAACTTAAAGATAATTTTATTAATGGCTTAGATCGGCCCAATGAATCAATGAAATGATGATTAAAAGCTTAACAGTTAATTGCAACTCCAGAATACTAACTTGGGATGCTTAAATCAGCAAAAAGATTAATTGCTGGTAAAAAAATTATAAAATTTTTCTTTTTTTATGAAATTATGAATTAGCAAAATACAACGAAAACTTATGCATAATAAAAAATTGAGGTTAAATATAATGATTTGTCGGTTTCCAGCACACCGAGTGGCACACTAACAACTTCAATAATGGCAACACATGCAAACGTACCTGCCAATTTCAATACGACTTATATTTGCATTTTCTCACAAAGTCTAGAAAGTAAAACTCATGACTTGACATAAAATTGATAAAAGAATCTTATTGTGTTTCGTTATTTTTATTAAGTTAACTTTGAAACTAATAACGGGTGTTTTTCTATAGAGTCACATAAGTCTCAATCATGATAAAAGAAGGAAATATATTATCAATGTCAATGCAACGGGCTTTATTTGAAAGAAAATTTTATGAAATTAATGTTTAAATATGTGTGGCCTGTGATTTCGTCCTGTTGGAACCCCATATCGGGAAGATATAATCCCACGTAATTGAGGTACGGAAAAATATCGAATCATATTCCTGCACCGTTCACCAATTGACAGTAACATTCTAACCATCATCGCTTTTGAAGACATATGGGCCATCGACTCCGCCAGCCCAGAGAGCGCACTGTGGTTGTGATTGTATTTCAATTGTGGATTCTCTTTAATACAAATGTGACAATTCTGCTTATTTACTTAACTATTCAAATAGAAATGGGCTTCATCGGAAAATAAAATATTGAATGGATGAGTTTGACGAATAGAACAATTATTTTGATTAAAGATTTCTACAATTTGACCGCGTTGCTCTGGTGTAAATCGATTCATAATGAAATTTTAAAGCAAACTAAATAAAAAGCAACTAAAAAAACACTTTGTACTTTCGGGTAAGCCTATTTGCTTACTTATCCATATCTTTGCCTCTCCCGATCAGCTTAATTTTAGGCCAATATTTCTATAAAAATTTTAGATTTTATTCCAATTTGAAGCTGTGACTCTCTAAAAAAAACACGCTAAATGAGACGTTAACAAATTTATTAACATTAAACAATTTCAGATAAGATATAATAAACGCATAGATTTCATTGCCATTCATTACAAATGCGTGGGTCAGCTTTTTATATATTTCTTTGTGTAGCACCCGCTATGCAGTCAGTAAAAATGTTTTAGCAAAATAATTTGTATAGCAAAAATTTTGATACAAAAAAAAGTTGTTAAATAAAAGAAAGACGAAAAAAAGAGATAAGAAATATTGAAAATAAAAGTGAAATACACCTTCACAAGTCATTCAATGCCACCGCAATCAAAAATGTATTCAAAATTTATACGAGCAACGCAGAGGTCATGGAGTGGTTTTCTTTTTATTGAATTTATTTCTTTGCAAATTTTTAATATTGAACTAAAACTACAAATTTTATATTAAAAATACAAGGTGTTATTCATAAGCATTTCAAAGAATTCTATATACTGTTATTGAGATGAAATGTGTTCAATAAAATTTCTTGTGTGCGATTTGAGCTCATAATAATAAATTAGGGAAGTAACCGATTCCGGTGATACTTCCTTTCTGAAAATGTAGTTTAATTTATTATTCACTGAAATTTTTTTTCATAACAACTAGTGTCGATTTCTTTTCTAGAAAATAATGCAACATATTTCACATTTTTTACAGAAAATGGCAACATTTTGCCATTTCAAAATAAGGAATTTATTAGAAATGAATCCACCATCCCTCACGAAAAATAATTTCTGTTTTAAAACTTTTCCAAGCCTTCACTTTTTAGAAAATAAGTAAAAAAATGTTACATGTTTTTTAGAAAAGAAAACGCCATAAGAGAAACAGCACATAAAAAATTTTGCCATGGCCTTAAGTTCAATGCACACTTTTCAAATCTTATTGATACCAATTTTGTATAAACATAAATAATTTGTTACATTTTGATATGTTGTAATTAGAAAATAATTTACTTCATCTGAAATTCAATATGCGTGTCGCTATCGCCGGTATTTCTTTTTGAGTAGGTTTATTACATACCTGCAATAAAGCTACATTAAAGCTACTTTAAGCTGATGTTGTAAGTAAAAAAATCCTGGTTCTTGCGGAAAGCTCGTTTGGAGTTTTATATATTTCTTAACAACTTAAAAAATAAAAAAAATAAACTTTCAAAATCCCAAATGCGGGGATTTTCAAAAACCAATACCGATCTCTAGTCGTATCTCATAATTACTTTGATAGCCCCGTAATTATCTCTCCTCTAAAACACATGAAAATGCAGTGAACCTTCATCAAACAAGTTGTGCACTCTCTTGTGCCGACAATATGTTGTAGCACAGTGTTGTTTTATCTCTAAATGTTAATACTCCTTGAAGAAATAAATTAATTGCTATCAAAGTATCGATATATTGTTGCTTAAAGCTAAATCCTACAGCTTCTTTTTTAATTACCAAAAAAAAACTTGTTACAGGTGGAGAATTTCGATATTATTTTCGGTGCTTTGTTGAGCCGCACCACGTTGTTGTGTTAATATTTTCTTTGGCCATTTTGGTTTAGTTTCTTAAAGAACAGTGTTACGACTTGTTAATGGACACTGCAAGTGCAAAAGTCTTTGGACGATTGAGATTTTTGCGTGTGGTGTTGTTGTTTGGTCTTAAACTAACATGTTGCTAATAAATAGCCAACTCTTTTACAATGTATTTTCGTATGCTAAAACATATTTAGTTGGCTGACAACATCGTATTGAATGTTGTCATTAAATTTAGGTTAAGATACCGCTGTGTGCTGTTTATTTTCTTAATGTGAATATTCGTTTTTATTTAAGTCTGTCTTAAAATTTTCTCTCGTCTTTTTGTTTTTTGTCAAGAAGTGTTTACACAACAAAAAAAAATTAAGAAAAAGAAAAATATTGAAGAGATTGTTTTCTGTTTTTTTGCTGCTGTTGCGAAATTGGCAGGTATTTTTCTTTATTTTTGTGTATTCATCAATATTCATGCAAAGTTCGTTTGCTTATTTTAAAGTCATGAAATTTTACCGACCAACAATGACCACCGTTAATGGGAATGTGTGCAGGTATGTGTGTGTATGCAATCGTAGATGATAAACATTATATTCATATACAAAAGTTCTTTGTGTAAATATTGATTATATACCATTAACAAAAAGCTTATTTTGAAGATTTGAATTTTTGTGTTTTCATACAATAAAATAAGTTTTGAAAATTGCCAACACAAGCGATGATTTAACGTGAATTTTAATTAGGCAATAAATATGTTGTTATTTATCTTCATAAATTTAAACTTAAATCATTTGTTTTCCTTTAAATTTATACAAATTCCACAAAGCAAAGATAAATAATATAAAATTTAATGAGTAGTACCAAAGAAAAGAAATTGCGAAACAGTTCCCACTAAAGCGTTTTCAGTTTTCGTGCTTACGCATCTACGGATAATTTGTAAAACATGAATTAATAAATTTAAGAAACTCCATTTCTCAGTTATTTTGTTTTGGAAGTTATAAATTTTTCACAGATAAGCTTTGGACGAGATGGATTACTTTGTGAAGCACTATTATCTTTTTCTGTTAGTTAATTTATTAAAACTGCTAGCTGATTAAAGTAAATTTCGGCGTTGGCAGGAGGGATACTAAAAGTTTCAAAATATTTATTAATTTATGTGAAATTCGTTTTTGATAATTGATTGGTGCATAGTTGTAAGCATTTGCTAGATATTATAAATTCTTTAGAAAGGCCATTCACCACTTACAGGCTCTTTTCAAGTGTATCTAAAGATTTCAACCACAGTTTCGAAAAATTTTAAACCACTCACCCCATGCAAAGACTTTGATAGACAAGTTTTTACAGTTTCATCTTTCTAAATATATAAAAATTTAAGTTGAAACAAAACAAGCATAAATGCCGATTGGCTAATACTATTAATTTACAATTACAAATACTTCATCTATTTCTAAACAACAATATGCTCTGCATTATAGACGGTAATGTTTATAATGGTCGAAGAGCGTTGTTAGTTTTTCGAATAGAACCTTGTTGTTCGAAAAAAAAGAATCTGCACTAAAAAAACTGTTAATTTAATTTTCGAATCAACCCATTCCCACGAAAAAATCGGTGATTGATGTAGTTTTCGATGAATAGAAACGAATCGAGGACACGAACTGATCATATCGGGTGTTTTTTATACAGTGATACAAGTTTAAATCATAATAAAGCATAGTAATATATTTTTGATGTCAATCAGATGGTCTTTATTGGATAGAAAATTTTATGACATTAATGTTTAAAAATGATTTTTAATGATTTTAATGTTTTTAATGTTTTAATGTTTTTAAATGATTTTTGCGCCACGGCTGGCGCGTAGATGGCGCAATCTGGAACACCAATTTTCACAAACTTTTTGCAGCATTTGCGGCCGTATCTTGCCGATAACTCTTTGAATGTTGATTTCCAGGTGTTCAATTGTTTGTGGTTTATCGACGTACGCAAAAGACTTTACTAAACCCCAAAGAAAATAATCCAATGGGGTTAAATCACACGATCTTGGGGGCCAATTAATTGGGCCATTTCGTGAAGTTTTTTTTTTTGGTCAAAAGTTTCCTTGAGTAAATCAATTGTAACGCCCGCTGTGCGGCATGTGGCTCCGTCCTGTTGGATCCACAGATCAGCAAGATTAATGCCTGCTAATTGAGGTACGAAAAAACTTCGATTCTTATTCCAATACCGTCCATCACTAACAGTAACATTCTGATCATCATCGTTTTTGAAGACATACGGACCAATGACTCCGCCCGGCCCATAAAGCGCACCAAAAAGTAATTGCATGATGGTGCATCCATAAAACCTTGTGGATTTTTAATATCAAAAGTATATTACTATATTTTATTATGATTTAAATTTTTATCACTCTATGGAAAACACCCTATATCTTTGTCGAAGAAATTTTCAATTAGAAATTTACTATCAATTCGAATGCAGCCTGGTACACGAGTATAACTTTCTTTTTGTCAAAAAAAAAATAATAAAAAAAATGGCAAATGGCATACGTAGAATATCACAAGTTCATTATAACTCGCCCACATGAATTAAATTGCATATGCAATTTAAATAAATTTTCATGCAATAAAATTAGTTTCTTATCCCTTTATTCATAAAAATTACAACAGCGTAATAAAACAAAATTTCATATGAAATTTACTCTATTACACTCTTATAAGCCTCTCATAATTTTTATGAATAAGGGGGTTAAGCTCAAGGTCTTTATATTAAATGTTATTTATGTTCGCTACTTTGTAAACTTTTTCAAGAATTTTTATATATTATTATAATATTTTCTTCTTTCAATTAAAATTTCTTTTTAATTAACAAATAACCATTTGACATACTGTCATTGTACTATTATAATATAAAATTTTATAATGACAGCAAATAGTTAATTTATTAACAGTTAAATTGAGATTTTATTTTTCATTTTGCCTCATAAATACTTTAATTGTTATCCAAAGGATTTCTAATTGTATAAAGGTGTAGAAAAATAAAATGGAGTCATATCGAATAAAAGTTGTTTGTTGGGTTTTGGTTTGTAATTATAAGTTTCATAGCCTACTACATTAATTATAATGTGATTTTTAAAAAATCATTTGTGGGTTTTCATTAAATTCTCAAAGGGTTTATGGAAGTCTTTTGAAAAGTTGAGAAGTTTGAAACTTCACAAAACTGTGGTTAAAGTCTACTGAAATGTATATGGACATTGCTTAACCACCCAACAAATAAATTACATATTAAATTTTTTTCTAATTATTTACACTAGAGATCTATCTAAAATCTTTACCAATCAAATGTTTTATGCATCCGTATTTTAAGTGAACCCTAATCGTTATCTACAAACGACTGTAGTTAGACGCATTTTGAATTATTTATTCAGTTGCTTGAATTAACAAGTCAAGCAACAAAAAATTCAATAAAATTTATTTTTAAAGTATTTTATAACACCAAATGACCTTCAATATTTTGGCTATTAGAAAAGTTGAAAAAATAAAGAAATACGACGATAAGAGATTAATTAGTTCATGTGCAATGCAACATGATTAATAAAACTTAATGAATTCATTAATTTTCTCAAATATGTGCACCCAATTAGTCGTTGTTAAATCCAAGCAGAAGCCCACCAATAACTTTTAAGCATACATTTTTATGTATCCCCTTAATTAATTTGGTTGTTTGTTGAATGCGTTTGCAACTACATAAAGATAAATTAATGACTTAATGGAAACAAACAGTCTGTCTGTTTTACTACGTTATGATACCAAACCATCATCAACTTGATCATAATATCGTTTTGGTCAACAACCGCATACGTTGCTTTGACTGCATTTTGACAGGTGATGGGAAGGAAGATTAGCCTTTTGTGTAAAGCTGGCACTGACAAAACTGTTTAACTTGATGTTTTTAACATTGTAACAGCCGGTGTTAGTTCAATTGCTGTAGTGTTAATGAAAAAAATGTGTTATTACAAACAAATAATCACTAAAATAATGGTCATGGTTGTATACTTTATAAACACAATTCAAGCGTTAAGCGATTATTAGTTTTATTAAGTAACAGAGTTTTGAGACTAACGTTTTTCCGAATGACTTTTTTAGTAATTTTTTTTTCGTTTAGTGGTCGGCACTAAATAGATTTCAACTAAATTTTTTTTTTGCAACATGTCAGTTAGTTTTCGCTTAAAGCGACTTTTTTATATATGAAAACTTTTTCCCGAGTTTTAAGCATTATCGTTCCATGGTTCCATCTCAATTCTAATAATAATTATTTATATATGAATATATAAAAATCCACAAACAGAAATGTTCGAACTTTTTAGTTGAGTCGTTATAAAGATATTTATAATTCAATAATGCGTAGGTGCAGCACTTTTGAAATCAAATTAAGACTTGTTAATTTCTTTTTGGAATTGTTGCAATAGATAAAAATCGACCAACAACAAACAGAAGACAGTTGTTGCAGAAAAGGTGAATGCAAAAATTAAATGACGCAAAAATTGGCTGCCACTGTAAATCAATGAGAAGTTGGTAAATTGCATAAAATATATTAACTGAGAAAGATCGTAAATTATATTAATTCTGAGTTTGGTATTACACCAAAAATAGTAGAAATGTACCAGTCACAATTATTAATATACTAATACTTTAGTATCACTAACTTTAAGCATTACTAATATTTTTAATATTAATTACTTAAATATTAACTGCTTAATTATTAGTCTCTAGTAGTTGTGTATTTAATAGCGATCGTAATTGTCCAGAAATTATTACAATTAAGCGTTTGATCTTAAGTTTGCAAAATTATTTATCGCTGTTTTATTATAATTTTTGTTTGTTTATAATTGATATGTTTTCTAATAAAATGCTTTGAAAGATTTTAAATATTTTATTTTTAGAATATTTGTAACGTAGTTGATTTCAATTATAATGGGAATGTACTTTGGTTTTCAATATCAGCAGAATATGCACATGCACTTCTAAACGAATAAGTTTAATTGGAATATTTTTTGCTTTTATAATTAATATTTTTTAAATTATATTTTTGAATTATTTTTACTTTTCTAGTTAATTGTCTTAATAAAATTTTTAATAATACTATTAAATCTACTTGTTGGATGGTTATTTGCATTTCGTTGGCTCTTTTATCTAATCATCAGTAGGCTTCAATCACAGTTTTGAAAAGTTTCAAACCTCTCATCTTATCAAAAGACTTTTATAAACCATATGAGAATTTAAATGAAAACTCGCAAATGATTTTAAAAAATCACATTATAATAAGTGTAGTAAGCTATGAAACTTATACAAACCAAAATCCAACAAATAAAGAAATAGTTAATATATTAACAGTTAAATTGAGATATTATTTTTCGTTTTGCCTTATAAATACTTTCATTGTTATCCAAAGGAATTCCAATTGTATAAAGATATAGAGAAATAATAATAGAGTCATATCGAATAGAAGTTGTTTATTGGGCTTTGGTTTCTATAAGTTTCATAGCCTACTTTACTTATTAGAATGTAATTTTTTAGGGACTTTTGTGAGTTTTCATTTAAATTCTGAAACTTTTCAAAGTTGTGGTTGAACTCTACTGACGATTTGGTAAAAAGCGCCAATGATATGCATATAGATATTGCTTAACCACGCAAAAAATAAATTTCATATTATAATAGTTCAATAGCAGTAAGTCAAATAGTTAATTTTTTAATAATACTCTTACTTTTCTAATCAATGTTTTATTGCATTCTTTTGGCTTGGATAGAAGCTCAGAGGATCACCCTGCATTGTGCCAAAAATATAAAGAAAAGGATAGTGAAGAGAAATTAGAAGATATTTAGAAATTAGAAGCAATTTTTATAATTTACTTTCACCAAGGAGGGTGCTATATTCTGCCCTTATTGTGCTATGCCTTCGTCATTGAGACAAGTCAACAACAATTAAGACAATAGTGAAGGTCAGAATAATCCCTCATCATATTCATGACTAAGTGTGGACTCGGATTTTAGCCAACAGTACCCGCAGTTTCAGTTTTTAAATGAAATCTGGCAGACAAAGCGGGTGATGACAATTATGAGATGTGGAGTTCATATAGCGCTTTTACTAGAATTTTATTTGAGATTTTATGTTAGTAAATATTTTTCCTGGTACACAAACAGGCTTCACTGCAAAAATTAAATTTTTGGGTGGTCTCTTCTGTCCAAGATCAATCGTTAGTAAAACTATTATTGAAAAGTAATTTCATCAAAAAGTATATTGATAAAAATTATAATTTTTAATTCTGAATAGTTGCTAGTCTTCTTTGTTGTACTTTAAGTTTCTTCTTCAATGAATCGATGAACAGGTTTGTAAAAATAGTTCTAGAGGAAGAAGTTCTAAAGTTAAAAATAAACAAAACTATTTTTAGTATTTTATAAAATAAAACAAAAAAAAAAATAAATAAAATATAATATAAAATCTTTTTGTTTTCCCTAAAAATTTGATACGATACAGGCTGAATGAACTTTATTGGCTCGGTGAACAGTAACCATCCAGGGTTAAGATTATTATGGCAATTTTTTTAAAAATTTAATTAAGGAAATGTGGGATACAAAATGCAATAGATTTTTATTAACAGCGAGTTCCTAACTCCTGATTAGCTTCATACACTGAGCAAATTAATATGTAAATCAATTTCCTATGGTTTTAAAAATCTAAAAACGTTAAAAATCTATTCTTTTCTAATGTTTTTTTCTTTCTTCTTTTCTGTACAAAAACAATCACTAGAAGTTTGTTATATTGGAAAGAAATGGTTTAATATTGTCTTAATAAATATGTAATTGAGAAAAATATCAAAAATATATTAATCGCAGTTTTCCTGTCGTTTGTCAACTCCGATGCCTCCACCTCACACTTTTGAAAAATTTAAAACTATTTCCGCAAAATAAAAAACGGTTAAAAAGTAATTACCCTTTAAAAATACTTAACCCTTTAAAATTAAAACATTATCATCGAGTCGTCACTACTATGGGTCGCATGGCTCTTTGACCACTTTAATTCCCAAGCAATTGTTTTAATTTTTTCTTCTTCTTTGTCAAATGCTTCAGTACGAAGACTTTTCTTTTTAATATTTGCCGCTCTAACAAAACTTGAAGCTTCACTGGTTTTAAGTATTCGTTTATTATTTTTGACTTTAATAGTTTGCTTTATTAACTATTTAAAATTAAAATGCTTCAAGCTTACGCGTGCCACAAAATATATTTTTGGTTGATTCCTCTTGAAAAAAAACGACTCGTGTATGTACTTAATTTTAACAAAATTTACGTTTACTTTAACCACATGTTTAACACTCTTTTAGATACCTTGTTTGTTGTTGTTGTTGCCTCTAAGTCTTGTGTGAAAATGTTCATGTTTTGCTTTAATTATTTCTTTTGCTTTTTTCATTTTGATCTTCATAAATATTTTGTTATATTTATTATTCAAGGGGCCATTGAAAGGTCAATGACCAAATAACTTCTATTAACTCTGCAGCATTTTTCAAATTAGTTTGTGGCTCTCTTCAACTTAAGCAACCAAACAAATTATGTTATCGGACCGAAGAAGATTGGATTCTTAACTTACATGCTTTCATCTACGAGATAAAAGATCAGATATATGTATTTCAAGGAATGCGTCTTATTTGTATAACAGCGAGCAGTAGATAATGTTGTAAGTGGTACAAAGATGACATATTGCGATATATTATTTTATTTCAAACGCTGATGCTCTTGTGTAAACTATTAAAAATAGTTATAATTGTTATATTTCACCTTTCTTTTTTAGAGAATCATTTGTTAACTTCGAAACAGTCGATAAGGCAAGAAAGAAATAATCAAGTTGTTCATTATATATCTGCTAAGAACAGAGTTCTACACACTCTATATAACTTTTTTGACTTCCCTTTGCCAATGTCATTTCACATACAAACGCATGCGTACATATTTACATACCCATTCGAGAATGCGGAAGAGTATATGGATAAATATTTGACTATAAAAGGTTAATAGTTGGTAGTAGTTTTTATTTGTAAGTATATTAGCGGTAGATGATAAATGGTATGTAAAGATAATATGTACGTGCAGATATAAATACTACATGCGTAGAATAATGAATGACTGATGAAGGCAGAGTGATCGCTACAAGTATGTATGTGTGGATGTAGATGCAGGTACAGATCTGTAGCAGCAGCCAGCGTTCTCAACTCGTTGCTTTTCGTTCCGTTTTTAGTGCTCTTTGGATTCATATAAAATTAGTTTTGAAGAGATGAAGAGACGATAAGGACATGGACCACACCAACATCCACGGGTGCAGTGTGACGTATGAGTAATAGGAATAATAATATTAAGTATACGCGTGACAGCACAAAGTTTGATTTCTATGCAGTTCCTTTGAAGCAACAGCTTTTTGTTCAAAAAGTAAATTTTTTGCTTTCGCTTCAGCTGAGAAAATAGAAATCAACTTTTGAAAAGTTTTTTATTGTCTTTGGTTTCCTTCAGCTTTTATAACATGATACTATAAAGAAACAATCATGGAACTTATTTATCTCACATAATTTTCATTAATAAAAAGTATTTATTAATTGTGCATAAAATCAGTATATTGAAAAGAAGTTATTTAAATATGTAATTTCTTTGTTGGGTGGTTAAGCAATGTCTATATGCATATGATCGGAGCTCTTACCAAATGGTCAGTAGACTTCAACCACAGTTTTGTGAAGTTTCAAACTTCTCAACTTATCAAAAGAACTCTATAAACGATTTAAGAATTTAAATGATAACCACAAAAGATTTAAAAAAATCACTCTATAATAAGTGTAGTAGGCTATGAAACTTATAGAAACCAAAACCCAACAAACAGCTTTTATTCGATATGATTCTAATATTATTTTTCTATACCTTTTTTACAAGTTATTTAAACATACAATAAGTTCATACAAAACTAAGAAAAAATTAAGTTTATTGTTGCAACAACAAGTCAGTAAGTCAATGCCGATCAGCAGAAAAATCAAGGCCCATTTATAACTCCAAATATTAAGTGGCTAATGAACATGTTATAAAAGGTATATTGAATATATTGTAAATATGAAATTGTGTAATAAACTTTTAATATAACACTACTAAATGTCCTAGAAAAATTATATTATAATCCCATTACAAATATTTGAAATTACTTATTGTTCAATAAAATAATTCACTCTCTTTTCTTATATCTTTTCAGGTAAGTTAAAATTGCGTTTGGCATTTTTACACATATAAAACCTAAGATATCCAGGTAATTTAAAATTTTGAATGCTAAAACATTATAAACATAAGCTATTAAAAGTTTTTATTGACATGAAAAGTCAACTTTTGGAACTATTGAGAAGAACTTGTTACACACCACAAGTAATAGTTGTAACATAACTCTTTGACTATATAAAATCCAAAGGCCATTATTATATCATGTTACTTAAAAGTAGGAGTTTATACGACTTATAAAAATTTCGCCTCTTTTTCAAAGCTTCCTCAATATTCCAGATAGAAATAACTTGCCTTCAACTTTAGGTTTAAGCCAAATTGTAATGAAACTTTTAATACGTCGGATAAAATCGTACTATTAACTAACATTAAGTTGTATTAAAGACCCTAAATAATGCAAGTTGATCGTTGAATTCCTTTAAAATGTTTTTAAGTTAAAGAAATTTATAAATTGAATAGTTCTCTTTTATTATTTGGAAACACAGACAGCAATTTGTTTGATCCGATATTTATATATCGCATCAAATGATAATGGCTGTTTTTTATAAAGTGATAAGAGTTTATATAATAATAAAACAAGGAAATATATTTTGAATATCGATAAAACGGTCTTTATTTGAAAAAAATTTTTATGAAATTGATGTTTGCATATGATTTCTGCAGCCCTATTTCGCCAATAAGTCCTCGAATGTTGATCTCGATTGTGATTTATCGCCGTAGAGAAGTGACTCAACTAAAGAAGGTAATTCAAGAGGGTTAAGTAACATGATATTGGTGGCCAATTATTTGGGCCATTGCGTGAAATTATTTTTTCATCAAGAGCTTCTTTGATTAAATCAGACAAAAACGTGATTTTAACTGGAATAAGGCCCTAAATGATGCAAGTTGATCGTTGAATTCCTTAAAAATGTTTTTTCTTTACGTTAAAGAAATTTAATAATTGAATAGTTTTCTTTTGTTTAATATCTGGAAATACAGATTATTGGATCCGATATTTATATATCAGAGCAAACTTCAATATAAAACATACTTTTTTGCAAGATAATCCTATTACGATTAAAATCATCAGGTGTGTGATGAAATTCGATTATTATTTTCAAAAGTTGTTTAAGTATTAAAACAAGTATTAGACAATTGTTTGAAGTGGCCGCGTTTTCGCCAAGCGTGGCCGCACCTTTAACGTCAATAAAAAGTTACAATAACGTGCCGTTTTTTAGTCATTCAAATGAAATTCTTGTTCTTTATTTGTTATAATAAGTTTAAAATTATTAATAAGTTAACTATTTGACATACTGTCATTATACTACTCTAATATGAAATTTATTTCTTGGGTGGTTAAGGAATATCTTTATGCATTTCATTGGCGCTTTTACCAACTTGTCAGTAGACTTCAACCACAGTTTTGAAAAGTTTCAAACCGCTCATTTATCAAAAGACTTTCATAAACTATTTGAGAATTTTTAAATGAGAACTCAAAAGATTTTAAGAAATCACATTATAATAAGTGTAGCAGGCTATGAAACTTATACAAACCAAAACCCAACAAACAACTTTTATTCGATATGACTCTATTATTATTTTTCTATACCCTTATACAATTTATAATTTATACAATTAAAGTCTGCTTAACCACCCAAGAAATAAATTTCATATTATAGCTTTAAATTATTGAGATGTTTAAATGAAAAAAATTTTTGGTACGTTATTTGAACAATTCAAAACCCCGAATAATAGACAATTCTTTTTCCCAGATTAAAAAAAATCGAAGACATGCGGAAACGTTATTACCTACTTTGAGTTTATATCATTTATATTTATTTAAGATGAGAAATTTAAAAAAAAAAATGTTACTTAATACGATTGAAAATTTATTGGCTCATTATCAACAATTAACATATTTCATCATAAATAGTTTAATTATCAACAGATTTTCCTTGACACAAATACAGTCTTGCATGTGTGTCTGTAAAATATCATAAAAATTCATTTTCATTACAATTTCCTTTAACATTTCACTTTTTACGCATTATCTAACTATCGCTAATGACGGCGGACTAAATGATATTGAATGGAAAAAAACTGCAGACACTTTTTAATTGCTGCTAATGGACACTTCAACAATTAACACTATTCAATGAATTGGTTTCCTTATTAAAAATGACAACGAGATGTTTGTGTGTTTGTAAGTTTTTATTAGGGATGTCAACTTCAAACTCCAGCTGTCTGGTCTCTGTTATGCATAAATAAAGAGTGATTTAGGTGGAGGTTAGCGTTGAACATAACTTCAATTCAATGTCTTAAAGAAAGAGCAGAGTTCTGTTAAAACAAATATCAACTTTTCCGAGTTACTTAATCAGATAACAAACAATTTGCAGCTGTTGTTTTTGCTGTATAGTAACCAACAACAAAAATATCTTATACACTATAATCGTATATAAAACACTTTCATATCGCTGGCCACTGTTGTTGGCCAAAATTAAAATAATTTGGGTGTAAGTTTGAAATTTTGGTTGTGTGGAAATGTAACTAATTTAATGGGTTGCACGAATAATCACCCACCCTCAGGGAATATCGTTAAACGAACAATTACCCAAACAATTTTAAATAAAATTGGGTGATTGTTTTGATTAAAGTATCCCGCGGTGAATCGCCAATAGAATTGTTAAATTTTTGTATTGTTTATTAAGTTTCTTTTTCATTAACTTTTATTTACTCAACTGCATGTTGTGTCACAACTATTTACAGCAGCTAAAGTCCAAAATTTAAGTATATCGAAAAAAAAACAAAACAGATTTCACAAAAAATTAAAACAAAGAAAAAAAAAACTTACACAATATCTGGAAATGAAGATGAATTATGTTATATCTTATAGATATTTATACAAGCCATAAAACACATGATTTCCAGCAGCTATTCTTCATGCACAATTCATATATTCATAGCGGGTAATCTTCAAAAAATATGCACACAAAAACAACAAAAACAACAACAACAACGAAAAGAAAAAAAGCAAAACCTTGTGTCTTGTTAAGTGAACTAACTCTTCGGTTCGAAAGATACTAAACCTAATGAATGTTAAGATGTAATAAAATGTCATTCAAACTGTGCAAATAGTATTCCCCACTTCAGGCATTTGGTGGAAGATATCATCGTCTATTTTCTTAAAGCTGTTGCATACAATGAATGAATGAATGAATGACGGATGGTTAATTGTTGTTGCAATGCAGCTTCCATTCTCATTGTGAAGCTGCAGCTTTTAAAACAAATTCAAAATTTTTATTGCAGCATCTTCAGTCAATCAAAATTTTTATTTGTCTTTTGAAAAAGGGAAATAAACTTGAATATTTTTCAATTTATTTGCCTTTTTTATTAAGTATTTTTGTCTCCATGAGAATTAATTACTTTGGCTGCGGAAATTGTCGTTATTATATAAGTATATTTGTTATGGACTTTATTTCTTTCCACTAAATATTGTATAATTTTTAAGTTTCTTAGTGAATGATGTTGTTGTCTTTGTTTTTTGTTCGAATATTTTTAAACCGTATAAAATTAAGTTTCAACGAAATCAACAAATCAAAGTTGAAAATAACTTAAACTGCCATAGTGTTTTTCCTTTAACTATCTGGTTTTTATTTATAGAGCATTGAACTGCATAAATTAAATTCATATTGTAATACAAAGTACAAGAGAAATATCTAGTTTTGGTTGAAAATTTTATTCAATCTACACGGTTTATTGTGTTGTCAAAAAATTAAGGGAAGTGAAATAAATACTCACAATAGTTCCCAATATATTTCTATTTAATATTAAAATATTTAACTTAATGGAAAGCTGCATAATAAAACATATATATATATATATATATATATATATATATTATAAAATGTGACTGGTTAGTTGAAAAAAATTGCTTTAATTGAAAGTTATTTGGCACCATAAAGGGAATTAAGTAGGTGCAATAAAACTATTAAGCTTCTTAATGATACACAATGTTTACCTACGCAGTTTTTGTTTATACATATGTATGTACGTATCTATGTATATATGCTGATAATAATGGGAGCCATTCAGCGCACAACAGCTTTTATTACTGGCCGTATAGAGCGGTGATCTGAAATCTTAAAGCTCAAAAATTCTTCGTTGAAATCGTAAGCAGTCATTTAGGAATAGATTCGTAGCGACCTGCTCTTTCAGAATCCATAGTGATCTTAAAAAATGCGTTTAAGACTTATTTCTAAAACTACAAAAATAAAAGTGCAGAAAAAAACTGTGATAAATGAAGCAAATTGAAGGAGTTTTATTTATCCGCCTAAATAAAACGCTTCCAGCAAGAATGTTTTATTTCTCACAACAAAAGAGTTTTACTTTTTGTTTTTTTTTTATTTTTCCATCGAAAATCGTACCTATTTTGCATTATATTTTTATCAAGTACATCTGATAATGGGTGATTTTTTGTAAGATGACAAAAGTTTAAATCTTAACAAGACAAGGAAATATATATTTGATATCTAATTCTTCTGGTTTTTTAAAATCTCTTTTTAATTAATAATAATCACAAATATTACTTAAGGTCTCTTTATTTAAAAAAAATATATAATTATTTTTTTCAATATTTCGTCACTCATTGTGTGACTACTTCAGGAAATTAATCAATATTATTATTTTTAATATCGATAAAGCGGGCCTTATTTGAAAGAAACTATTATGAAATTAATGAAAAACTATAATTTCTGCCGTGTGATCGTCACGGCTGTCGTGTACAAGGGGCAACCTGGAAGACCAATTTTCAATAATTTTTCGTATCTTTGAGTTTCTTTGATTAAATCAATTGTAGCGCGACCGCTGTGTGGCCTGTGATTTCGTCCTCTTGGAACTATATATATCAGGAAGATCTAATGCCACGTAATTGAGGTACGAAAAAATTTCAAATCATATCCTTATACCGTTCACCATTTGCAGCAACATTCAGACCATCATCGTTTTAGAAGACATACGGGCCAATGACTCCTCCAGCCCATAAAGCGCAGCAAACAGTAAATTTCTTCAGCACCGAAATTTTACGCGATTTTCTCTCAGTTTCAGTGCTTTTTGAAGATGCTTGTCTCGATTATTTGTCTAGAGTTTCAACCCTTTAACATGTTTAGTCTGCTTGTTCTTTGGTCTTCTTAAGTCTAGAAGATTTTTAAGTAATCGGCGACATTTTGCTCAAAAGCACCTGAAATGTTGACAATGGCGTACGATGAGGCTGAGACAATTGATATATTACTCTGTTTAGTAATGCATATTTAATTGAGTCAATTTGATTTTAATTGTGCAATTAAATCTAGTGTTCATACATACTCAATTTAGCTGAATCAATTAGCATCTGACACCTGAAAAAACATTGTTTTTATTTGTTTCGTGAATATTCGTATTTGTAAATTTTAGAAATGGATGCAAGTTTTGGTTTAAAAGAAATTGTAATAGAAATATGGTGCTCTTGGAGTCATTGCGATTAATTTTTGATTCAAAATCATCAGTGCTTTAAAAATAAGAGAAAGGAAAACTTGACAATTTTACAAAGTTTAACAAAGCAACCACTATTGCTCCTTTTATTATTCCAGCAAAATGCAACTCAAAGGCCACCTTCTTCACCAGCCATTTCGTTTTTGTTTATTAATTTATTTATTCAGTCTGTTTGAGAATTTAGTTTGTTTATATGTATATATATTTTTTGACATTTAGCTCGTCATTATATGAAGTTTTTCTTATCACTGAACATACTTTTTAATAAACCTACTTATAACCAGGGTTGCAATTGGAGAATACGCAATTAGAGATACAATTAAATAATAGATGCTCAATTTATTAATTGACATATTGTATGATAAATTCTGGTCAATTAATACCTTAATTGCAATAAATGCCCTAATTGCGCAATTAAGGGGTATGTCTGAACACGGTATAAATGCGCTTATCGTCCTGTACGTTCCAGCTCATCTGTAATCGATAAAAGTGTTGTGAAAGTGCTGAAAATTATTATGGAATTTTCGGTCACAAAAACGCTAACGCAACTTAAACCGCGAAATCTTAAAAGCTACGCTTTTTTATATTTCACAATATATCAGTTTCAGTTTTGGACATCAAATGGAACGTCCAAGTTCTTTCTTTAATCATTTCTACAAGTGCTACTCAAAAAGCTAAATTTTTTTTTAGTTTAAAACGCTAAAAACGTGATTTTTATAATAAACAAATCATCAGTCGATTGAACTGAGAAATGAAATTGAATTCCAAGTCGTATTACAGTTTCCAAAATTAACTAATTTTTCCCAAACCCAAATGGAATTTCCAATCAAGTCAACATTGATTTCGATACCAGATACAACTAAATAATATCTTCTAGAAAGTTTATAAGTTTTCTATTCAAGTCAAACGTATGCGCACTCCAGCCACTGTATATATCTTTTACAGAAATAAATGTTTTTATGAAAAACTTGCAAGCATAATTTAAAAATTATAACAAATGCATTGGAAATATAAAAGACATTGTTGCTCTGACATTAACACGACAGAAATTTATTTTCGTTTTTTTTAAATGACAATAAAATATTTCACATTTAATAGTTTTTTCCTTTATGGAGAGCCAGCAGAGAGATACATGAGAACAATAAAAGTTTTCACTTTTTCAACAAGTACTTTCATAAGTTTTTTGCAATGTCGCTGTCATGATCTTACATTTGCAACTTGTGTCAAGGTCCCAGTTACACTAGTCATTCAAACACACATTTAAACATCCATCAACATGCATTCATTTGCAACAGAAAAAAAGTGAAGGAAAAAAATAACAGCAGCAGCAACATAATCAGACCACAAGGTACACCATGCAATTTTATTGCCGGCAAAATATCAAAAAAAAATTACAAAAAAAAACAAGGAAAAAGTTATTGCAAGACATAAAAGTAGTATTTATGTTATCATTTTCTTTTTGACAAATTATTAACAAAAAAAAGTTCACTGCTGTTGGGGCATTAAAAGATGTTAATTATCTACCGGCACTGACACTGACACTGACACTGGGAAGATCTCCACTTGTTTTGTGTGTTTTCCTTTACATTTTCAATGTGTTGTTGGTGTTTTTGTTGCGTTAATATTAAATGAAACGCCTACAGTTTATCAAGTCGTTTAAACAGAAAAAGAAAAAGCAAACAGAAAACAGAAAACACCAACTCCCCTCGATTTGTTTTGAGTTTGTTTTGCATTAAGAAAAATGAAAATAAAAAGTAAATTTATTATTAAACATGTGAAGTTTGCTGCACCCTATACAGAGACACATATTTTTTTATTATTATTACACTTGGCCTTAACCTTGTATTGAATTTTAATTAAACATTTTATAAATTTATTTGAAATATAAAAAGGTTTACCCCATATTCGCTGTATATAACTTTAGACATTCAACCAGCTGAACAAGTTATTTCGGATATTATTTAAAATGTGTGTAAATGTATGCAACGTAATTTACAAAATTTTATATTTAAATTTTATACAATTTACATGATGATATTAAAACTTTAAAGTTATTCTATTTAATGTTTAAAAGCATCTTCTAAATTTCTCTTGCATGCATACAATGCTTTCCAAGTCATATATTTTCGCAGAGTCGATTTTCTTACGTGGTATTTTGGGGTAGTATTTTTTGAAAGAAGGAAATGAATATAAAAGCAAAAAGGAAATCTGTATGAAATGTGTTTTCACATTGAAAGCTTAACCTGGTTCTAGTGAAAACTATGTGATTTTGCCTTCAAAAGTTTAATAAATTCAGTATTTTCTTTTCTGAAAAATATGCAAAATTTTTTCACTTCTTTTCTAAAACGTGGCAGTTTAGACAAGTTTTAAGACAGGAATCATTTTTCGTGAGAAATGTATAAATCATTTCTAAAATATTTTTTTGTTTTCAAATGATAGAATACGGCCATGTTCTGTTAAAAAGGGTAAAAAATGTTGCATGTTTTCTAGAAAAGAAATCAACGTAAAATAAACAAAATTTTTCATAGAAATATATAGAAGTGTTTGTTTTTTTATTGCTCTCATCCTTTATAAAACACTTACTTCTGACGTTGTTTTTATTAAATTTAATTTTAATTGGTCTTTGTTAAAATTAATATTTATCAGAAAGACCTGATAAATATTCCACAGCACAAGCGAAAGTAAAATCATTTTTCGATTAATTAGCCTATGAAATTAAATTTAATGTGACAATAAATAGTTCAATACAAAATTATTTAAAATTAAAAACTTTAGAAAGTCTATGGCAAAAAAAGGCAAAAACATGCAAATGCTTTTACAAAAATTCAAACGAAATAAGTTTCACTTAAGAATGGAATAAAACTTTAGAAAAGAGAAATAAAGACACATGGCAACACCGGGATTTAACAGAAGTGTGGTACCATCGGTTTGTTACAGTTCTCGTATGCTCTTTCATAATAAAATTGTTACAAATAGAAACTGTTGCCACATTCAACTAAATCTCCTAACAATAGCTAATAAATAAATATACTTTGAGTACTGATGACGAAAGTGTAGCGACTTTCGAAAACAGCCGTTCTTCTCTTCTGTGTAAGTTGAATATATAAAACTGATGTTACCTTTTACTCGTGCTTTGGAATATTAATCACGTCTTCTTGAAATGAAAGTTTTTCATTGGTTAGCCTATTAAATTAATTTTAATTCAGCAATAATTAATTGGACACAAATTTCTTTTCTCTTTTGGCTTGTATAAAAATAGGAGACTTCATTTTGCTCCAAAATATATCTTTTGCATTTTAAACTTTGCAAATGAATATTTGAAGAGTATGGAAACACCGATATAAAGTGAATAAATGTTTGGAAATCGTTTTATTTTGTATGCAAAATGTGCGGTATTTTAAAGAAAAAATTAAGATATCCTGGATATTTCTGTGCATCCTTTGTCGACAGATATTGACTTCTACGAACATGTATATATATATAGCAAAAAGCTATAATAATAATTTATTATTGTCGGCAGTTAAATGACAAATTGCTATGTTTTGCCGTCGTGTTGATGTGACGTCATTCATAATACGAGCAATTATCCGAGTTGTTTTCAATGTACATATAACTTGGCAACACTCAACTTGGCCAAGGTGGTGTTTCATAAAACCTACTCTAAACCAATTTAATAAAGATTTTAAGTTGACTTTAACAAAATCATTTTGTATGGTAAAACCAAGTTTGAGAAGTTGATTTTATCTAGGAATGTAACGATACGCTTTTTGCCGATACGATAGCGATACTTAAAAAGAAATATCGCGCCATATCAATACCGATGTATGTATATTGAGTTGAAGCCAAATTAAAAAATATTAAGTTGAGAAATTTTATTTTTTAATTTGAATTTTATTTCATAGTAAGAAAACACTTATACAATAACAATATAATAAAACAATATTATCAAGATGTATAAAAAACAGGGAGTAAATTACGGCACTCGATATCGATCGAAATTTGTATATAAATCATATTGAAACTTCGGCCGATATCGAGCGCGGTAATTTGGCCCAAGTTTACCTTCCCTTTATTCTGTAACTATTGGTGAAAGTCTCGTTACGATAGTATTAGAAATGCTCCTTGAATACAACAATTTATTACTTCTGACAGTCTGCTTCTACTCTATCAGGTCTTGGATTTAGTAGGAGGCCATTAGAAATTGTCCATTTCCGAAGAAAAGTAGTGAAGCGTTCGTTATTGTCTTGATTTGATTTTATGATCTGGTTTTTACTGTGTTATTTCCCTTGCTACTAAAAAAATTACTGTTTGAAAGGCTAAACGCTTTTGTCGTTGTTACTCAAATGACATGATTATTTTTTTCATTAATATTTATTCTTTTGAAATTCACTATTTGACATATTGTCATGCTTAAAATTGTAAATGAAATTTATTTGTTGGGTGTATGCATTTCGTTGGTGCTTTTAACAAATCATCGGTGGACTTCAAACCACACTATAATAATTGTAGCAGACTACGAAATTTATACAAACAACGGCAACAAACAAACTTTTATTACACAAATGTAGGGTTGATAAGTTTCATACTAACCTAAACTTTTTGCAAAAATATAATTAAATTAAACCATTCCTTGCGGAAAATATAAAACAAAATATATAAATAATTATGATTAATAAAAAAACAAATAAAATAAAAGTAACAAGAAAAAAAAAGTAAATAAATGTAACAAATACATATTTAATTAAATTTTTAATGTTTGTTGCAATTATCTGTTATTTAAACTAAATTTTTAATTATTTGGATTTCGTTACTTATTTTTATACACTGAGAAAAGAGAGTCACGATAATGAGAACCACATTTGTTAGCAATCGAAAGTTAATTAAGTGGAATAGTCCATAATAATGAAAATCATTTCGAGTTTAATTGGTGTAATGAAAATAATGTGATCTCAACTGAAATATCGGTGGACTAAATGAAAAAATATATTGACAGTTTTATTTAATCTGAACTTTTTAATGTTTATTTTATAAAAAAACTTGGCAAATAAAGCAATCGGCCAATATCGGTAATACTTTTGCTGCAAACTTTTATTTTACAGTAACTCGCCCACTCACATGGAGCCCATTTGTTTTCCTCTTGATCTTCATTGAAAAAAATAACATGAAAAACTCTTATTCTGGTAGAAACGAAAGAAGAATTAATGATTTTCTTTAAAAATGGTGATTTAAATCATGATTCTGCATTCAATATTGCGTGTAAATAAAAATTCTCGAGAAATATTTTTACAGTATGAAAATATTTTATTATGTGTGACAACAGCTGGAAGCTGAATAAAATCAATTGCTGTTTGTGTAGAAGCGTTCAGTTTGGAAGACAATGACAAACTTTGGCACTGGGACGTGTTATTGTATTTGCTTGCGATGTCACAAACTGTTATAGCGTGTTCTCGTCATTAGATATCGGGTATTCTTGGCAGCAGTCATTTTGATCATGTCTAATTCAATACAGGATTAAAAAGTATGGAAAAAGGTTGCCCGCAAAGGCCGGCCATCCCTGTATTTTGTCGCTAATTTTAGCCGCAAGGCCATTGCAACTTGGTTTTTGTGCTTTGGAGTTCTTTGAGCTAAAAAAACTGTTATTTTAATTTTCCAATCAACCGATTCCCCCGTGAGTAGCGGTAATTGATAAGGTTCTTAATTACTATGACAGATTCGAGAACACTAACTGATCACATATAATATATCGGGGTTTCTCAAAAAAATCACTTTTTTCGAGCACTTTCGTTCTCATGAACAGATTAATCGATTTTTACCTTGTTTTTTTTTTGTTAAAAGCTGATCAGTTTGAGGAATCGATCGGTAAAGCAGTGAAAAAGTTATTAAAAAAACGGTATTTTTCTAAGTTTTGACACATTCTGAAAGCTGCCGGAAATATAATATCAAGAATGTTCCTCAGAACGCCCACTAATTTGGTTCAGTCGTTCAAAACTTATAAGCAGATCACATACTTACATCCACACATACGGGCACACACATTCATAAAGACATTGTGACGGGTTCCCAAAATTAGTCAGGGAAGGTTTCTAGGAATTCAAAACGTGGAGATCTGATGAAAAATCGACTTTTTCAAAACCGAATAAAACCAACAGATTCTAGGTTTTTCCAAATTTTCAATTTTCTTACCAGGAAGTTAAAAATTTTTTATAAGAAAATACAATTTGGCGATCTGTTGTAAGTCGCAACTAAAGTTTACTCTTATTCAAAATTATACAAATTCATATCAAAATAGGATGTAATAAATATATGAGATTTTAAAAGGGTGTGGAATATGCAACAAATAAATCTCGATATATTTTGAAAGAAAATGCCATTCCGTTGTTTTGTTTGAACTTATAAACAGCATGACTTCTTTGAAGTTATTTTTTTCATTGTGTATCATCTCATTGCGAAATAAAGTGCTTTGAAAAGCCTATAATTTCTCATTTATTTTCTAAATAAAGTTTTGTAGCTTTTATCGATTTTCTTAGTGTTTAGGTAAATAAATAGTACAGCTAACTAAAATAATAAATACTGTAGACACTTAGAGGCATATGGCACGATGCATGCACGGTTGTTATGTCGCTAGATGTACGAACTGGAAATGTGTTGCATGCCACCGCAAAATAGAGGCGGTACCAAATGAAATTAAAACAAACAATATTTTATATTTATTTATTTAGTTTTTCTTTTGTAAAACATATTTATTATTTTATTGTTAGTTACAACTAGAAAAAAAAGAGAAAAAAATAATAGTGAAATAAAAAATTCAACAAACAAGGCAACCAACAGCAAAAACACGGCATCTAGAAAGTGAAACGAGAAATGTTTCACAGAAAACACCTTAACAACAGCATCAGCAAACAACATTTATAAAAACCAAAGAAAAATACTATATTGTAACTTTATCTGTAACATTAAATGGTGGCAGTGGCCATAAAATAAAATTAAACGAAGTGAAATGAAATGAAATAAAATAAAATACATAAATAGTATGTATTTACTTTTTAGCCACTCAAACATCTGCGCCGTGTTAAGTGTCTGCAGTTAGTAGCATTTAAAAAAGTTTTATTTTTATGCGATGATTATCATTATGATAAATATGCAAATTTAAAATTTTTAGACAATCTTGTTGATAGGAGTGACACCTCAGGAGTGTATTTAAATATATTTTGTATTCACAAACGCCACTTGATAATATTTATGGAAGTTGTGGAAATAGAGTTTGAATCTTGAAAATACGTGCAAGGAAAAAGAAACACAATTAATGGAATAACAATGGCAAACAGGCATTCATGCTTGGCCTAATGATAGTCGAGTCCATTACGCTACAATCGCACTGGGCTTGTCATATTAAGAGCATAATCTAATCCTTGTGAAGAGTTTGATGTGTTCATTTTCTAGCCGTGGCATTAATCCTGCGCTCTTCATAGTGTTAATGGATATATTTTGCTGGTATTTTTAATACAACCATATCGATCGTGACTATGACGGTAAATGCCTTCTGCTATGTTGAAATTGAAACATTTAGGGAATAAATTTAATTATGATTTTAATTATTAAGGCTCACAGTTTCATTAAGTGCTTAAATTTTCTTTTAAAACTAACAAAACGTTTCAAATCACGCAAGTAATTGAAATAAAAATATGCACTTGATTAATATATTAATTAAGGCTTTTAAAAGAAATTAAATTACCAAAAAAATCCAAAAATATTCAACCGCATAAAAGTGCCCCAGACTAAGTTCAGGTCAATATGCCCACACGAAACCATTTATCCTGTTTGAAGCCCCCCTAAAACTTCATAACTTTGCTAGCTGTTGTTTAAAAAATTATAAAGTTTTAAAAACAAGTAGTCGTCGTTACCTGCAAACTAAAAGCAAAAGTCAATAGTACAGAGGCTTATGCACAAAAAATATTTTATGCAGTTTGTAAGACCAATTTTGGTCTTATTTGTTTTATAAGAAGCTTATAAGCATCAGATATTTTTTTGAATAAGTCTTTGGAAATATTTTAAATAAAATTTATGAAGTGTGATTTTTATATAAAATCTGATTTTGATTTTCTCTTGTGCTTTGGAATATATAACATGTCTTTTTGAAATTAAAATACTTTATGAACAATTATTCTATAAAAATTAAACGGTATAAAAACTAAATTACTTGCAAATGAAATTCTATATCTTATAATCTGTGATCAGTTGTCCTCTTAACACTGTCGCCTGCTTTGTACTTCACAAATGTAATTCATGTGTAGGGCTCAAAAATTTAAAAAAAAAATATCGAAAACGGTTGGCCTAAAGACTTTCGTAACCTTTAGATCTTCGAGTTAAAACGCTGTTGTTGTAATCTTTAAATCAACAGATTCCCACGATTGATATAGTTTTCGATTACTTTAAAGGAGTTCAAAATAAATATTTTTTTTTATGTTTTTCGTTCATGATATTTCTCGAACTGATCAACCTATTTTGATACGATTTACGATGAACGACGCAATTTTTAAATGTCAAGAGCTTTGTGGGATCGACTGTTTAAAAGTTATCAAAAAATTTTTTGTTTTTAGCTTTTCTGATATATATATATATATATATATTGAAATCTAAGTGTGAATCGTTACGAATCCGCAGCAAGTCAAACTTCAGAAACGCTCTTTAGAATGGTGATTAAGCCGGCTTACATATTTAACAAACACACATACACATAGAGGAATAGTGAGGGGCTCTCAGAAATAGTTAGGCAACTTTAAAACGTGGAGATCTGATGAGAACTCGATTTTTTTAAAACGGGGTAAAAACAATAACTATCCGATCTATAAAAATTTTAAATTTTCCTAACGAAAAAGTAAGAAATTATTCATATATTATAAAATCCTATAAATGAAGTTTATCCGGTTTGCAACATTAAGATATCCGAGGTATGGCGAAGTTGGAATACTGGACATTTTTATCGCCCCTTTATTTGTATTTAAGTCTATCCAAAACATGGCACACATCCACTACAGCAGATATGACTTGGTCCTTAAGTAATAAGGAAACGAAGGTCTAGATCTTCCCCTATTTACATATGACACTTCTATTGTAACAATGTAGCGGTTTTGGTCAACAACTAAAAAGTTAGGAAAACCCGAATTTTTATATCTCAGGAGCGGAGTCTCCACGGTTCCTTTTTATGCATGGACTGCTCCCGATATAGTTTCTTAAATCAATATTATTAACTACCGTAGTTTTTGTACATGAACTTCGCTGTACAAGAAAAGCAAAACCAGAAGTTTTCTGCGACAGAAAATATGACATATTAGATATATGATCTGCTTATTGATCTGCATTAACAGGTGTGGTTTCTTGCATATATTTGATCGCCATTATATCATCACTTCGCTAAAACTTCTCATTTTTCACATAAGAACTTAAAACTCTTAAGTGTTGAACAGTTGCCTTTGCCAAAAAGAAAAGTTCCAGCACTGAGAATTTTAATTTAATTAATTTAATTTAGTTTATTATATTTATTTATTATTTATTATATTTATTTATTAAAAAGTGCTTTCCATCCCTGTTACCAACGATTTTTTTTAAATAAATTAAAAGCGAGCTGACATAAACCATAGATTTGAACAAACACAATAAGTTTTATTTTTTATTTCATACACATGAATTACTTTATTTATTTATTTATTTATTGCAAACTTTTTAATAACAAGCAAAAATAAATACTCGTGGGAACAAACTTTTAACGGTATTTATTGACTGTGTGCTTGTCCAATTATTAACCCAATTAGAGGTTAATACTATATTAACTATTACGGACCTGACATACTGCATACAAGCAAAATCGTGCATAAATTATGACATTTTTAAAACTTAAGGTTGTTGTGTTGTATTAAATAAATAGTTAGTCTATATTATCAACAAAGTTGTAATATTGCCAAAAATGTTAATAAATTTTAAAACAGAAAAAAAAATTAAATCAGCAATAAATCGCAACTTTTAACTTGACCTAAACCAGGGGTGTGGTCAAATTTCTGTCTGAGCTTTGATAATGATATTTAAATTTAATCGTAAAAATGTGGAAACATAAAAACGAAAACAAACTCAAGTAAATTAAACGTGTATGAAGCAAATTAACAAAAATAGCAAACAAATAACAACAACATTTTTATTTCCATATTTTCATGTTTTGCTCTGCATTTGTTTGGCGGGGTATTTAACGTTATTCAGTATCGCGCAGTTTTATAAATAAATTATTCTTGAATTGAAAATTCAATTGCAATTAAGCATATTTCTTATTTAATACAGGAAGGATATATTCTAGAAAAATTGTAGTTGTTTTTTTTTTGTTTGAGTTCAAACAACTCAGGGGATGATCTATGCACGGCATTGCGTTGAAACTGGGAGAAGATGAGATAGTGTTAAAAGATGTATTTTTAATTTTCAAAAGGAATCGTTTTAGTTTGATTAACTTAAAGTTTTTAAGACAATTTTTATGTCTTTTACGTAAGTAATTTGTATTGCACTACTTATTTTAAAATTAAATTTTTCATATTATTGGCTAATTGCTCGAAAAATTTTTTAATTCAGAAGGACTTGATGGATATTCCCAAGCAAATGAAAATGTCAATATTAGTTTCATATGTTATCAAGTTACACAGCAGAGCAGAACAACTGTTTTCGAAAGCTGCTACAATTTTATAATCCGTACTCAGGTGTATTTTTATTTATGATAGTTTTTATTTATAATGGTTTAGTTGAATCTGATAACAGTTTCTGTTTATAACAATTTTACCACGAAAGTGGATACGAGAACTGTATAATTCAGAAAAATAAGACATGAAGAAAAAAAAATCGAACGGCAACAAAAGGATTTAATATCCAATTTTTGAAATATTAAATCAACTGTTGTAGCTATTGAAAAGCCTTTCAAACTTCGTTTTGCACTAAAAGAATTTCACTTAATAAATCCAGCGAAATAATTTCATTAAATTTTTTTCTTCACAAATCCAGTGAAAATTTAAAGAATACTGTAAAAGAGCTTTACTGGACTTGCTTTATTGGATTTCATAATTTCGTAAAAATATTTCACCAGCATTATGACAGACACAATTTTTATGTTTTTAGAAACCTTAAAAAGAAAGTTTCTGCTTAAAAATATTAAAATATTTGTTCCTTAAGAAAATCTAGTTTTGTGATATTTTCTTTTAAACCGAATATATTAATAAAAAAATTAATAAACTTAGAATTTCGTAGTATCTCTGATATATATTCGTTGCTGAAATTATGATTTTCTTGAAATTATGAGATCCTTATAAAATAGTTTTTTAATTTATTTTAACAGTTTTCAACCAAAATGGCATTATATTATTTTATAAATTAACTTCCCTTTTGTCAATGAAATTATTTCATTATATTGATGAAATTCTTCTTTTTGTAATTGAAATGTATTCACGAAATTACTTCAGATTATCAACGAAATTATTTCATTTGTTTGAGTATGTTCTTAATAAAGTAACTTCAAGTTTGTTTCGTTAATCCAACGAAGTGTTACATTGTTTATATATTAATGAAAATGTTCATTGAATCAAAGTCGAAGTTCGTAGAATTTTCGAAGAGACTTTTTTTATGTACGGTATCTTTCCTAAAATTATTATGTGAATTATGTGGAAAAGTGCTTATGACTAATTTATCATAATATCGTTATCATAATCATCATTATAATTCAACTTTCTTGCCTTTACAAATTAATATGCATGTGAATATTTTTAATACATTTCATATATTTTGTTTTAAGAAATCACGAAATAAGTTATGTCGAATTTTACATAAATGAATCATGCATGTCAAAGCAAGAGAAACAAATACATTAAATTCATACATGAAACAATCGGCCATTAAAGCAACCTTTTTCTTGCTAAATCATCGAAGACCAAGTGAGTGTACCTCTAAGAAAGTGAGTGAGTTATTGTGATATCATCATGCAGTCCATCTATACTGCATGCAATTACAACTTGATCATGCGAAGACACCCGAAACCAACAACAACGAAAAAAAAAAGATTTGCAGAAATTATATTTCATTTCTTTTTTGTCTTGTTGCGATTTTTTTTGTTTGTTTTAAGACTAAAGAAATGTTGTTATGAAGAATTTCACTTTTTTCATGTACACCAATTAAAATACTTGTGTGATGAAAAAAATATTCTTTAAAAGGTTTGTTATACCAAATAAGAGAACAAAAATGTTTAAAAATGAAATCAAACTGTACAAGGCAAGACATAAAACAGATTTAATAATAATAACAGATTTAAAAAATAACATTCAAAAAGCTACGCGGAATTTTGTAGTGAAACAGCTTAACGCTTTAAAGAGCGAAAATAAAGATATTAAATTACACATTTTCCATAAAATTATTCGCATTTCTGTAGAAAAGAAATCAAAATTAGGTAAAAGGGATAGGCGCAATGAAAATAATGACTGGACTTACAAAAAAGCTGATTTAATTTGAGTACACGTTTCGTACTTGTTAAACTTTATAGAGGAGCTTTACTGCTAACTCTTTTGAGCAGTTTGATATATTTTAGGCTTCTTCAATAGTAAATAATTCCTTGTACTCTATAAGTATTTGGCAGCGCCACGTCAAGGCGATATAGGAAACGTATCCTTTGCAAGCTTGTTTTCTTTTGATACGGACTGCTTCTAAAAGTTTTTCAATATTTTATAGGCCTTAAATAAGAATCCCAGACTGTCTATAGCAGTCAATGGTTGAAAAGCAGTTTATAAGCAGCCCATTTTTGATATTGTCTTGACGTGACTTTTAATATTGCCAACACCATATTCCCCCCAAGAGTACGATAGGAAACTTGGCGACACTAACACCTTGTTGCAGTGCAAACCGGGAATGAACCCCTAAAACTTATATGTTCCTGCCAAATCTCTGAATTAACAGAGCAACAGTAATGATCTGGTGTAGGCCTACGCTGTTAGTAAGAAAATCAGGTGGACAGACATCTGGGTGTATTCAAACAAGAAGCGTAGTGGAGTAAAATGCCCGAATTTTCTTGGCCTGCGACGCTTAACTTTTAACCCCACACTGGAACTATGGGATCCGGTATGATTCACAGAAGAGATTTTTTCGGAGTATGAAGCGATGATGTTGCCAATATCACAATTTTATTTCTCTTACGAAACTCTGTTTTAATCAAGTGTATTATAGTGATATCGTGTGGCGTACTTCGTGGCTTCCTCCTTGATTGAACAATTATGTGGCCGTATATTGTTTGAGGTGTCTTCCGAAAGTCCATGTAATGATTGTGATTTGTTGCCAGATACTGGCTGACAATCGAGAAAAAACGAAAGTTTGAGTGACCTTTGAAGCAGCTGTTAAGAACAGCTTCTGCTGTGAAAGGGGTCGCTGTAAGGGTGGTGCTGAAAGGGACAGATTGGGAAATCACCAGGGTTTGAGGAGAGGCCCGAACACCTGAGCAGCATGTTCATGTGTGGTAGTGACGATAATAAAAAGAAACTCTGCGCAGTTAAAAACTTGTAAAATCAATTTTATTAATTTTTTAAATTTTTAACTTGGGGAAAACAGCACAATTAAAATAAAACAGATAGTTCAACATCACTTCCTAATAGTAGATGTTATTTGTAACTACAAGTTATTCAATTTAACTAAATCTTGGTCCACATAAAAATAATAGCAAAAGTGCTCTATTCTTATATACTCTTTACCCACGTATGGCAGTTGGTTTTATGTACCGATAAAGTTTCAATTGTTCTTTTTGACTTCGTTTGATTTTCAATATCAATTTAATTTATTCGATAGAGCGAAAAAGGTCTAATTAAATAATGAAAGTTCTATAAAACTCTATTTATTTTAAAATTAATTTATCCTTCAGCTAAGACAGAAAGAAAACAACATTTTCTCATGTGGTTAAGATATATTGATGTAATTGTGTTTTTTATTAAATAATATATATATTATATAATATATATACCAGGTTCCTCTTTCACTATATACCAGCCAATTTCGATGCCAGTCCAAATCCGTACCAATTCACGGGAGGTCTATGTTTAGTAGATCACTTCAGAATGCCTGTACTTTGGTTCGATTCGCTCAAGCCTTTCAAAAATTATAAGTGGGGTCAGATAATTAAACACACCCACTCACAAACACATATACAAATTAATACATACAAAAACACATACCTGCATCGTGTCCTCTTTTAGAAATATTCAGGAAAGCTTTCTAAGAACTCAGCTGACAAATTTATTTTTGCGAAAAGTTCTAAAACCAATAAATTTCCGATATTAGAAAATTTTATATATTTCTAGGCTAGAAAATATCAAAAAGTTATTTTTGAATTGGATAACTTTTATAATTGACCTCTTCCGAAACCTAAATTTTTCAAATCGATTAAGAATAGAAATATTTCATAATATAGGGTGTTTTTTATAGAGTGATACAAGTTTAAATCATAATAAAACATAGTTATATATTTTAGTTATCAATAAAACGGTCTTTCTTGGATAGAAAATTTTATGACATTAATGTTTAAATATGATTTCGGCCATATGGCCGCTATGGCTGGCGCGTACAAGACGCAATCTAGAACACCAATTTTCACAAACAGTAAAATTCTGACCATCATCGTGTTTGAAGACATATGGGTCAATGGCTCCGCCAGCCCAAAACATTAGCTCACCAAACATTAATTTTCTGTGGATGCAATGGTGTTTCGACAAAAGCTTGTGAATTTTTCTCACTCCAAATGCGACAATTCTGTTTATTTACGTACCCATTCAAGCAAAAATGGGCTTCATCGAAAAATAAAAATTTGAATGTATGAAGTGCACGATAAGTTTGACGAACAGAAACATTATTTTGATTAAAAATTTATACAATTTGCATGCGTTGATCTGGTGTAAGTCGATTTATAATGAAATGTCAAGGCTTAGGTTCACTTGCATTTCCCCTGTAGCCGTACAAATTTTTATTATAGTCTTACTTCCTTTTTACAATGTCGACTCGAACTGCAAGGCAATAAAAAATCGAATTAACGAGTAACTCCTCACATTTATTTTCAGTGCCAATAACACCAGTGCCTTTGAATTGAATTAAATTATCTGTTTTATACAGATACTTGTATACATATTCTTGTATAATTGTGTACATATTCAGTTTAATATGAGAATATTTTAAAGCCAAAAGAAAAATTATTTATAAAATTCAATCACTTGCGAAATTTGCTTCTCCAAAACAGTAATTAATCTCCGAAGATAAAATAATAATGTTAGTTCGTAGTTTTTATATATTTAACCCAGTTTTCTTAGCTGAAGGCAGCACGTTTGTTTCCAGTTTCCCACACAGAAGAGAAAAAAAATCCAAAAGCAAAATGCTGTTCTTCAGAATAACTAACCTTTAGAGACCTCATTTGAAATTGAAAAAGAAAAGAAAAACAAACCCACTGAATGAATGAATGAATAAATGCAAAACGTAAGACTGCAACAACACCCATAAAAGCAAATTGAATGGACGACGAGGGCTTTGTCTTTTCAAAAACCTAAAATTGTAACACAAGCAAAAAACGAAAAGGCCAATGGCACAAAATCGAAAAATTGCTGTGTAACTGTCGGATAGCACTTAAAAAAAAACACTGTGCAACATGACACGCACTCTAACGTTTTTCTTCATTAATGTCAGCACACATTTGGCCATAAATAAAAACATATTGTGGCTAATGTGAGACAGCCCACGTGTAAAATGCCGTAATACGGGCAAGAAATAAAAAAACATGCCGATCATAAAATAGCGCACCATCATGTGCGGATGCCACCACATGCGGCAGCAAAAACTATTGTGTTTTTCCTTAGAAATATTTTGTGTCTTTTGGAAATGAAACACTGTAAACACCACAGTTATTTGTTGTACCAGATTTAATATAAAATAGGTTTCAAGTCACAATGCAAATAACACAAATTCCTGTTAACAGTCAAAAAGGAATTGAGTCCCCAAAAAAATGCAGCCGCAATCAAATCTTGCTTAATCCAACAACAACAACAACATCAATAATGTATTAAAACGTCCAGCTGTTTGTTAGAGACACAAATAATTTCTATGGATTTAAATCTGTATTTGCTCTGGCGGTTGCAAAACACAAGCTTTTCATGTGCACTTTAATATTTTTAGATTTCTGGAGCAAATCTGTTGAGGTGGGTAATTTTTTCCATGTGAATTCAATAAGCGCCAGGAGTGTTAAAATCAGTATTTAAGAAGCAAAAACATAAAAAAACTTGATTAAAAATAAACATATTTTGCTTTATGGTTTTTTTAACGACTACGGCAGCAGTGAGTGTTTAACATTCGCCAAACAAAATATGTATTAAAATAACGTGAAAAAATGCACAAGGAAAACAAGACCAAAAATAGCACCACCTGAGAAAACCTTGCGACTGAGTACGAACACATAAAAATACCCAAGATAATTGTTATTTGTAATAATCATTTCGAAAGTGGAGTTTATTATTATTAGACAAAACAAGAGCTTTTTTATTATGAGCCCGAAATGCACATTAAAAAATAGTTGTGCAGAGTTTTTTGGGTTGCCGCGGTTATAGGTTGCAAACAAGGAAGTCACAGAGTGCACTTTGTTTTGGTTAAACCCCAACAAATGCAGCGAATAGCTGAGATCTTACAATGTGGATGATGTTGTCTGCACTCAGAGTTTGTTAATTTGCCATGAAGTTTATCTGACAAAAGGTCTAGAGCTGTGGGTTAATAAATTATTGTATTCGTTGCAGACTTTGCATGCAGTTGGAAAAAAAATCTAAAAATCTTTGAGAGTTCATGGATTTTAATAATCACATTTTAATTTTCTTTTTATATGTTAATGCTTATTTAAAGATAATTTGAGCATGTAATTTGGTTTTTTTTTTGGACATAATTTTATCGTGTAAGAAGAGATATTTTAATAGGTTTTTTAAAGAAATATTCAATCAAGTCTTGCATGCTAAAAAGCGTCTTTGAACATTTTGAAATTCGAGTTGGTCTTGTTCCTAAAGAAAAACTAAAAATAAAACTCATTTACTACATTAATATTTTTATAGGCTAATTGTTCTAACTTAGTTAAAATCTCAGTAAAACATGATGATAAATATTCCTAGGCACAAAGGAAGTCAACATCAGTTTTATTCAACTTACACAGCAGAGCAGAACAGCTGTTTTCGAAAGTCGCTACACTTTCATCTTCAGTGCTCATATTGTGTTTATCACCACTGTTTAGGTGGCTTAGTTGAATGTGAAGTAAAACTCATTTACTTTAGAAAAGATAGTTGGCTCTTTATTGTATTTCTATTGAAAAACTTTGCAAATATATTTGCAAAATATCCTTAAATAGATATAACGGGTGGTTCTGATCATAAGTCAGCGATGTTGTCAATCCATATTTATATACGTGTAAACGACTTGTGCCTTCACATAACAAGTAACAACGTAGTTAACTGTGGAAAATTCCTCAGAAGAACCGTAATTCTTTACAGTCATCCGAGTGGTAGAAGTTAACTAGTGCGAGTCAGACGCAAACGTCTTGAAGGAGTGTAAACGATCAGTCCTCTGGCTGAACTTGAAAAGTAATTTCCAACGAGGTTTGACGTTGACTGACTCAGAGCTGCTCTGCGACTGCAGAGAAATTTAATTTGTACCTTTTTCGCTGAAATACATTTTTTAAAATAGTATATATTTTGGGGGTTTTTTAAACTGTAATTTTAATAATGTGCTGATTCTTCTTTCCCAAAAGTCTTACTAAAAAATTCAAAGTGATCAATTGAGGGGTTTTAGCTAGTTCCCATGCGCATTTCACTGGGGCCAATACAGATCATCAGGAAACCTTTACTCAACATTTCTTAGAATAACTAAATATATTTATTTCAAACTTCAACTTTACTAAGTGAGAAGCTTTAAAACAAATATCAAAGTCACAACAAGAACTCACTGATCTCTTTTCCACTTTTATTTTCTTAGGTTTTATTCTACAAACTAGTTGGTTTTTTGCCGGCTCAAGTTGTAGTTGTAAGAGAAATAAAGAACAACAATCAATAATTGTTTTAATATAAAAAGAATTCATTTAGATTTTTTAAATTGATTCTGGATCTAAATACTGCAAAACAGGGTGTTTTAGTGAAAGAGAATAGACTTACGAATGTCTTATTCAAGGCTACTGACGTTTCTCATAAAATAAAAAGAAATTTCGTAAAAAATAGCATTGAAAAATTTCTTCTACTTTCTTATTGTTGTAGATATAACGATCTTTCAGTTAAATTTATTACAAAACAAGTTGAATTAATAGAATATTTTAGTAAAATATTATTAACAATGTAGGATTTTTATTCGCATTAAATAATAAATCAAGTTAATAAGTACTTATTTCATTTAGAAATTCAAGGAGGGAATACGCCACTTTAAATTTGAATGCAACTAATAAAAATTTTGATTTCATATATAAACAATAAGGACTCTGGCAGTGCTTTCCCACTGAAAATTAAAACCTGGTTTCAGCGTTAAAACCACACACATGCGATATCGCGTTCACATTGCAGATTTAATAAATACAAGTTTTAACATGCAGTTTGTCCAATAAATTTAATTGTAATAAATTTAATTTCTCAAGAAAATAGATACATTTGTTTTTGTTCTTTTCTGCTCCTTTTATTACACCCAATTCACAAACTGTACTGCAGCTGTTTATATTTTTCTATAAAAATTAGAAATTTTTTTACTGAAGTTTGAAATATAAATTCTGTTATATTTTGCCAATGATTGAAAATTATAAAATTAATTATAAAAAGTGAATAAATAGAAATCACATTATTTCATATGAGAATCATGCAAATTCCTTGGATTTTTCTATAAATTCTTGGAGCATTGACAGATGTTTCCAATCCATGACTTGGCAGTACTCAACTTGACACGGACAAAAACAGGCAAAAACAAGGTTGCATTTCATGAATTAAAAGCAATTCAAAAGCGGTTTTAAATTGATTTTTAAAACTGGTTTTAATGTTAAAACCAGAACTCAGTAAAACCATGTCAATGTGAGAACACTTTTGAGCCAAATGGTATGTGTTCTAATAAAGAATGGTGTATATAGACAGCCTGCGATATCTTGTATCCAAGTTGCTGTTTAATAGACATTTAAACCAACATTCAATAGTTCTAAGGTTTTTATTGCTCAACTCGTTTATGCAAAATATAATAATAATTCGTACTTGTAAAGGAAATGAGTTTCACTTTTTATGTGGCCTGAAGTGTAGCAAATGTCAAGTTTTATTTGTTTAGCCAATAACGCTGTACAGTAAAACCAAAGTAACAAATTACTGATTCTGGTAGAGGGATTTTGTTGCTTAAAACAGCTAACGCGTACACCAGGAAGTCAAAGGTTGTGGGTTTGATTCTATACTCAGTCATGAAGATGATGCCGCGTTTTTATGATTTGCGCTAAAGCGCCGCGAATACATCGGCCTGTTGTTATCGCGGCGGCATAACACTGCACAATGAACATGAACAACAACGCTTGATCTTTTACTAAATAGCGAATTAAAGCATCCACCTACGTGGGCGTTGTAGCGAAAATCCACTGGCAAAGCGAAATAGTAGAAAAATAAGATTAATGGCGTTTTCTTCTCTGGAAAACGTGTAACATTTTATCACTTCTTCTCTAGAAAGCCACAGTTCAGAGGAGTTCTTAATTAGAAATAGTTTTTCGTAAAACATGTTGGATTAATTTCTAATAAATTCGCTATTTTCAAATCACAAAATGCTGCCATTTTCTATTAAAAAGTGTAAGAAATGTTGCATTCTATTTTTGAAAAGAAAAGATCCAAACACAACAATAATTTGGAAAAATCGGGCGCTCGATATACAAGACACATGAGGCTTTGTGCTTATTTGAAAATTTATTATTAATTTTTTAACTCGATTTGCTAAAAGGCGTGTGTTTAGTTATTTTAAAATATAATTATTATTAATTTTTGAGTTTGATGAGCTTCAAAAGCGTATAAAAATACTTACACATTATGAGAAGATTAGAACATGAACTATACCAACATCCATAAACGGATGTAACAATATGACGTATGAGTAACTTTATTAATAATATTAAGTATACGCGTGGAAGCACAACACAAATAGCTATACACACATATAAACAAACACGCAAGTGAAGCTGACAAAAAGCACCTTCTGAAAGGCATCCGTAGTCTATCATTTTCCAGGTGGAACACCTCAAACTTAAATTTGCATGTGTATATCTGTTACAGTGTGCTAAACAGTTATGTCGCATTAACTCCTATATTTTTGGATGTGGCGGTTTATGCTGAACACTAAAGTCAATTAAAAGTGCCACACCCATTTTATGGCTGAGGCTGCTTTGCTTTCTTAATCCCTTATTTCATGAGATCAACTATTAATTTCATGTTTTTCACTAAATATTTCTTTTTGTGAAACCAGTCTTCAAGAAAAGTGTCTACTACATTCCCCACATCTTGTTTGCTTGTGCCTCTTTTTTTTTTTGCTACACAACATTCTTTAAAGTGCAAAAACTTTCAGTTAAATTTTAATAATAACTTTGTGTTTGTGAAAAAACATAAAACTGCATTTTTGAGCGGAAACAACTGCAGATATCTAATCAAACAGGGAAAATTAATGAAGCTAAAATTCATAGTTAATAGAACCACTACAAGGAAATATTGTACCATGCAACAGGGCCTCATTTACTTTCCAAACTAAATTGTTGTAAGAATTTATGCACATGTTTTTTCAATGCTTTTCATTCATTTACTATCATCCATAATTATGTTATTGTAAGTAATAATGAAGAGGAAAGTTTTACAACGTTAGACATCAAACGAAGTTTTTTATTGGAAAGAATGTGTTTTCCATGTTTGTTAGAAGAAAAAATCTGTAGGTGTAGTTGAATTTTATTGGCTGATGTATTTAGCAGCAGGGGGAAAAAAGCCACTCTGCTTATCAGAAACATTAATTTATGTTCATTTTGGTACGTAAGAACATGCAGACATTTTTTCCAAAACTAAATATGCGTAGCGAGAAAGTTGCCGCTTCAGGTTCTAAGACAAGCTTATGCGATGTTGAGGAACATCAGCTTCGTCAAGGCGATCTTGACCGTCAGCATTATGATCACCTCCATCAGAGTAGTTGTTTCTTAGGGAAAAAACACCTGTGCTAAAATATATCAAAAGGGTGTTTTCTTTAGATGTCCACATTTTTCAGTAGACAGCATCATGTTGTTTAATTTAATATATTACAATTGTCTTCTATTTAATTAGGTTTTTATATTGAAATAAATATATTTGTGACATCAAAACGTTGTCAACATGCTGTAAATTTAGTAAGACGATTTGGAGGGAGTGTTTAAATTATTAATTATAATTGCACTAGTTAATATAACGCAAGCTATTGGTAGTATTTCTGCGGAAAGTGTGAAAATTTATAATTCCCATTGATTATGACATATTCTTTTCTAGAAAACACGTAACCCTTTTTAACTTCTTTTTCAAAATGTTGCAGTTTGGAGAAGTTGCAAAACGGAAGCAGTTTTTCATAAGTGATGTTCAAATAATTTCTAGTAAATTCTTTATTCTCAAATAACATAATGTCACTATTCTCTATAAAAAAGTACAAAAATATAGCATTCTTTTTTTAGAAAACAAAACAACAGTCACAACTGTTATACGACCGAAATCATATTGAAACATAATTGAAATAAAATTATATCTCCATTAAAGTCAGATTATTTGATATTAGAAGTATTCTTATACTTTGCAAAAGTGTAGTGGCTTTCGAATATAAAAGTTTAAGCTTTAAACAAAACACCCTTTGCGATTATGCGTATACCATCTATGTATATTAGGGTGGCCCCGTTTATTCGTATAAAACTATTGCATCTACATAGTTGTTCCCACCGTGGTTGCGTATGCTTTGACTGCTATTTGCTTTAAGAGATTATAAAATAAATGTTGTACTTGAGAAAAATGTAAGAAAAGTATATGACATTAACACATGTGTCATAATCACCGTCGTGATTATGGGATTTGAGGGCGCGATCACAACATCGGTTTAGTATTAAAGCAGGCTCTCGTATGTAATTTGCTGATACGCATTTTTATTAATTGAAACTGTTTTCACATGCAACTAATTTGCTTAATTAGTGTTAAAAACAAAATACACACGGTTACTGATGCGAAAGTGTAGAGGCTTTCGAAAACAGCACTATTCTACTCTGCTGATTGATAATTTAATTGAACGTTAACCATTTTTCCGAGGGTCTCTTCGTTCTTGTTGATAAACTTTATGTTCTATTCTTTCAGATGTAAACATTCATTGAGACATTTTAAAACTTTAAATATTGAAAATCAACAAGATATCAGCTGCTGATAGCAGCTCTGAGTCAGCCAAAATCTAGCCTCATTGGTAATTATTTATTAAGTGCAGCCAGATCACGGGTCATATACCCTCTTCTGTTCAAATATGCATTTTTAATTGAGTCAATTTAATTTTAATTGGCAATTAAATCTACTGTTCGCACTTACTCAATTTAGCTGACACAATTATCATTTGACAGCTAAAAAAACATTGTTTTTATTTGTTTCGTGAATATTCGTGTTTGTTAATTTAAAAAATGGATGCAAATTTTGGTTTGAAAGAAATTTGACTTGCATATAATATAAATATGGAGCTATTGGAGTCATTGCGATTGATTTTAAATTCAAAACTATCAGCGTTAAACAAAAAAGAAAAACCTAACAATCTTACAAAGTTTATTTATTGGAGTTCAGTCTAGTAAATTTGAAAATTCATTTTGTTTTTTTATTTATTTATTCAGTCTGTTTGGCTCGCCATTATAGGGAATTTTTTTGCTCAATGAACACTGTCCTTAATAAATATACTTATAACCAGTGTTTCAACTCGAGTTTTACGCAATTAATGATACAATTAACTACTAATTGCTCAATTTATTAATTGACTTATTGTATGACATATTGCACAATTAAGGGTTATGTCTGAACACGGTATCACTCACACTTTTAGATAACTGCATCAGATGCCGGTTGTTCTGAGGAGTTTTCCCTGGTTAATTGCGTTGACACTTCTTATGTGACGGCATAAGTCGTGTACGGTCACTAGCGGATAAAATAATCACCAGTAGGTTTCTGTGTACCGATACTCTATAAATTTATTTACGAAGTATTTAAAATAAAATCAACAAAATATGGACTATAATAGTGATATAAAATTAAATTAAATATTATTTCTGCAAATGTGTAAGTAACGGACTTAAAGGAGATCATGTATAATTATATTTTGAAGGTGACATTCAATGCATCTTGTACTTGACAACAGTTGAGATAATATTCGTTTGTATTTTTATTTTGCAAACACACTTTAATTTACACAAGAACTTTTTCTTTTTTAATAAGAAACATTTTTATAAAGATTAACCGTTGTAATTATTTCTTACCTCATTTAAAATATAACTTACAATTAATATGTGGCAGTTATTAATCTTGTGTATGGGTTGAATCATAGAACTCCACATTTGTCTGTTCAAGGGCCACCCTAATGATCATACCTGCACACGTATAATAATCCAATATTAGCCACTTCTTTTCCATGCTTAAGCTGTCAAGTTGAAGCAAATTTGGTAAAAACATGAAATGTGTTTGCCAACTTGTTTCCCAAAAACAAGATTGTCTTTGAGCCACAAGAACTCTTATGTGAATTATTTTTCTTATATTTTATTTTAGCATTTTTTTCGTTAATAAATAAAACGATTATTTTAAGCGCTCAGAAGAGAAAGTTAATTAAAATAATTTATAAAAAGTAGCTCTCACAAGATTCACATTTTCCAATATTATTTTTCATTAAAATCTATAATAATCTAATTTCTATTTACTTTTTATCACCAAGTGAACCAGGAAGACTTCTTTTTCACATTTTGCTGTTCCTGGCTAATGGCATACATCCGTTTAAAGAAATTGTCCACAGTGGGTTTCTCTTGAAGGCTTCTCACTTTTGTTTTGCGTTGAATTAGACGTGTACCCCTGCGTATTTGACGCATTATACGTCTGATATATTTGTTCCAAGCTTTTTTACTAATTAGCCGAGGATTATCTCTGCCTTCGCCATGCATTGCACGATCGGCTGGTAAGATGTGAAGGCGAGAATAACGTACAGTATCACTTTGAATGTTGTTGTTTTCGTCCCCAATGGGCGTGAAAACTATCACATAATAACCGTGACTTCTTTGAAGAGCTTTTGCCGTACGTTCCATTTTGGCAGAACGTGGTTCTATTTCTCCTTGAAAATCTGTCTTCAAAGTCTCACTGTCTTCCGTTATGTCATCATAATTGGGAAGTGAAATCGATTTAATTATTTCCGTAATTTCATTGTCCGTTAAAGCCTCAGCAGCTTTTGTATAACGTTCGTCCTTAAAAGACTTTCCTTTACGAGTTACCTCAGGACTGTTACTTGTATCTGCTACTTTTTGTATGATGTCATTTAAATTTTGTAGCATTATTTCATCCTCGTCATTCAAAGACATTTCGCTGATGTGAAAAACAGGTTGCATGTGACTTGAAATTGTATGTTGCTCAGATTCGTTTTGGTTATCCTGGGCTTTTATTTCCTTAGCGATTTGTTCTTCACCATCTTGTAGCTTTAATTTCATTTCACTTGTAGCACTTTGTTTTTTATTTGATATTGTACTTCTTTGTAACACTTCTGGTTTTAACGATTTGCCGTGTACTTTTGAGTCCAGCACTAGGCAGAGTATAACAAAAACTAGAAATTGCTTTGACATCATTTCGTTATGGCTGCGTCTTAAAATTGACTAAACTTTGTGCATGAAATATCGGCGCTTTTATGGAATTCTCCAAAAAATTAAAATTCAAAAAGTTAAGCAATATTTTGCATTTTTTTTTATAAAATAATATTTATATGAAGTTTTATTGGTAAAAATAAAAGCTGCTATTAATTAATTCGCCTGAGGTGAAAAAAGAAAGCTCTTTTATAGTTTTATTGTATATATTTTTAAGATAAAGTTGGAGTTTCTTCAAACGAACGACCTACTCAATTGCAAAATGTCACATCCCATAGATTTCACTTTCGCTTGCCAAAAAAAAAAAACTGAATACCAATTTGATATGACTAAATAATATTTGTGGCTAAAGATTTTGCAATTGCAGTGGTACAGAAATGTCCGAACAATCCACTTTTTATAGACATTTAAATATCATTAGAAATGACAGCAGCGTATTAACTAATGCCGACTTGTCTTTTTGTATTACATTTAAATTTTTAATTCTATAATATTATTTAAGCCACTTAACCGCGTTCTCACGCTTTCTGCAACTAAAAGTTTTATTACTGCAAGTGCTCTAAATAAATAATCACAAGCTGAATTATGAGGGTAAAATGTATTGCTTTACTGCTCAATTCCATAAAATATTCTGTTTTATAATTTATTTAAAATAAAGCAAATATTTGCTGCTTTGTTTTATTCAACTAGTTTTTGGTATTGGCATTAACAGCTTTTGCAATTTATGAGGTGTTTCTAGCTGCAGAAAACCTTATCCTCTATTTTACAAAACAGCCTGCAGCGTATTAATTTCGGATACATAATTTGTGAGATAAGTTTAGAGTTTATTTTTTGATATTTCTATTATATTCTATTTGCCAGTTGTAAGACTGAGTGCTAACGTTCCCCAATCTGTTTGGCATTTGACCCACATAAACACAGTTTTGCACATAAACGACTTTATCGGATTGGCTCTGCTAAAGTGGAAACACTTGTTCAATAAGAATTATTAAATACAAAATTTTGTTTGGCAATAACGTTGCAATTGTTATAAAACTTGTACTCACCTTTATTTTTTGGTTTGCAATTTTATTAATATTTTAGAATTATTTGATTTTGGGTGTTTGAAATGTATTATATTTTTAAATTAAATTTTCTATAGAAAGAAAATATAATTCCGGATATCTTTAATTGAATACAGCATTGCTTAGCAGCAGTAATAAATTGGCAAAAAGACCAACAGTTTTGGGGTGAATCATCAATTAGAATTTCAAACAAAGTGAACGCAACAAGAAATTCGAATAGAACTTGTTAAAGACTTCTTCATTAAAAATAACATGGGATATGCGAACATATTGAATGTTTTTACTGCAGAAAGACATGACAGAGAATGCTCAAGTTTACGTCAGTACCTGCATTTCGGCCTTATCTGACAGTGCTCCCAAGCACTCAAGTGAAATCAGGTGTCCACCAGTGCAGCCCCTTAGGGCTTACACAAATTGCAACTGCGCTCATATGGTTTTGCCCTAAAACCATATTCATACACCTTGCTAAGGTGTTCGGGCCTATCTTAAACCCTTGTTACTTCCGAGGAAAGCATGACCAAGAGGAACCAAAGTTCAAAGACTTATCCCTCCTGACAATCCCAGCACCAACAACACACCAACCCTTCCATAACGTCTGCTGATTCGCAGCAGCCCATAGAGACTGCTATCAGCCGGGTCTAAGTCCTAGCACATTATAAATATGCCAGAACATTAACCCTTATCTGATATCTCTACCAGCGACTCTTGTTATTAAACCACAGTTACCAATGGGACTCATTGAAGAGATCTCAACCAACATCTGGCCACGGCAAGAACAAGGTCTGCCACATGTCATCACCTGGAGGAACGTGCGATGAACAGAACTTCGCCTGTGAAGCAGATGTCTCACGCATGTCCACCCAAAAGTTTACCTGTATGGCAACATCGTGGATTCACCCCCTAGCAAATATCATCTGTGGGGCTCAACCAGATCCCGTGGCACCGGTGTAGGGAAACTGGTTACGCCTCGCATGGCAATCCAGTATAGGTTTGTAACCTATTATTGATTTTTGAACCTTTGTAACGGCGGCACCCAGGTATCCTTCCATCTGTATTTCTTATCTTTTCCCCAGAAAGCACTGCAGCAAGGCGTTACGACTGACCAAGTTGCCTATTGTGCACCACGGGAGGAAGAAATGCATGACAAATATTCCAAAGCATAAGTAAAAGTCAATATCACTTTTATATATTTAACTTACACAGCATATCAGAACAGCTGTTTTCGAAAACCGCTGCACTTTCATCATATATGCTCATGTGTATTTTTATTTGTTACCACTTGTTGGGGGGCCCAGTTGAATAACAGTATCTATTTGTATTTGCAAATATCAAAGTCATAACCAGAACTTACTAATCACTTTTCATTTATTAATATAAGATCAAGATACATTATAGATTTACGCCGTCTATATATTTAACGCTCTATCGTTTTGTTTGTTTTGTGATCAAGTAAAAGTTAACAAAACAATTGAGTATTTTTAATAAACATATAATTAGAAAATAATTACAAACATACAAATTAAAAATATAAGCAGTTAATAAAATATTACTGGGACAAAGTCTTAACTGAAAATAAAATATTGTGTGACCGGTTTTGTAAATGAAATTGATATTTTTGTTGAAAATATTAAATGGAAATTTGAATTTTTTTTATTACTGTTTCAGCAGTTCAATAAACAATCGTGGCTTCAACGTTTAAATTTGTATTAAAAAAAAATCAACAAAATATTGTGGAAAGAAATGTTTCAAAACAAAAGTATTTTACAAATAATCTTCAGGCGTTTTTTTTTTGAAATAATCTTTTCAAAAACAACTTTAAACTATACAACAGTTTTTGTAAATTGAGCAAATATAAATTTCCAAACGAAATTATATATTTTAGTTCTTGAAAATGATCGTAATTTATATTTAATAGGAAAGTGCAATTCGAGTAAGAGGAAAATTTTACAAGTGCGATTTATTGAAATACATAATCTTATATATCATATGAAATTTATTTGTTGGGTGGTTAAACAATGTCTACATGCATTTCATTGGCGCTTTATACCAAATCGTCAGTGGACTTCAACCACAGTTTTGAAAAGTTTCAAACTTCTCAACTTATCGAAAGACTTCCATAAAGAATTAAATGAAAAACCTCAAATGATTTTTAACAAATCACATTATCATAAGTGTAGTAGTCTATGATACTTATACAAACCATAACCCAACAAAAAACGTTTATTCGATATGATTATTTTTTTTTCTAAACCTTCATACAATTAGAAATCCTTTGAATAACAATTAAAGTATTTATAAGGAAAAATGAAAAATAAAATCTCAATTTAATTGTTAATACATTAACTATTTTCATTTAAATTCTCAAATACTCTTTTGAGAAGTTTGAAACTTTTCAAAACTGTGGTTGAAGTCTACTAACGATTTGGTATAAAGCAATAAATTTCATATTATAATAGTAAAATGACAGTATGTCAAATGGTTAATTTATTAACTTATTTCTTATCATATAAAAATTACTATTTGAAATATTCTTACTATCTTAAATAAAATCTATTTGCTTAGTGGTTAAGCGATGCCTGTTATGTTATGTAAAGAATTTTATAAACCACATGAGAATTAATAAATGATTTTAAAAAATTAGATATTAATAGAAGGCTCTGGAGTTTATACAAACCGAAACGCAACAAACAACTTTTATTCGTTATGGATATACTTAATTTTTTCTACTAACTACCAAAGTTTCTGTTTTATATTGCAATATATTTTACATAATATCTACCAAAGTTACGTATTTAAAAAAAGTTTAGATTTTGTCATAAACTAGTGCACGGGAATACATTCATTGTAATAAATAATTATGCCTTTTTGGTACAAACTTGTTAAATAATAATTAAAACACAAACGGTTTTGTACCTACAAACTCTTAAATTAACAAGAAAATAAAAAAAACACACACAAAATTAAACGATTGTATTCGCTTGTACAAGAAGTAAATTAAAAATGAACAGATAAAATGTTTCATACTCAATTATCATTCAAATTACAAACAGAAAAAAGAAAATCAAGACATCAGATAAAAAAATTGTGTAATTCAGTCCATTGTTATTATTATTTTTTTGTCTGCCTCACAAAACTGTGTTAAATGTCAGTTAAATAATTTATACGAATATAATTATTACATTCGCATAAAATCTAATGCAACAAAAACTAGTGCGTGTAGGCTGAACAAAGCGTATTTGAGTTATAGCCGGCATTATTTGAACACTGAGCGCTAGAAATTAAGGCAGCCATTTGCGGACATGCTCACAAGGCAAAATTTGTGCACCATCATATGCCCCAGCAATGAAATATTATTCACGATCACGAAATCTCATGGGCAGCGAAAAACTTTTACTAAATAGTTAACATTTTTCTTATAACATTTTTGGAGGCACTTTTTTAAAATTCATTTGCAGTTAGTAAATAATATCTGCATAATTTACTTAAAATATTTGATATATTTATTGACCCATGAGTTGTTGTGCTTGAAAATTTTGAACACCGTTCAATGTGTCTATGGGAAAAACTCTCACAGAGCAATTGAGAATTACAAAAATGCGTACGGTGTACTAAACAAATGCCGGCACACAGTGGTTATAATTGATATTCAAGCCTGGGATTCGGTCGAAGATTGAGCGAAGTGGCATTGTGGGCAACAATTTTAAAACGTTGTCTTGCAACACAATAAAATATCTACTTTGACATTAAAATAATTTTGAAGATATTCACAGAAACTATTGCAAGAAACCGGAGAAAATGACTACAACTTTAATCTTCAAATTTATTTTCGGAAGTTCCTATACTCCCATTTGTCCCCAGCCGATGTTAGGATGTGGAAGCAGTCATTATTTGCATGTATCTTGAATTTTGAGTTTAATTCATGTTAATAAAAATGCCGGGTATTAAGCCAAACATCGGTTAACTTCTTCAGGAAATATCGCATAAACATTAAATTAAAATAGCTGAAAACTCAAACAAATCTATTGATTGTTTCTTGTAAACAAAAAGTTTGCCAAAATAGAATCATATAAATTTTTACAATGAATTAAGTCCTTCTTGTGCTGCAGTTGCTAATTTTTGTTGCATTTTAGTTACGTCGGACTTTGCTTGTTCGAACATGTGAAAAATTATAGCCGGTGGCTAATTGTCTACTATTTAAATTGACTTGCTTTTTATATTGATCACGTTTAATTCTTCATGAATAATAAAATCACTTGGGATTCAATAATTTTCACATTTGCATGCGAAGTTTTTCATCAGCACTGTTCGGTCACACATTTCCAACGCCATATTTATATTTGCATTCAATTACACAAACAATAACCGCCGTAAAAAAGTGATCTATTCATGAAAGACTTGCATGTGTGGAGATTTAATTTATAGCAGATACTTTTATGGTAAATTGAGTTTGTGTGGTAGTTGCTTCTAATTGTTGTATGTGAATTTTTATTGTTGTCTCTTTTGCTGTTGATTTTGGTTTATTTTCAAGTTTTATCTTGTCCAAGATTTAAAGACCAGTCAGCAGCTCTACAAGTCTGCTGGGATTTTTAAAGTTGCTACTTAATGCGTGGGACTCACTCACCTCAAGCCTTTTTTCTTTATTTTATTTGTTTTACTATCTAATTTTTATTTATTTACAATTTTTGTTTGTTGTTATGTTTATGTAATAAAATCAGCATTCAAGAGAGCGCTCTTATATATCGTTCACTGGCGCTGATTAGACGGGAAAATATGCAAATTTTAATTGCAACTTTGTTGTCTTAATTTATATATTTTTTCGTGTTATTTCATCTTTGCACTCGTATTTATGATATTTTAACAAACCACAGTTTTCGCAAGGTAATTGCCTCATTGTAACATAAAAAGATAAAGTGTGTGTACGTGCAATTAAATGTTGAGTTAAAAAAGACTGTTTGTCGCTCATAAATTATGAATGTGATGGATACACAATTCCAACTTCAGTTAATTATTAAATAGCAAAGCAACCCGCGACTTAAAAGTGCAACATGTATTTATATTGGAGTGATGATGACAACTGATTTTGAATGTTTGTGAAAATTTATAAGGTTCGTTGCGACATTTGATAAACATTTTCAGTTAAATGGATGATCTGGGACATATTTAAAACCCCAAAATAAATATAAATATGTATCGGAGTATATATAAAATATATTAAAGGACACACCAAAAAATAATGAAGTTCTTAGTGGTTTTAGCGGTTTTTTTTAGTAGCAGTAACACTTAAAAGATGATCCCCAAATGTACAGTGAATTGTGCCGAAAATAAAAAGGAAGAGTTTTTATATATTCAGCTCACACATTAGAGCAGAACAGCTGTTTTCGAAATTCGCTAAAATTTTATCCTCAGTAATCATGTGCATTTATATTTATTACCACTTGTTGGGTGGTTTAGTTAAATCTGATAACAGTTTCTATTCGTAACAATTTTGTTATGAAAGAGCATACGAGAACTGTAACAAACCGATGGTAACACACTTCTTATTAAGTCCCTGTGTTGCCGCTTGATTAGCTTTCTCTATATCGTATTATTCTGAATTGCTTATAGTTTGACTTAAGGAACGTCGAACTTGTATGTCCCTCACAAAAACAAACCAAGCTGGATCTATTAAAATATTTGAAAGCTCACATGAATTTGAACATATCTCGTATACGTTTCCTTCTTCATAATCAATAATATACACTAATATTTATTATTTATTTAATATTTATTATTTATATTTATTTTTATAAAATTATAAATTATTTTTTCAATATTTCGTCACATATTTATGTGACTTCTTTAGGAAATAAATTTTTTAATTAATTTTTATAAATAATCGTTATGCAACACATTACAAGAATATATTTAAAAAAATTTCTTCTCTGTCTGTCAGCCAATTAAAAAATTACACATGTTATCTTAAACTTTTAATAGAAATATGAAATAGAAGGACTATTTTGCGCTTTCCAGGCATATTTAAAACGGCCTTTTATCACTTTTACGCTAAACTATTAGCAAACATATTCTTATTGTGCACGACTGTTCAACTTGTGCACCATCTTCTTCATCAGCTTCTATATCAGGATGGTAAATTTCTTAAAAGTGTAACACAAAAATAGTTTGAAGTAAAAAATAGTTAGCATGCTAAATTTTATCTGAATCAAAAACGTGATATCTTTGTTTGAGCTGCATAGCAAAAGTTAGTAATCATGGCTTATGTATATCAATAAACGACATACGAAGATTGCTGGTGGACAAAAACAAAAAATATTTGTTTTTCTAAAAATTACTACATTCGCAGTCGTTAACATAAAAACACATACTTTTATCTACTTCAAAGTCAAAGTTAAAGACTTTCCCAAATAGCAAAATACTTCCAAATTATTATTATATTATGACAATGTGCGTCTTCACAACAATAACAAGAAAAAAACAACCACAACAACACTAAAAGTGTATTGTTGGAAACACGTTACATTAAATTTACATTAATCCGAAATCCTTTTCCTTTCATTTTCATAAAACTGTGTGTGTTATAATTTTTATGCGTTTCCTTGAATCATTTTCATATTTGCAGGCAGTTAATAGTTTTTCCACTTTTTCCTTCATTTCTTGAGCAAAGATGTATGAATATTTTATTTGCAAAATTTGTTGCGGACTTTCACTTTTATAAAAAAGAAACAAAATTTTATAAAAATAACGCAATCTCTTATAAAATAATGGTAATAGTGAGAAATCCCCAAAATAAATGTTTCATAGACTCGTGTGTGCATTATAAGCGCAACAAGTTATGAGCTCTTGCAAATATTTTTGTAGCATCATCCATAAATAATAACAGAAATGGCCAAATTGATGTAAATATCTTTCTTTAAATGTCATCATCTACCGAGAAGAAGGAAAAAATGCGCCAAACGTGCCTCCACTTTTGTGCATATCACAACATGTTGTTGCACTTACCGCTTGTTGCCCTGTGCAGTCGGCGATAGCCATGCAACTTTATTTTTTGTTTTTGTTTTTACAAATAAACATTCGTTACGCATAACTTTTAATCAAATAATGGCGATGGCTGAATGTGGTTGGCCGTTATTTCTCTTCTTTGCCGCACTTGTTGTTGTGTCATTTTGTGGCCAAAGCAATTGATACAATTGATTGGCGTACAATTAATCTTGCTTGCAACGTTAATATTTTTGCACGCGTCGCATATCCAAACAAATCCACCACCAGGTAAATAAGTCTTAAAATAAACACACAAAATCGTACGACTAAATTAGCCAGACATCTGGACAGTCATTTGGGAAATGAAGGTTTAAAGCATTAAAACCCAAATGTCATTATCATTGAAAGAAAATTCAATAAAAGTACAACATGTTGTGACAATTAAAATTTATTGTATTTCCTTTCAACATTTTGAAAACACTTGGAAAAGTCTAGAGGAAAAAAGGAACTTAACTACTTCTTAGCACACGGAATAACCTTCCGTATGACGACATAACAAAGCGATTCCTTTTTTAATAGAGATATGATACCGGGTATTGCGAATTTCTAACTTCGCGTTGGAAATCGGGAAGTCCAAAAATCGGGAAGCTATTGGTCTTAGCCCGTTTCGCAAAATGCAACACGCTTCATGCACAATACACTTACTTAAAATGCATAATTTTTTTTATTATTGATATAAGGTGTTTTCTATAGAGTGATACAAGTTTAAATAATAATAGAACATAGTAATATATTTTTGATATCAATGAAACTGTCTTTATTGGATAGAAAATTTTATGACATTAATGTTTAAATGTAATTTCGGCCATGTAGCCGCCACGGCGGGCGCGTACAAGACACAATCTGGAACACCAATTTTCACAAACAGTAACATTCTGACCATCATCGTTCTTGAACAGAAAGTAAATTTTATTTTTATTTTTGTTTCTATAATTATTATTAACCGATGTAAAATAGAGTTTATCGGCACGTTCTGCGCAAAAAATCTTATATGATAAACATAATAAATTTTGGGCTCCCAGCCACGAAAATTTAAAATTTTTAAAAATCGGGAAGTTATTGTTTCTAACCCGTTCCGAAAAAAGTGGAGCTCTGATCAAATATCGACCTTTTGAAGTCTTACGAAGCGTTAATGACCACATATGAGAGGGTGTCATTATATCTGTATGTGCGCGTGTTTGTAGGTATATGACCCGATTATAACTTGTAAACGGCCGAAACTAGTATTGTTCCAAAGAGTTTTACGAAACTCAGATTCCCTATGACTTTGAACCGATTGAAAAAGGTAGATTTCGAGAAATGTGAAAAAAAATTTCTGTATGTGGTTGCTTTTGGCATAACTTTTTAAACTAATCACCAATCTTGTGAAAATCGGGATACAATCGGTTAAATCGTTCATAAGATATCGCAAAACAAAACAACAATAAAAAATAAAAACGTCATATATTAATTAGACATATATCTGATCGATAATGTTATCGATTTTTTTTTAAACTTAACACTTGAGTATCGATTGACTTGTTCAAAAGTCATAGCAGTTTGCAATATAAAATAATCAAATAATCAAAATATCGTGGGCATAGAAGATCATAACAAACCACGCTACAATAATTTTGTAGTTAAAATTAACTGGAAGTTGGAGGATGACTAACAGGATCAACCGTTTTCCATATTTTCTTTCCTTGCCAACACTCATAATAAAGAGATAAAAATAGAATCGCTGAGAAAGCTCAAGGCCGTACTAAAAAGTGCATATCAGAACTGCAAAACACTGCTACAAGTGTTTCATATCGGCGGGGGCTACCTTGAAGCGGACAGAATAAAAACTCACGAACATATAAATACTTTCTGAGAGAAATTTAAATCCATTGTATGTTTTTAACAGACCTCGTACATAAATATTCATATCTTTGCAACTTTAGTAATATTGGGTCAACGCTAACTTTTAGTAGGACCACCACTCAGGGGACTACTCCTAAAAATGCAAAGCATTGCGCTGGAACTGGGAAAGCTGAAGACAGCTGAAGAAAGATTAAAGGATAAACAATTTCGGTGTTTTTTTACTTTTTTACTTCGCTGGTGAATATTTTTGATACAGGTACCGGCTACTTTTCTCTTTATTACATGAGGATGTTGATCACTCTCAATAATGGTCACCGAAGAGTGTTATGCCTTCGTCATTGAGACAAGCCGACAATAATTATATTAATCTTGGGTTAATGCAGATCACAACGTCATATTCATGACTAAGTGCTGTGTTGAAAATGGGACCTGAGGCACCGTAGTCTTGTATCCTACTACTTCAGCCAACAAGACCCTCAAATATCACATGCAGATCAAAGTATGAACTGCTCGCTTCTAATAGCTTCATATGATATTATTTTTATGATATTATTTTTTAATAAATCAGATAAACTTAATAGATATTAACAAAAAGAGAATTAATTTGAATAAAATTTAAAACTGAAAAACTTAAATCAGCTCATATCACAACATCCATCCGTTCAAATTTTAATGTAACATGACATAATCATACTTAACAAACTCACCTGCAAATAAAATATATAAATTTTAAAATATTTTATAAGGAGATAATTGGAGAAGATAAAATAAAATGAAATAACAAACAAGTTATTGTTTGCTAATACAAAAATAAATTATAATATTAAAAATAAACTTTTCTCCAGATTATGAGTAAACCGAAGACAAAAACATGACAACATGATTGACAATTAATGGTAAATAAAATGATCGTACAATAGTTGAAAATAAAACTGATCATTTTAATAAGTGGTTGTAAAACAAATAACTAATAATCAATTAATTAAATAATTTAAAAAATTCGAATACGAATTGACCTCCCACACTCAGTCATGATTATTGGATCGTATTTTCTGATCTAATTGTCGGCGGCATGTTTAAATGGTGAGGTCAGAGGCACCGATCACTGAAAAGCTCAGAGAGCTATTACCTCTATCATATACTCAAGAGTTGCTCCAAGCTTCTCTATCTTTATGGTTCACAATTGTGTTAAAAATACAATTCATCATTTTTATTATGTAATTTCCGACCAACTTGATGAAAAACTTGTATGCGGGCTTTGCTTCATTTCCAAATTAACGTTATCCGACACATAAATCTTCGTTGAACTGGTTTGCTAATAAAACAAAAGTGCAACATCTCAAATACAAGCAGTTCCTAATACACCCTACAAACCCCATCAAATTCCGAATGATTCAAGATATCTTGCGGTTTACAGGTTAATGTTATCATTCAGTCTTATTTATTCACGTTATTGTTAATGAAATATGTTACCGCACTTTTATCAGTTATTTCTTGTTGGAAAATTCGGGTGTTGTATGATGAGAGTGGCGCAACGCTACACACCCTGACCAAAATCAGCAGTTTATTGAAAAAGAAATTTGGCGATAAATTGATATCTCGAAACAAAGTAACCGTTGACCTCCAAAGTCATAAATTTTGACACCTGTTGGTTATATTATGTAGTTCTATGTGAAGTTAGTGGCTTATGACAATAGATTAATAACAAATCGTCTTTGAAAAAATGCCCCAGAAGGTGCAGTGGGAATACACGCGAAATCATTTTAAAGTCATAAAATGATCTTTAATGGAGTAACACTATTCGCAAGACAAGTTTTTCTTACTTATTAATCTGATTGAAGTAAATTTTTTTTTTACGCCAACAACTTTCCATATCGCCATCTAAAACGTAAAATGGCGTATCGTAGTTCTTCAAAAGTTTACAGTAAAAGAAAAATTCGTTATAAAATTAAAACTATTTGAAATAGTGAAACAAACTTTTCAAGTCTAGATTAAGATAAAATTAACAATATTCTGTAATATTTTTAAACTTAAGGTCTCTTTATTTATAAAAAAATAATTATTTTTTCCAATATTTCGTCACTTTTTTGTGTGACTTCTTCAGATAATTAATTATTTTATTTGATATGAAAAATTTTTTGTTTCATAATCAAATATTTTTGTCAAATCAAATTAATTTTTAAAAATAAAGAGAACTTTAGCTTAAAAATATTAGAGAATATTATTAAATACAAAGAGGTCAAGAAACAAGAATAGTTTAAAATAAAACTATTTGATTTTAAACTGGATCTTAAAACTTTGTTTCAATACTCAGAGTAGTTTTCATTTTATAACGTTCTTTGCCTCCCCTGTAAGCTTTTGAAAAATGTTGTGGCAGATAAAATAATATACTTTTTATTTCAAATCTCTTAAGATATAACACCAGAACTCTTTTAACAACTTTTTAAAAATCTTAAAACATTAATTTATAACTACAATGTGTTCTCTTGCAATTTGAAATACAATTAATTTATTTAAGTGTGAGAAAGACTAAAGCAGCAGGTTTCTGTACTAATAATTTACAAAACTTATGAATTATTAAAATAACTTAATGAAAATCTTAACGTGCAATTTCTCAAATCTCAAAAAATAAGATACAAATACCTCTTTTGAATAGTCTAAATGCACGCTTATCATTTAAGCATTTTCTTTAAGCAGAAAGTTTATGTTGTTGCATGACTGCAGCTAATTTAGCTAATAAAACAACATCAAAAACTTCTTCGAAAGTATATGTGAGATTTCTTCTAAATATCAAATTAAATTCTACTAGAAGGAGTTGTTATCTAACAAAGAATAGAGAAATAGAAGCCCGACTATCAAAAAGTTACTAAAAAGCAGATAACAATCGCTTGACATACGGTTGCTGTGTGAGATCGACACTCACGGTATAGGATTATATTTGTTATTCGAGAACTTTAAATTATATAATACCCATTTATTAATACTATTTAATGTTTATTAATTTTTCCCACTTTGTTATAAAACATTTTGTATTGTATTTTATTTTCATTTTGGTGTGAGATAATTCTAGCACACCATTGCATTTTGCAATTAAAAATGTTTCGAAATAGACGACTGCTTATCATGCAAATGTATTCAGAAGTACATATAGTGAATCATAATTTTATTGAACTCAAACATATTTATATTTTAGTTAACATATTAAATTCGAAGTAAATAATAAATTTTATTTTATCATATTTTTATACAATTGAGTGATACTCCCCAACGTCATTTGGAGTAAAAAAAGAGAATTAAATTAAAAAAAATTTATAAATTATTGGCACCAGTGCCAATATAGTGGAACCTTTAAGTCAAAGATAGTAAATTAAAAAAAAAAGTTAAAAAATGGGAGGTTTAGATCTAAGACTTTGCATAATTAAATCATAATTCTTTCATTAGTGCCAGATCTTCTTCTCATATGTCTTTATATGTCCTGTTCACATTACCTTTTCCATACTGGTTGTGCTTCAGTGCACTGTGCGGGGGTCATCCGTTAAGTGGTGGTCCAAAAGACGAGAAGAAAAAAAAAATTATATAATAATAATAATAATAATAATAATAATAATAATAATAATAATAATAATAATAATAATCATAATAATAATAATAATAATAATAATAATAATAATAATAATAATAATAATAATTATAATTATAATTATAATAATAATAACAATAATAATAATAATAACTTTAAGTCAGAGTTGTATATTTAGATGCATTTAGATATATTGTTCGTGTGATTGTTTTTGTTTTTAATGTTAATAATCTTTTATATGATAATGTTTTATATAATATGATTAGCTGTGATTAATATGGTTTTTCGAGCCCTGAAAAAGAATTCGCTAATTGATCAGATATATAATTTCGGACTTAAAAGAATAAATCACGTTTTTCGAATTTTCTTGAACACGAAATAATCAACCTATTTAAAACCTGTTAAAGTATATCGACATTGTTTTTAAATTTCAAAAGTTGATCAGGCCGTGAAATTGACCGCTAAAGCGGTTAAAAGTTGTTACTAACACCCACATACGATGATATCTCGTCGATAATCGAGATATATCGGTCCAAATCGGTTCCAATTCTCTGGTATGACACAACACTTTTGAAGGCTAGCAGCTTTGATTGATTCTATCAAACCGGAAATAACACATACATGCAGACATAGCGACACGCTCCATCGTGGAAGCTTTCTAGGATTTTAGAACGCCGAGATCTGGTGGGAAGTTAAGAATAGCGTCATTGTACGGGGTAATAATAGTTTCAGGCTTTGAATTTGCCAACCAATTATTTATTTTCTATTATTATTTATATGGCTGAATTAAGAATAATTCACGTATAAGTCACACGTGACAACCGAGCAACTAATTAAATGATTAACATTCGTGATTTTGAACGTTTAATTCTTACGCTACGTGATTGCTAGTTAGGCTTGTCAAAATATCTCTGCATCCTGCATTTACCATCTAGATGTTGTTAGAACTTGCATCTAGAGTTGAGGCCAGAACACGCTGTCGCATTTTGTTGACATCGCAGGTAAAAGCAATAAGAGTATACGACAGTACCCGTAGCCTCCTTGCAATAACCACAATATTTTACTGCAACCTGCAGCTTCTCCAAAAATTAAGCCACATGAAATTGAAAACGCCTCACTGTTGAATCTCCGCAGATACAGAAAAATTAATAGTTGAATTATATTACCTGCTTGTATCTCCCAGACTTCATTAGCTCTGGCAGTTTGTTCTCAGAGTTACCGGCACTGAATTTGAAGAGACACTCTATTGTATATCTGAGGATATGAATTGATGCATGAAAAAATAGTTTTTGGCTCCACTGTGCGTTGTATAGATATTCTATTTTTAAAATAGAAATAGCCTCGTTTAAGAGGTAAAAATTTCGCCAATCGAATTAATTAACTTTTTATATCTTGACGGCGATATTTGTTAATAACTATAATAATTATAATAATTACAATAATTATAATAATAATAATAATTATAATAATTATAATAATTATAACAATTTTAATATATATATATATATATATATATATATATATATATATATATATATATATATATATATATATATATAGTAATTATTAAAAACAGCAAATTAATAAATATATAATACTTTCTTATTAAACAATTTCGACAGAACAGAAAAGTTATTGATGATATATCGCTGGAGTAATTTTACGAAGTTGGGTGTGATTGGCTGACTTATTGTGCACGAAACATTGTTATATTAAGACATCTACATAAACGTACGCTGAACTTTTCAAATAGTATCGAATAAATTACAGCACTACTGCGGTACAGATGCTATCGAAAATGTATAATTTTATGAAGTTTTCCATCACACTCTAAGTCTGAGTTTTCTCACAAGAAAATTATCTTTCTGATAACTGGCGTGTGAAGAGTTGGGCTTCTCTCTGTATAGCAATTCCATGGTGTATAACTGGTTTTCACAACTTGTTTTAGAATACCTGCATATTTAAAATATAATAGTCATATTTTTATATATAAATGGATGTTTATGTATGTACATATATGCATGTGTACGATGTTATTGCGTAGTGCATGTCTACAAAAGTGTTTAATGAGACTACTTTTATTAAATTGCTAAAACATGTTTTTCCAAATTGCAATTAATTAAAATATTAACCTCTGCCTAGGTTCTTAGTAAAATTATTAAAATGCACAAGTTTATTATAATATAATGAAATAAATATGTATTAACTGCAACATACATATCATGTTTTAAGGCATGTGAGTAAAATTAATTTATTTTAAATGAAAACACTGAACAGTATTCTTATTCAGTATTCAATGCAAATGAATTATTAATTTTTACGCTTTGGATTTAAGTTACTATATTAAGAAAATATATGTTAGCATATTGCATCCAAAAAGCTTTACATAGATATAAATTATTACTATACGGATATGCGTATGCATGTATGTATTTCAATACGTAGTAGAATTGACCAGGTCATGTAATTCCCTCTTATAGAAAAACAAATTCTTACACTGCATATACATATTAACGTGCTAATTCACGAACATTTGTTAGAGTTAATGAATGCTTTAAAGATATTTTAGCCATACAAAATCCATACTTTAAAGTAACTTTAAATTTAAAAATGTTTTGTAAGTAACACTGTAAATATATAGCTGATAGTTGTTGCCTTTTGTTTAGTTTGCTTTGAAATTTCATTATGAAAATCGACTTACGCCAGAGCAACGCGTGGAAATTGATGAAATTTTTCATCAAAATAATTGTTCCATTCGTCAAACTCATCCATTAAAAAAATTATTTTTCGATGAAGCTCCAATTCAGGTTGAATGTGTACGTAAATAAGCAGAATATACGCATTCGGAGTGAAGAGAATCAAGCTTTCAAGCTTTTATTGAAACACAATTACAACCACAGTGCGCTCTATGGGCTGGCGGAGTCGATTGTCTTCAAAAACAATGACGGCCAGAATGTTACTGTCAATAGTGAACGGTACAGGAATATGATTCGAAATTTTTCCGTACCTCAATTACGTGGCATTATATTTTCCCGATATGTGGTTTCAACAGGACGGAGCCACGTGATTTACTCAAAGAAACTTTTTGATGAAAAAAATAAACTCAGTTAATTGGCCACCCAGTGCCGCGTTTCTGTAACTGATTATGGTTGTCATACCTTTTATGGTAGGGTTATCCATAGAATAACGTATTTATTATAAAAAACCAACAAAATTTTAAATGCATTAAGAAATATATTCTGACTTATCCTGTGTTTCCTAGAGTGACGGCAATTTTTGTCTACATCGATAAACGATAAACAATTGAATACTTCGAGTTCAAAATTCTAACAGTTATCGGCGAAAAATGGCCTCAGATGCTACGGCATGTTGTTGAAAATTGGTCTTACAGATTGCGCCTTCTACGTGACAGCCGTGGCGGTCACATGACAGAAGTCAAGTTTTAACAATAATTTAATAAAGTTTTCTTTCAAATAAAGTCGATTTCATTGATATTAAAACTATATATACTTGTTTTCTTATGATATAAATTCTTTTAAACTCTTAAAATACACCCATTATATATGAAACGAATATTATCAGACCTTTTATTACTTTTTATATCATCGAATCTAAATATATTTGGCTTTGAAATTTCACGGATAATATTGTTCCCTTAAAATAATTTATCTGTTTGTATAGTAACAATTCATACGACAATAGTTCACTACTGCAAGAAATATGATGTATTTTTATATAAAATTTTTAAATCAGAAAGGCACGATAAATATTCAAAAGAACAAGGGAGAGTCAATTTTATATATGAAAATTACACACCAGAGCAGAACAGCTGTTTTCGAAAGCCGCTGAATTTTTTGGTACGAAAACTGTATGAAACCGATAATAACATTTGATTAGTTTTCTTCAAGTCATATTTTCTGAATTTTTTTGCTCCATATAGTACATATATTCGATTAAACTCTTACTTGAAAGGATACTCTTCCATATAAAGTTAGGAAATTCATAGATATTGTTAATAATTTAGAATGAACTAGTTGTTTTTATCAATATTATTTTATATATATTTAATACAACAATTTTAGTAATATATCACCTTATTTTCCTCATTTTAGATCTTCAATTGGCCGCTGAATTGGGTAAAACTTTACTGGAACGCAACAGGGAATTGGAAACGTTACTTAAGGACCACAAACACATAATTGACGAACACGAACAGGAAATCGTGGTATGTATTGCAATTGAACATCCATGTTTTATCCATGTTTGATCATTTTGTCCTAATTCAAATCACATTATTTTTACACACTTTTTTCCGTGGCAACTGACAACTGCTCTATTTTTGAAGCCAAATAAATGGCTTCAAGATCAATTAATGATCGTTAGAGTTCAATGCGTTTGTAGATCACCATTACAACACCTCACACATTTGCAAAAGTTTTGAGGCGGAGAAAACTATTTGTTTTGCTCCATAAATTTATTATATTTTCCTTTTACCATTTCCAATTGTTGCAATATCATTTGGCTTTCGTTATACTTGATTGGCTCAATACCGAGACAATTCAAGCTTCACTCACCATCTTGGCCGTAATAATATGCAGAAAATCTGAGTTCCATAAAGTGCAGCACTCTGCAAGTGCAGCAATCAAGCATAAAGAATTTAACCCCATGGATGAGTAAACAAAGAAATATATCGGAAGTAGAAATAAGAATTGGGTCAGTTCATTGAAAAATCCAAATAAAATTCGTTTCAAAAGAACTTCTTTTGTAACAAAACAAAAGTTCAGTATGTGTGTTTTAATTTAGACTGTTGGCATCTTCGCGTACCATTTAATTTAAATGCCAAAAAGCGTATCTATTTTTTATCCCCACCTTAGAATTTATGTATGTGTGTGCCAATGCAATTCCTTATCTCGTAATCAATCATGCATGAACTATTTCAGCACTATGCACAAAACGAAAATAATTCTTTTTTTCTTTTTTTAAATAGTACTTGAAAAAACATACAACTGCGCTGAGGGAAGTAAACGATTCTCGTTTAAAGGTCTACGAACAATTGGAAGTCGGTATACAAGATTTGGAGCGTGCCAATCATCGTTTACTCGTTGAGAATACCGCCGATAAGAAGCATATAAAGACGTAAGTTTATTTCGAAACTAATGAAAATTTCGCAGATCTTAAATGCTTTTGAAATATTATTCCAGGCTTGGTCACAATCTCGAGTCTGCGGAAGCACGCTGTGAAGAACTTACCAAACAATTGGAAGAATGCCGACAATCTTTAGCAGTTCAAAGACGTACAAACGAACGCCTCTTAGCAGAGAAAAGCAAAGCGGGCCTTGATGCCAGTAGCGTGAAATTGAAACCCACACTAAATACTGAGAATGCAGATTCATCTTCAGACAGTGTGAAAACCTCCTATGAAGTCAACACAAAGGGTAGCGACAATTGTAGTTTAGCTTTGCCTGCTTCTAAAAGCAATACCTCCATGGGTGTTGACAGCGAAAATTCGTTTGAATTGACAATGACGTGTGATCAAGAGGGCAATAATGAAATTATTAAATTAGTTGGAGACTTGGAGGCGGCTAAAAGGGCTTTTATGGCCGAACAGCAAAGATGTAGTGAATTGGAAGAACAATTGGTCGCGATAAGTAAGTACTGAAAATAATAGCACTGAGTGACTTAAATCTTATTGTGGAAGTCAATTAGGAGAATATAAATTTCATGTCTTCTGAAAAAATGTGTTAAAGAAAAACTTTTTCTCAGTATTTTTAAAAGAAACTTATTTTTAGTTTACGCTTTGAGACAATTTTGAAATTACATTGGCTACTGAGTGGGTAAAGTTAACACTGTAACAAATTTAGAAACTTTCAATAATTTCGTCTATTCAGTCACGTTACGGTGTTTAATTCCGTGCAGGAACAAAATTGATTCCACATTTTAGTTCCTCAGAAAACGTAAAAGGAAAACATGCCTTTAAACACCATGAAATAAATTAGCTAATGAAGTTCTAAAATATATCATAATGAAATTTTTTCCTTGTTTATTTCCTTAAGAATCAAGATACGGAATCAGTTTTGTTTTTGAATGAAAGCGGATTCTGTTGCATGGCGAATTTCTTTAAAATTCTATAATGATTGTTACACTAACCGATACAGTCAATATTTATTAAATCCAATTTTTATCATATTGTTATTTGAATAATTTTGTTTATTCAGCCGTGTCACAGATTATTACATTTCCTTTGTGGTGCTTCAGATTCCGATAGTTTTTATCAATCCCAACAATTTTTTTTTTGGAACTTTCAACATAAACAGGTTTTTGTATTTAGATATGAAATACTTCTTTCAGATTAAGTGAGATGGCTAAAAACTTAGGACTTTTTGAGTACAACCTTCCGTTTCCAAACAATGTAATTCAATAATAAAAATCAAATACAGTCAAACCGCGATAAATCGTACCCCGTTAATTAAAAACCTCAACAATTCGAAATAAACGGCTGATTTCTTGACAAAAGATCTTCAATTCATAAGAATCCCTCGCGATCCTTTAATTCCTCGCGATAATTTGTTTTTTATTTAATTTTTAATTTTTATTTTTTTTGTAATTCAAAGACGTTTTAATGAACAACCTCTTTTAATTCTTAAACCAATATGTTGTTCAAAAAATAAACAAAATCAATATTTTTACAAGTCCACTATAAAAGCCGCGAATTTCCTTTCTCTCATTTTATGTGCTTCTTAAGACTAGTTTGTCCCTAGTGTTTGTGACCACTGTGACAAAAATGTCGGAGGAAAGAAAAAATTATCAATAATAAAAAGGAACACAATTTCCTCAATTGAAAATAGGGGAAAAATTAACTATCGCTTCTTAAACGTTTTCAGGATTTAGTTTTCCTTTAATCTTATTTTAATTCTCGTCAGAACATTATCTTTTATGAAAATTCATCATATTTGTTTTGCTTAAATTTACACTTTAAAAATAATTCGTTTTTAGATTTAGACCTCCTCAAACTCAGACCGTTTTCTTTTAATTTTCTCTTTACTTCGAAAACTCTTCTTATTCGTAAATAACAGTCGGTCCTTTCGTTTGCGTATTATCGCGACTGCCATATTGTTATAATCTAAACATGTAAATTGTGCAAAAGTTTAATTTAAAGTCAACTTCAAAACGGAGAGATTTAATTCGATTATAATAAATCATCGCCATTATGGATACTTTGGCATTTTAATTTCAGGGAGGGTTTTTTGTGCAAAGATTAGTAAGAGAATATTTTAATCACTAGAATGAAAAGCAATTAAGAGTAGTAATTTTTATTTTGAAAGCTTCCTTGAATGACATATTCTTTTTTTGCAGCAACCTTGAAAATTAATACTTTCGTTTTCTCTTCAACAGTTCAAGAAAATCAATCTTTACAAGGTCGTATTGCTCAAACTAGTGCCACAGAGGAAATGAGATCCATGCATGATGAATTATCTATATTAGATGAAGTTCGGTAAGTATTTCTGGTATTCAATAAAGATAATATCCACTAAATTCCAATTTACTTTAGACAAGGTCAAATGTGCAGCCGCTGTCTACGCTCGATGGATGATCGCCTCACTATTAATGATGAGCAGTCTTCGTTAGCGCCCACAGAGGAATGTGAAGAAGATGAGGAACGCAGCCTGCTCGATTTAGAAGTTAATCGTGACGATAATGTTAGTGAACATTCGCAGGCTGCTTATCGCAGCAGCATGTCCATTAAGGTGAGAAACTGTTTCTATTTTAAAACTCTGCTGTTTGGCTTAATGCGAGGCTGACATACTAGTATAACAAGAACGAATAATAACGTTTCATTTCCATACAACTGCCATACCAAACTCATTTGTAGCAGCCAACCAACCACTCATAGTGCCTAATGTCGTTAAGTTTCACTGCAAGCAATAATTTTGAATGGTGTTTATTTCATATATTGAAACTCTACTAATTTTTTAACAATACAAACCAATCATCAGTATTATTAAATGTACAAACAAACTTTTAGTTCCATATTGTAGCTAAAAAATTTCACTAAAAATCATTATGGTTGTCTTTTGCCTTAAACAAACAACTCAAGCCTGAAGTGCTGTTAATTGTTAATCTCTAAATTCATATATTTATATGTATCTCTGTGTTATTGTTGTAAGAAAATAATTATTAATGTCTTTTAACTGTGGCTAATTGTTAACTTATCCAGACACCGTTACTGTTTCCATTTCTTTAATGTTTCCTTATGCAAATCAGCCCAACTCAAATTAAAACAAATACTCCTAAAAACCAAAACACCATGATTTTTTCTCCACCTTTTTTATTTTCTTATTTTTTCTTATATTTACAATTTCATTAGGCTAAAAAACAAGTAACGACTTCTACTTGTCCGATTTGTTCAAACGTCAACACAAAGTACCTGCATGAACAATTACCCATATCTCTAGATACGGTTTTGTTAGACCTTTGGCAGAAAATCGTTAAACGTTTCAGTTTAATGTCTTGGGTGGCGAAAATTCTGCAATGGCCGGCCATAGTTATAAGCCGTATGATTAGTTCCATACCAGACGATGAAGATTTTTCATTACTCTTCTGACATGACAAAAAACAAGCAAAAGTCTTATTAAATTGAGTGCATTTCTTTTTTTTTTTTTAGATATACATACATATTTTAGTTCTTTTTTGTTTTTGTTGTACTTAACAAGGTTTTATTTTTCTGTTAGTTATATTTGTAATCACCGGAAATTAACGTTTAGTAGTTTATTAACATTCCATGTGTTAAAGAATGCTTATAAACCAACAGTGTCACAAATTTTTAAAGATAAAACGGAAAAAGACAAAATAACGTTTTGAACGTTTTGATGAATAATATTCTTTATGACATTTTAAATGTGCCAAGACTTTTTTTTATAAATTTATATTAGACTAATTTATTACTGTTACATATAATAGTGTGTCTGTGTGGATAACTCTTATTATTATAATTTATAATGTAAAAAATATTTTATTTATATTGTCTAAGTTAAGTAAGTGAAATCATGGAAAAACATTAAGACTGTCTTCCAACAAAAAATAAAGTATTTCCTATTAGCATCGCATAGTCTTGCCAATTTCATTCTCTACATCATTTTCTAATTTCACAAACAGTTCAAAGAATAACCATTAACCCAAATCTCACACAAACAAATTAAGTCTAAGCTCAAAACATTTCATTTATAAGACTTAAATTGGAATTGTCACTTCATCTATAATTGTTTCTGGCGGTATATATTATTACACTTCACTTGCATGTTATATATTAGTTTTATTCAGAGGATGATGCTGTCATTCGCTATCGGTAATATTTATCGCTTAGTGCCCTGCCTCCGTCATTGAGAAGAACTATCAATAACTAACATAACAATTAAGCGCATTGCAGATAAGAAAAAATAAAAAGGTGCGGAATCGAACTCGGTATCTCAAGTTACGAGGTCTTATGTTAACTAATCAAATCAACAGCACCGTCATGTTGTAGCATAAATATCGAACTGGCTACCATATGCAATAGAACTTCGTTTAGGATATAAAGGAGGGAGCACACTATAGCATATTATGACATCGCATTTGTGCTGTCATTTAGAATTTCATAGTTTGAAAGGCAATGCCACTCAAAGAAATATGCGAAAGTGAAAATTTTACCATTAGCACACAATGCTGTGACCCCATCTTAGTTTAAATAATTTAAAATATTATTTTTAATATTCTGCTATCACAAAGTTTCTATCGTACAGCGTACATTCAAAACTTTTTAATATTTGCAAAAGAAAAGATTTAGAATATCAGCTGCAAAGCAGCAGGATTTAGTCAACATCAAGCCTTGTTGGCAATTAACTTCTAGACCTAAGATAACTGCACGCGAATACGGTTCTTCTGAGGAATATTCCGTGTCTAACTATAGTGCCACTTCTTAAATGAAGGCTCAAGTCGTTTGTAGTTAGTCGCAGAAATAGATAAAAAGGGCTGACATAGAATCAAATCGCCGCGTGACCGGATATTTTGCAGTCATTTCAATGCCAGTAAAAACATATCAAATAGTTTGTTATGACTTCTAAAGTGTTCACCCAAATACTAAAAAAGAACGTATTCATGGCCAAAAATAATGAGCTTCGCATAGATTTCGTACCCATGAGGGTGGTGCATAAACCATAATTTATATATGTATTCGCATAAAATTCAATGCATGCCAAAATGATAAGTAGGATTTATTTATTATGTACGTTTGGGTGTCTACTAGTTTGCTTTTCCAAAATTTCTAGACATAGGCATCTAATAGCCATTGCCAACGTATTTTTTTCTTTGGCTTGGACCACTCTGGGAATGACCCTTACAGGCAGGTCCGTATAACAAACTCAAAGATAAGCAGCAAACACTTCGTCGTGTAAACATGAACATACATACCGGCTTCTTCTACTTTTGCACATTATTCATTTATAAATCGAAACAATAAAACAACAAAACTTGTAGAAAAAATTAAAGCCGTGTGCACACTCCTACACGTAGTACGTACACAAATATAATTTGTTTCCTAAGAGGGCCTTCTTGCAAATCAATTAAAATTTCCTAAGAAAATAAATTCCCTTTTCGCCTACCGTTGGAGGAGCAGAAGAAATATAAATTTCATTAATTCTGATCCGACCGGTGTAACTAAGTTCTTAGCAAACAATTAGGTTGTCAGAAAAATAGCAGGAGGAAAATAAAATAGTATTATTGAGAAATAAACAACAATGATCGAAGTAGTTAAAGTATGCATATTAATATGTATGTATGAATGTAAATCCAGCAGTGGACAATTAGTTACAAATCAAATATATAAAGAAGCAAAGATGAAAGAAAAGGAAAGCTGCGCTGCTGCTAAAATAATAACATGCGTACATACATACATATAGGAATGTATGTCAAGCGTGTATGCAATTGCATACTTACATACATAAATGCGTATTAAATTTCTGCTGAACAGTTTTAGTTAGAGATCAAAAACAAATGGAACAATAAATATCATCCTAAATTTTATGCGTGCCTTATATTAAGGTGTTTGTTTTTTAGGAGGGCCTTTCGAAAAATCATTTTAATTTGCTAAATAAATTTTAAAATTCTTTCTGGTTCATATAAATGATGTTCATATTAAAAACATATCTATGAGTTTGTGAAGTAATTTTATGAGCCTTTGACTTCATTAAGCAATTATATGAAAATGAACTGATTAACTCAATTAATGATGCCTTTTGAAAATACACTTTTCTAAATCAAAATATATGTACAATAATACAAAATATATAAATAAGTAAAATGAAATTTATTTGTGTTTTTAAACAATTTCGTAAGACTTCCTATGCTTTTTCTTGTATAGTTCTCGATTGATTTTTTAAAGGCTCTGTATAATCTTAAGGATTTAGAAAATTTTTGCGATTAAGTTGAAGTTTGCTGATGATTCGGTGTAAGAGCCAATACAAAAGCAGCAACAACCACGAGTTTCACACAGCAAAAGTAAATCTAAATTAATAAGAGATATTTTTATAAAAAATTTGGCAAATTTTTTTTTTGCAAACCACTTCGACTAAAATAAAATAAAAATAAAATTTTAGAAATTTGCATCAAATGCATTTAATCGGTGGAGATATTTTTGAAGCGAATGATGGCAAAAATTTGTAGTACCACATTAGTGGGCACTTTCAGCGCAGAACAACTGCTTCAATCACTTGTCAAGTGTATGTTGTTTTAGCCTGCAGTGGTGTGATATACTTACTTTCAGATCAGTTTTAAATCATTAAATATTTTTTATTTATCAATATTTCGTCACTCCTTCGTGACTTCTTCAGGAAAAGTAGTTTTTTATTTGTTTTGAAAAATTTTTACTACACAAAAATATTACAATGTATTTTTTTTCAACTTGTGTTGCAACTTTCAATGCGATAGGTTTATAGATAGTTTTTTTTCCAAATATTTAATAAAAATTTCGCATCTTCCTGATACATGTTTAACAATAAATACAAGATAGGTTATTGATTTTTGTCATCAAAAGACTTCTGCTTTTGAACCACTTCTTTTGCAACAAAGTTTTTGCATCAGAAAAAACATTTATAAAGAATTTCTAAAGCTTCTAAGATTAAGACGAAAAAAAATTTAAATTTTATTTCAAATTGCAATTAAAAGAATTTTTTAAGGTTGTAAAGCATTAACTTCTATTCTAGAAACAGGAAAATTTCGCAGAATAGCCAAACAAGATTCAGTATTAATAAAATAAGGGCTAAGATTTGAAGCAGTAACAATGTCTGAATAAAATTACAGTAAATATTTTACCGGCATATTAAAGGAGTTTGAAGTATTAAATCACATAATTATATAGGATTTTGAATTTTTAAAAAAAAATTTCATACTTAATAAATTGCAATATTTCAATAATAATACTTAATAATTTTTAATAAAACGAGGTATAAAAAACTTTAACTGTATATCACCCTTTACAAGATGAGCTAAAAACAAAAAGAAACGTGAAATATTTTTTTCTCGCTTGAAAGAATTTTTAATGTCAGCACTATCCTCTCATGATATGATTTTATAAATTTTTTCTGGTCAAGCATTTAATACGTATTTCTTAAATTTCTCATTTATATACCATTTTTCAGTCGGTATTTAAATCACTGCTTTATTATATCTGATCTCAAATGCCTTTAATACACTTTGTAATTACTTTGTTGATAATTTAAAAAAAATCATAATTCTAAATTTCATTTCATTAAATATTAACATCATTCCTTATCCCTTGAACCCGTTGCAATGTCCTCTTCAAGTCTTAATTGTTTTTCTTGAACGATCTTTTTGTTTGTTAATATTGTTGTATATAATTTGTTTAACAAATTTGTTTAAAAAATTATTAATGAGGGTTTTTTGTGTGATATTTAAGATTTTTTATAAGTTCAATAAATTTCTTTGAATTTGAGTGAATGATTTTAATTTTTTTTGCTGAAAGAAGGCATGGTTTTTAAAGTTTGTATTTAATTTTAATTTTTATAAATCTTTTTTATATATTTTATGAAGCTTATTATTTGTAGAACTTTCAACATACTATTTTCTATCTCTATTTACAATCTATCATGTCTACAGCAACAGCCAAATCAAAAATTTCTCCACCAACAAAACTTAAACAAACCAAGAAAATTTAGAAAACGAAACTTATTTAATTTTTTTACAATTCATGCCATATATGCTGCTCTCTTAATACATATGTAATCATCTCTGAAATTCAAAACAAATTATGCCCATAATTTCCAGGTTACGCCACAGCACCCTGATTCTTTGGATTTGAATATACCGGGTAGTCCTAATCCTTATCGTGATTTGGTGGAAAAATACGAAGCGTTGTTGGAGGTGCAACGTTCGTCGATTACACGTAAAACAAATCAAATTGTGGAAGGTGGAGACATGTCTTTGGCCGAACAGTTACAGTCAACGGAAGAATTTGCTCAAACGCAGAAGCTCATTTACCAGTCCGGTCATCGAGAAAATACATCAACAAACGGTGATGCTGCCAGCAGTTGCAATGGCAGCACGAGCAATGACGCCAACAATTCAAATACCAAAAATGATAAAAATCGAGGCCGCACTCCCACGGAATTTTCCGAAGCTGAAACCTCCTCGTCTGGCTATTCGGATGAGACTAGCAATAAAGCTACGCAAACTGATGAAAGGCCCGGCTATTTCCTCTGTTCAATTGGTGATGGTGAAGACTGTAAGTTTAGCATTTATGATGATGCCAGCCCCATTGATTCACGCTTTCGTAATCGTCCTGAGTATCGGGAACTGTTTAAGGAAATATTTGCTGTGCTTAAGAAGGCGGCCGAAAATAAAGAAGAGGGTGATAAGCTTCCTTTGCTGGATGATACTCATCCAAGCGGTGTAACCGTTCAAAAAGTGCCACCAGTAACTCCTGCCAACGAAGAACTGCCGGCAGATTTTGCCGATGATGATCAAAGTGTTATATCTTCGGCCGTATCGGAACAATCGTTTGCCATGTCTGAGTGTATTACCAAATTGGAACGTAAAACAGCCAAAAAGCATATTATTGAAAAGAACCAAGAAAACAAGCCTCCTGTAGCAGCCTCCATTTCTCAATTGTCCTCGTTCAGTGGAAAACACATAATTGAAAATGGTCGCATTCTGACGCCCTTGAAGCGCGAACCTTTAGACTATTTGGCTGTTGGCGTAGGCATTAAAAAGAAAAATCGTCGCAAGAATCGCAACTTTTCCAGTGATCGCTCTGAGTCTCCATTGGCTTTGCCAACACCGCCACGTATTTTTGTGGGAAGTGGCAAAAAACGCAAAGAAGTTCGGCCTTATGTGGAGTCCCCCATGGCAACACCAACCGAACCACTTAACACACCACCCTCATCACGGAGCTCTCGAATTGCACCAAAATATGAATGGAATGGCAATTCAATGATCATTTATAATCGTTCTGCCAAAGGACGCGGTTCTTCGGGTGAAGTTGATATAACCAACATTCCCTATCGACCCAGTACTGTATCCCAAGATTTGCACAAGCTAAAGAAACTTGACCTCTCTTACGCGGAAGTTTTAAGGCGCGCTGATGCCTGCAAACAACATCATCATTCTCAATATCAACAGCAGCCACAAAGACGGACAAATCACCGTCACTAAACTAGCGACAGCAAACCCATAATACCCCCAGTGTAACCAATAAAACATTAATAGTCTTCATAAATTTAAGTAAACGACTTTGACGGCTCTCCCCGTAAGAGATGATCCATCCAAACTTTTTTTCATTTATTATAATATTCGTTGACTTAACAATATTTGTATAATTTAATAAGCCGCCCTCAAACAAGCAAGAAACCTAATTAATTAAGAATTATTCATCTGCCATTGATGCTGAATATCTCAGTTCTTTCCACCTCTTACCTTCTCTTTCACTCTTTTTTTAACGTTTTTATTTAGACCAGACCATTTTACAATAATGATTTTAATAAAATTTTCTTTACAGTTTTACTTTGATTATTATGTATTAATAATTACAAAAATATCTTTTTACTTTCAAAATTAAAAAAAATATATATATATATATATAAAAAATATCAATAATAATGGAATTCACAGCTGTATTGAATATTGTAGCGGTTGCGGATGCTAAACGCTTCCGATATTCTCCTCCATCACAAAGAACTAGACGTAAAACTTAACACATACAATTGATACAACAATTAATACGACTTCGTGAATGACTCTAAGATAATTTAAGAGAATATTTTTTAAATGTGGGCTTAGCGCACAATCCATACCATTTTGTTTAAATAAAAATGTAATACTTTAAAATTTGTTTGTACCGCACTTGCTCTAATTATTATTATTTCTTTTCTTGTAAATAGCATGAGTTTAAAACAAAATTTCTTAAACAAAAATCATCGAAATATATTTTTTTAAACATTTTAAAACGCTTTAGTTATGTTGTTTCTTCAAATGTTTCAAAAATAAAGTTTATTTATTTAAACAATAATTTAAAGAAAAAAAAAAAAACTTGCAACCAATTGACTTGAAAATTTTTGATCATAATAAAGTTATAACTTCTACTGTGTTTATTAAAATTTTAACCAACTTATAATATTCTGACAGTTTTACTAAAACGTATAAGAGATAGAAATTTCATGTTGGAAAGGATTTTTTCTTTATGGATTTAAATTAAGATTTAACGAAAAAAAAACAGAAAATGAACAGTAACAGTGCGTACTCAAAATAAAACAATAACTTTGAATTATTAAACAAAACATTATAATAATTATATATATTTAGTATCATTTAATATTTTAATAATGTAAGTATGCATATTTTCAAAAATGGACAATAATTACATTATCTTAATTTCTTTTTTGTAATTGATCTTTCTAATAATAGATATGCGGCATAATAATAATAATTACCAGTGGAACAACAAAACAAGCTTCCTGAATACGAGCAGGTTCGTACCAAATACCTCTTCCACTGTCCATCCTGCAACGAACTCAAAAAATAAGAAGCTAACAATTACTCGTGGGAACCTGGATATGCTTACCGGCGTCTTCAACTTCTGCAGATGACTTAGTTACAAATCCGAACAATAGAACAACAACAAACTTATAGAAACAATGAAAGTCGTGTGCTCAAGGCCCAAAAGCCTTTTGGAAAATCAATTACAATATCAATCAAATCAATTCTGATCCGACCGGTGTAGCTGAGTTCTATGGAAGGAGGAAAATGAAATAGTATTATTGAGAAATAAACAACAATGATCGAAGTAATTAAAGTATGCATATTAATATGTATGTAGGAATGTAAATCCAGCGGTGGACAATTAGTTACAAATCAAATATATAAAGAAGCAAACATGAAAGAAAAGGAAAGCTGCGCTGCTGCTAAAGGCATAACATGCATACATACATATAAGAATGTATATAAGCATGTGTGCAAGAGCATACGTGCATACATAAAAGCATATTCAATATCTACAAAACAACTTTAGTTAAAGATAAAAACAAACAAACAAAGTCCTTACTGAAACTTATGCATCCCTGGTGTTAAGATGTGTTTAATAAGCACAAAAATTAATTTATTTGTTGTTAGGAGGGCTTTTCAAAAAGTCAATTAAATTTTATATTTCATTTTTTTTAAGTTTTAAATGCATTCTCGTTCGGCCGGTATTGGGTGCATTAAAAGTATAATTAAAAAATCTTTGCAAATCACCAGGCTATAAGAAATCAAGAGCAGACGAAAATTGAGGAATAATGTAAAACATGGAGGAAAATATTTAAAAGCTGCGCTGCTTCATATGTACACAAATATGTATGTATGTGTGTCCATTCATATATATACATACGGGCTGCTTAAGCCTGTGCAGCAGACTTTTAGTTACAAAACAAAATTGTAAAAAAACAGAGGCCTTACTGAAAATTATGCATCCCTGGTGTTAAGATGTGTTTAATAAGCACAAAAATCAATTTATTTGTTAGGAGGGCTTTTCGAAAAGTCAATTAAATTTTATATTTGATTTTTTTAAAGTTTTAAATGCATTCTCGTTCGACCGGTGGTGGGTGCATTAAAAGTATAATTAAAAAATCTTTGCAAATCACCAGGCTATAAGAAATCAAGAGCAGACGAAAATTGAGGAATAATGTAAAGCGTGGAGAAAAAAATGTAAAAGCTGCGCTGCTTCATATGTACATATATATGTATGTATGTGTGTCTATTCATATATATATATATATATATATATATATATATATATATACATACGGGCTGCTTTAGTCTCTGCAGCAGACTTTTAGTTACAAAACAAAATTATAAAACAACAGAGGCCTTACTGAAAATTATGCATCCCTGGTGTTAAGATGTGTTTAATACGCACAAAAATCAATTTATTTGTTAGGAAGGAGGGCTTTTCGAAAATTCAACAAGGCCTTACTGAAAATTATGCGTCCCTGGTGTTAAGATGTGTTTAATAACCACAAAAATCAAATTATTTTGTTAGGAGGGCTTTTCGAAAAGTCAATTGAAATTTATATTTGAAATTTTTAAGACAATTAAATTTTATATTTGATTTTTTTAAGTTTTAAATGCACTCTCGTTCGACCGGTGGTGGATGCATTAAAAGTATAATTTCAAAATCTTTGCAAATCACTAGGCTATCAGAAAATAATAGCAGACGAAAATTGAAGAATAATGAAAAACATTTAAGAATAAATGTACAAGCTGCGATGCTTCATGTGTACATAAATATATATGTATGGGTGTACATTTATTACACATACATACGGGCTGCTTCAGTTTCTGCAGCAGTGTTTGAGTTAAAAGTTAAATAAATAAAAAAAAACAAAGGCCTTACTAAAACTGCTGCATCCCTGGTATTAAGATGTGTTCACATATAGATTCATAAAGATCATTTGTTTGCTAGGAGGGCCTCCCGAAAATTCAATTAACTTTTTTAATTTTTACTATATTATTTTATTTCATTATTTATATTATATTGTTTTATTTATTACATAAAAATAATAAACTTATGCTAGTAAACTAAAGTCAATGGAAATGCACCATTAAACACTCTACTGCCGGTTCTCCGAAATCGCAAGCTTTCATCCGATCGCTCAAGTAACACTTCAAACAAAAACCAATTCCAAGATTTTGTGTTTGATTCATATATTATTTGTAAGAACGAAGTTTTGCGACATCGGCGAACAGGCCGTTTATATAAAAATATACTTAAAATATATAATTCTTAAATATTCATGAGTACTAAAAACCTTATTTATAGTAATAAAAGTACTAAAAGTTTATGATATAGGCTCACGCATTTCATAATTGGTAGCATGAAATACATACATAAATAGTTGTTCTTAAATACATACAAAATTAATAAAATTTAATTCATTGTTATGGCTTCCATAGATAGAGCTCTGTACCGAGTTGCACTATTCTAACTTTAAGCAAAATAGTAATAGTATTTACAATTTTTTTCTTATAAAAATTTTTTCTTACGGAATAAACTATAAAAATGAAATGTCCAGTTGGACATCGAAATTTAGCTCGCAGTCCAGCACAAGGTGAAGATCCAACGTTTGGTGAACAACTTTTAAGTTGTTGTCATGAATTTGTAGTGTAAGACCCTCGTAATACAATTACCATCTGCGAATTCAAGGCTGGAATGGAATAAAAAAAATCTTTATGAAAAAGGAAAATATTTCAAAAGTGGATTGTTTATTTTTTGTATAAATTTAAAAATAAAAGTCTTTGAAAGAGGGTTATTTTAATAACACTGGTAAGAAGAATAATGCCAACAAAAATTTATCCTGTTCTAAGAAAATATTTAAAACTAGTTTTATTTTGCAAAATTTTAATTTTTAGCTCTTGTTTCATAAAATAAAAAATTGAATTCTATGCGTTTAAAAACGATTTGTTTTCGAAAATACATTATCAATATACATAATCAATATAAAATAAAGTTGAAAATTTTTCCAGTTTTTCACAGTAAATAAATGTGGACAGAATGTCAATCTTTTTTAAATTCATCAATTGCGAGGGAAACATTGCCAGAGCTTGCCAGTTTGTTTTAATTGTTTGCTATCGAAAGTTTATCCCAAAAGTGATATTAAATTTTCTCCAGTAGAAATTTCTCTTCGATGAGCAACGAAAGCTGCGGAGCTTTCGATTGTTATAATCATGTACTAAAATGTATCCCGGTTCGTAAACCTTAAAGAAAATTTATTTGTAGCATAAGAAATAAAATAACCATTGAGTATAGTACGCCACTACCAAAAAAAAGCGTCCAAGCTAAACGATAGCGTACTGGAATAGTTTTGATGATATTGGAATCTTTCACTTGAGTGTACGGCATGATTTAGTTACAAAATTCATAATGTCACGCAACATACTGGAGTATGCATCGCGTCTTTTCAAAGCCCTTTTATATTAAGTTTTATTTTGCTTTCAATATTGAAGAATTAGGAGTATTTATATACTCGAAACTAAGAATACTTTTGGTAGCAGCAATTAAATAGAAACATTAAACGTCAATTACCAAATAAGAAACAATAGTGTGATCGTTTTGCGATGATTCTTGTCACGCTCTTATTTTCGCCCATGTTTATTTAGTAATTATGTTATTTGTGTCTTGTAATAAAAATTAAAAATAATCGAGAGTATATTTTAAATATGAAATTAAATTTATTAAACAAATTTAACTGATTTTTCAGTAGGCCTTCCACACAAACAAATAAATTTTTGTGTATTTTATAAGTGTGTACACATCACAATTACAGGCACTCTATTTGTTTTTGATCTGTAACTAAAACTGTTCCCTAGAAATTTAATACGCATTTATGTATGTATGTAAGTATGCAATTGCATACACGCTTTACATACATTCCTATATGTATGTATGTACGCATGTTATTATTTTAGCAGCAGCGCAGCTTTCCTTTTCTTTCATTGTTGCTTCTTTATATTTTTGATTTGTAACTAATTGTCCGCTGCTGGATTTACATCCGTACATACATATTAATATTCATATTTTAATTACTTGGATCATTGTTGTTTATTTCTCAATAATACTATTCTATTTTCCTCCTACTATTTTTCTGATAACCTGATTGTTTGCAAAGAACTCAGTTACACCGGTCGGATCAGAATGAATGAAATTCACTTTTTTTCTGCTCCTCCAACATTAAGGGGAAAAGGAATAATAGTAATTAGGATATTTTAATTCATTTTCTAGAAGGCCCTCCTAGGAAACAAATTATATTTTTGCATTCTAAACACATCTTAACACCAGGGATGCATAAGTTCCAGTAAGGACTTTGTTCTTTAATCTTTATTTTTGATCTTTAACTAATTTTTTTGCCGAAATTTAATAAACATTTATGTATGTAAGTATGCACTTGCATACAAGCTTACATACATTCCTATATGTATGTACGCATGTTATTCCTTTAGCAGCAGCACAGCTTTCCTTTTCTTTCATTTTTCCTTCTTTATATTTTTGATTTGTCACTAGGAGTCCGCTGCTGTATTTACATTCATTCATACATATTAATATGCATATTTTAATTACTTGGATCATTGTTCATTTCTCAATAATACTATTCTATTTTCCTCCTTCTACTTTTCTGATAACCTGATTGTTTACAAAGACCTGAGTTACACCGGTCGGATCAGAATTATTTAAATTTCTCCTTCCTGCAACTTTAAACTAGTTGGGTGAAAAGAAAGACTGAGTTTTAATTGGGATATTTTAATTTTGAAACATATTATATTTGTGTATATACTATACGTAGGAGTGGGCACACGGCTTTAATTTTTTTATACGAGCTCTTTGTTGTTTTGTTGTTTCGATATATAAATAAGTAATGTGCAGAAGTAGAAGAAGCCGGTATGTATGTCCAGGTTTACACGAGGAAGTGTTTGCTCCTAATTTCTTGTTTGGTTGTTGCAGAATAGAGGGACAAATACTTGTCTATAAAGGTCATATCCTAAGTACTACTCCAAACCAAAGGAAAAAATTCGTTGACATATAATTTATTATTGGCTATTAGATGCCTATATCTAAAAATTTTGGAAAAGTAAACTAGTAGACACCCAAACGTACATAAATAAATCCTACTTATCATTTTGGCAGCTACTGAATTTTATACGACAATATATGAATATATATTATGGTTTATGTACCACCATAATGGGTATGAAATCTATGCGAAACTCATTATTTTTGGATATGAACACGTTCTTTTTTAATTTTTGGGCTAAAATTTTAAAATAAATTTAGTCATCATAACAAACTATTTGTAATATTCTTATTTGTATTGAAATCACTGCAAAATATCCGTACACAGATGCCGACGCAGTGACTTGACTCTATGCCTTTATATAAGAAGTGGCAGCTTAGTTAGGCACGGAATATTCCTCAGAAGAACCATAATCCCATACAGTGTAGAAGTTAATTAGTACGAGTGATACGTAAAACCCTCTAAAGAGTGTAAACGATCAGTGGTCTAGCTGATCCTAAAAACAGTACACAGAAATTTTTAAAATGTTTAAAAATTGCATTTTCAGATCTAATCATGCAGATTTGACCAACATATCGTTCTTGTTATTGTGCAAAAGTTTCATTGATATATTTCATATATTTTTTAGTCCTGAGACAAAAATTAATTTTTAAAGCCTTAAGAGCATTTGATGCAACGAAAGTTTTTTTGAGTTATGACACTATTGCTGTAAATGAGCGATACGTACTCGTTTAAAGTGTTTTGTGGTCGCATCTTCATTTCTAAAAACCACAAGAGGCAAATGAACCATTAAAAGCGGCAGAACATGGGCGTTCGAATTACATGTATTTATTCGTATTTATTCACTACCTTGTTTCAGACTAAATAGCGATACTTTATTTGTGGAAATTTTTCTTTTGGTTTAAAAAAAGTTCTTGAAAAATAGATTAAACTGAAATGTTATTGCAGTAGAGCTAATGACGAATATGAAATTTCATATCTTCTCTTAAGCAAATTTTTAAGAAAAAAGCACATAATCACATTCATTATCACATTTTAATTTCTAATCACGAAATGCTAAAAATTTGTATTTCTAATTTTCTTCCTCTTATAATTTTTTAAAATTAAATAAATTAAAATATAAGTAAGACGAGCCTGACATGAAAGCAAATAACTATTCATTTGAATGTTAAGAACGTAAGTCCGGGACGATAGATTTCTCCCGTAAAATAAATCTGCAGGCTTCAATTCAATATGAGGCTGCTGTTGGCGGAAGTAGTGAACACAAGACTAGTTCCTTAGATCCCGAATTTGAATCCGCACTGAGTGATGACCTATGGGTTCGAATTTTTCTGATCTTAGGAAAGGATTGTGTTAATTGTCGGCTTGCCTGAATATTATCGACAGCAGTTACACCGTCATGTACTCAGAGAGCCATCCTTCGTCGACATCTGTAGAAAAATATTCGAACAAAAACTCGTTTCCTTCTCAATTTTCATTATCTGACCTCTCATCATGTCGATACTACATACATACTCCTTCCCATAGTATCGGCGCGACGGGATACGGTCATCAACTAAGTGCCGTTCCTTCTAAAATATATTATATTTTCATCACTAAAGCTAAACGATTTGTATATAAAAACTACTTAAAATAGAAAAAAAAATAATAATTTTTTCTGAACAATTTTTGAAACTATTAAAACCGGCGGACCTCTTAAATACTCGTCAATTGTTATACAATTTTCTAAAAAGCTTTACAAATATCAAAGCATGAAATCAGTTTTATACACAATATTCTTTTAATAAAATGATAAAATAATTTCCTTGTTTTCTATTTGTTGATGCAAACTATTTTAATTAACTAAAAATGCTTTATCGCAGAATATTCATTTAAATGAATTCTTTTTTTTTTAGTTAACAAACTGCATAATTTTAGCTCCCACTCAAACGAATGTGGCTGCGATATATTTGTTTAGAAATTCAAATCTTCTGTAAAGGATATTCGTTCTAAGCGAAAAAATACAAAAATGGAATTCAATTTTGCATAAATTTTCAATGAATTCAATTTCGACGTTGCTTTATTGCAATAACTTCATTCTACAAAGATTTTTTTTCTATTAGCGACGAAATTTCATTGGAAGAATATTAAAGAAAAACTCACAAAAATGCCATGCACACTTCTCAATTTATGTTTCAACTACAAATCACAATAAAGTGGAAAATTGTAAAAAAAAAAATCGTTGGGGACTGCGGGAGAAAAATAAATACGAAAACAATAAATTTGTTGTGCTGGAAAATATTGAGTTGGTAGCGAAAAATAAAATCTGTACGAAGCTTGTGATGAAGGTTTTTCGAGGAAATAAAAAGTGTGTTAACAAGTCTTTATTCGTATTCATAACTGAATCACGTCAGAAATGTATCATAATAAAGTTGGGAAAATAGTTTTACATCAACAATTTAAAAGGTTAGTATATGAAATGTCATGGAATTAAAAATGATTGTTTAACAGAAACAGGAAAAAATAGCGGTATTTCTAAAAAAATGGATCTTAAAACTTGGAAAAATTTCCACTTTAATTGAAACATTTTTAATAGGATTCTAATGGAAAAAGTCTGATGCTGTGTTCAGACATGCATTTTTAATTGAGTCAATTTAATTTTAACTGAGCAATTAAATCTAGTGTTTACACATGCTCAATTTAGCTGACACAATTATCTTTTGATGGCTGAAAAAACATTGTTTTTATTTGTTTTGTGAATATTCGTGTTTGTAAATTTTAAAAATGGATGCAAATTTCGGTTGAAAAGAAATTTTACTTGCATATAATAGAAATGTGAAGCTCTTGGAGTCATTGCGCTCGATTTTTTATTCAATATGATCAGTGCTTAGAAAAAAGAAAAAGGAAAACTTGACAAGTTTCATTATTCCAGCAAAAAGCAACTCAAAGGCCACCTACTTCACCAGTCATTTAATTTTTATTTATTTATTTCTTTATTTGGTCTGTTTGAAAATTTTGTTGATTTGTATGTATATATTTTTTGACATTTGGCTCGCCATTATAGGAAATTTTTCTGCTCACTGAAAACAGTTCTTAACAAAAATACTTATGACCAGGATTGTAATTCGAGTTTTACCCAAATTGTGAAACAATTAACTAGTAATTGTTCAATTTATTATTTGACTTATTCTATGATAGATTGTGGTCAATTAAGACCTTAATTGCGAAAAATTCCCTGATTGCGCAATTAAGGGTTGTGTCTGAACACGGTATTATTGATTTAAAGATTTCTGCTGTTGTGATTTAGCTTGAAGTCAGATGCTATTAAATTTTTGCAGCCTTGGAATATTTTTACGAGGGGCTGTTTCTCTTTCCTTAAGCCACTTTCTCCTACTGTTTCTAATATTTTAATACGCACAGTATATTTTGACTTTACAATTTTACTGAATTTTGTAAGGTATTTTTTTAGTTACAGGAGAAATTTCGCTTTCAATACGTAGTATTTGGCAAGTCATCACTAATTCTTTAACACCAGCACATCCCTTAAAAATTATGCAAATAAACTTCAATAAAAGTCTGCTCGTAAAGTTTATAAGGTAGTAAAATCGGCTTAGTGAAGTGGCGATTCTTGCAGTTATTGATCGTTTTTGCAATAATTTAAATCTTCTCGATTCGAAACTATTAACTGGACAAGTAAATATGCGTTTAAACGCTGAATGCAGATGCGATGAATGGCTGAATGATGACTGAATTTTTGTTTCTAAAGAGTAATCAGGGCCAAAATTACGGCATTCGGTATCGAGCGAAATTTCGAATGTTGTGATTTGGCTCCATCTAAATGTGAACGGCTTCTGATTCCATCCAAATGGCCCAAGTGGCCCCAAAGCGGTTTGTTGCAATATCGATTCGGTGATAAATTTATTTCCAGCCGTTGTTCTGTACACTGTACACTGTTCGCATCGCTCGTGCTTTGGAAGCTGCCATCGACGAAATGCGGCTGGATTTATTTGAAAAACTTCTAGCAAGTGTAAGTGGTAGCGGCGGCGAAGATATAATGGATATAATTAAAAAAAAATTAATTTCATTCCAAATCTATCTTGTATTATGAATTTAAGTTCTCACGCAGCTCAAAAATACTCGTTAAGAAAAATATGTGAAACAAATCCAACTCAAGCAGAACTGCTGAAAAAAGCTAGAAATTTGTGCAAATCGTTGTTATTTTATATGTTGAAGTTGCTTTTTATTTGCCCTAAATGTTTGTTAAAGTTCATATTATTTATGGAATATGCAGTGAGTTAGTTGCCAAGAGCTTTCGGAATGTTTATGCAAAAAAGGTGTAGACGAACAATCAAAGTCAGTCAAGTAAAACTAAGAAGATTTTTCATTTTAATATTTTTATGTTTCAGCTGTACATCATGTGCAGGAATAACTTTAAGAATTTTCGAATTATTTCTTTCATACTTTTGCACTTGAATATTAAAGTTGAGTTATTACGACTTCCTTTTTGCTTGATATACAAATTTAATATGGAAGATAAAATATCTTAAATTATAAAGAGGCTTATGATGCTTTAAGAGCCAGAAATGCATGTATACAGATCCGAGATTTTTTGCAACAGTTGTTATATTTCTTATTAGAAAACGCATATATTCCAAGATAATATTGGCAATATCGGAATTGCGCTATAACAATTATGAGCCAGTGTGGGTAAATATTAGAGCACTTCGAAAATGCAATTAAGTGTCATTTAAAATGCTTTCAGTACAGTAAGATTTATATTTATTCTAAAGTACTGGAAACAGTAACGTTGTTATGAGAAATGCATGCGAAGAATAAACAATGACTCCTTGAGTTTAACAAGTTCAAGTTATAATTCTCGAATTATGTTTCATAACTGAGTCAGACTAATCGTTTTTGCATTTGACGTTATGATATTTTACACAAATAATCTATCCACTCACTCTTTAAAATCTTTTAAATCTTTATATTGAAGACAGATAATATGTTTGCTGGGTAACTTTAAGTATTTTATACTCTTAAGGAAAAAGGTGAAGATTAAACGTAATAAAAGATGCGCAAAATTAAGAGCAGCCTTTCACTGGCCTATCAGATGTTTTATTTTTTATTTTTCACAGTAATTTTTTTCTTTAAATCAACATTAAACTAAAATATCATTTCGACACCTAAAAATGCAATTACCGAAATAAAGTGGCTTATCATTTTCTTTTCTACGCCAGCTTTATTTAGATTGTGGTTGAAATTTATACAAGTCTTTTACTCTGCTGCCATTCTCGCTATTCTCCTTTAATGTAGCAGCTAATAAATTGTGTATAAACAACATCCTTTCATTTATTCAGTCATTCTGCAATTAATTTCTACACTTTTACCTTAAGAAAGGAAAATGCTTGAAGTTGAAAAATCGTTTTACATCATGAAAGAAGTTTAAGTGGAGGATGGAGTTAGTGTTGAAGAAAAAACTAGCGACCCGAAAAATTTGCACGCGCGCCGGAATATGGCAAACGCGTGACTAGTTGTTATTATTATTTTTATTATGCCTAATAATTTCATCAATAAATTTTAAATTTGCCACCTTAGAATTATTGCGAGATTTGTTTTATTTCGGATGTATTTGTATCGTGGATGTGAATTAGTTCAGGATATGCGAATGCTCTGAAGGTTGCTGTAAATATCTGTTAATGTTGCAGTTACAATTCTCATTTATGTCACGGATTTGTATGAATTGTAATAATATTTAAACACCCTTGAAACTCGGTTTCGAAATTTCACGGGTTTTAAAAACAAATTCTAAAGACATGTCACTTTCTTATAAAAATCGTTCGACTGCTTGTTTGCAACGAGCTTCTGTTTACGACCCTACGTAATTAACCTAATAAACAATTATACAAGAGATGACATCAAAGCTCATGATTATAATCACACATTTTCAGCCGATATGCTAAAATTTTTCACCAGCTGACTTGTTTGAATTACTTAACAAAAAGTTTGATACAATTCTCGTAGGATTTTTCATAATAAAATTAATACAATTAGAAATTGTTTTCACACTCAATTAAGCCACCTAAAAAAATACACATGAAAGCTAATGATGAAATTGTAACGGCTTTCGAAAACAGCTGTTCTGCTCTGCTGCATAAGTTGAATATATAAAAATTTCTCTTGTGATTTCAACTATTTATCTTGTCTTGCTGAACTAAAAACATTTTATGAACAATTGGGTTATAAAATTAGAATTAAATAAAACTCTCTGCACAATCAAATGGTTGTGGACAGATTTTCCCAGAAATCAACGAACATTTTCATAAAATTTTTATTTCGATACGATCGTAGTGGAAATATTTATTGGTGTCTAAAGTTAATATTTATTTTCTTTTAATTTATTAAAACTTTATGTTCATTTCTATTTAAAAAAAGGACTGCATGTGTATAAAAAAACTTAATAATTTATGTTTTATAAAAGTGGGGCACCTATAACTCTATTTTGAAGCGATCAGCCTGATACAATACTTCCTTTGATTGGCAAGCGAGAGTCCCTTTCTCGAACTGTTATGAAAAAACTTATCGAAATAGTATTTAGTTCGACTAGACTTGAATCTAATTTCAATAGATCTATTAACAAGATCGACAGTAAATTCTTTTTTAGCTATAATATATTCATACCTGCTTTCTATGATTTTTGAATATGTTTGTTTAGAAAAATTGTTTGAAGGATTTCAACAGTATTTTTGTTAACAACTGTTAATAAATCCTTAGCATTTTTTTATTTTCTACACACGATAATCACAAGTGTTACAACATTCTCGGCTGTAAATTATTTTATTTTCTTCCGTGTGCCATGTCATTATTTACAACATCGTGTTCTTGTTTATACGCCACCAAAATTGGGTGATATATTGTTGGGTTGTTTTTAAGCCGCAACCTAATTTGTTTCGCTTAATAATTTATTTTGTTCTTTTTATGCCATTTTACCAAAGAAAACTAACCCAAACTGCTTATTTGTCAGCATCTAAGATGCCCTGATTTGTTCAGCTTATTTCTCACCACGACTTGAAAATTTTACTTGTTCTTCTTTACATTGTAAAGGGTTTATTTGTGTGTGTGTGTGTATTTGTTTACCCATTTAAGCCATACATACATAAATAAGCCTTTTTGCGATTTCCTAAATCCTCTGATTGCTGTTGAGCAAAGTAAAAATAAATATTGTAAACCATGGCAGGGAGTCTTATTGTGTTGTAATAAATCTTGAACGCATTGTAGTGTTTCCTTCTTGGCCTACTTTGTCCTTTTTTGAATTTTTCGTGTTTCTTCTCTTCATTTACTTATTTCTTTTATTGCTATTCTTTTGATGAACTACAAGCAACCACGGTTTTTTTGATATGCCATGAAATATGACTGGGATTCATAAATTATTTCATAATGCGTTGTGGAAAAGTTTTTCTTTGATATATAAAGTAAATTAAGTTTAATAAAAAGTATTGAAGAGGAAATTTTATGCATATCCGAAGAAGATTAAAGCCAGAATAGATTTCATGTCAAGTGGAGAAGAGTGCTGACTCATATATGAAATTGTTGTATGTGTATTGGAAAACATGCTTTTCAGCAAACTACGAGTATGAACAGAATAAGTATCTTCTTCTTCAGGATGGTTATTTTGAGGAGAGAAGTCCTTGATTCAAATGAGCTATTCAAGCATTAAACGATTTAAAATTGTTAGAAAATAGTTTAAAATCAAAAGGTTTTTGACTACAATGAAATTTTTAAAATTAATTTCTTTATTTTACAAAACATTAACTAAATATAAAGAAAGAACTTGTTTATAACTAGGAATACACAACCGTTCATCTTGAATATAAAAACAATTTTTAAGAGAAATTAATAAGATAAAAGTTTGCTTGACGTTGCTGGTTTCAAGCGTCTAAGATTTTCATTGCAGAACAGGTTTCCATGGATTGACTGGACATATTTTTAACACACATAATTAAGTTAATTTCCAACTTCTTCGTTGCTGTTGTATTAATTTCTTCGACTTGAATGTTTTTGTTTATTGTTCTTTTATTATTAATAATTTGGCTTCTTTTTACAACAAAACTTATTGTTATCAAGTGTAATTCAATGGTTAAGAATAAATGTCAAGTCCATTGAGTTACTTTTCCAGTTAAACAAAATTATTGTTGAAAATAGTATTTAATGGAAATCCTTTGAGCCGTTGTTAGGGTTGTTTTATTCGTGGTCGAAATAAGACTTCTTCAATGTTAAAGATATCGTAAGTATTTTTACATTTTGACCACTGATTTTAAAATGCTTCAACGTTAGGGGATTATCCGCATAGCCCTACGATAGTCTAACAACGTTAAAACGGTATTTGGACCTGGCATCTATCCATGCACTTATTTTTTGTGCGACCATGTTTATAACCATGAATTAGAAATTGGTTCTAATTTGTAAATATATTTTCTGATTTACAGCAGATTACTTAAGCAACTTTTCATAAAAAGCCTTTATAAGCCTTTTATAATTGAACTTCTTTTCTAAATTAAGCGGTTTATATCTATATAATTAACAAGCCTTGTGTTATCATTCCAAATGGTATATCAAACTAAATATCTAAAAATAAAAATATATCTAGAAATAACCTGCTTTCGAATAGAACTTTACAATCTGTAACAAGTCTTGTAAATTGAGTAATCGTAATATACAACTAACATGCCCTGTTAATTGGAATTGTTTTTGAAGCCATTGTGTTTAAACAACATTGAGTTGTTACAACAAAAGTCGATTAAACAGAAACTACAAATCAAATCTTAAAATACAAATGAAATGAAACGTACGAGTATTTATTCAAATGGTAAGAGAGGAAATTTTAAATTACTAAAGCTTTACGTGTGTAAAAATTGCAAATTTAATCGTTTTTAACTATTAAACTTGTGTTCCCTCATGTGTGTTTAACAACAAAAATTACTTCGTTTCATATGATATAACAATCGTACGTGCGCAGACAGGTGCCTATCTTTTTTATTTTTTTTTTTATTGGCAGGACGAGAGTTGGGTATGTACGTAATTTATGGTTGGGTATCGCGGTATATGCTACGCCATATCCATTTCAAATATGTTATTAATTGTTGGGCAAATATTTGAATATACACACAAGAGTTTTGAATATTTGAAAACTATTTTTGGTGGCAAACAGGAAATATATTTACAACCCAATGAAACAATGTGTGCTATAGCGATGTGGAAGCAGTAACAGTCAGGTGGCGAAAATAGTGATGATAAAATTTTTGCAGTTAAATGTACCTTCCAAATTCCATTTTACTTATAAACAAAAACGATTTGATAATTGTGGAAAAATTATTGTTTTCTAGTTAATGATGATATTCCTATAAAACTAAATGCTGCAAATAATATTAAAAGTAAATTTTTAATTAATTGTGTACATAATTATTGTTTGTGCCATTTCACTAGAAACTTTATGAAAATGAGTTCAGAAGACGAAGAAAATTTGCCATGGAGTGACAGAAATTTGTCTCAAACTGTTGGGGAAATCATCAAAAGTATATGATACTTATAAAATTATTAAAAAATTTTACACAAGTCTTTTACTAAAAAAACTAACTTAAAAATATGTCTTAAGAATATATTTGAAGATATTTTATTGACAATATCATTAAAGTAGTCCGAATGTGATATTATAAAAGATTCCAAACAGAACAATATTTTCCTTGTCATAATGTTAGTCGGATCTGACCTATTATTATTATAATTTGTTTTAAACAAAAACGATTTATTGGCATTTAGTTTAGGACATGTCAACAAACTTTAACATTTCCGCACAGCAAAAAAACACTGGCAATTTGGCAAATGTTTTTAATTATTTGATGTACTTTCGTTTGCACATTTCCGCCACACTGGATACTTCTACTTACCGAACTCACTCATTCTCCTATTGAATAGTTTATCAACTGCACACACACACACACATGCGCATACACACACACAAAACCATAGTTTGCGTTAGCGCTGGCTCATAACCTAATTCTTTTCTAAATTCCATAATTTCTCTCACATTCATGTATTTCATTCAAAGGCAAATATTTATTTTCACAGCATTTTAACAAAATGATAATTGAGCGTGGCAATTACTGCCAACGTTTATGAAATGGAAACTTAAATATACTTTTAATATGAATTCCTAAAATGTTGCTGGAGGAAAACAATGTTAGCGGTTTTAGTTGACTTGGTGCAAATTATTTGTTTAAATAATTTGAAAATAATGTAAATATTTTTCCGATTCATTTGATTTTGCAAAAGTATACTGATTTGAAGAATTTTGCACTAATGGAAATGAATTTGTTAGAGATGGTTGCCAACAAAACTTTGATATAGAAATACGTAACAGGATATGCGTCCAATTATTTATAAATCGAAGTTGTAGTCTCATTATCTTCATTCACGAAAACTTTATGAGTTTAAGTTTGGAAAACTATAAAATATTTTTGAATTTGTTCAAGTTAATCAGACATTAGATATGGCTCTAAATGAGTCATAGATTTTTATGTCATAATAAGAATATTTTTCAAATATGTGGTCTACATAATAATGACAGAACATTTTTTGGTAAGACGAGATTCAAGAAGAATCAAGAGGTTCAAAAAGACGGCAGATGAAGAAAGATGAGAAGATATTAAACTTTTTAGTGGGCATTATACTTCTTATTTCGCAGAGTCGAACTCGTCATGTTAGGCTTCATAGTCTTCAGTTACGTTCACATTTATCAAATATTTACCCAAAAAAGCGTAACCACTAAATACTAATGAGAAACAGTTGGATTCAGCCAAGTTTTTATTCAGCTAAACAGTTCTAATGATATGGGGTTCTAAGAAACTGAAGAAGCTCATCGTTGACAGTAGGATAGCCAACTCCATTAACACACTGGGACATTGACGCAACTTGGTATTTTTTCACTGTCCCACTGACACTACAGCGGAATGTGCTCAAGATAGCTTTTGCCCGAAAATCGTTTCTTTTTGCGAGTTACAAGCTTTTCACACCGGGCGCATCCTTTATTGGTCGAATCCACGCTTTACAGGGAGAGTTCGGGGTTTGGCCGAATGTTTCGTATGTAGAATAAATTTCTTGCACAAGTATTTTCTGTCACGTTTAACTTCGAAATATTAAATCGAATGTCCTCTATTCCCCTTCCCAAAACCTATTTACTTAGTTCCTGCACAGTGCATCGCACATGTGGGAGACATCTCCAAGACAAAAAAAGTTTATAATAATAACAATAAATAAACACGTATAAGAGTCTAAATATCTTCGATTAGCATTTACTTGGGGAAAATATTTGACATGTGTGAGCTTTTTTCCAGAAAATTGGTTCCGAAATTGTATTAAACTTTCGCATATTTTTTGTACTTTTTATATAATTCAATAGGAAAAAGGTTTGTTTTACTTGGAGCAGTTGCGTAATTTTTTGCACATTTCCAAACGGATTTCAGGTACGACTTCGGCAACTTGTGCAAAAAATGTTTGCTGGCCAAATTCATTAAACATGGCTAAAGCTTTGTTTAATATTGTTATTGTAAAGTTTTGTAGAATATTGTTATCATTGACTTGCAGAATTTTGATCTGTAAATTTACTACAACACAACGAACATTATTCGGTCAAAAATTCATTACAGTACAGCAGTAACTCATTAGTAAATGTAACATCAAGTTGCTACTGAAAACACTGGCTAAAATATACAAATACTTAAATAATTCCTCTTAATTCGTTATGCGTAGAGTATAAAAGTTGTTTCTTACTACTGTAAATTTTGGCTTAACTAAGCTTGGAGGTTTACACTCTAAGCAGGCGAGTTAGAGATCCAGGAAATAAATGAGAATTAGTATGGAAACTGATGTCATAAAAAAATATTAACCTAACGAATAAAACTAAAAAGAATTTATGAATGAAGTTAGACAGGATGAGAAATTATCTTTTAAATGATTCAAAGATAATTACCAGTTCAATTTTAAGTTTCAGGTTTTATTGTGACATCAGACTTTTCTTTAAAAATAAATGTTTCCTGGGATATTATTAAAGTAGTTTCCCTGTTGTGTTGTTCTTCCAGTGTCAATAGCAAAACCACAAAATTATTGTTTCTCGTGCAAAGAAATGAGAGATTCGTTCATACATCTACTGATTCTCAAGCAACACATACCATAACTGCCATGGATTTTTGTGTTAAAATCCTTGTTAGAGAAATGTGGCATTGATTTATGACAGAAATGTTCTGAAAGGATGTTCAAAAATTAAAACAATTGTTCTCTTAATGATGGAAATATTCAGCTTTGCAGGGGTCTTGTATGCTGTTTCAATTTGTTTGGGTGAATTATTTTGAAGACAAATACTGAATAAATGGTTCATAATTATTTTGCGTAGGGGTTCTATTTGAAAGGTTAATATGAGTAGTTTTAAATGAAAATTAAAAAATCTCTTAAGAGTTTTATTGCTTTTAGACCAAAAAGTGAACTGAAACTGATAGGATGAGGGTAGTTAACATCGATCGCCACAATTCAATCATCGTTGGTCATGTGCTTTTTGGATAATCAAAAATAAATTCCTGGTGATATATTTTTCAAGAAACAAGAAAACATTATCCTCAATTTTATATTGAATACTTTTCTGGCATTCCAATTTTAATCTATAGGCAGGCTGCTTGTGACAGTGTACTATCGTTCATATAAATAGGGCACAATGGACTGTTCCCAAATATAGGAAATCTTTACACATGAGTTTTACATCCACGAAGTTAATGCTATTATATTCTTTGCAATAAGTCCCTATTTTAAGATCGCTATATGCTCCTAGTCTAACACAGGCCTTGTTCACAAGAAATTTTATAACCTACTTATAACACAAATTTCGTATAGAAAATTCGTGTTATAAGCAGCTTATAATCGTAAGGATTTTTGTGAATAAGACAAGCTTCGTATGGAAAATTCGTGTTATAAGGAGCTTATTAGCATAAACATTTTTTGTGAATAAGACAAATTTCGGATAAAATATTTCTCTTATTAGCAGTTTATAAACAAAATAAATTTTTTGTTTATAATAAGACGAATTTCGTCTTGTGTTATAAACAGTACAGTTACATTGTTTATACATGGCTTTAGGCCGTATCTTCATGTTCTAATAATATTTGGAATACGACAAATCTCGAAGGCTATAATCCCACACTGCGCTGTACAACTTCTATTATCCTAGTGTACGTATGCATACATGTTTATTTCTTTAATTAAAGTTGTTTTGCTTGCTCTTTTTAAAATAAAATTATCTTAATCTTATTTAAGGCTTCAATGAACTTTGAATTAAACATTTTTAAAAGCCCTGATTTAATCACAAACATTCTCCTGCAATAATCTATTATAAAGTGCAATTTTGCTGCTCGTAGTCAGCAGCAGCGTACAATGGACTTGTGTTATAATTTATTCCATTTACAGGAAACTTAAGTCAAGTAAATATCGTTTGGGTACAAAACAAAGTAACCGTTTGTATTTATGTCTGTACGCACGTGGATACAGCCAAGGAACAACTCATTTTACATGTTAATTTGTATTCTTGCTGAGGAAAAATATGTTAACTTTTAGACGAAAATCATATAAGAATTTTACATATTCTTTATTCAAGATCAAAAGAACTTCCCCACTTTAAATTTAATTTCTTGTTTGCAAAACTATTTTTTACTTGAGTAACCAGAAGTTTTAAATTTTGTAAGAGCTCAAACCTTTTATGCTTAATTAAGAGATAGAGATTAAAATAATTATGAAATAAAATACGCCATAATTAATAATTATAATATAATTATATTTTTGCTTGGAAGGACGTTGTAGGAAACAGTGCCTGTGAATATTCGATTTAGAACTTCTTAGATTGTAAAGAAATGAAGATGATATCTGCCGCCAAGTATTTTATTCGATATACGAGCTGCTAGACAAAGTAATACAACTTTTCTGTAATCGTTAGCAGAAATGATGGAAAATCGTATTTTGAGCTGGAAAGAATGTTATTCAGAAATAAGCATCCAGATTTTGTTAATAATTTTTCATTTTCTCTAACAGCCCATCAGTTCTTTGGCGCTGTTTTACGACTATATTAGTGTGCAACTTCAATGTTTAATCTGATAATTATTAACATTTTTTTTATCACATTAAAGGAGAACAATTAATTATATTCATATCGAAAAAGGGTGCTTTCGTATCTATTAAATATTTACCGAATTAAGCGATAATACGGATTGTTTATTGAGTTTTTTTTACCGAATAGACACAAGCTCATGTAAAAATATTTTGTTAATATTACAAATAATAAACCCTTAATTATTGGCTACGACTATTTCGTCAAATATTTAATAGATGTGAATGCAGCTTAAATTTTGTTTATTGGAACACTTTTTCTTATTGTTGCACGATTCTCAATTGATTTTTGAAAGATCGCGCAAAAGCTAACTGGTTTTGATAGTTGTGAAATCTAGTGATTATTTTTTGGTTTAAATAAATCGCTTATATATTTAATAAATTGAGTGAGAAAAATTTTAAATGTATTGCATTTCAGTGCTAATAAATTCTTAAAATAGTTGTGATATCAGAACGGAGAAATTAAATTATGTTACAATCTAGTAGATGTTTTGAATTACATTTTTCAAGTGTGAGTTGCACAACTAAAGCAACAATTTAAGTTTAGCTTCACTAAATTGTATTTCTTTAAGTGTATAAAATAGTCCTAATTGTTGTTAATCACGTGCTCTTGTTAACATATTGAAACTATTAATACGTTTATGTAGCTTTTGTGCATACTAACCAGCAGGAATGGTTGGAGTTAATGGTTTTATTTATTTATTTATTATTTTGAATTACAAAATACTTCAAGATCCCTACAGTTGTAACAGAAATAATTGCAGGGTTTAAAATAAAAATTGCATTATACTTTTATGTACATGAAGAAATTTTAAATTGCTGCTACCTTAACTATAAGCTTTTCAAAATATTATAGTTTAAGTACAGCGTATTTATTTGTTTATATTATATATTGACTTGAAAATGTGGGTTGCAGTTAAATTTAATGTGTAACTGAAATGGCTTAATTATGGGTGGGACTTTCTTTTCGCCAGCTGTTTGTCAAACACAATTTTGTTTTTTATAAATTGATTGACGTCAATAGAATATTTTTATTTTTAATCTTTTCCTTAATTCTTTGTTCTATTCGACGGGTTGTAAAAGAATAAGCTCTACTGTGTTCGAGCAATAAATCCTAAAGGATAGTGTGAAATGAGATTTGATGAATGAACTTGTGGTAGCAGTTTTTATTATTATTTTATCAAGCCGGAAACTTTGGTGTCAATCGCAGTCCGTTCTGAATCAATATGTTAATGACAAATAGCAAGAAATCGGTTCCGTGTTTATTATTTGTCCGACTAAGGGATTGAATTCTCGTCCTACGTCTTCGCAGTTAATAAGTTGACTAATTCAGCCGATATTGACTACACATCGCAGTCATTGGCCTAGCCTTTTTACAACTGGCAATTAGTTTCTTAGATCGATAGTGATTTAATTATTTGAAACGATTTTTTGTAATTGCACATAAAGTTGTTAAATAGTCCGGCTTTGGTTAAGGACCATTTTCAGTGTCCTGTTTCACTATTTTAACTCAAACACGTACAACTATTTCATATCGATTGAATTCTAAAACAGCAAAATACTTTGCACAGATGCACTTTTACATTGTTTACAAAAACAATGCATACAAGGCTCTGCCACACTGCCATGCATTTTGATGCTTTTGCAACTCAGTTATACTGGCCAGTTCTGCCTAGAAGTCCATTATATATGAAATGTATGTGATTATATTGTTGTTTGTTATTTCATTTCATTCTCTTTTATCTCTTTTATTATTGTTAACTTTATAACTGTGCTTTTAAACTCTAAGTATGTGCGTCTCTACGTATTTTAATTTGCATATGATATTTACATGCTGAACATAAAATTGTCCAAGTTTTTTTAGCCTCAAGGTTTTGATGAATATGGTGTCAACCGTATGATACAATATCTAGTTGTACATGTACGTGTAAAGCTTAAATGGAAACTATATTAAAGTTAAAACAAAATGATAGTAAATATCATATAAAATTAAAGGGGTAGTAAGAAATTTGGAAAATGTATCACATTTAATAAACCGATACATGCAATATTATGCATGTGAAAATAGTTCAAAAAAAGACTTAAATTGTTTTAAAAATATATCCTGAACTTTTAGTTAAGAGCGTAACTAAAAAAGATTTTTTTTTAAATATATAAAAATATATTTTGTAAATTAAGATTTACGTAGCGAAGAATTAAAGCTGAATTGAAAAACGGATATATAAACAATCACTGATATAAAAGAAATTCTATTATTGAGCACAATTTACCCTCCATTAGCCTTTTCAATTTTGTAAATTTGTTTTGTTTTTGTGATTGTGTATGTTGATATTTTGCAATACAATTCTATCGGTAATTCCTCGTTAGATAAAGCTAATTGGACTGCAATTAAAGAACGTCAACTTAATTTGTATTTATTGTATATATTTTTCATTAAAGTATTCATGTTTTATTTGTAAAGTACATTTGAATTAGATGAAACATATGACTTATTTATATTGAGAAAATAGCTGCTGGGAAGTTCTAAAACAACTTCGAGACAATTCCATTCACATTTTCTGAATTTAGAGAATTCATTAATTTTCATTGAAACTTAAACATGGAATTAATTTAGCAGTTTTGCTCTTTAAGAGTTCATTGCGTGGTACTAAATTTATTTTCATTTTAATTGCCACAATGCGAGCCATTAAGAATGTTCTTGGAGCCGCTCTAATATACCCATTTGCATGCACTCTGTATATATTTAATTAATATTAAAATTTCCTTTTGATATAAACAAATTGAAAATGTGCATTTTCTTTAAGTGCAGCATACAGAAAATAGTTTGTGTCATGTTAAACATATTCTCTGGAAAGTAGTCTCATTAATTTGTTAAACTCTTGGCAATGCCAACGCACCACTTTCGAAAACATTGTGGCATTGCAAGCAATTGATAAGTTTCGCAAATTGGGTAAATAGTATTATTTGTTACTTTTTTTCGAAGCCTTTGGATGTTTTTATGTCTGCATATCTGGTAAGAAAAAATGCAATGCAAAATGTTGATGTTACGTTGGCCTTAATATTCGCAAAAATATTCTCGTATTTGTCATGCATCTTGTGTCAGCGTGCACACATTCACCCATAGAGACCTACTTTGATATTTGAGTGTTAAGGAAATAAAATCTTGTTTTAAATTCAAATATTCCTCTTTTGGAAATAACTGAAACATCGTCACAGAGCATGAGACAATTTTTGTTCTTCAGGTGTGTTTCTTTTCTGCCGACGGGATGATACCTGGTTGTATATTCTACTTTTTATTTGCATTCACACAGAAATGCACAGTTAAACATAAAGTTGTATCAAAGATTTTTCAATTTAAATATTTTTTATTTATTTTCCTTTCACCTTTACTTACATACGGATGTACATAAAAGTGTTTCTTTTATATTTTATAAAAAGTCTTTTCTTGTTTTTCTTTTGCATATTTGCTGATACCGCACACTGCGTTACTCTTACGTAATGTTGCGCACAACTCCGACTTTGGGCTTTAATATTGAATTGGCAATATTTCAAGTTAGTCTAATTCTAAAATCTACGAACAAAAAATTCTAGGAGATATAATAACAAACTTTGCAAAAGTATTGTTGTTCTGCAGGTATTTTTACTGGTAGATCTTGACACTTTAGTTTTCGAAAATATGACCCAGTTTATTACAAAACACTTATGCGGATGAGTTTTTTCTGTTTATGCTTGCTAAGGTTCACAGAACGTTATAACTTTCACCAGTAAAAAGTTTTCACGATGCTCCCCAATGTGCAAAAGTATATCCCAAATTTATTAATCCAACAAAGTGTTTGAATTGGCCGTCAACTGTTGATTCATTCAAACTTGCGTTTATAAAAATAGCCAAATATTGAACCATCATAAACACTTAGAGCAGAATGTCAAACAACAAAACAAATAAATTCATGTGGTTAATTAAGTATCGCAAGAGCTGCAACTCTTCTAGTTATTCAACTTTTCCCGTCAAATAATACAATTGAGTCACAAGCGAACAACAAAATGTCAATCAGCACTTGAAATAATTTCTTTTTGACAGTTAAAAAATATTGATATTAACATATTTTATGGATATTCGTTTCCATTTTTCTGACCACATTTTGTAAAGCACTTCAAGTGACATGAAATATATACAATATAAAATGGAAAAGAAATTTAGTGCAAAGGCCATAAGGCAAATTATTTAAAACCATTATAGGGATTTAATGTGTATTTGAGCTCATAAGACTTTCTCCTGTGCGGTTTTGTTAAATCGCAGATGTATGGGAATGAGCTACAAGCCACAGTACTGCTTGACGGTAACACTTAGATTGATTTCTGAGTCAGAGCCAGAGGAAATGGCACATTTCGAATGCACTCAATCCAGAAAAGCGGTGGCGGACATAATGGCATCAATAGCTCTTTCAAACACAAACTAAATTTTTACGATATCTCACACATACAAACTTTATTTCACGGGTGACAGCAGTATTAATCATTAATTTTCATGACCCAGCCATACTTGCAAAAATGAATGAATCACTGACAAGTGATATCACTTCAAACTCCGAATGGAGCCTTGTGAACAAGGTTAACTCCAATCGTAATAAAACGGTTTGTGAAGATGCTGCCGCATCCGTATTTATTGGGGAATTAGAAGCATTTGATGTTCTTGCCACTAAAATTCAACTACATCCGATCGAAAATGGAATACAATTCTCAAAATTTGGACGGTGCAGCAAGTCTACTTTGAAGTTACTCGACCACATACAGGAGCGAGCGAAACAGTTAATCGGTAACAGTAGGGCAGCCAACTCTATTGGCTCAGTGGAGCATCGACGCAATGTGGGGTGTGTTTTACCAGAATGCGCTTGTGGTGTTAGGGAACTAGTATTCGAGAACCTATTCTTTTTGCGAGTTACCCGGTATTCACACATGGCTCAGCCTTTTGTGGTGGAGTTGCTAGTGAACCGCAGCACGCATTACAGAGGAAAATCGTTCTTCGGTCGAATCGTTCGTATGTAGAATAAACTTCTTGCATGATTAACTTGGGGAAGTAAAAATAGAACGTCCACAGGCACTACTCCTTCTATCCCCCTTCCCATAACCTATTTTCCTAGTTCTGGCAAAATGCATCACATATTTAGGAGTCATCCCCTTAATACTGGACAAAGAAAATATATATTTTAATGTGGAAAGGGTTTAATGAAGGAGTACTTATTTCATCGTTGTGTTAATTGTTGTGTCAGAATGTTTCGATCAAAAAGCATTATCATGTAGCGAAAATTGGCTACAACAAACTCTCTTTGATCTTTTCATTTTTCACATGTCGTCTCAACACTTTTCTTTCTTTCCACTTAATACGCCACGATTATGTTGTTGTCTGAAGTAGTAAAAAAGACTACGATAACGTAGTTTCCAAGTTCGACTCCGCAATCAGTCATGACAATGGCGACGAATTTTCCTGACCTGTATTAGTGAAGAATTGTGTTAATTGTTGGCTGCTTGTCTCAATGACGAAGGTGAGCATTACCGTCAACGATTAACTCAGTCCTGTACTAAAGAACAGCAGGAAACAGCGCTCCCTTTCAACGGCAACTAAAGCATAAAATTCAGTGGAGAAATAAAAATTAAAAAGAGCTGAAACAAAATTCTCTTTCTTCTTATCTGCCTTCATCTACCCTCTTAACACTATCCTCTTCCCTCTAGTTCTGGCACAATGCACTGCATATGCAATGATCATCTCCTGACGGACTACCTTAGCACACTGAATTCAATTTCATATGACAAAAAAGTATTTCGATATGAAATACCTGCAGAATTTTTAAAGGTTTTTCATAATACACCGTCACGTTTACGAAAGAGTGTCTTTTTGCTCATAAGTTTTCATTGCGGGAGTAGATCACATCACTTGTAACGCCTGGGTTTACTTAAGTTTAATTCTGCCGTCACCATTTCAATTTCGTAAATCCTACTGCCACTGCAATTTTGAACAAACATCTTGTGTATATTGGATTAGTACATAAAGAAAGTAGAGAAGCAAAGGAGTACAACTTGGGCAAGAAAGTGAATTTTAAAGGAAAGTTATACATGAAACGACAAATATATTGCATCAACTTTTGCTATTTTTACTATGCGGAAGTCAGCTTGTTGAAAATGGAATATATATGAAAATAAATATTAACCCAGAGAATAAAAATGATGCAGTTTTATGTTATTTTATTTATTTCTTTATTATTATTATTTTTTTTTTTTTGAGCAAATATTGATTTATATGAAGTTGACTTTTCTGCATATTTTAATGCTGCCACACATCATGAAACGTGTTCTTACTAACTTTGTTTGCTTGATAAAAACTTAATTTCATATGTTATATTTAATGTTTTTTATTTTCTGTTTATAATTTTGCACTATTCACAAGCTTGACTTTAAGACGCAGGACAGGGATTTCATATTTTTGTGCACAATATTGATATCTTCATCATCTGTTCATTTCATTCAAATCTGGTGAAAGTAATTATTGCAAAACATCCAAAACGAGTACACACAATTCGATTTTGTATTTTCCTACTAGACAACGTCAATATTAAACAGGATATAACCGCTCTTCCTGTTGGGCTATAAACGGATATTGAGGCGAAGGAATTGAAAACTATGGGAGTGTAGGTAAGCTATTTAATAGTGTCCGATATACAATTTTATCTCAATTATTTGATGCAAATGTTTATAAGATTTTTAAAAGAATTATTTAAATAGACTTGAAGGTTTACATGCGTGTGTAGGTATGTTTATTATATTGACATCTATTTTGTATGTCCATATGAAAGAATGTATTCATTTATGTAATTTCTTTTCTGATTGCCTAATCTAAAGAACTCATAGCCTTTAAAATATAACGAAATATAAATATTATAAAATGAAATCGCACTTGGCACACATTTGCCCAAGGAAGCGTAGCAATTTGTTATATATATTTTTATTTAAATACGTGTTTCTTAAGTAAAACAGTTACATAAAGAACTAGTAATCAGTGGTGTAGAATCCAATAATATTGGGAACAATTTAACTCAATAAATTGATTTCCATGAATATGTTTTCATTTGTATTTAGTGGTAGTGATCAAGGCTATCCCCTCGAAGTACTTATCTGTACCCTAATATGGTCCTGGGCCTCAACCGAGATGAAAAAGTGCATGAATATTTCTTTTCGAATAATCGAACACTGGGACGATATGGTTAATAACAAAACAACAATCAGGAGCACAAATGGTAGCAAGCAAGTTCATAAAATATTTTCGCACACAAATTTAAAATAATATTCTTTATTAACTTTATATCGCAAAATCTAAAGAGTTTAAAATTTTATATAATAATTTATAATTAAGAGAAATGGTGTTTGCATGGTTCATCATGCCCTCATTTTCTTGAATACACTTTCAATAGCATCCTAAATTATAGTGAATTTATTAGTTTGAACTGTTAAAGAACGCATTTAACTTTGCTATGGAATATCTGGATCATTCTCATATTGAAGTGTTAAAATAACGAAAAAAAACATTTCAAATTATCTGAATTTTGTGACAAAACTCATGATGTAAATCACGATCAATTCAGAGAGGAATAATCAACCACTCTAAGTCAGTGAATATTAAGCTTTGTAAGCAATTATTTTTTAGTAGCCGACAGACCAGTGATCGTTTACACTCTTTCAAGAGTTTTGGGTCTAACTCGCACTGTTTAACCCCTCGGGTGACTGTTTGGGATTACGGTTCTTTTGTGCAATTTTCTTTGACAACCAACGCTGCGACTTCTGACGTGAATGCATAAGATGTGTATAGCCAGTCATAGAAGAGGATCAATATATAGATCAACAATTTCTCCGAAGTGTGGTCACAGTTTAATTTCTATACAAATATCACTCATAACTTTAATGCAAAATTTTGATTAAACGAATTATCAAGATTAAGCTTAATATACATTTTCATTTTGCACACATCTTTAACTGCTATTTTATGTACCAAAACTGTAAGAACAATTGCTACTGTACAAATTTCTTTTAACTTTCACCACTTAATGCATTCTTCGGTGTCCTATTATTTGCACGCGCTTTGCAGTCAGTTTTATTGCAGACAATAACAACGTTTTTTTTCTACCCCTCTCGAACCAGATAATGCAATAAAGACACGATAACTTAATTAAACCTATTATTTTATATATAAACTCCTCTGTTGTATGTTGATGTTTTAATACAATTCCTTAAATTCAACATGGAGCTTTTAGTTTGGTGAAAATATTTCTACTTATATTATTTCTTTCTAATAATGACACTAATTCTATTTGCAGCTGCTACAAAGTTGTCGGTAAACTTTGTTTCTTCATTCTGTTTTATTATTGTTCGACAAGTGTGTTGAAAATTATTTCTGCAGTATGTTTTCTACTTTCTTTTTCTTTCAAGTCGGTATTTAAGCGAATTTCTAGGATCAAACAAAAAACTACACAAAATTAACAAAATATTCATTTAAAATAGTAATCATTCGAATTTTCATTAATTAATATATGTATTTAATTTACTAGCTGAACTATTATTCGAGAAGAGGATGTTGATCGTACAATTTTTTTTGTATCAAGTGTAAACAAAAACTATTTGAAACTCTTTAATTTTAATTATGTGCTGATTCTTTTTTCCCATAACCTTACTAAAATATTCGAAAAAAAGCCAATAATTTGTAGAACCGAAATGTAAGAAAATAAAAAAGGAAAAGTGATCAGTGAGCAGTGAGTTCTTGTTATGACTTTGATATTTGTTCTAGACTTCTCACTTAGTAAAGTGTAAGTTTAAAATAAATTTCTTTAGTTATTCTAAGAAATGCTGGATAAAGGTTGATCTGCTGATGATCTGCATTAGCCCCAGTGAAATGCGCATACGAACTAGCTTAAACCCCTGAGTTGATCACTTTGAAGTTCTTAGTAAGATTTTTGGAAAAAAAATCAGTACATAATTAAAAATAAAGAGTTTTAAAAACGACAATTCCCCAAAATATGTACTGATTTGAAAAACTATTTGATTTTACTAAAACCTTCTTCGATTATATTCAGTTTAATGAAAACCACATTTGAATCATATTAGTGGGGTAGTGAGGTAAGCCATTTGTTGCCAAAAGTCCAGCGAATTCATGAGAACTTCTTTTGTAAGTCAAATATTATTGAAAGCAACTACTTTTTATAAACTGTTCAAGTGGAATAGGTATTGTCATAACAATATAAACTTTTTTATTTGTAAAACTTATTTTTGCTCTATCATTAATTAATAGTTCGTGTCCTGGGACAAAGTTTTTTATTTTTTTTAAAGGTTCAAGACTTCTTCTACTATCTGCCATTTCACACAGTTGAATTCTGTTCGAGTACGGATTTCATTCTGTAATTTAGCGAAATTAAAGGACATAAATTGTTTATTTTATCAGCGAATGAAATAGTTTTCAATTTATTTGATTTAGAAGAATATAATAAAATCAGTTTTGAGGGTTCTTTAAGAAAACTTTCTAACATACTTTGAAAGAAAACAAATCGAACATAATTTATTCAATCGTCTTTAATTTTTATTTTCGTGCTGATTTACCACTTAAACTTAAAAGCCCTCAATTGACCACTTCAAATTTTAATCAAACTTTCGGAAAAAAGAATCAGCACGAAAATAAAAATTAAAGAAGTTTAAAACGACAATTCCCAAAACAAGTAGTAGTTGATTTAATGTTCTTTTAATCAAACTTTATAACAAAATATTAACACTGCACTTCGAATCATGCTATGACGCCTTTTTACTTCGCCAGTGAATTTTCTATATTCTGCTGTATTCTGCCCTTTAGAACGTGATAGGATGAATCGCTGTTGGTGCTATGCAATACTGTAGCTCAGAAAAATGGGGTGCGGAGTCGAACTCGGCATCTAAGGCATCATAGCCTTCACTACTTCGGTCAACATCACTCAGTTTTGCATATGAAATTCCTGATGTTCGTAAGCATTTGGCACCACACTACGTTTGTTACATTCTCTGTAGAACCGTGTTTGGCCCCGTTCGTGCCAGACGACTTTTCTTACATAAGACTCTAATTTAATGGCGTTTTATTTACAGATTTTGTTTTTTAAATTTATTCCAGTATCATTCATCGTCGCATAGTAATTAAACTTCAGCCTTCAAACGGACATATCTAATGTAAAATGAATGCATACGATTATGAATTGTTACCTTATTAATGTTAAAAGAATGTTAAAAGAATTTTAAAATCATTTTGTTTTTTAATCAGGTCACCGCAAAAGCTATGACAAATGTAGATATGCTGATGCAAAGATAATAGCACTTTAGCGACTTCTCAAAACGAAGTTGTCCCTTTTTCAAACTTATTATGAAAAATTAACAAAATTAATTTTCACTTCAAGCGTAACACTTCTTTTATATATTTTTTTAGAAATGTGCATTTTCTTTTGGCAAAGCCACAGATTGATTATTAAATATCGTTTCAACATCATAAAGGGTGGCAAGAAGTTCAAAACAACAATGATGCTTAAAAATATATATGAAAAAAATATGGATTTTCTTTTTATTCGTGCGCATGTTATCTTCATGCCACACCTTTGCAATTGTCTTACACTGTAAAACATAAATACTCTTTATGTTATACATTTATTTAAGCCTGAATATATTTTTTATATACTTAATCTGATCGTGACCTTATTTCTATCAAGGGACTTATGGACCGCTGTCTTGGAAAAAAATTGGCTAAGGAAACAATATGTTTTGAATAAAGTGTTATATGTTTGTTGATATATTAACTCTTAATGAATACATCGAACGCGCAATTATAGAGCGTACGTGCTGTTGTTGTTAGACGTTCATTTGGTTGTAACTTTAGATAATCTAAATGAATGTATTATTTTTGTGTTAAAACAATTATGGTCTTATGCTTGAGAGCAATTTCAATCGTCTGAGGGTTTCCAAAATTGTTCAGGGGTACGTGCTTAATATCTACCAATGATTTGGCCTCAGCTTTTGTAAATAGTCCAAAACAAATAAACATTTTGGAGCACGAGTTCGTTAGAATATCTCGGATAAATGTAATGAAGCACGAGTACTTTTTTATGAGTTTCTTTTTGCTCTTAGTATAAAATTTTATTTTATTTTGTACACTTTAACTTGTTGTAATACTTTTTTATCGAATTACTTTATTATAAAAAGTGTAGTCCTGCAGTAAAATAAATTGCAATGCTAACGGACTGATATGTTAAAAGTTAAAAGTGTTTAATCACCCATTTATGATATATTTGTTTTTAAAGACTTTTGTATATAAGAAAAGTTATTATATGGTTTTACCTACTTCAAGCAAACAATACGATAATTTGAAGAATTAACTATTTTCATTTAAATTTGAAAATTTGGCACCTATAAATGGTATATATCAAAAAATTAACGCCACTAAATTTTATAACTTAAATAAAATTTATTTTTACTTCATACCAGCATTTCAAAGAATTAAGTTAGAAAAGAATTAAATATAATAATGGAAAATGGTACAATTTAATTTCGAGTGCTCATATAATTTCATACTCGCTGTATGGCAGCATTAACCATAAAAAAGATGTGCAGTTTCCAGTTTCGGAATTCAAAATCTTACATAATACAAATTGGTCAATGTAGGTTTTTGTATACGATTTCGTAATAAATAGCTATTGTGTATTCAAAGCATGCAATTAGATTTTTGTTTGGAATTAGACTGTTAAGATTTAAAGTTTTGTGTTTATAACTTTTCCTTGAAATATTTCACATGCGGATATTTGAAAATAAGAAATATATTTGAGTTTTAATTTTTTTATACTTCTTTCTGTTTTAACATTCATTGAGAACTGAAAGAGGGAGAGAAGTATTCAACTGAGATTCATAATGACTTTTTTCTCTTCGAGTGGAATAAAAAATTGATGGGAACAAAAATATCACTTTTCTCACCATCGCCATACGGATCAATACTGATTTGTAGGCCGCTTAACAGTTTTTATTCAGACTTTTCTAGTCCCAGTCAAAATGAACGTATATTTTATTCAAACTTTCCTATCAGATATATTGATTTAAGCTTCTACCAAATTGATTGGGAGAGTTATTTTTTAAATTTATCACCGCACATTGGCAAAAGGTAAAAATTGTTCTGTCGCAAAAACAAAAGTCTGCAGTTGCATTTGGGAATTATGGTATAACAAATCTATTTTACTATTAATTGTGCTGATTTTTTAAACAAAAATGAATTCTAATATTCTTAAAAGATCTGAAATCTCAAGCTTCCACGGTATCTACTCATTCGCAGATGATAGCAGCCTATCGCAGTCACAATCATTTAACCACAGGCCATCAAGACGAAGAAGAGGATGAGACTATGTTCAATCTTCTATATCAGTGCCCTGCCTTGAACCAGACCTGGATAGCCTGGCAAGTGTGGTGCTGGTTAGAATTTCGGCCTTCCTCAAGACCACATGATGGCTCAGTGCGGCAGAGGATAACTCATAAGCAGTCCTCTGCTTAAGGGTATCACATCGGGATCGATTTAACGGACCCAAGTACATGGTCTTGACAATGGGCCCAATAAGCTAACCTAACCTAACCACAGGCCATCAACATCTGAGATCAAGATGAAGACACAGAATGGGAATGACTGATTAAATCGATTTGAACGCCCTTAAGACCCAGTCTTGCATGTTTCTACACTGACATATGTATATGCAACCATGCTGCTCCATATCTTGTTATCGGTGATATAAGTATTAATGAATCAGGGGCTCTCGATGTTTGCGATGTCAGATGGAAGTACTCTGGACTTATAGGTATAAGAGATACTTCGCCTTATTTAATCTTCATACTGTATATATTTCGTATATCCCACCGATAGTAGAATACAACTCACACGTGTGCAGTTACGTTACATTAGACTTCTGTTCCTGTTACCGTAAAGTTCACAGCATTTCTCTCATGCCACGAAATTTTCTGCTTCAATTTATACCTTTGTAATTGCACGGAACTTTTTTTCCACTTTCTATAAAAAAAATTAATGATGTACGAGCTGTTATGACGTATGACGTTCGCAAATAAAAAACACTGCAACAGAACAACAGAAATAAAAACAACAATAAAATAGCAACAAAAAATGCATAAAAATCAACAATAATAAAAGTGAAGTGAAATAGTTAAAATGAAAAATATCTATAAACGAAATGAACGAAAGTAACTTTGTTAAGTCAAGTATTATTATGGTAGTCGTATATTTTATGTAGCGGAAGCTGAATGAAAATGGCTGTTTTCTCTCTGTCTATGTTTAGGTGTGTGTGTAAGTATATGCATATTAATGCTTATTATGTGTACAAGTGTGTTCGTATTGCTATTATAAGTAGAAATTCAAACACGTATTTCAGCTTTTTTTATTACTAGAGCTGCTTTAAATTTAGTATGATGTTCGCTGTTCGTTACTCATCATGACTCAAATGGGATCGTCTGCACAAAAATAATAACAAAAGTGCTTCAAAATAATAATTAAAAATAGTGGTTAAAGATAATGAAACCGGAAATAAATAAGCAAATGCTACTTTTATATTATATTTTGCTAATTAAATTTTTAGAGATACCTAAATGTTTTTATTTAAAAATTTAGATATCCGATTTCATTATCTTTATCCAATATTACAATTTGCAATATAGAACTGTTGCTGGAACACAGAATAATTTTTAAATTTATTGGCAATACTTTTTGTCTTTCTTAAATGTGAAAGAGTTATGGGAAAAAGTTTTGCAGGATGAGAAATTGATTAGGAAATGTGATTTCAGAATTTCGGGAAATCGAAATTTTGCACTTGCTATATGTGGTACGAAGAATAAAATCAAATGACAAAAAATATATATATTTAATGTGTATTAACATTAATTTTGAGTTTATACAATTCTCGTATACAATTTCTTCATCAACATTTAATATTATCTTTGACTAACCTACTCAAAATGTAGTTCTAAACATAAATACTTGTGAATACTGATGATTAAAATGTAGCAGCTATTTGAAATTTTAATTACGCGACCTAGCCCATAAATACTAGGAAACAAAAGTTTATTTGCATTAAAAATTTGCATCTTTCGAAGAGTGATTGTTAATGAAGATTAGCCAAAGCATAAGTAATTTTAAAAGCCAAATGACCTGAACTTTAAGAAAACACTGGCGTTTTTGCAAAACCTATTTTATATATAAAAGTTGAAAATTTAATTGATTTTCTTTAGGATGTTGAGATTCAATTTTTGAAATTAATATTACAAATCTTGGCTTATAAATCTTAGTTGATTATAAGAATTAACAAAAGAGAAATTTATTTATATTGAAAATTAGCCAAATAGTTGGTAATAGTAAAAACCAGGTCACCTGTATTTAACAAAATCATTTAAAATATTTGAAATGCGGTCTGCTTGAAGGAATTCATAGATAGTAAGCAAACAGGACTCTGATCACAGTGATATTTAGAGACGAAAGGCTTTGTAAAACAATAACAAAAAATATTTTATAAATTGAATTATTACGGAGTCACTTAAAAAATTTATAAAAAATTATTAAAATTAATTAAATTGAAGAATTATGTTATTTTATTGAGAATTTTCTCACTTTAGCTTTCCTTAGCACAACTTTATTTCCACACACTATTTCACTTTGTTTAAAAAGATCCACAATTGATTCACAATATATTTACTGAATAAAATATTTCGTATTTTAGTGCCTCAGTTGGCAAACGTTTGCCAATAAAGCGTAACCACCATGGATTAAAATAAAATATTATGTTCAGATATATGTTTCCGAAGTAAATCTTTTCATATATAACTTATAGACATTTTCCTGGAATCTGATATTATTGGGATATATATGACTTCCTAAATGCTTCTTTGAATTAAAATGTATTTCAATAGTGTTACGTGGATTTTTTACCAGCATTCGCCCTAATGCGACCGTACATTTAGATTTTTAATCCAACACACTTTGTCAAATAAGTTTTAGAATAAATAGAAATAACGTCTGCAATATTTAATTTATTAGATGATTATGGTTTCATAAAATTTATAGTGTGAATGTAAAAATGTGCTTCAAGGAGAAATCACTTGTGATTTTGCGGTTTAATGTTGTTTTGAATTAAATAGAGATAATTTTTAATTTGAGTTGATATGTTTGGCACAATTTACTTTTGATTGAAATGGCAAAAATAGTAAGAAAATAAAAGGGGGAAAAGTGTTTAGTGAGTTCTTGTTATGACTTTGATATTTGTTTTAGACTTCTCACTTATTAAAGTGACAGAATATCTTTAGTTATTTTAAAACTTTAGGTAAATGTTCCCTGATGATTAGCCCCAATGAAATGAGCATAGAAACTAGCTAAAACCCCTCAATTGATCACTTTGAATTTTTTAGTAACATGTTGGGAAAGAAGAACCAGCACAAAATTAAAATTAATGAGTTAAAAAAAAAACTATTTTTTCTAAATTGTACATCATTTTACTAAATTATTGCTGCGCTTAACGTTAAATCTAAAATTCCCCGCAAAATTTATGAAGAGTTCTTTAGTTTTAGTACGGTCCCATAGTTGAGAGTTCGAGGTGTAGTAACAGGCGTGCGGTTTTCACAGGGACGATAATAATAGCACAATGGCATTTATGTTTAGTTGACATGGCTGAACTCGCAAATTTCAATGAAGTGATGTTATTCTATATTGTTTACAAAGCAAGAACTTCCATGACTGCAGAGCATTTTTATGTTTAGGAAAGGAGTCTATGAACCATTTTTTTTATAGGTCCTAATTTTTTCTTAAGAAGACTTTCCCTGGAAGTTTTTTAAATTGCTTATTCCTCTCCGATTAGTCATACATTCAAAAGTTATTGCCTGTAATTTAGTTTTGTTTCCGTTTCCTCTCTATAAGCATGGGACTTTAGTTTTAGGCGATCTACACTTTAACGTAATCCAAAAGCAAAATGAATCATTATTTATGCACAACCCTCGGCTATTATATTCTACTATATGCTGAAAACACGTTTATGATTTGTAGGGAGAACTTTTGCAAGAAAAGGAAAACTATAAAAATAATGGCCCTGAAGTCGGAAAATTAATTTTTCTTAACTATGTAGCCTCAAGTAATGAATTCAGACTTAATTAAATCCATACGTTTATTATATTAAGAAACATCCTTGTAACATCTCAAATATTTGCAGATATATACAGCCGTGACAGAGTTCGTGTAGATAAAGAAATCATTAATTCGATACTTGTTTCTTAGAAAAAAATATCTAAGCATGATGTGCATTAAAATTTTCTTTATTTTTCTAACTTATTCCATTTATGATGAATTAAGACGAGCTGTCAACTTCTTTTCTCTTTTGTTACAATAATTCCTTATTCCACCTCGTCATATCTTTATTGATATCGTTCATATTCCATGAAGTTTTAGTTGACAAACTTGAGAGCTTTTTCTATAATATTTCTTATATAAGCGATTTTTATATTTTAACCTTTAATTATCTTGTGAAATATTGTGTTGAATTTTCTTACTTCCAAACATTTTCCAATTAACTTATTTTTTCCCATTTCTTTGTTTTGATGAATCAATGTTGCATTAAAAAATTCTATTTCAATGGATTATTCGTGCATGCTGGCTTTTAAATGGTTAACTTGTTTCTGATAGAATTTTTTACGTGCATGTATTTGCTAGTTTTGATGTCCAATTTAATTGTTGACTCGAAAGCAAATGTTTTAGCACTAAATTTGAATTGGTTGCTTTTGAGTTATTTTGATGATTGAATTTTTCATTTTGTTAAACAAAAATTTTCGTTTTATGCAGTGATACTTTGCCACTTGAAAATATAAAAGGAATTACGCAGCGATTAATGTCAAATACTGATGAGATTTTCAAAGACACTTGACGTGATTTTATTAGTTGAAGTTGCCTCCATCCTGAGGAATTGAAAATTATATCAAATAGTATAAAGCCAAGAAGCTGTAAGTTTACTTTAAACTAAATGAAATAGTTTAGTTGGCGTATTCATAAAAGATATTTGTTACTTGATATATAATTGCTATTCACACTTTTCTGCAAAACATTCTTCAAGGATACGTATTTATTTTGTTATTATTATAATTTAAACATCTTTTTAGTACGTTAATAGGTATTTAAGTTGTACGTGAAAAGATTTGAAGGATATGTGGTTATAATACTTGCACATTCAAGTGTTTCTTTCTATCTGACACTTATTTTTAAATAAGACAACAACTGTTATATTAAGTCACAGTTATTAATAAAAAATGTTTTAGCCTTGTAAACACTTACAGTTTTATAGCCTATATTTCTTTTAGTTATCAAATTTCTTGTACCTCGTTCTAAAGCTTATATTATTATATTGCCTTATTAAGAGAGAACGTTGAAAATAGCTCAAGGTCAGTGTCCATTGTACCACTATCAAAATAATTATATGATTTTAATATCGAGAACAGTTCCCCACATTTTATTGATAAACGTTGTTTCAGCAATTTAGGAATTTCTGCTTTGAATCAAAGCATTTGTTTTACTATAACATAATATTAACTTATTTTATCATATACTTGAGTTTATGTTATAGCACTCTGCTTAAATCGTCCAAATATGTGAATCATGATTTCGATTTATCGGGTTAATATTATTTATAAATTTATGAGGTCAAATATTTGTTTACTTCTGCGCTGCAAATAAACAATTCTTGTATACTCTTCCATACCCAGTGAGTGAATATTTAGCTGAAAAGTATTCTATATTTTCCTTTAAAAACACATTTCGTATGGGTGGCGTATGATGAATATATAAATTTTGTTTCTAATAATAAAATATTAAGTATACGCAGGAGGCTCTTGCACTGCAATCGCAGAGTAGTCCAGACAAATAATAAAGAAACGTGACTGGATTTCAAAGGAAAAGTTCAGAAGTATTTTCTCATTGCACAATCATGTATGAATGTATGTGTGATTTTTTCTTTCTTATTTGATGGATTTAAGAATCTTGTCTTCATTAAGAGGTAAAATATGGAAAAATATGTATTTTTCTCTACATTTTAATGAGAATTTGGACTTCTGAGAAAGTTGGAAAGGAAATATTCAGTACTTAGCTTTGATATATAACTATGGACACTTACGCAATTAACATGAGTTTTTCTGCTTCGGATCAAAATGTTCCTACTCTTTAATTTTAATTATGTGCTGATTCTTTTTTCCCAAAATCTTAATAAAATAATTCGAAATGATCAATTGCGGGTTTTAGCTATTTCCAATGCGCATTTCACTGGGGCTAATGCAGATCATAAGGGAACCTTTACCCAACATTTCTTAGAATAACTAAATATATTTATTTCAAACTTCCACTTTACTAAGTGAGAAGTCTAAAACAAATATCAAAGTCATAAAAAGAACCCACTGATCGCTTTTCCTTTTTTATTTTCTTACATTTTTATTCTACAACTGGTTGGCTTTTTGCCGACTCAAATTGTAGTTGTAAAAAAAAATAGAGAACAACAAGAACTAGTAATTGTTTTGAAATAAAAATAATTTATTTAGAGTGTTTTATTATGCACAAGCACTTGCATTTTTAAATTATTACAAATACTTTTATTTTTGAAATAGTAGACGAATTTAGATATACTGTTTTCCATAAAACCTAATCATGTTAGTGTGCGAAATATGTACCATTATTAGCTAATTAGGCCACCTTAAAAGTGACGTTGCACTGCTGATATGAGCCTAACGCATTTCATTACAGCGATGTCCTGATTGGAAAAATGGATGGCTATTAATTTGACATTATTATTTTTATGTTATTCGTGTATGATAATTTCCGAATTGCGCTTTGCGAAATTAAGCCATGGAATGCTGCATATTCAGAAAATACTTCTTCTTTGTTAGTGACCCCAGAAAGTACGTTCAAAAAGTGCAATGTGACCAATAATCAACACCTTTTTTTGCTATAGAAAATACTTTGCAATAAAATTTTCTCATATAGTGCACCTTTTGAACACCAACATAACATATGGAGGACTCCAAGAATTGCTCCACTTCAAAAGTCTCATTTCTTTTTAACATACTTGACATGTTTTTAGCTTCATTTTGTAGAAATAATTGTATAACGTTAAACAAGTCAAAAAATTTTAGCGTCTGACAGCTCATCTTTTTATGTCTCCATTTTCGCAATATAATATTTACTTTAAGGCGCCTTTCACTAACTGTCTGTCTGATAGAAATGCGTTGTTGTGCCAACTGCAATATTCTTGACTTGTATATTACAAGTTGTAACATACAAAAATAAAATGAGTATGGAATACAAAAGTAAATATATTTTTTTGCTTTGAAAGTGTTTTCCCCTTCCGTTTTTTTTTTCATTCCTTAAAAAAATGCTATTAAAAGTATTAAGATGCTGCACATCAGCTGCTAATGTACTCATACAATAAACCCCAATCTGTCAGAAAAAAAAATGGGTGCCACTAGGAAAATTGTTTTGTGTGGGTATTTGTGTTGAGGTATGTAAGAGTTTATGTGTGTCTCTTGCGCATTTCAGACGTGTATAGCATACGGTGAGGATTAAAATAAATAAGGGAAATAAATAAGCAGATAGACAGGGAGACAGACTGACGACGATAACAGCTACACATAAAAGGAAGACGTAACAGTGACAAATTTCTATCGCTAATATTCGATAGAAAAATTCATGTTTAGAGAAGTAGTAAAAAAATTTTTTTAACTTTTTTAGGGCTTTTTTAGTTAGCAGAAGTTGGTAAAAAAGATTTCTAGATAATTTATTGTAATTTACAAAACTGTGACCCTTCATTGATATATCCTGTCCTTAGCGCATAACGCATTAACGTAAAGTCAGCATGTACAATGAAAAACAATAGAAATATTAACTGTGGAAAAGAACTTATTTGAGTAATTTATTCGTTCAATCTTAACTGCTGGTAACCCTAATTTGTATGCACATAAAAACTACTCCACGTTTTCTAGTCTACATTAAAGTTGTAAATGAGATCATCTCTATGGAACTCTGAAATGTGGGTGTAGTTGAAAGCAAAGGAAAATTCTCTATTTATTTTTATATGCGGGTTGTTTTATATTGAAATGTCTAGACAAATATGAAACATTTTAATATTTAATTTCATTTTATAGGCTAATTGTTTGAAAAGTATTTTCAATTGAGAAGGACATGATGAAGAACAACTAACACAGCAGAGCAGAACAGCGGTTTATATAAGCCGCTACACTTTCTTCATTAGCAATCATGTTCATTTTTATTTATTTCCGCTTGTTGGTAATAATTAAAAATTAAATTTGATAAAAGTTTCTAATTTCAGCAATTCTATTATGAAAAAACTGTATGAAACCGATGGTATTATACTTTCATGAAGCGACTGTGTTGCCGTTAAAATACTTTTGTTATTTGTTGAGTAAACAGTTTATAAGCCCTGGAATGCTACACTCTTGAAGAAAGTATTTTAAAAGCTACAATTTACTGGATCACTTCGTAAAAGTCGAGTCACTTTTTATCGAAACTAGGCTCCTTGGTAAACCGCTTTTCCATATTTAGATTCAAGGCTTACGACACTATTGCTGACAAAAGACCAAAGCAACACCGTCGTAGTGGCCAAAGTTATACAAGTACAGCCGGTGTACAGAAAAATGCTATGAATGAGCCTGAAATATCAACACGCAGACGTTTAGAACCATTTTGAGCAACATTTTGCAGCTCGTTCAAGAATTAAAGCCGGCCGATCATTGTTTTCGTTTAACGTTTGTTAATTGGCTGTTCGAAGGACTGAGCGAAAACCATTCATTTATCAGCAAAATCTTTTTCAGTTATAAAATCCCATCTTCAATTAGACGGGTTTGGAAGCAAACAAGATTGTGCTCTTCGTGGTCAGGCGGCATCATCAGCCCGTATTTGCTTACACATAAGCAATCAAACGCAGTCGCCGTGAATTCTCTCAAATACCAACCCATTATAAACGATCTTTACGAGCCACTATTGGTTAATGGCGCCACATGCAACACAGCCGGTCAATAATTAAATTATGTCATGAGAAATTTGTATCCTATAATTTCCAGATTTGGCTATATCGATTGCTCGTTTTTTGTGATTTACGGCTGCTAGAATATTTACTCTGGGACGACTTAAAACACAGGATTTGCAAGAATAAATCACGCAAAATTAAGCTCTGAAAGGTGAAATTAGGCACGGTATGAGCGAGGTAACCTAAGATTTGTTACAATATGTGGGTCAAAATTTTGTAAAAGGATCGAACGACTATCGAAGTACTACAGGTTGATATATACCCGACATCGTATTTCCTTTTAAGTTTCCATATTTATACTTTGTATTGATAAGGATAAAACTAAACTTGTTGAAAAAATTTGGTCTACTTCCTATTCTAACTTTCGCATACATCCCATCCCACTTATAATTTTGAAGTGGTCGAATTTTTAATATGGTTGAAAAATTCCATACATTGGCAGCGCAAACATGCATGGTAAACATTTTTTTGTATTAAGCAAATTTCCAGCGTATTTTAAACAATTTTAGGATTTAAAATAACATACAAATTAAACTGTTTATATTCTATAAGATTGTCTTTAACAAAGTGTAAATTTCCTCAATGTTAGTCGATGATAATACACTTACAGGTGTACCACAAATTATTCCGCATTTATGTAAATGCAAGTTTGCCGTACAACCAGAAGATTCTCTGATATTGTTAATTTTCATCGCCCTAATGATACGAATAATAAACAAACTAACGAAATTATAAAATTTCTTCAGTTTTCTTCTTATTTTGTCTATTAAAATGGAAAAACCCTGGATCAACGGCGGAAACAGGTCAAATATTATTGTTACAACAGATATTTGTATACCGCAACAATAAATTGTAGTGAATCGAAATTTAGAAGTATTTTTAGTATCTGCCTATATGCGGACCTTCAATGCAACTAGTTAAGTTTCTTATTTTTTTAACAATTATATATTATGAATTACCTGATAATTTAGTGAATATATGTAAAAGTGTCAAACACAATTTCTCACTTACCTGAAAAGACAGAAGAAAAACAAGTTAATTTTGTTTATTTAATTAAAAATAATATGAAATATTTGCAATAAGTAAATTGGTAATATAAAATTTGTGCTAAACAATTAGAGCTAAATTAAGAATATTTTATTAAAGGCTTATTGAAGCACTTTCCATTAAGAATTTATTTCATAAGCCTTTTAAAACATTTTTATAAGACATTTTCATCCTAATTTTTTTAACAGTAAACTTTTATCATTAAAGCCTTATAAAATAAATGTGTGTACGAAAATTTAATTTATTAACCTGTTGTAAATCAAAAAATGTTTTTTTTTATTATTTAGGCCTTAAATATTTTAAGTCCTTATGGTATCCGATGCTTTTGCTGATATTGTATTCCAATTACTGATAACGGCCATCTTATTGAAGGTACATATGCCAAAGTAATTGCTTTTTAGTCAATCTGATTTGTCAAACTTCCATGTTTGAATCAATAACACATGCAAATAATAAAAACCTTTTAGGAATAGGTTTTCTTTACATTCCTAATAAGAGGAAAACTCGCAGTATGGTGAAGAAATTTGAGTGCACTGGTTTAATAAACGATCGAATTGGATGATGTGAATCGCCACGAAATTTGGTTTCAACGGGACAGCACTATTCTAGTCTACTACAGTCAAGAGCACGTTGCCACACTATATTCGAATCATCTTCAATACAAATGATCTGTAAAGGAGGTGAGTTTTTAAGCCAATTTAATTTGCAAGCTCAAATTTGCACACCCATTATTTTAAAACTTTTCGTTGAACAAAATTAGAGCATAATCTTATAAAATATATACAAGTTTTAATATTTATCGTGTGAGGTTATCGCTACATAAATATTAAGTGTAAATAATTGTTTGATGACAATTATGCGAAAAGGGATTAAATTTAAGTGCTAATTTATTATGCATTACAAATCTTTATTGTGCACACAGTAAATTGTACGATTTCAGATAACTTATTGTATGTAGTTTATGTACGTATTTGAAATACTAACATTTAATTTATTTGAAAAAAATCTGTATTCAACAATACGGAACTCCTCAGCAACATGAATTCTGATATGTGCATTCTTCTAGTATATAATTCATATATAATCTTTGTTGCTTTTATCTGCTTTTATTTTGCAAACTGTCTAATGCATTTAGAAAAGTAAATTCTGTTTTCTTTGCACAAGAAATAACATCACTAAAGCTCTTTCCTAAATGTCACAGTGATATATTAGAAACGCTTAATTCTCCTACAATGTGTGATAATAAAATTTGTATAATTTCATTTAAATTTATTAAGTTTTATGCTAAATAAACTTTACGAGACATAAAGATTTACTTAAATAGTATTTTAACAGCAGGAGACTACACTTTAATAACAATATGTGACATGCATTTATACTGTTCCAAAAAATGAAAAGGAAATAGTCAATAAGGTTTTTATCTGAATGGCATAGTAAAACGTGTTCTGCGGCATTGTGTCAACATAGAAAATCATGATATTGTCATCAAAAACTTCAGCCAGTTAAACGAACAAAAACAGTCAAAACAACTATAAACAAGACAGACCTAAAAAGACAATCAACCGGTTCAACCTTTGAAATATAAGTAAAAACTGTGGGTGTAGTTGTTTAACGGTCAACTGAAAACCTAAACAAGTTGAATGGCCACGATTTTTATTAGTGGTGTTATACTAAAGCCAAGACATTGTGATGACATTTCAAAACAGCAACATAGTAAGTTCACGTATATATTCTAAACTATACTATAGCTTTAACAAACAATTTTCTTCATATATTTTCATATATGACAACAGAACAAGAAGTTATTTAAAAATGTAATTTCTAGGAAGACTCCTATTTGAAATAAGTTACCGGATTTATATTTTATATACAACTTAATAAAAAGAATAGTAAATAAAACTGAAGCTGTCTTATATTTTATAATATATGTTTTATAGAGTGATACAAGTTTAAATCATAATAAAACATAGTAATATATTTTTGATATCAATGAAACGGTCTTTAATGGATAGAAAGTTTTATGACATTAATGTTTAAATATGATTACGGCTGGCACGCACAAGGAGCAATCTGGAACACCAATTTTCACAAACTTTTCGCAGCATTTGCGGCCGTATCTCGCCGATAACTCTTCGAATGTTGATTTCCAGGTGTTCAATTGTTTGTGGTTTACCGACATACGCAAAAGACTTTACATAACCCCAAAGAAAATAATCCAATGAGGTTAGATCACACAATCTTGGGAGCCAATTAATTTGGTCATTTCGTGAAATATTTTTTTAGTCAAAAGTTTCCTTGAGTAAATCAATGGTAGCGTCCGCTGTGTGGCATGTGTCTCCGTCCTATTAGAACCATGTATCAGCAAGATGAATGCCAGCTAATTGAGGTACGAAAATACTTCGAATCATATTCCTATAGCATTCACCATTGACAGTAACATTCTGACCATCATGGTTTTTGTCCTCAAATATGGGCCAATGAATCTGCCAGCTCATAAAACGCGCCAGACATTAATTTTCGGTAGATGTAGTAGTCCTTCGAGAAAACCTTGTAGATTCTCTTCGCTCCGAATGCGACAATTCTGCTTACTTACTTACCCTTTTAATTAGAAATAGGCTTCGTCGGAAAATAAAATTTTGAATGAATGAGTTTGACGAATACAACAATTATTTTGATAAAAAATTTCAACAATTTGCACGCGTTGCTCTGGTGTAAGTCGATCCACAATGAAATGTCAAAGTAAACTAAACAAAAAGCAACTATTAACTGTTAAATGGGTGATCAAATAAAGCAGTGATGCCAACTCAAAGTTGTATCAATCAATAAAAATACCCGATATATTTTAAATAGGCTGGAAAAATTTATATTAATATTTTGTGTGTGTGTGTGCACTTTTTTAATTTCTTAACTGATTATCTGCTAAATGTCTACAAAAACTTCTTAAGTAAATCCATATTAAAAATTGACAGCATAAGTAATATATTTTTCAATTTCTCATTTTAAAAGCTGTGAAAAGTGACCAAAGCATGCTGATGAGATGGCGCTGCGGTCTCGAGATAAGTACTGATCCGTTCTGAATATCCCTTTTTTATTAAAAAACTATACATTAAACGGTTGACCAAAAGCTAACCGTAACTTTCAGCAAATTTTAAACGAAAAACTATCGCAACTTAGTTTTTAAGCTAATCTATGCTTTCGATTTCTCCAAGCTAAAACACTGTTATAATATAAGTTTTCAAAACAACCCATTCCCACGTAATGAAAGGTAGTTGATGTGGTTTTCGATGACTATCAAATGTCGTATATTTGTATATACCAGAACTGTTTGAAAGATATTTAATTCCATACTTAATCGGAATATATCCTCCTTCACAGTCCAATAAAAAATCGCAGCCGTTTAAAACTAAACGAGTTTACCATAAAGTGTTAAAGAGCATTCCTACTATGACGTCTTTAGTTTTTCATCGTAGAATACTTTAAAGAAGAATTGGAACTCACGTGCTGTTAATTTTATGACAGGTATTGTAAACAAGACCACTGGAAAACATTTAACATTTTGATGGCGAAAGGAAAAGGAAACTTGCAAAAATGCACATCCTACAGGTCACGTATTTGGCATGAACGCGTACAATTGTATTGATACGTCATACACTTTAAGCATTTTTACCTCGTAAATATGTAAATTATATGTAGCATTTGCGAAAATTCCAAGATTTTAAAATACTTGATGTTTTAAAACGTTTAAATTTTTTAAACTTTAATTCTAAAAGCTATTAAAACTAAACCCTGAAAGGACGTCATTGAAAATGTGACATCGCCACACTGGTGGCAAAGCAAATGGACTGCAGGAAAAGAGTTTATTAAATATCAAACATGAGGTATGATGTTTGATATTTACGCTGCCAGTGAGGGAATATCACAGCCACAAAGCAACAAACGTATCAAATGAAAACTACTCACAAAGTGAAACAGGTAACGGAGGTAGCCATGAAGGAAAACCGCAATAAATAAATTAATATACTAAATGCTACTCGCAGTAAACATGCCCGCTGTCAATACGAATATGTGTTGGTGTTTCTGTGGGGTAGTGTTTTTCAAATGAATTTATTTTCGTTTTGCTATTTTCGTGTTTTGTTGATGTTGTTTCTCGTTTTGTTTTCAAATATTCATGCTAACAATTTCAATTAAATGTAAAAGTTTTAGAAACAGTTTTTGTCTCTCATAAAACTCCCTCTCTCACTCTTAAGAATGCACAAACTCACAGTTAACAAAATAGAAAAACTTTTATTGTTTGTGGAAACAAAAAGTTTTTACTATTTCACATGCCAACACCGAATGAAAAGCTGCAATTGGAAATAGAATGAAACAAAAATTGCTAAACAAATTTTGTAAACTTTGTTTGAAAAATTCTATATACAGAAATGGTTTTTTTATTGTTAAAATTTTTAATTAATTGTTAATTAAGTGGAATATGAGAAGAACTCTTGCAACTGTTTGTAGTAAGTAAATGAATAACTGACATTCAAACAGGGCGTTCGTTGTTGGCAACATGTTGTCGTAATGAATAATTATTTAGTACTTGAATAAAATATATTTGCCAAGTGACTCGTAATTTAATATTAACATATTTTTGTACTTTTACTTACTAAAAATTATTCATGAATAGTTGCTGATTGCATTTTGCTTGAAGGGCTTGTCTCACGATAGCAAAATATAATACAAGGAAAATATTTGCTAAATAATATTGTTTTCAATGGAATTTCAAAATATATTTTCTATAAAATTTTTGGAACCAAAATTTAGGACACTTGCCTTGTGCCACAACTACAGGTAATATTCAGAAAACAAGTCAACATGCCAAAACTGAGATTTATTATATAAAATTGTTATTTTATTTCGCTGGTGAATCTGCTACAAACAAACGCTGGAGGATGGGAAATTTTGCCAGTGCAGTTCAGTGACTTGTGTTATGTCATTGTCAAACCAAAGAAGTCTTGCCACTGTTTGAAACAACTAAACGAATAAGTGTCATTCGAAGATCGCCTGTTGTTTGCAACACGTTGTGTTAATGTTTATTGTTTGTACAAAATATATTTGCCAATTGATTCGTATTCGTACTTACCAATAATTATTCATGAATAGTTACGCTTGTCTCAATATTCGTCAATTGGCTGGGTTAGGGATCGAACTTAACACTTTCGACATGGCAACTATTTCAGCTAACATTTACTGTGTGAGTGATTAACTCGTTGTAGACAACAATTTCGAAAGCAGAAAGAAAATAGAAGGAGGCTGCTACAAATAGCTAATTGCTCCAACAGGCTAGAAGAATTACTTTAAGACTAGTTATATTTAAAAGTAGATTTAAATTATATTATAAAAAAAAGTGTAAAATATAATACAAACATCTCTTTCGTTTCACTTCGACAGTTGTTTTCCGTTTGGACTTTCAATAAAATAATCTGCATTTACATGTTGTCTAGGCTGGTAAATTCGTGGTCTATTATTTTCTTTTTTCCAATATAATTTTTTATGTATGGGACTGTTTAATGTTGTAAACTTTGTAGTTGTTTTGTTTTACAATATTTATAGTGTTTTTAGTATGTTTTTCCATGCCACATAATAAAGTGCCAACGTCAGTTTTAATTAAATTGGCTGTAGACAATCGACTCGTTTTATAGGCGATTGACAACTACAATGACGACTAACAACTAACATCAGTCTGATATGCATCCTATGGATATTTTTATGTGTGCATGTGTGCGTATTTTGTAGCTATAAAGAGCAAATGTTGATATTAACCATTTTATCGTTGCCGTAGCAATATTTTTCAGTCATGGTGGCTGTGAATTTTCTGCAAATGTATTTGTGGTTTCCTTTTTTAATTTAGTTTATTTTTATAATTTTTCTCTCTCTATCAACTCTTGTTCGACGAACAACTGTGATCATGTAATTTTGCAATTTTGTAATATTTTACTAAAAAATAGATTTTATTATGTAATCTCTGTGGTAATGTTTGCATTTTGTGCCATACACATATAAATTTAAAAATACATGCACGTATGAATGTAGTATTTGCTGTGCAATTGGATTGTGTACTAAACTGTCATTGATTTTTTGACCACAATGGCTGGGGTCATTTTAATTGAAAATTAATCAAAAATTTTAAGGGTAACCAAATAGAACATTATTTTTTAGTTTTATTTTACTTTTTTTTGCTGTTCTTACATGTCGAACAAAATTCGAAAAGCAAAATTTAATTAAACTTCCAATTTTAGTAGAAGTAGGAGGTGCACCGACAGCAACAAAGTTGACAATAAAAGGCTAAAGAAAATTATGTATTCAAAAGCATCTCATATAGCAACAGCAATTGCAAAAAAGAATTAATAAATTAAATATTGTTAAATTCAATGGAAATAAAGCTGTTTATTGAAAAAATTATATAAAAAATTGCAGCACTTAAATTAATTTAAAGAATTTTTATTATATCATAACGCACAACAAGTTAAACTGTAATTTAATTCAACCACTGGGTATAATATCCTGTGTTTTTTTGTTGATGTGAATGTTTGCAGAAAAACAACTCTTTAACTCTCATAAATCATTGTAATCATTGAAAAATTTTAGCACTCTTGCAATGCGAATATGAATGAACAACACGCAGGAAGAGAAGGGTTTTACAAACATAATCGTATCCCGTAAATGCTTGAAATATATATATTTTTTCACGCCTCAAAATAATAAGGATACTTTCTTCATATTGCTTGGATCAAACAACGAAGTGTGTTTAATAAAATTTTAACTTACATTCTTACCATCTTTAAGTCATTGAATCGATGCAACAGCTTGAGATGTCTTATAAGACCTGTGCTAATATTAAAAACTTTTATTTAAATTTATTAAAACTATTAATAAATTTAAGAAATATATTTAATAAAAGCTTTTATTAAAATTTATTGATAATGTATGAAGATGTAAGTAATCGGGTATTTTTACGCATACGGATAAATATATTCCAAACAAATCAAGGCGTATTTCAACCGATTCCACTCTAAACTTTTCATTTTATAGACAACTAAAGCAGGATGTCTCTTTATAAAATACTCCGATTTCCATATCAAAACAGTGTTTCTTTCAGAAAAATTTTATAAAAATATCTGCTGGCATATCGTGCTGATCTTTACATAACAAATGAGTTGAAATCTTTTAATTAAAGGAGCTTATTTTATTAATGCCGACCTAATTACGTATTTTCATATTAAATGTTTGTATGTATGTGTGTTTGTATATTGCAATTACAACTACATTTACATAATATACACAATTTTGAATGTATAATGTTAAGTGAAGTATTTATGTAATGAATTATATGTATGTATGTGTGCACACATACAAGTAAAAAACAAACAAAATTAAGAAGATTTTTCCACGGAAAATAACTCTTGCGGCGATTAACCCAATTTGTTTTATTTAACACGTACGTGCAAACAATTAATTATATAAACAAAATTAATATTTAATATATTTTGTGCTACGCACTTAACCCATTCCCAGCCATTGTACTCGCTTGGGTACAGAAAAAAGGCAATATTTAAGTACGTGTAAACTTTTTTCAAAAAAGAATTAGACAACGATTCTTGTGTTTTTGCATTAATAAGATTGTGCTTTAAAACACACATAAAAAAATGTTAAGGAATATACACCGTTCTTGCATATTTTGCTTTTTCCTTGTATCACTTTATCATTTTTGTGGTTTTTAGCCAGGTCGTTAACATCTGAGCTGCGTAGAGTAAATACTGTGTTTTTCAGAAAAGAGCTGCTTGTGATTTTCTGAAGAAGAGTGACTGTGTGTACGTTTACAAAAAAGTTGCAAGAAAAAAATGTTTTTCGGACAATCTTATGATAGTAGCAAAATCGGTGTACCAAATCGAGTACAATGGCTTGATATGTATAATTTTTTTTAGTTTTCCTTCGACCAAAATGGAATTTACAGCTATCAAACCACCAAGTTTTTACGTAAAACTTTTACAAATTCACGCATGTCTTGATTTTGTGGGTAGAGATGGTAAAAATATTTCTATATAGCGATTATTCCATCAGATCCGAACTATAACGCAGATGAAAAGGAGGAGAATGTTGTGGATATTCTCTTTGATCTTATGCCAAATGAACTATCAGGTAAAGTCGAAGTATTTTTTGGCGGCGATAGCGAAGATATTCCGCTTTAGTAGTTGCGACAGACTATGATGTCTTCAAAACCAAGCGAAATAGCTCCTAAGTAGACAAAGAGACCTTGTGATAACAACTAATATTTGTTAAATAGAACGACTGTAACAGTTGGGCTGTAACAGTTTGGCTGAATTTTAAATGTCTTGAGCAAATTCATATGGTAAACCGATGGTGTAAAACTGAAAAAGCTAAAATTAGTGTAAGCCAACCGAGATTGACCGCAGAATATATCGTGGCGTTGACCTCCACAATCAAAGTCTCCATAACTACAGAATAAAATTCAGAGGACAGAAATGGTGGTGGCCGCTATTTACCGCAATGTTGCGTTCTACTGTGGGTATATGCGTGGAAATTGTTTAAAACTGCAAACAGATCTCAAATTGACTTGCTTCAATTTCATCGCAATATTGCTCGCTTCTATTTGATAAACTATACCCAGAAAGTGAATATTTCTAAACGGTCGCTGATTCCTGGTGTTGAAAGTAGTATTAGAAACCACTTTCCTAGAAGGATAAAAAATCAGATCCGATGTAGTTGCTCTATGTGTTGAAAAATTATGCTTTAAATATATTCAAATTTTAAAAAAATTGCATACTCATGACGCCACTGTACTCGCTTCAGGACAGCCCTAAAACCACCCTTCCGAATATTTTTTTCTAATATATTGTTTTTACTATAGTTTTTAGCTGTATTTAAGTATAAAAAGTAAGTTAGTTTAAAAATTTTTGTATGTTTAATGGTCTTGGGGTTTAATGGGTTAATGCGCTTGTATTATTCACTTTAAAACGTGAATCCAACAGAAATTTTTTATATGAAATAAAATTTTTGTTTTAAAACGTGAAATGTTATTTATTGTTTTTTTCACTGAAGATCATTATGACGTTTTATTATTTTAAAGTTGCCTAGTGTGACTACGATAGTCATTAATGTTTAAGCTTAAGAAATTAAATTTTTAGCGTTGAATACGGAAGAGCCTTTTTGGTGGAAACGTAATCAATATTGATCACTTGGCTGTCTAACTTCCATGAGTTTGTTACTGTTGTGGATATTAAAGCTTTGGTAGATGAATTACAACGAGGAATATGTAATCAGTCATTTGTTGTTCGTTTATATGCGCAATCAATTCAGTAATTCATATGCAATTTCGCAGATGGGCGTTGTTGCTTTTAACTGAATTAACTTGAAGGAATATAATAATTTTGAGTGCGAGAAAATGCTGTGCTTTCAATGTCCAATTTATTTTCTAGCAGTTTTCCTGTTAGTGTCTTACTTGCTTACACAAAGCCGTTTGCCATTTGAAGAAATACTAAAATGGTTTTAATGAATCATGATCACTGCAAGGCGCAATACTGACTACCACAATAAAGGTTCAGTGGGACTTGGAAGAACACAGAATTAGGGGTCAACCAAAGCAACTTCGAATTAGGAAAGTTGACGGGATTCTAAACGGAGCACTCTCAGAACGAATTTATACCGGTGCGTCGTTTCTGTAACTGATGTGAGAAGTTCTCACATCGAAAAACTAAATAATTATGGTTGTCATGCTTTTTATTGTAGGGTTATCCTTAGAATAACATATTTATTATTATAAAATACCAAAAAAATATTAAATGCATTAAGAAATATATTCTGACTCATCCTATGTTTCACAGAGTGGCGACAATTTTTTCGATGCGAGAAGTTCTCACTTCAGTTGCAGAAAACGAAGTGATTAAATTAAGACAACGGAGCACTGGCTTCCGGCTTTAACAGTCCACAGATAGTTAGTTTTTATTCATGATATTTTGTTAATTATTATCCACTTCTCAATTTTGATAAGCAGAGTTCTCATTAACGTTAACTTTCGGAGCAGATATTAGCTTTTTAATGGAGACTAGTCCAATCCAATCTTGTTCGACAATATGTGTGTGTTAAAAGCTGAATTTATTAAAACTGTAGTGTGAACGCCAAATCATGGCTGGAGTTTTTAAGCCAAGTTTTAACTTACAGTCAAATTTGCAAGTTAATCACGTACTATTTTTCGTTTCATCTCTTAAGAAAAAAATATTTCTTGAAACATTAAAATTTGTTTCCTACAAAAGATTTGATATATGCCTGCACTACAATTTCATTATCCTTTAAAACCACCATGTTATATAACAATAAGGATATACTATTCGTTTTTAATGATTGAATTAATAAAATTGATTATCTTACCCCAAGTGACGGTTTTAAAACACTTAATCCCACCACAAAAGCCTCGAATGGAAAAATTTCTACAACCGTATAAACATAAAAACCACATAAATGACAGATTTAAAATTGACATGCAAAACATCATGCAGATATACAGACATACAAATATATTGTGGAACAACATTTTTATGGGCAACATATGTTGCTGTTGCACATCGTGCGTATGTAAATGAAGTATTTACTGTTATGTCAGCCCAACTCAAACCATATGAATATATTGTGTGCTCATATGATTTATATTAAGATCATATATCATTGTAAGTTGACATGTTGCGGTTAAGAGGTTTCACATATCTTTCCACTTTATGTGTAGAATAACTGTTCCTATTTTCATTGCTCCTCTTCTGGAGCTTTGGATTTACAGTCCTACGTATTTATTACGCTGTCCCTTCAGCCATTTAGTTTTTATACAAAAATTTAGTGAAACAAAACAACTTTGCAGTTAGATGATGATGATGATGATGATGGCCTGCTGTTGTGTTTCATTTGAAACTAGTGTTTATGTATGTATTATGTGTGTATGTGCTTGACCGCTATATAAGAAAACATTCCCTTCACCATCTTTTTCTATTACGAGGGATTAAAATAGCATAGATGACAAGGGTACAGTTGTAGGATAAATAAAACTTTATTACTAGAAACAGTAGGGCAGTATCCAACAAATGAACTCGCCTTAACAATTTCTTGCGAGGTATTAACTCCTATCCAGTTGTTTCATATGATTTTCAGAAACTCTAAATATAAGTACAGGGGATTTCAAGTAAAATATACAGCTATTAAGTTTTTATTATATCCTCAGCGCTGTTTTTGGGATACTTGTCTTTAAATAAAACTTTTGCTAAAATACAATAAATTGTTGTAAAATTTTGATTTGACAACAGTCTTGAAAAGATACACGATTGGTATATAAAAACCTGCGCACGGACTTTGTTTTGAATAGGACCAGCCCTGAGGTTGCATTGTTGCTGTGCAGTGCATTGTGGCGGAGTTAGAAAGGAGTGATAGTGTTCAGAGGACAGATTTAAAAGCCATTTGTAGTTTAATGCGAATGAATTAGGGTGCAGAAAAGCTTCTTTAAAACATGATGAGGTCAATGAATATCGACAAGGATACTTTTGGCTGAAGACCAGGATATCTTTAATCCCGATTCCTATATCTCAATGTATGGTGGCGAACTTTTCGTACCTTCATTAGTGAAATATTGTCTAAATTGTTGTCGGCTTCTCTCAATCAGGAACGCGTAGACCTGTACTAAAAGAGCAGCTTACAGCGCCTTTCTTCGTCGGTATTTGTGGTGAAAAATTTACCAGTAAAGTACAGAGTAAAAAAAAGCAAAAAAAAAATGTTTTTCTCTTACAACAAGGCAAGGTGATCAGTGAGTTCTTGTTATGGCTTCTCTCTTATTAAAGTGGAAGTTTGAAATAAATATCTTTAGTTGTTCTAAGAAATGTTGGGTAAAGGTTCCCTGATGATCTGCATTAACCCCAGTGAAATGCGCATAGGAATTAACTAAAACCCCTCAATTGATCACTTTGAATTTTTAAGTATGATTTTGGGAAAAAAGAATCAGCACGAAAATAAAAAGTAAACATGTTTAAGAATCTATCTTTTAGTGTGTCTTCATCTGTCCTTATTTTCTAGATGCATTTGTCATTGAATGATCAAAAGAATTCGATATCATATTGGTGACAGAGTGCCAGATGGAAAACGAGATTGTCGGCTCGTATGGTTGTGTTAGTAAAATTTGTGAGTATATTGAGTTTTGCTAATTTTCAGTGGCATGCGTAAGCACTAGGTAAGAACTTGAATTTGATTTTGAAAAGGCCCATGTGGAAGTATAAAAGGATTTACTTGAGTGGTATCGTAAAGCAGTTGAAGATTTTTCTGCACCATTCGCATGCTTTAATATTTCATTTTGTAGAGAAAATTTAGTTTGAATGTTTCATCTACTACAGAATCGAGCTTCTACAGTAACAAATGCATTTTAGCTTAAGCCAATACATTTCTGAAAAAAAAACAATTCAAATGCTCTCCTATTTAAATAAATTTCAGCACCAATCTGATTATATTTATGTTTACTATCTTAAATATCATTTATGCGGATAAAGTTATTAACGCTAAAATATTTTCAATAATTTTGCTCCTAAATTATTATTTAGAATGAGCCTTGAAATATTTATTTAATCGCTGCTCCTATAATTTTCATGCAACAAACTGTCGCTCTGACGTAGTTTTCCATGTGCCATTAACATGAAATGACACATTTTTCTGTTTTCATTTAGTTTTATGACCTCAGATCGTATATAAAAGCATATATATTTTTATGGCCAACAATTTAAATGTGTTCTTTTTCATACAATTTAAAGCCTCATATTCACATAAAAAGACACTTCGTTTATATAATAATTACGTTTGTGTGTGTGGTCAAACATTTTAGTGTATGAAAAAAGTTTTCACAAGTGTGTCCCATACACGTGCATGTGTGCGTGCGTGTGTGTGTGTTTTTTTAAAAGAGAGTGCTAACAGAAAAACAAATAGACAAGGATTAGGATTAGTTCATTCGCACTTGCATATAGACATATATGAATATAAATTTATGTGTCATACATTTGTGTGCATGTATATGTTTAGTGGATTATAAACATTATTGCGGTTAACAGGAATTGAAAATACCATTTTATGAAAATCTATAACAACTTGTTTAAATAATTGTATCCTTTTCTACATCATGTTGACATATTTCCGTATTATATTTCAGTATGGATTATGATTTCGATGCAATGGCAAATGTGTGAAAAGGATATTCAAATAAAAATATTAATAAGCGAATCGTGAAACTATATGTTTAAATAACTGTTATTATTATGTAAAATTTAGTCAGAGAGATATCACATGTGAACACATTTTAGTTAAAAAATAAAATATTCACACTTTTTAACCCTTGAGTGAAGGGTACATTCGGTATTTTCAGATAACATTTTTCCACAAACAGATGTCCATATATTTTAAGCTCCTTGAAAACTGCGAACTATAAATGAAAACTTATATTCAGTTTACACACGCTATGACAAGTTAGCCTAGTAAAACCGTTATTGCAAGTATACTTTTGGTAAAACGATTAAAAGTTTAACAATTTTATTTATGAAATAATAGCGGTAATCACCCTTTAGGTTATATTTAAAAGTCTGCTATATATACTACTATTTTTTACTACAAAGAGTGAGAATCGTTTTTAAAAGGCATTGTAAATCTATCATAGCAGCTGAAAGGAAAAAGCTTTCCTATTTTATTTAGAAAAGTTAAATTTTTCACAAGTTATTAAAAATTTCATTGCGCAATGCCCAAGCAAACGGGAAAAGACATTTTTTCTTATTTTGTTATATGCTCATTAAAATCAACTTGAAACCTCCAGAATAAGTTTTACGCAAGTTTTTTTCCTTTGTAAGCAGTTGCGGGCACAAGAGAGAACTTCCTAACTTGTATTACTTTTCTTCATACCGGAAATATTTGCTGTTGATATTTGAAGATCTAAGTATCCGGTGGTAATTATTTGAATGTTTCATCAAAACACTATTTTTAAGAAACAAGATGCTTCTCGCTTATGCGAGTTTTAAAACTAGAGTCTTAAAATTGTTTTTTAAAAAAATTCTAAAGCTTTCTTTCTATCTGTTCGTGGAAGACCATTGATTTAAAAATGAATGTGAAAATCAGAAAATTAGTGCAATATATCAGACACTTTAAAGAAAATCTTAATATTATGTGCATTATATATTTTTACAAGAAGGTCTTAGACTTAATTAAGAGTCTACATACGTTGGACATTGTTTTAGTTACAGATCTTAATAATATGAGCAAAGTTTTTACAACTTTAGCATGCTCGTGGACACTTTTAACTAACAACTCCTTAGCACAACAGTTAAAAAACTGGTTGCAAATTACGATGTGAATTAAGTACGTCTGTACATTTCTTTGGTTCTCACACCATATCACCAATAAAACTCAAGCTAATTCTAAAATACCAAAACCTATTCTATGCAAGAATAAGAACAGTATCTGAGACAATATCGAAAATAACTAATATAAAATAATAGCATTATTTTAGAAACAGCAACAGAAAAGAATTCAGAGTTTTCAAACTTTCATGATCTAAAATGGTCTGCGGTATAAACTTCAATATAAGTTATGAATATGTAAACAAAACATAAGAATCCATAAAACTTATCAAAAAGGTAAAATCCAAAATATACACTAGAAGAAATTGGATTAAACAAAAGAAAAGAAAACATCCTGCGAGCAAAAGTCTTATAAGGTGGCGAAAATTCAAAATAAAGACATAATTTTTATACGCAGTTTATTGTATCAATGATATTATTTTCATTACAACGCTGTAGAATGCAACTACTTAGCAAATAAGTAGATGCAAGATTTATATATTTCGTAGTTCACCATCTTCGCCAGTTCACAAATACTAATAGGAAAAGTTGGAGCGTCAAAATATATAACAACAACAGCGGAAGCAACAGTTAAAGAACAAAAAAAAATCCCTTCAAGTTACAAATGCCATTTGTACTACCTTTAAGTCTTATCTATGCAATGAATTACAAACCATTTACCAAATATAACATGCCTGCTTGTGCAGAAAGAGCAAAGCGTGTGGCAAAAGCACATTTCAAAGAGATTATACACTCACGTCAAGCCAACTAAAACATAAAAGGTTGGCTAGGAAAATAAGCTAAAACATTTAGAAAAAGAAAAACCATCAGAAGAGCATAAAGTTACATAGACATTCCCACATCCCCGGAAACATTTGCTACAAAACGGTTTCATCAAATGGCTTTAAATGTCAACAGCAAATAAGTGTCAAGACTAAACAGAAGTTAGATGAGTGGCTGCAATACTTAGCGAATCACTAAGTCAGGTGTCATGAGTTGAAAACTTAAATATATATAAGACTGCTGAAAAGAACTGTAGCCTTTGAGACAATATTTTACTGAAACAAAACATTTGGGAACAAATATTAGCAAAAGGAAGGAGTGAAATTTAATAAACTTAAGATTTTTTTTGGCAAAACCAACACACAAATTGAAGTGGAATGTTGTAAAATTGTTTTCATTTATGAAACATACGAATTGAAGCCCTACTATTTGCTGGGATTTTCAAGTCCACCCAATTAGAAATACAACAAACGAGAAAACAATGAGGAAAATCATAAAAACGAAGATAAATAAAAGTCTCCATTAAAAGTTCCTGCCAGATCATTTTTAGATTTAAACTGAAAGATTGGATTTGTCCTTTTTCACTAACAAAACAATTCTTTAATACATAAACAACCAGAAAAAAGTTCTTATATTAAACATTTGTTATAGAGACTTGATTCATACACATACAAGACAGTTTTGTGTGAGTATTTAAGTTTATGTGTGTGTTTATAATTAACTGTTAATAAGGAATTGGTTGAACTTTCTATACGGTTGCCACCGCTACATTATATTGTCTACAACAGATTATGGTTTCTTTGCGAAATAGCAACTATTATAATCATTTATTAACACTTATATAATTATTGCTTAGACTGCAGCACGCAAAATGGCTACACGACTACAAATGATGCTGCCAGAAATTGCTGGAATGTAGCCAAAAGCTACAGCTGCATTATATAAATAATTCTGGCAACATATTATTCATATTCTTGTAGTGTCACTTGAAGTTTTTGCTTTACAAAAAACTTGCAGTATAAAAGAGATTCGCTTAGGAGATTTTTTTTGGTTATGCCTACATTGGCTTATATATACAAAAATCTTCTAAACTAGCAGAAACACAAACTATGTATTGAATAATTTGAAGATACATCAACAACTTCTTTTTTGTGTCGACCAGAGTTATAGAAATTGAGGATGAAAACAATGTTTTAACGGATTTTTTTTTCAATTCCCATGAATATCAAAAATAAGAGCAGGTATAAGTACGTACTTTGGATAAAAATTTTGAAATTAAATAATCTTCCCTTTTATGCAAAACTAAAATCATAAAAATACATAAAAAATCAAAATCAGAAACGTGCAAATAACAGTTGTCAATGTTGTCGCCCGTTCGCTTCAATGCAGGTGCGACTGATCCAAAATTTAATAAATTTTGTTACCAGAATTGAATTAATTTTTGAAATGGAAATTTTGTTTGTGATCGGGAAGGTGTTTATATGAGACTTAAAAATCCAAAACCATGTAAATGAACTTGAATAGCTTTATTGATAATAATGAAACAAATTAATTTGATTATTTAAAAGCTTTTCATGAATACCATAGAATCTCGATTTTCAGAAATTCTGTAGTATTTCATAATGAGAATGTTTCAAGCCCAAATTCCCTTAACATATTATTTTTTATTGTCAGTAAAGTTGTCGTTTTAATAACCAACAAACAAAAAAAGGAAATTAGTTTAACAGGACTACAAGACAAAGCAGCTGCCATTTACGCATAAAAGGACGTATTTTGATTTAGCCTGCTGTCGCCTCAAAAGGTACAGTAAAACTTGTCAAACATTCTCCCAAAAAAAACGTAACTGCTGAACAGAAGAGAAAAAACTGTTTTGGAAATAGAAATTTTTCGCGAATTTCCGTTTAAAACTCTTAATTTTAATTTAGTGCCGATTCTTTTTTGCCGAAACTTTATTTAAAAATCCAGTGACCAATTAAGGGGCTTTAGCCAGTTCTTCATAAGCTCCAGTGAAATGCTGAAACTAGATTAAACCCCTCAATTGATCACTTCAAATGTTTTAATAAAATTAAAGAAATATATATTTTAATTTTTATACGTTTTGTTTAAGGTAAAAGAATTTCATACATCTATAATAAGTCAGTGGCTTAGAAGTCTATATTATAAGAAAATGGGTAACTCAAGAAATACTTGTCTGAATTAACAATACGAATTTTGTTTTGCACATACTAACGCATTTGCAAGTACAATTTGTCCTAAATATAGTTATTTTCCGTGGAGCAGATATTTTTAAGATTCAAGCATATAAAATTGTTTAAATTTGACTGTATTTTTGATTTAACTCTACTACAAATTTTGGAATGCAGCTTAAGCTCCACAAATAGATTTGTAATCTGCATAGTAACCATTCGGAATTTTTGCTAAATTATCTAATAAAAATAGTTTCTTATAAGCATATTTCTCTTAACGACAGACAGGTCACTTGTATTAAAAATTAAAGAACTCTTAGTTATATGATATTATCATATAAATTGTATTCACAAATTCGAGGAATTGGGGGGTTGAACGACATTCCTTGAATGCATCCTCAGTGGATTGAATTTCTGATATTTTGAATAATATTTTACCTCTCTAACTCTTTTTGTATATTGATGTTTTTGCAATGAATTCATTTGGAAAACAAAATTGCAATCTGAGACGCCACGTCGAAGCGACAAAATTCGAGTGACAACATGTTCACTTATCGCAATGAATCTATTTTCCTTAAGCTTCTTTGTGTTAGTTTGTTTGGCAAAGCGAAGAGATCTTTTGATTAGTTAATTAAAAACTTAATTTTGCGATGCTACGATGCCATAGACAGATAAACCGATACACTCATTAAGTGTATACCACCCCCTCTTTTCTTCCTCTTCGCTGGCTACACAGGAGAAAACTTGCTGTATTTATAAGCTGGTGCATCTGCAAATTTAATTTGTTAATATATAACAAAGTTTCGTTTTCACATTGTCTGTATTCCAGAAATAAACATTTCTAAGCAACCATTTTGTATTATGCTGCATGTTTTTGACTTGTTTATTATGAGCTGCCGATAAACGTGGCATGCTCTTGTCGCTTTCTACGCTTCTTTACCTTGTTCGTCTGTTAATTGCTTTTCAAAATTTTATTTTTATAATCTGCACTAAATGTTAAAAGTTATTAATGCATGATGGTAAATCCGTAAATAAATAGTTTTATTTTATTGAATTTTTCGGAAGAGACTTCTCTGCGCTAATTGCAATTTATCGTTTGTTTCTCTTTTACTCTACTCAAACTCCATAACAATAAACGTTTTGTACATTAAATAAGAATAAAATATTAAAACCGTCCTGTCACAGTTCCAATATAAACGTAATACTCAATAGCACTTAATTTGATGGTGAAATATATGAACGTATGAGTTTTTAAAAAGTTTCTTTTTTCAATAACGTTAAGCATTTTATTGGGTTAACAAATGCACACAATGATTTTACAAAAAATATTCAATCCAACACATGAGGCGATGTTTTTTAGCTAACATTTTGTCGTCCATTATATAACTTATGAGTGCAGATACTGGCAGTCATGTACAGGTTATGTGGAAAGTCTTAAAACTTCTATTATTATTGGCAATTGCTTCAAATACTAGTTCAACCGCTATTCTGTATTATAAAAATACTAACTCAAAGAAAACTGATAGCAGCTGTCTCTAACAAATATCGCAACTTTAATTTTAATTCGATCTAGCGGCGAAAAACGAAATGGCCAAAAAAGCATTTTTAATAGCATATATTTTTATTTTACTCGCTTTTTTCCAATATTTCAAGAGCCCGCCCGTGCAATTATGAAGCTTTTTTCTCTTTTTTTAATACTCATGTAACAATGGCCAGCTAAATTTGAGATAAAAATAATAAAAATATACAGCGAGAAATTAAAATGTTATAGTGTATAGCGATGAATGGGATGCATATAAGTGCTTTTGCAATTCACTTCTAAAACAATTAGAATGAAATATAAATACAATTTTTATATATTTTTACAGTGTTCGGCCTTTTGTTTAACTAAAAATATTTTCTGCTGTTCAGTCTAATAAATGTATGAAAAATATATTGGATGATGCTATTAAATGACAACTAACATGAGAGTCATGATATTTAGATTTAAACAATTGGAGAAAAAGTAAATATATATATATATATATATATATATATATATATATATCTACGATGACCTACATGGTCTCGCCAGACCATATTTGACTTTCGTATGAAATATTTTAATATTCAGAAAGAATTTTAAAAAACCTAAAAACGTCAGTTCTATAAACTTATTGTTTTAAATACAAAACAATTAATTTGTAGTAAATAGGGTCATGCTAAGGGGTCAGAAAGCTACCCATAAGAAAAAGTTCGATAAGTGCACCTCATGGTCTGGCTAGACCACAAGCTATCTTCATTAGTTGTTATATGTTTTGAGTTTTCTGTGCATAGAAGTAAATGCAATGAAATCAATTGAAATGAAATAAATCAAAATAAACTTTGAAGAGAGTAAAAGCACAACGCTTTGTTTTTTTTTACTCCCCTTTACTTAGCAAAAACAATTTCAAAAGCACCTGTGTTGTTGCTAAGTAAAATATTCTAATTAGACAAAACTAGTAACGGTAAATACAGTCGGTCTTTTGAAGTGATCAAGTCAAGCAATGGATTGTGAGTTAGAAATTGTTGATATGGTTGTCAACAAATCTGCTAGATTCCAGCGTCTTACACCAGCTGAAAGACAAGCGGCTGAAAAAAGAATGATGGAATATTTGTGAAATGATTATATTCCTAGAAATGATGACATCAATTATAACTGATGTCTTCCATCAAAAGTTTTTGGATTTTGGAAGTCTCAAATAGTTCAATATTTTGAAGTTTAAAAACGTACAACCGCGTTATGCGTCTGAAGAAGAATTTGAATTATTCGGCGTGGAACAAGCTGACGAGTTTGATGAAGATGAATATGACGATGATGAAAAAGCCGAAAGTAATAAAATATTTTCGAGCAAAGAAGGCACACTATGGAACGCAAAAACACCGGCAGCTGCCAAACCATTTAAAATTTTCAAAGAAATTTTTCCACCAGGTATGTTATATATAATTGTAAGGTAAACAAATCGAAAAGAACAAGAAATATATCTAAAAACTTGTAAAAATGGGCACCTAAAAACGAAAATTAAATTTATGCTTTTGCTGGTTTGTTGACTTTTGCTCGAGTCTTCGAATGTGCAACAACAAAACCAAAATATTCGTTTAGTTTACTAACTTGGTTAGGACTTTCTGGCCAGACCATGTGGTGCACTTAGTGGTGTAAGGGTTATAGAACATCGTAGGGATATATATATATATATATATATATATATATATATATACTTATTAGAAAATTAGTGATATTGTAACACGGGAAAATAAGAACTATAAGCAAACGAGTAAAATTTTATCTATTGCATTTTGTTAAAAAAAATTTTTATAATTCTTAAAGATTAAGTTTTTTTTAATTATATTTTGTAATTTTTATAGTTTTTTAATTTTTTAATGTTAATTTATTGGATAGGGAGTGAATGTAAATAAATTATATAGAGCAAACTTGATAGCAATTGAGACCAAGACTTCAAAAGAGACAGACGTCGAATTCTAACTACTTATTGAATCCAAAGATTTGCAAATCCTCGTAACGAATCAGTTATTAACGAAAACTACTTCCGTTCGCAAAGATGTTTTTGAAAAGTGGGCCAATGATAACAAGTTTGACAGAAATATATTCATATTCTTTTATTTTTTGGTAAATTTGGAAAATTATAAAACATTCAGCTGTTAAAAAAAAATCAAATAATAAAGAATTTTAATAACATAAAATATAGAAAATGAAAGTACTACATGTATGTAGTATGTTTGTGGTCTACAATCTATAGAATCTATCTACACATCAGGTGCATGCATGTATGATTGCGTTAGTTGAAACATAATTTAATTTAATAATTTAATTTATAAGTGTTAGCAGCCTTTCTCAATATTTTTTTATAAATTTAAAAAATATTTGACATTTTTCTTTGGAAAAATATTTTACCTTTAGAAATTTTCCATATTAGAGAGAATTGCTGTAATTTATTCTCGTTTTAACGAACTTCATCAAAAAAGTATGGGATTATACTGATAATGTGATACAATTGTTATAACAGTCATATCACATTATATTTATTTCATATAATTTGTATATAGATTTTATACAAAATTACGTTTGTGTATGTGTATATAACCGTAGTTACGGCTTTTGTATACAAAAGCAAATATGGTCGTCATCTTTCATCCTTTAGGAATAATACAATCATGACTTATCGCTTTGGCAACAAATGTTTCCTTTGGCAATTATTCAAGTATATTTTACGTTCAAGTGATTTGCAATGCAAAGATATTTTCTGATTCAGCATTTCCGAATTTTTATTTAAAGCCAGGCACACATAAACACACATAGACACTCAGTCAATGATTTAAATACTAACACTTATTTCTATGCACACAAACAAAAACAAGTATCACACGTATTATCTGTTATGGTTAGATGTAGCCGGATGGCGGTGAGTTCTTTTTTAAGGGGTGTTTTGATGATGTGTGGTCCTGACTATTGAAAGCCAAATATTTAACATTCACATGTACGAAAATCACAAGGATTGAACACGTATTATGGCTGCTAAGTACTGTGGCTATTCAAAACATTTTGTAGTCAGAAATTCAAGCAAATTAGTTGGCATTTGAGTATTTTGTATATGAAACTAATTGCAGTAGATATCGTTAGTAGCGGATATTTTCCATGCCGTACATATATGTTCTTTATTTTAAGCAAATACATAGTATAACTAAGTGTGCCTTAACTTGCCCTAATGTGTAACAATTACAAAAAAAAAAAAAGACTTTAATAAGTTATTTCTGTTGTGTACTTTAAGTGAAGGGAAACCAGAGTTTAAGAGCCATAAATCAAAAATATCTTTTGACAGCCACTGTAATTATATATACTTTGCAAAAGCCTTAAAAAACAACTTGCATAAGTAATGAAAATAAGTTTACACAGACACAAATATTTATTAAAAAAGTTTCTAACATTTTGATGTGTGTTGACAACTTAAACAAGACTTTACGTCGTCAAATAATACAGTCAAAGAAATCCTTGTAGCAACAGGGAAAGAAAATACTTTCGTGCATTATTTTTTTTTGTAGAATATTAAGTATTTTCTTCTTTAATTTTTATTTTCATGCTGATTCTTTTTTTCCCAAAAGATATATTAAAATTCAAAATTATCAATTGAGGGGTTTTAGCTAGTTCCTATGCGCATTTCACTGGGGCTAATACAGATCATCAGGGCGCCTTTACCCAGCATTTCTTAGAATAACTAGAGATATTTATTTTAAATTTCCACATTAATGAATGGTGAGCTTAAAGACAAACATCAAAGTCATAACAAAAACTCACTGACCATGTCTTTTTTTTCTTACGTTTTTATTTCATTCTACAACTGGTATTTTTAAAGCTGGCAAATTGTTACCAAAATTTGTTGATATGACATCTAATATTATATGAAATATAAATCTTCAGTAAATTTATTTTCCATAGTTATTTCCAATGTTTGCACGATATATTTATTAAAAATCTAAATATTGTTTTAGATGACAAAGTGAACAACACTGGATATTTAAAACTTTGCATATAATCAAATTTTAAGTTAACTGGTCCTGGTTTGTAGTTCGTGTTCTTTTCTTCTCAAAATGTGTAAGTAATTTAACAGGCTTTCGATGCACTTTAAACTAAAATCAAAATAGTTGAAAATAACTAAGAAACTCGATTTTAAAAAAATCTAACTGGAAAGCTTCAACAAATTTTAGAATTAGCTTAAAACAATAATGAATCAACAAAATAGGAGAATTATTGTGTCCTATTTTTTATAAATCGTACTTGTATTTTCGTTCATCATTATTTTCAACAATTTAAAAATGAGTTTCTAACTTTTTAGTTACATATTTTTTCGTCTTCTCAAACTATATTTATTTGAATTTTAAATTTTCGATTTCGTTTAAGAACGAGCCAATTTATACACCAGATTAACTTATTGTAATTAAACTATATTTTAAATTATATCACAGTGTTTTGTAAGAAGTGGATGAACATGCAACACCAACATGGAAATATAAATGTTATGTTTGCTTACTGTTTTCATCATTAACTTTTCTATTAAGAAATTGGTCTATTTTTGATCTGAAAAACTTTTGACGGCCGAAGTTCTTGGATATAAGCTGGGCCTTTTGCTTATTTGCTAAATTTTCATTATAAAACTTTTATTGACTCTAAAATAAGGCAACTTATCCACCCTAAGAAAATTTCCTTAGACAATTGCCCAATCCTATCTGTATTACAAGGTGGAGAGCTTAATTCTCTGTTATGAATTTTATGCCTGCTGATAGAAATATGTTTGATTTTTTATGAATATACCCTCGGCGTAAGGAACAGAGTTCAAATGTTTAATTTAGTTAGTCAATGAAATTTAAATCTTCGAATTTATAAATTATTTTCAAATCGTATTAAATTCAACTTCCTCTTTTGAGAGTGGACTATTTAGAATCTTATCAGAGTACTTTTCACTTTTTCTTAGTTTGTTAATATTTTTTAACGCTTTGATGTTTTTTGTAATTTTTATTTCAACTAAAAAAATTGCTTCCATAAGCTGTCCATAGTTCACGTAGTTATTTTTCTTCGGTGTATTTTTGTGTGTTTATGTATCCCCATACTTCTTTTATGCTATAACATTTGCCAAATTTTTGTTTTTACATTTGCACATCATGCAAAGGAGAGTGTAAATATCTGAAGTACTTTTATTGATTTGCCTCCAAATTTGTTTCTTTGAAATATTACAAATGCAAGTATTTAACTTTTATTGAAATAAACAAAAGTCAGGAAGCATACACTTTATGTTTATGTAATAAATAAGCACAATCTTTTCAAATCAAGTCAAGCGCATACGATATAAGAGGAATCGCCAAGAACAAACGGGCATAATTTTTAAGCCGCACAGTTTTTATCGCTTCCAAAGCACACGAGATTAATTCATCTCGCATAAAACGTATACGCTTTGTGTGTATTTCTGTTTTTTTACGCTGTTATTTTTGTTTCTGTACATGGATTGGTTTTGCTGGTAGCTGGTAGAAAATTTATTCCAACCAAAACCCATTCTCTTCACCAAATTCGCCTAAAAGCTCCCATTTTATACCAGCATGGTTATGCCCGTGTAAGCCAGTATAATGGGAGTATGAATTGAACCCACTTCTAATGTATATATGCGTGAGTATATGATTATGCAAATTGTGTAGGCCAAATTTTTGTTCATTATTGTCTAGTTTAAGCGATTTTAGTATTTCATGGTTTACAAAAAATTAATTCAAATAAATAATTTACCAAAAAATTGTAGGACGGTTGATCCTAAAGGTAAATCCTGTAGCTTTTTATTAATTTCAACCGCAAAAGTATCGTAACCCGTTTTTTTCTATTTTGTGCTTTTCCGAGGTAAAACAGCATTATTTTCATTTTCAAATCAACCGATTCCCACTCGACAAGAGGCAATTGATGAACAAAAGAATCGCGAAAACTAGCAGAGCAGATGTATGATTTAATAATTAAAAAGAAAAAAAAATTTAATGATTTAAATCGCCACCAGTTTAGCTTAATTTGGTTCAGCCGTTCATAAGTTTTGACACGCCCACATACGGACACAAAACCATATGCACACACATACAAAAAAACGGGTTGTCAGAATTGTCCGTGGGAGCTTTCTAGAACCTCAAAACGTAGAGATCCGATGACAGCTAGAGTTTTAAAACGGGGTAAACCATTAATTTCCCGGTTTGTAATAATTTAATTCTCCTACGGCGAAGTTTAAAATAGCGGAACCAACCATATACGCCAAATATTGGCGAACTCAAAGTTGTAACAAAAAATATATTTAAAAATATCACATAAAATCAATTAATATATTTAATAAAATTTAATTAGTTGCGACATCTATCTTGTATTGTAAAAATACTTAAGTCCTACTATAAAACGTTTTTAGAGGTTTACGCTTAAGCCAATAAGTTTTGATCTTTTTAAGATTATGTTGAAGTCTACTCATGAATTGAGCAAGAGTTGGCATAGTCATGTCATTTAGCAGAAAACAAGCAAATTAAAATAACTGAATAAAAAAGTGAATGCACATTTAATTATGTAGAGGCTAAAAATAAACATTAAATTTAAAATAATTTTTTTCCAAATAATTCGTATCTTTTTAAGCAACCATAATTTAAAAAAAATAAGCACATATTTATCTGTTTTTTTAAGACATAATTTTCAATAGCCATTAAACTTCCAGCGCCTTCAGAATATTTTTATGGAGTTACTAAAAAAAGAAATATTATTTACATATTCTTGCACTATTAAGAATAGTTTTAATCAGAACCCCTCCCAACTATTCAGCTTACATTTGTATTAAAAAAATATCTGCCACTTTTGTCATGCAGAATCTCTTCGACAGAACGGTTATTACAGTACATTCAACTACTGATTTGTATCTGTGTCCACCTTCATATATAAAAATGAAAAAATCTTAATAAACACCAAAAAAGAAAGAGAACAACAAGAGCATGAGAAGAATGCATTAACATACACAAAATAACAAAAACGAATGACGTTCAGTCGTTGAGCATTAATGTCCTTTCAGAGGATGTAGTTTACATGACTTTTGTACAAAAGAAAGCAAAAATGAAACATGTCCTTTGATAACGAGGATTTTCTTGCGTAAATACATTATGACTTTGCTCTGGTTAATTATCCCCAACTTGCTCAACACGAAATCATAAAAACATTGTTAGATAATGAAATAACATATACTTTTATAAAGATTTTGCGCAATATTTATACGATCCACAAACAGAGTGAGTACATCGCTCTTTGTAAATGTGGAGACTGGAGGAAATGGAAAATATTGATGGGTGACACATTGTTTGGAGTAACATGCGAATAAGGGAATGAGAAAAGCTTTTAAGGATGAGCACGCAATTCGTAAGAAGCTCCCCAATGCTTTGCAATAAGAAAAACATTCCAAAATATTTGTGGATGCAAGTAAAAAATAGATGTCCTCAGATATCAATGGCAGCAGACACAAAATAAAACTGAATGTAATTGTCTGATGTTAGGGAAATGATGCTGCTTTTTTTTTGGAAATATTCTTGAGATGTTTACTTCTGTTTCAGCAAACGAATATTATTAAAAAGTGAACAATTACACATAAAATAAATTCAGTTTCTGAACCTTATTTTCAAAGGTTCTTTTCTTATTGTCAAAATAAATTTAAGAGCAAAAAATTTTGTATATAAAATTCATATATTCTTCACAAGTTTTTCTTCTTAAACAAATCAACTGGGAGTCTGAGAGTCTGAGAGTTACGTACATGGTTTTTAAATTACAAGGAAATTTTTTTTATTTTTGTAAAAGAAGCTGCAGATATTTCATTGCTACTAAATTTTATATCAGGATCAATACTATTGCCGATATGTGTTTGATATAAATATATACTGAAGAAGATCTATGCTAAATCGCAACAACGACTTAACAAATACACAGAAAGACTTCCCCTACCTCAGGATTATCACAGTAAAGTTCAGATTATTAATATTATTTTAATAAATCTTTTGTAAATTGTAACTGCATAACATGAAAAGAAAAACTGTGGTGGGTATTGGGAAGCAAAATTATAATCCACTTGTTATATAATAACTTCGATATCAGTACGATACATGCAAAATTAATATGAAAAGATTCACCATCTCATTTCTGTTATGAAAACTAATTGAATACGTTTAGAAACGATATTGCGCACAGAGGACTATACCGGGAAAATAGTTTCATTTAATGGTAGAAATAAGTAAAAATGTTATGAAAGTTCTTCCGACAGATACATCTAACTGATAACGGCCATCTTGTTGTCAAATAAGTTGTCATTTGTCCAGTCTGTTTTGCAAAATAACCATGGACAGACATAATATTTAACAAGACGTGCAATTATTAAAACTGTTGCTAAGTCTACTGGTTCAGCAAAAAATTGATCAATAATCGTACAAAAACGAAACGCACGATCTGTCGAAAACATCACCGCTGTCTCTGAGAGTGTGCAGGACAAGTCCAGGGTGTTACTCAGACCATCATTATCAATGTTAAGCGACCTAAGTTGACGATTTCTGACTCCTCTTCGCCTGGCTTTGATTATCTGTACACCAAACACACGTGGTTTCAAATTCCCATCCAGCTCATGCCATATTGTGCCGTTCACTTAAGTCGCAAGTGAATGTAAAAAAGCCAACAACCACAGCGGTCCTCAAAGCCAACATAACTTATTCCATTGACAAAATTCAGCCTGAATCGTGCACCAGATCATTTCAAACGAACATCAATTTGTTTTTTTTCTTCTAACTTTTTAACTTAAATTTGTTTCGTTGCTTGGCAACTACCTATATCAAATATGCCTGCCTTTTGTTAATAATAATGGAAAATAAAAAATATATTTAAGCATTTAATATAATATATTAAACACTTCTATTTGTTTACCACTGGGAATCTGAGAAAATTAAATATAGTCATACCGAACTTAATTTTGTTTGTAGTGTTTTTTCTTTTTAATATAAAATCACAGTCGAACTCGGTTACACGAAAATGAAAAATAATTGAACTTTTGCTAAAGTTATGCAAAAATCAACGTTAAATTTTGTAAACAACCATGGCGAACGTTAACGTATATTATTTATTAAATTGTTTTTGTATTTAAAATTTATCGCATCCGGTTTAACAAATAATGCAAAATATATTGCCGAAATATAATGAAATTCTTTCTCATATAATAAATGTTCTATATGTTTATCATGTTATAATGAGCGTATTAGAAATATATTAAAAAAAATTATTCAAAACTATATTTGATGTTATAGACCAAAATAACATTATTTTCATTAAACATATTAAATGCAAAAATTACCACTTATTTTTGTTCACACATTCTCTGATTTCTATAAATATTTATTTTTATTTGTGTTTCTGGTTTAATATCTATTCCTGTTCACAATTAAAATCTAATATTATATGTTTATTTTTACTTATCACCAGATATGCAAACTTGGTTTTATGTTGCACAAAAGATAATTGGATGTGTTTCATGCAGGCAACGCAAACAACGATTATTTTTCAAAATTTAATTTAAAAAATTATAAAGGAAGTGAGTTAATAATTGTTATTTTTTGGACTTTATTTCAAATTTAATGTTTATTTTATTTGTTTGAATCTTTTTTAAACTAATCTTGGCCGATTCTTTTCTGAGTTTTTTTCTTATTCCTCGGGAAGTAAAATTTATTTCTCGAGTTTCATTTTTTCCTGAATATAAGAAGTAAAACTTGATTTTGGGAAAAAAGAACTGGCATATAATTGAAATTAAAGAGTTTAAAAAACTACTATTCCCCTAAATACTAATTAAAAATGCAAGTGCTTGTGCAAAATGAAACAGCTTATGTTGTTAACACTCTAAATAAATTGTTTTCATATTAAAACAATTATTAGTTGTTGTTGTTCTTTATTTCTCTTACAACTACAATTTTAGTCGGCAAAAAGAGGAAAAGTGATGAGTAAGTTCTTGTTATGACTTTGATATTTGTTTTAAGCTTGAAATAAATATCTTTAGTTATTCTAAGAAATGCTGTAGCCCCAGTGAAATGCGCATACGAACTAGCTAAAACCCCTCAATTGATCACTTTGAATTTTTAAGTAAGATTTTTGGGAAAAAGAATCAGCACACAATTAAAATTAAAGAATTTAAAAAACTCGATTTTGTTTGTTTTGTTATTATTGTACTTATTTCTTGAATTTTATTTTTTGATCGGAAGATAAAAATTATATCTTGACTTTTATGTATTCAGCAGAAAATACAAATTATTCACTGAAATTTTTATTTTGCTGATATTAATATTGTGCGATGTATCATATAAGTTAATTATATTTTTTATAGTTTTGGTTTAAAAAGGACTTGTTAGCTAAACAAAAATATTTATAAGAAGATAAATTTTATTTTCTGAAGAATAAATAAAAATTAGAAAAAAAAAAATCAAAATATCATTCTTATTTTCAGTGAAAAAATAGAAAAAAATAACTATTATTATATGATATATAATTATACATCAAGAATTAAATTTTATTCTATAAGGAAAATATAAAATTCAACCTTCTAGCGAAAATTAAAACTCTGACTTCGCCCCTGGTTTTTGTGTATTCGATATTAAAGTAAATTCAATTTTAATGATATTTCGACATATTAAAATATTATGGTAACAATAATTGCATATAATCATGGTAAAATTCCACTGCTCAAGGCCTTATTCACACCAGAATATTTAATGCTTGAAAGCTGCTTCTAAAACAAATTTCGTATAGAAAATGTGTATTATAAACAGCTTATAAGCATGAAATATTATTATAATTTTTTTTTTGCAAAACAGTCTTTAAGTTAATTCTACATTAAAATTTTTATAAATTGTTCAGTTTTGCTTCGAAAGTTTACTTCTTAAAATAACAGAAATGCTATTTTGACCATCTTTCCAAATTGTCTACCAGCAAAATAGATATTGTTCGTGTTGTATAACTGACGTAACCTAATTATTGTTCTGGACTAGCAGTCAGGGGACGACCCCTAAACATGCAGTGCATTGTGCGAGAACTAGATAGAGGAGGATGTCATAAGGAGAACAAATAAAGACAAATTAGAAGTACACAGCACCCTACTTCGTCGGTTCGTATAGGAAAAAATTCACCGGAAAAGCAAAAAAAATAAAATTCTAACTTCTGATCTGTTTTCATAAACTATCCATTTATTTTAGGTCTGGCACAAGGACAAAGAACAATTTTTTAAAATATAATAACACTGACTATTTCTCAATGCCGAACGAGTGCTTTCAATAATATCTAAAAAGAATTAAAATTAAATAACTTGTTTTGTTTGAAATGTCATCATACGAAAGAAAGAACTCTTTCGAAATCTTAAAACAGGCAGTAAACGCTTCAATTTAAATAAAGACATCATTTGGAAAAGTTAAACAAAAATATTTTGATGTTATTTGAATTGCTTTGAGGATATGGAGAAAATTGTTTCAAAGACGTGCCAAATCTAGACAAAAATTTCATTCAGGAAATTGGCATTGCAGTTGTACTATTAGTATGTTTGGGCTTTGAAGCTGTATCAACCACAGAGAGGAGCTCATGAGAAAGAATGTAAGATTTATTAAAGGAAACAATTCTGCTTTGCTGTTTAAGCTCCCTGTATCCTTTTCTTAAATGTTTTGTTATATTAAGAAATATTAGTTTAAGTAAATAAAGAACTTGAACATTAAAATTTGTTACAACTCCTTAATTCCTATTAACTCAACAAAAACCTTTAAAAGTAATACATTTCCCCAGACATATTTCCACCGATAATTATAAAGCTTTTCACAATTCCTAATATATACCACAGTCACAGTACAGTGTTTTACATATTTTAAATTACTAAACATTAAAAAAACATTTATTTCTCATGCACAAAAAATTTCACTTTGAATATATTTATATTGTGATCTTATGAAAACTTCAATAATTTTCCAACTTTAATTTATAGTCTTCCCGTTGTCCTTATTATGGCTAGTGGCACTAAAGCTTAAGCACAAATTTTCTTATATTTTTCACAGCGGAAATCACAACAACATCCTGCTGCGCGCAGTAAAATGAAATTACAAATTTTAAATTGCATATAAAATATGTTTATATGTAGAAGAGGGTGTTTGTAAAAAAACTTCAACATCAATAGAGAACAAAAGAAAGTTGTGAAATATAGTAGAAACGTAAAGTAAACAAAAAAGTTTAAATGTATTATAATATGCCATAAAAAATATCTTTCATAATATTAAAATCATAAAAAAACACAGTGACTGGAATTAAAGTACTTTGACTATGTCAGAGCCACTACAATGAAAACACTTGCATTTGCTAACAGTTCCATAAACTCCGAGATATAAAACAAATTTAAATAAGTATATTAAACTTTTCTTGTTTGGATTTTAATAAAAAAAATAATGCAAAGCAACGTCCATTCTTACATTTACTCGATTACCAAACTTCAAAATTTTTTTTAGAAAAAGCTGAGTTTTTGGTAAAATCCTTCTTTTGGTCAATAGTTTCCAAAAGTAGAGAATCTAATTTTTTATTTATAGAATAAAAAAAGATAAAATGAAAAATGTCTGTGGAAAAAATTAAACATAATTTTTAAAAAAGACAAAATTTTTAGTACAACCTCTATTTGCCCAATAGTTTCCATATATATTTGAATCCTTCGGCCGCTTGTTGCAACAATTTATTTATATTTTAGTGGTGACACTTTAGCTATTTTGCTTTCCGTTTTTGTCTTATAATTAAGTATAAGTTTTCATAATAAAAAAAGCCTCAAAAAGATCCCAAGAACTTAAATTATTTTTATTTGATTTTTATTTTAATGAACATTTTGTTTTTGCTATATTAATATTTATATAGGCTAATTATTTTAACTTAGTTAAAATCTCAGAAAGACATGATGATAAATATTCCATCATATTCCTCCAACAGAGCAGAACAGCTGTTTTCGAAAGTCGCAACACTTTCATCATCAGTGCTCATGTGTATATTGTGTTTGTCACCACTTTTTTTAGGTGTCTTAGTTGAATGTGACAACAGTTCCTATTTACACAAATTTTATTATGAAAAACAATCCGAGAACTGTATCAACCTGATGTTAACACGTTTTTGTTTTAATACCCGTGTTATCGTTGGGTTATTTTCTTCATGTCCCATTTTTCTGAATTATTTGTTCCATCATACCTAAGTCAAACTTTTATGGTTTGAATTTTATACTTAAGTACATGCTCTGTGCATGCCTGCAAAGTTGTAACTATACATAGATGTCTTTTAAACTAGAACGAGCTCCAATTATATATAAAATTGAAGCTTAAGAAGAGAAGTTTTTAACGATAATCAACAACCTATTCGAAAGGCGGACCCGCTTTTAATATTTCCGATGTATCCAAATAGAGGGCAGGTATAAGTACATACTTTAGCTATAACTTTCATAAGTTTTCATATGATGTATAGTATGGTGAAGAATGTAAAAAATTAACTATGCAAGCGTGCACAATAAGATTAGCTTTCAACTTTGGTCCCTTCCCCGCAAAATAATACTATCAGTTTTGTTATCAGAATTAAAGTAACTTTCAAATAGGAAACTCGCAAGCAAATTGTACTAAAATATTGATCGATATCAAATGCGGCAGTTTGGCGTTAAATTCTATGTTTAAGTTTTGGAAGTTTTTGAAATAAGTGGTTGTATTAAGACCATGTCGATTAGTTTGCAAAAGTCTTTTAATTTGTGATAAATTTATTGTATTCATGTCAGTTTATCATTTCATTCAAGTTTTTTTTTTTTTTTTTTTTCTGTAAGACATCAAAACTTATTAGCCTTGAGTTGAAAATACCACATCTGCTTAAATTAAATATATTGAATTGACATTTTTAATTTCTGGCGTTTAAAAGAATTTTATATTAAACGAATCAGACTTTTTTTTTGCTAATTGCAATCTATTTACATAATTTTAATAGATTAACTTAAACTTTCTTTTTTTAATTTTCACTTCCGTTACGTATGATGATATAGAAATTCATCTGCCACAGCGATGGGTCATTCGATGAGGTCTACTTCCAACTTTTTCGTATAAATCTCACCCCATTTTATGTCAATGGCTCGTAGAATATTGTCTTCTTTTCCTCCTAATAGAAAAGTTGCAGCAACAGAAGCAAAATCTTTTCATACACATCTTTTGTATTTTTCTGAATGAGTAACATAACTCATTTTTAATCCATTCGATAGAGACATTTACATCTAAAACATGCCGAAACTGTCAGCTTAAAAGGTTTAAGTCAAAAGAAGAAATTACTTCTTTTTGAAATTGAATTTAAAATGAAAGAAGAAAAATCGTATATTTCTAGCGACATCCAAAAATTGTTCGAATAGCGTGGAATATTAAACAAATAAATACTTTACCGATTATGTGGTTTACAAAATTAAAAATTTTATATTTGGGCAAGTCTACTGATTCAAATGGCATTAATTTATAACTAGCACACAGCAAGAGATAATACCACAGCAAGTCAAGTCAATAACATTTTGAGCTCACATGAACAGCCATAAGTCAAAACATTACATTCATCTCTTAACTGATACAGAACACAGTTTAATGTATGTTTAACTACACCGAAAGCATTTTAGTTGTACCAAAGTTATTTGTTTGTATTCAGTCATACATAAAGATGTCATTTGTACATTTTCCAGCAACTAAAAATCTGTCTGATTGCAGAAAAATATCCATCCAAGCTTATTTTGCCCAAGAGCCAATAAAATTGCTATTGAAAGCAGCCATAAATTTGTTCATCATTGCAAATGAAAACATACAGCAGATGTATGAATGCGCTGCTATTCTTTTGTCTGTCTTTGAGTTGTATAATTAAACCGGAATGTTAAAATTGGGTTTTGCTACGATGGCCATAGATACGAGTATATAAATTAAGCAGCTTATTGGTAAGAGTACGTGGGAAAGCGTATCAACTAGTCAGGTTCAACTTTTGTTTGTTGGCAAACAATGTAATCAGATTTATAAAGCAAATTTTTGATATTTTTACTTTTCAAAGGTATCAGATAACATGTTTTTCATGCTCGCATCTCTTATCAAATGTGGGGGATTCACACTTCGTGCTATTGTCATAGAGTCATAAAATTTTAGACTGGTTTAAAAAAGTTGTTCTTGTTCAGCTTATAAAAAAATCATAAAATAATAGCATACTTTCAGGTATGTTTTTGTGTTGTCATAAAATAGCTCTAGAGATCTAAGTCGAACTCTGAAAATTTTTAAGCGAGACGGCGGTAGTATATGTTTGCCGCCGTTACTTATATATGTTTCACGACTAAAAAGCGGATAACAAATTATTCATATCTATATGTCTGTACATTAAATCACATTTTTATAACAAAAAATATATTAAAGGAGCACTAAAACTCAAAAACTAAATATATACAATTGAAAAATTTTTATCGTTTAAATTACGTAGCTGGCAGCCACTGAACGTTTTTCCATATGCCGCCGTAAAAAAAAATTATTCAGCTCATAATAAGGCAGCAGCTGTTAGAGTTTATTTATACAACTTTATTTAGCAGACCAAGCTATGACAGGTTGTTCACACTTGTCATATTTTTAGTGCTATTATTTTATGACTTATGACTCTATGACTACAGTGTGAATCCCCCAATGGTATTATTTATATAAGCTGATGCATAAATTAAAGTACAATATTAAGTAAAGTTTGAGCTGCGTTGTAAATTTATGACAAGCAAACTATTTGAAAAGGCTTATGCTTTAATATGACCTAAGAGAGTTGTTTTTGCTTTTTTAAGTTTATATAAAAATGAAGGTGCAATAACTAAAGTATTATAACTTATATTAAAATATATATTTGGCTTTTAATATACTACCAAATAATTCAGCCATTTTAAGATTTACAATCTTATGACGACGTAAAACTGAAATCCAGTGCAAACGCTCTAGTAAAGCTTTGATTGAATAGAATAACCATTTAGGAAATACTAAATATATTATAAGTTTTCATTATCCCCATATTGAGGATAGCAATTACTCGTTGTATCATCATATCGATCATACGCTCTTGTGTACACTTACAGTATTTCTTTACGGAAATGCGTACGTATGAGCGACGTAAAAGTGAAACATAACTAAAATCACTTATACGCCCGGGATACCATAATATTATGTTCGCTAAAGCTAAATCGTCATCACTGAAATTTTTCTAAGCGTATACAGAAATGTACGCGCCAGGTAAGAGCAATAATAATAATTTTTTAATTTTAGTATTGTGCTGATTGTTTCTTTTTTGCAAAATTTTATTAAAGATCCAAAAGTGATCAATTGAAAGGGGGAAGTGATCAATGAGTTCTTGTAATAACCTTAAGAGTGGTTTATAATTTCTATTTATCAAAGTGGCAGTTTGAAATACCTTTTAATATGCGCTCTTATGTTTCCTTACTGACAAGTCATATTGTTCACATGCACTATTGGAAACATCGATTTTTTGAACATGAATTTTATTTACATTTAAATATAGATGAAAAAATGAACATTAAATATCCATGTTCAAGATATTAAAGCTGAATGTACTTCATTAGCAAAATAAAAAAAGTTTACTAATTAGCAAATATTGTACAGCCCCGCATTTTACATACATTATTATTGAATGAATTTGAGTAAATGGACTTTATTAATGGAGTTTAAAATAAGATTCTGAAAACTGTATGAATTACATATAAATTAATATATTCAGTGTATATTGCAGTTTAAAATGGAGAAATGGAATAATAAAAAGATCATCAGTTGGATACAATATTCCTAATTTAAACCAATTACAATTGACTTTATACAGAATGCTCGAGGATGTACTAACATATCGCATCAATACCAACGAAATGCAGTTAATTTATAACTTAGCCCATCCATATTGGTGCACTTCAAGTAATTCAAACATCGATACCAATCAAAAACCCTCAGACTTTTAACAAATGAATTATGGTTTATTAACAAAAGCAACATAAATGAGAGCTGGTTCTACTGAAAAATAATTTTAAAAATCCTTACAAATTTAAATGTGATGCTTGTTTTTTACCAAAATTTTATTTAAAAATGCAAGGTGATCAATTATCATGGATATCTTTTAAACTACTGATTTATTAAAATTAGTGACTGATATAATATTTGTAGTTATTCTAAGAAATTTTAGGAAAAGGTTTGCTGATGACTGGCATTAGACCCATTGAAATGCGCATAGGAACCAGATTAAACTCCCTCAATTGATCACCTTGAAGTTTTTAATAAAATTTCGGGAAAAACTGATTAGCTCATAAACTTCTGCCGTATTTTTTCATTAAAACTAATTTCTTGTCAATATGAGAATTAAGTTATTTTTATCAGTTTTTTGTCATATTAAATAAAATTTATGTTGTTCAAAACTAAATCTCATGGAATTGTGCTACTTTTCTAAAGTCTGTATTTTTTTTAATTACAACTTCAATTTTCTTCCTAAGTTTATTTATTTATATATAAAGAAAATTATATATATATATGTATATATATATATATATATATATATATATATATATATATACATATATATATATATATATATATATATATATATATATATAAATATATATATATATATATATTTTTTTTAATATACGTATAGCAAACTAGATTCCATTAATGATCTGCACTATCCCTAAGGGTTTGCTTGTTTTTAATTGTGACTTGAGAAACACAGCAGAATTATATTTAAATGCAAGGACTTAAATCCAAACTTTAGCTCGAAGCGCAACGCCAGAATAAAGTTTCAAGAAAGTAAGCTAAGAAATAGAAGAAAAAAAACAATTCGGTGGATGTTCAAATTTAGTAGTGGCATGTTTTAAGAGCCAAAACGAACCATTTTAAATTTTATTCATTTCAAAAACACATAGATTTTATAAGTTCAAGCGCTGAAAAGCCGAAATTTTAGTTGTAGAAAGATGGAAAAGGAGGTGAGGGCAGAACTGCATTGATTTTATTGAACTTTTTTAAAGGCAACTGAAAAATAATTCAAACTATCGCCAGATTCAACTTAATAAATTTGAAATTATAAAGATGCGACTGTATTACCTCAATTGCAATAATAAGTCCCAGAATACTCTTCTCACACTCCAAAAATTTACAATAAGAAGATCTATAATTTATAGCAGTCCTTTTATTCTTTGCTTTTGTGGCAAATTTTTACTAAAACTGATGATTGGCTGTAAAGAGCAGTTATATATACTTCCATATACATAATTAACACAGAAATTAGGGCTTTTAAACTTTAATTGATACAATCTATCAAATAAATTTGATTAAATAATTTTATCTACTCTTTAAAACGCACTCAATAAATATCTTATTCTACAAAACAACAATTTAATTCAATTAAAACAAATAGATTGATAATATTAAAGCTGAATGAAAGTTGTTTAGATGTGAACACACAAACATATTTCAAAGCACGTGCAGCGATGCATACATTCGTATGTAATTGTATGTCTGTAGATGCTGGTATATGTAAATAAAAAACTGAAATAGATCAAACAATAAAAGTTTTTTGACTTTTTATAAACATAAATAAAATTCTACACAAACACGAAGTAATTTTTCAATTTCCTGATTGCAGAATAAATATTTGTATGAACTTTAGCTGGTACGGAAGACAACATTGTTGTCTGTATTAGTATTTATTATTACCTCATGGACTTCCACTCATCTGTGCGAGTATATTTCTGGCTTAAATAAATAACAAAAAAATTTTAGAACTGCAAATGTATCTTGTTTAAAGCTTTGAAGTTGTTTTATTTTCTAAAGAAACAAAAAGATATTTTCTTAGTGTATATTAATATAAAATTTAAAATAATATACATATTATAGCTTGGATCCTATGAAATAAAAAACTTGTGCTATTTTGCTCGTAGATAAACAGCACTTAACAGGAAATGGAAAACAGTTAAACAATCTTATATCCGCTTCAATAAAACAAATCGATTTCTTATTTTTGTCATATTTTCTTATATAAAAATAGTTGCTATAAACGTCACTTACAACAGAAGTTTTTCAAATGTTTTTAATTCATGTTACAAATACCGCAAAATTCTAATTACTTTTGGAATAAATATTTTTGTTTCAAAAGGATTTTTAATAGTCTGCTTCAATATATTTTCCAATTTACATTAAAGCAAAGAATATGAACTTCTTAAGGAACGTTCAAATATTGCGCAAAAACCCTAACCTTTATATATTAAGCAACAATATATTGCCAGGGATTCATAAGTAGAACATATCGTACTAATAATAGGAAGTGTAACGGAATATAAATTTAATAAATTCTAATCTGAACTCAAGGGCTTTAAATTATTATTTAGTGGTTGCCCGTTTTGGAGAAGTATTTCCGAATTGTTAATGAAACGCCAAAACTTTCCTATTTCGCTAAGTGTGCAATCGTGAATACACTTCCAATGAAGAATTTCATGATCAAATGGATTCCCGCTTTGAATGATTCTTATATAGCCAACTTTTTCACTGTTCTCTTTAATTTATTCACTTTCTTTGCGCTGCAGAACTGAACAAGACAAGGAAGTAGTTCTTCTTCGAATACTAGTTTAAAAAATATATTCTAAAGGTAAATTCCACCAACAGGATACAAATTGGGTTACTGGATTGCTGGGTTCTCAAATCATATCCGATTAATTTTACTACATAAAATTTAAAATATGCAATATTAAATATTTTTCGCTTAGTGTTTTTAAATTTTACATGAAATTTTATGATAACTAACTATTTTATATCGACCTTTTTTATATATTAAATTTTATAATAATAATAATTTAATATTTCAATATGTCATAATACACGAAAAAGCTTCTTCAGAGAAATAATAAAAATGAATTAATTGATAAAATGTTAACAAAACTGTCATAAAAAGACAGTATGAAGTATGATATTTTTTTTATACCAAATAATTTCCAAATACAACAAAAAGTTTAATACAAACAACAGTATTAATATAAAAACAATATTTTAAATAATATGTGATAGTGTTATTGCAAGTTTTGATATTAGATGTCAGTAATTCTGAGAAACACCATCAAAAATGATAGATTTTTTCAATCTCTCTGATACTATATACGAATATATTTTTGAACATTATTTGTTTTTTATTTTCTTATATTATTTGTATTTTTACTTTTACTAAGAAGTCATAGAAGATCAAACAGGATCATGATATCATTTAATATAAATATTTAATGAGAACAAAAACTCCACTTATTATTGTTGAAATTGAAAAATTCTTTAATTGAAAATATAAAGTTTTAATGTTAAAAGTTAATCCTGTTCATCTCAATATATTACATCTCAATTCTATCCACAAAAAAGATTGACGGCGCATTGAGTTGTTGAAGAATTTATTTCCATTTAAATCTGTGTATTGTTAGAAAAAAATCATTTATTGGGCGGAATTCTGAACCCATAAGTAGAAAATATTTAACGTATGTTGTCTCTCCTATAAAATGTTTATCATAGAGTTATTAGGTTTACATTCTAAGCCGAATTTATAGAGTTCCTTAATAGCAGGATTTGGAAAGGCTGCAACATTTAATTTTGTGAGTTCAAAGAATGTGTTTCCACAGGGCGTATGTATTCAAATAGCTTCAATATGGAAACCATTATAAAAAGTTTCTATCAACCCTGAGGATGAAGGCCAGATATATCCTGAAAATATGCTGTGGTAAGAAATACATTGAAAGTTCCGACATGTGTGGGAATCGGTATTATTCCCCCCAGTAACTTTAAATGCAACATAAATTTCATAAATTACTTTAAAGTTTTAAGAAAACTTCATTATTTAGTTTGTGTTTGACAGCCATTATGTGCAGATAATCTCGTGGATTTCAAAACTAATCACGAGTGTGTAGTCACACTTCTTTGTTTGCTGAAAAAACTAATTTTTTTTCAAATACTAACGGAAGGCTACGGTTGGTATATGGTGAGAAATAAATAATTTTTTCAAAATAACAAACTTCAATCTTGAGAGATTGGAATTCAGGCTATCAAGGCGAGCTTTTTTTTGAACTACGAAAAACTTCGAAGCATACTATGGTCGAAAGAAATAATATCAATAATTATTATATATCATATAATTCTAGAGATATCCTTTGGGCGCTTATTTGCGAACGATCAGGTGATTTAATAGCGTATATTTCGCTAGATGAAAATATACTCACAAGTTATATAATATCTAATATACAGAAACACATAGAAATTCCCTTATTTACATTTCAAAATAAAATCCCATAAACTGATCACACTGAACTCATTAAATACTAAGCTCAAAGCGTTAAATTTCCACAGCATGTGAACGATTTTCATTGCACACAAATTACAAATGCACGTTTCAGGTGTTATTCAAAAATATATAATATTAAACTAAAATAATTTTTTATCCACCTAAAAAAGCGTCGAAAGTATGTTAGAAATGCTTGCAAAAGGAAATGACTAAATCCGCATGAAGTAGCAGCTCATGTTTTTATTTTATTTTATTTAACTTATTTTTCTGTGATGTCGAAAAAAAGAGTGTGAGTAACTTGGCTTTTGATTTCATAATCCTTTTTCGTGTGCTTTGTTTTATTATGTATTTGAAAGTTTGTTCGTTAGCTCACATTTTTAATCTCTAAGAAGCTTATCCTTTACTGACTTTTATTCTCTCAGTACAAAAGTAAACAAAAAAGTGAGGGAAAAATATAAATACTGAAACTTCTTTTTGTACGATATAGAACTATTTTTAATTACTTTTTCCTTTCTCATGCTCAGTTCAACTTTTTTACTAGATTTCGAAATTATTATTTTATTTCTATTTTAATATCTTTGATTGTGGAGGATTATCTTTTAAATAAACTAAAGCAAAAATACATGAACATATTAGTTGCAAAATGTAACAAATAAAATCCTTGTAGAGTCCATTGGCAAGAATTTTATTGAAGAGTTTCATTAGTTTTTGCTGTTCAGACTCTGGAAGCAGTTTTAGCATGAGTTTCACGATACTCTGTGCTCAGGGATTAAATGTGTAGCTTCTTTTTTGTCTGCATTATCTTTTTGCATACGAAGCACAAAATAATTATCTTATATGTAATACATCTGATTGTGGGGCATAGTTTTTGAGACACAAGACTACAGCTTTAAAAATTAAAAAAATTTGGGCAAATTTCTTACTATAACTCACAAAATAATCCATTTTTAGCGCAGCGGTTTCTATCTGCTGTTGCTATTTCAACAGAAGCTGCGCCTTTGCTAACTTTTTTATTTGTATCCGAATATGTCACGTTAAATAAAACTCATTTATTATTATAAAAAAAATCCAGTATCTATTCACCTGTGAGTTCACACCCATATTTGACTTGTATTTATACATAATGAATATATCCCAGCGAACATGTTGCAATGCAGAAGTCGTTAACACGTTGCAAAAATTAAATTCATATAATTGCAATAATGAAATCTTTTTAAAATAAAAGCATATATTTTATAAAAGATCTGTTTCGTGTGAACTCATCTAGCATCATAGCAGTAGTTTCTTTGTTTAGTAAAATAATTGTTTAGATATGGGCCCAAGACCATGACCATTTTACAACGCATGAGAAAAAAAACAAGTGAAGAGTATTAAAATCAATATGAAGTATGTAATAAACGAAGGTAAAGGAGCGAAAGGCATAAACAGTTTTTAATAAAGAAGTCGTCTCAGAAACACTCTTAGTAAAGGATGTTTTTATAGAGTGATAAAAGCTTAAATCATAATAAAACATAGTAATATATTTTTTATATAAATGAAACTATCTTTATTGGACACAAACTTTTATGACATTAATGTTTAAATATAATTTCGTCCATGTGGCCGCCACGGCTGGCGCGTACAAAGCGCAATCTGGAACACCAATTTTCACAAACAGTAACATTCTGACCATCATCGTTTTTGAAGACATATGGGCCAGTGACTCCGCCAGCCCATAAAGTAACTTTCTGTGGATGTAATGGTGTTTCGACAAAAGCTTGTGGATTCTCCTCACTCTAAATTCGACAATTCTATTTATTTACGTACCCATTCAAACAAAAATGTGCATCATTAGAAAATGAAATTTTGAATGGACGAATTGCACGATCAATTTGACGAATAGAACCATTATTTTGATTAAAAATTTCCACAATTTGCACGCATTGCTCTAATGTAAGTCGATCCATAATGAAATGTCAAAGCAAAATAAAAAAAAGCAACTAGCAGCTTTTAAAGGGGTGGTCAAATAAAGCTGTGATGTCAACTCAAAGTTTTATCACTCTATAAAAAACACCCTATATTTGTCCGCAATAGAATCAATTGCTGCTACAGATGTCAGAACTAATTTATTAAACTCTCTTCAAAAGTATTACATCCCACGTAATCGAGGCATTCTAGGAAGCAAAGAAAGCAGAGCAGTTGAAGAGTATCTGTTAAAATATTACTCTTAGACTTATTGTCAGATTTAAATTGAATTAAGATTATAAAACCAACACCCGTGCGTTCAGGAACGGGTTGACATATATTCGAAAGAACCAGGGAAAATCAATAACAACCCCAACATCAGCCAGTTTATGAAAAAAATTTTTTTTATAGAAATTCCAAAAAAATGCTTGCGAAAACTGTATAAAATATGAACTGATTTAAACAAAAATTAAATGACTGTCCTACCTTTTCATTGTGTTATTATTATCCCATTTTCTGAGCTTTTTTCATTTCATTTTACCCCAGTGAAAATTATATTAATTTTAAAATTTCTTTTTGTTGGGTTAGTGTCAATTTCTAAAATTTCTAATATCTGTACTATTGAAATGCGTGCGTAATTGTGAAAATGTTTTTGTGTGTGTATCTGAAAATTTAAATTCATGCAAATGCAATGATTTAAGAGTTTAAATATTTTAAGGTGACAAAAAGTTTTTGTGACACTTTGGGTTTGAGTGAAGAAATATCTCATGAGGCTCAAATGTAATTAATATTTCGTTTCAAAGTTTATTTAAACTTATTCAAGAGTATGTATTTGGAAACATTTTAGATGAACTAAGCCAGACCATTCAAAGAACCAAATCATGACGATTAGAGTTTTTGGTCACAGTTCTAATGATAATTGATTTTTAAGTGATTCGTTGTTGTGTTAGAGATTACATACAAAAATCGTTGTAGTTTACGTACTTGTTTTACTTTACGTATTATTTAATTTTGAAATATACAGAAATTCTGCAGTTACTAGAAAAGGTTACTTTCGAAAAAGGTCCAAACCTCCCTGTACCGAAAGTTAATTTTGTTAATGAATATATAACGAACAATTGACAGAATTTGAAGGTACAAAAAATTGTTTCAAAATTAAACAGCTTTCCCTTTAAACTATTCTGAAATATCAATTCTGAAATATTTCTTATTGTCAACATAAAAGAAAATTATATTGAATAACCTATAGATTTAATAAAAACTTCAAAGCTTTTAGCATACACACTGCAAAACTTCATCTGTGTATCTTCGATAGCGGTAGTACTCTATTAGCCTTGGGCTAAGCTCCCACCAAATTGGAGGCCATGATAGCACACCGTCACATATTAAAAGCCAAGGCAATTGGATTATGGTAGATTTAACTTTTCCTTTAATTTATAATCGATATTATGTTTCTCAAGTATAACAAGTTGTTCTATTCATATCCCATAATTTGCGACAACTTAATCATGTATTTATTTGCTTAATTTTTGAATTAAGTAATTAATTGGATTTGTTGGTTACAATACAAAAAGGGAATATGGCAGGTATGAAACTTAATTACACTTCACTGACACCGAGCCGCTCATGAGCTGTAGCAGATAAACTGTTTGCATGAATTAATATCCACAAGCAAAGACAAATGGCGTAATAAGAGTAATAAAACAGAAAAAATTATATTAATTAATTTCAAAAGTTTGGCTTCATTCTCTTTCGGGAAAACGTTGTAATGAAGAACATTCTACACTTCAATGACCCGCTTTTATTTGGTTTTTATTAATTTTTTTGTTTTTTTTATTTAAAATTTTTTATATTTTTTTGTAGTTGCCTCGCTAGAGAGATGATCATTAATCATTGTGCGTTTCTCTGTATGAATACTTCCATTCACAATTTCCTCTCTTGTGCTTTCATTCAGTTTTTACGCCCATCCTTTTGCAATTAAATTTGAAATCGTTCATTTCGTACTTATTTTTCAGAAGAGGAAAAAGATTAATGATGATTTTTGTGAGAAGTAAAATAAAAACAACTGCACTGCTTTTGTAATGATTACAAAGCAGGGAATATATGCGAAATTAGTTTGTGATAATGTTAGTTTTGTTGGCCTAATTTGTTTCCCGTTCTTCCCTTTTTTCCCCGTTTTTGGCTTATGAACGAGCGAGCATCCATCAAAAGAATTAATTATGCATTAAGGCGCAACTTTGGTAAAAAAAAGCAAGCAAATTATAATGATTGTTTTTCTTTTATAAAAAAAGGGGAAAAATTTAAGGATACTAATAAAGTAGAGCATGTTTTCCATCTCAATGGATAATTCAAATATTTTATTGAATGTTCAAAAAGGATAATCTCTGAAGTAGAAAACTGTTGTAGTTTTATTTTATTTGCTACTTTGTTTTTGTTAAATTTAGGAAATTCGGATTATTACTGTTTTATTTAATACCGCCTTCTGACATACAATTTCATTTGAGTCAATATTTCCGTTATCACAATTAAGTGAATATTTCGCATTTTTCCTTCAATATTATAATATTTTAATTTTCAAGTTAGTGATAAATAAAATGGTTTGACATTTTTGATTTTTTGATTTTTGTTCCTTTTGCTACATTCTGGGTTGTTAATCTCGGCTAATTTTGTTTAGTTGGCCAATAAAAATTCCTTCAAAAAAATCAATAAGGACTTGAACGATAATACATTTCCACAGAAAGTTGTCATTGCCAAAAGGAGGGTTTCTCTGTATTACGATACGAAAGAAATTACTTGAGCATTTCAATGTGCGGAAAGCTTTGTTTTTTGCATCGCATTACAGAGTAACCCCCAAGATCTCCTTTTTGTCACCTGTTCAGTGAATCTGAAGTCATATTTCTGATGTGAATGATATCTGATTTTTGTAAGGCATTTCTAAAAATTATTTTAGTCAATTAAAAAAAAAGTCGCAGAATTCCTTTGAAGGTTCGGGAACGCAATAGACATTTCCGTGTCATTTGCCATCGTCAGGTTTATATTTGAAATCAACTGCACACCATCACCAAATATCCCACATTTATAAAAACAATTACAATTACTAATAATTATTAGTAATTTATGTTTATCAGTTTATTTAATATAATCTTTCGTTAACGTCTCTTAACTCAATTATGTTTTTATTACAACATTTTTGTTATAAATAAAAATGTAGCACTTGCAAAAACTACAAACAGCTTCCAACTGTGCATAAGAAAATAACTTCTGAATTAATTATCAATTAATAACTATTTTATAAGTCGAATAAACAAAATAATTGAAACTTTGGAAGCAGAGAACAAGTGATTTCCCGAAAATGGCCTCCAGTTGTGTGTTGTTCACCACATACACTTTTTCACAATTTCATGTATATGAAACAATAAATAATTGATATTGTATATGAAAAATAGAGCTTTAAAATTGCTGTTAATTGCGATGAACTCAATTAATGTGTTTCCCTGTCTACCGCACAAAAATCAAAGAAAATTTATGATAATAAAATTATTTAAAATATTGCAGATATTTTCCTGTTAAATAAAATATTACAAATAAAACATGTTGTTCTTCAAACGGTGCTGCTTTTTTTAAATTAGTAATTAAAAAATAAAGTGGTTATACTCCTTAACTTTATTTATGTGCTAATTATTTTTTCCCAAAATCTTACTAAAAAATTCAAAGTGATCAATTGAGGGGATTTCACTGGGACTAATGCAGATCGTCAGGAAACCTTTACCCCATATTTCTTAAAATAGCTGAAGGTATTTATTTCAAATTTCCACTTTGATAAGAGAGAAGCTTAAAACCAAATATCAAAGTCATAACAGGAACTCACTGATCACTTTTCCTTTTTTATTTTTTCACGCTTTTGTTCTACAATTTGTTGGTTTTTTCCGACTTTCTAGTAAGATTTTGGGAAAAAGAATGAGAATATAATTAAAATTAAAGAGTTTAGAAAACGAAAATTTCCCAAGAAAATTTGTACAAATTTGTACAGTGATCATGCTGTTAGGGACAGAAGCGGAAAACCTTTTAACAAACATGTCATAGAAAAACTGGAGATATTATGTTAAATTTCTAGTCAAGTGATTAAGAAGTTAAAAAACCTACGAAAATTCAAATAAAAGTTAATATATATAAAACTATAATATGAAATTTATTTGTTGGGTGGTTAAACAATGTCTATATGCATTTCATTGGCGCTTTTTACCAAATCGTCAGTAGACTTCAACCACAGTTTTGAAAAGTTTCAAACTTCTCAACTTATTAAAACACTTTTATAAACCATCAGAGAATTATGTTAATAAATTTACTATAAAAATTCACAAATGATTTCAAAAAATCACATTATAATAAGTGTAGTAGGCTATGAAACTTATACAAACCAAAACCCAACAAACAACTTTTATTCGATATGACTCTAATTTTATTTTTCTACACCTTTATACGATTAGAAATCCTTTGTATACAATGAAAGTATTTATAAGGCAAATGAAAAATAAAATCTCAATTTAATTGTTAATAAATAAACTATTTGACATACTGGCATTGTACTATTATAATATGAAATTCGACAGTATGTCAAATAGTTCATTTATTATATATAAAACTTAAAAAATAAAAAGTTATTCTTTTACTTTATCACTCTACATTTCTTCTGTAGTTTTAATTGTATGAGTTTAAAAAAATACTGTATTCTTCAAAACCGTATAGTTGTTGGGTGTTAATTTAAAACTGCCATGGCTGAGCAGAGAAGTTTTTTTTTTATAATATAATGCCGTTTTATAAAAATCTCTTAAAACTTGAAGCTTTAATAATGTTTTTGGTTTGGTTTTATTTAAAATAATATTTTTTTTATTAATTTCATTGCAAACAATTTTATTTAAATTGAGAGTATGAGTTTTTATTTATTATTTAATTTGTATGAAGGTGTTTTTGTTAAGTTTTTACAGCTTTTCATCTAAAATGAAAGCGATATTTTTTAATTACATCATATTCTATTTATTTAATTAATATATATTCAATTAAATTTTTACACATTTTTTTTTTAATGTAATAACATATCACCAGTGAAATAAGTGGGTCCAGATCTGTGCAGCTAATAAACAGTTGTTTCAAATATTTGCATACATTTCAAAAATTTCTTTATTTGAAAATTTATATTTTATAGAATATGTCCAGAAAAGAAAATCATATTGCAATCACTTTTGAACAACAAGTAATTATTAAATTTCTTTCTATCTGATTTAGCTGTTCCCCTTTCCTATACTCTAGTAGAGAATTGAAAAGCAAACTAAGAGTGCCAACATCCATTATTCATTATAGCGTAATTACAAAAGTATCAACTACTAGAAATATCATCCCTTCGTTTACCTAATCACCTGACTACTAATTTCGTAGCTGCTAATAAACATTAAGTTGTTCGTGACAACAGAATGATAGAATAAGTATCTCGAAGCATTTTATTTAATTAGCTAACGCAAGCATAAGGTGCTAGCTTATGTTAATGTATCCCCCAGATAAACTACATTAATTTTATAATCGTGATAAAATGTTATAGGCTGGACACGTAAATAGAATAATAAGTCAATTATGTTTCAAATGAATGACAGAAATCTTTTTGTATATTTTACATAAATAATGAAAAAACATTTTTGAATGAAACAGTCCATAATAAAAATTATTAATTATTTGCGTAACAGGACAGCACAATTGAAATTTTATTTATATATATTTTTGTTTGTTTGTTTTTAGCTTGATTCCAACAAACAAAGTAAATTAAAAGCGAATGCCACATAATATTTATCATTTTTGAATTAAAGATTTTAATTAATGCTCATAATTAAAAGAATTGTGCCGGATATTCGAAAAAAAACAGAAAACTTATTGCAGGTTTTTTTTCTTTATTTCTCCGGCAAATTTTAAATCAAGTAGCGAAGAAGGAGGGTGCTGTAATGAGATGTGCAGTACATGATCGGATCAAGTCCTGTCGAAAATGTTTAGCCACTAGTTCCCATGCCTTCGTTAAATAAATTTATAACAACTACCAACCACAACAGCATATTCAGTGTGGAGCGCAGAATAAAACACGCGATGTTCGGCATCGTAGTCTAAACAAATTGCATTGGGGTGTTAGCAAACTTAAAGAAAAAAACTCCTTGACCAACTACTTTCAATCAGCGTAAATATATTATGATTAATGAATGTTAAAGTATAAAAGCGCCTAACCGATTAACGATTCTATTAATTATATACTGTATAGTTTTGATTAATATTTCATTGAATTAATTTCGACTGATTAGCCGATTAAACAAAATTTTATACTTTTTATTGTTGTAGAATTTAAAAAGTTTTTTTTATCGAAATAATCCATTCTTTCTTTCGTATACAAAAAGAATAGTTTGTGAAAACCTTAGTCTTCAGATGTGGATATAAGAAATTTAGCGGAAATTCAATATAAATTCCCAAACGAAATAATTTACTTAATTTACAAAAACAGGCAGTTGACGAAAGTTTGAACGATTATAAAAATGAAGTTGAAGCCGTTTTCAAAAGCGAATGAAATCTGTGATTTGGCTCAAGACTTGATGGAAATATTTTTTTCCCCTTAATATTTTCAAACCTCCCAGAAAACTTTTTTAAGAGTTTCTTAATTTCGCTTCCGATAGAATAAATATTTCTCTCGTGCACGACTACTTCTCCTTTATTCCTACATATTATTATTTCCTTTATTGTAATCACGCTTATACGTGATTACAAGTCATGCATAGTCTCGAAAATTAAGTTTTTAATTCAGCTTAAAAGTTTATAGTGGCAGTTTCGTATAAGAGAAAAAATTGTTAATAGCTATTCCTGGGAAAATTATAAATCTAAGATATTTAACTCTCTTGTATTTCGCTCCTTCATATGAAAGGAATAGGTTCTTATAATTTTTTGCATTTGTTTGTTTAAACAAAATAGTGGTAGCTGATAAAGATTGTGAAAACAAGAATGAGCAGACATTGTTAATGAGGGGTTAAATTTTATTTGTTTTGCCACCAGTTTGAATCAATTTGCTTTAGCAAACTCAACAAGAATTTTAAATTATTCATTAATTACGACACGTTTCACATTAGTTTCAAAAACAAAATAATTTATTACGAAATTATTTGAAATGTTACATACCACGAAGTTGTTCAGTCGGACAGCCAGTACATTAATACCAAAGTCTTGAAATTTTAGCACTTCTTCTGTACTTGTTTGAAACTAAAACCCTCAGGGGAAGCACCTAAATATTGTTTTAAATCAGTGATAAAGGAATATATTTCTTTTACAAGCTAATGATGAATCCATTTTAGTTTTTAATAAATTAAATAAGTAAAATTGCCTTGTACGATTCTTATTAAATTTTCTTTCTCGTTGCTGTATTTTTATTAAATATGCTCCTTTCAAACTGTGTTTGCTTCTATATTTCAACGAGTCCACAGTCAATACTGTTATTTAGTTTCTAGTTAATATTTACACTGGATTTAGCATGCAAGTGCTACAAACATCTACTGTGTTAAGTTTTTCGAACTTTTAATGGCACGTGTAGACGTGAAGTTGCTTTTTAGTTTAATTGTTATATAATATAAATAATTTCTAGTATTATTCTATCATATTCTAATCATGCAGAAACCATTATTATTATGTTATGGTAAAGCAACATATTGCTGGACAAGTTTTTTTTTGTAATTCAACTTTGTTAGTGATCATCGCTGATCACTGGGTCGATTGATTGATCGGTTGATTTGAAAATTAAATTAATAGTGTTTAAGCTTGAAAAGTTCAGATACATACAGTAGAACAAAAACTGAGTTACTAGAGCTTTGCAGTTGAAATTAGCCTCTAGTTACACGTAAGGCGTTTAGAACCAACCGTTTTACATATTTTTCATCCATATCCAACGTCTGAAACAAAATCCCCTTAGGAAAAGTTTTCTCTTGAAATACGAAAAAATACCATAATAAAATTGTATCAAAATAAGGATTTGCAAAATAACAGATATCGGGATTGATAAGAACATGTAAATATATTCAGAAGCAGACGTCGAATAATATTTTCTACGACTACAAAATTAAATAAATAATAATTAAAAATTTCATATTTAAGGAATTGAAAACTGTATCCATTTTAATTTTTTCTAGTATTTTAGTTCAGTTTTCCTTACAGAAATTCCGTTTACAATAGAGAACAGGTAATTTGTTATTAAAGGCTTAAGTAAAATTTTATTAAATTATTTCATTTGCATAAATTGAGATATTTTAATCTGTTGTATTGGTATAACAGGGGTTAAACTTGTCAATATTTAGTTTACTGAGTGTTTCAGTTTTGTTAAATGCTGTTGTGATGTTTGCATGTATAAAACCAATTGAAGGAATAAGTTTTAGTTTGTTATTTATAATTTCTTTTCTGCTAACAATCCCAAGTGCACGAGTGCTTCGTAAGTTGAACTTTAAGCAAAAACCAATTTGGGTTAAATTCAGTTAAATGTGTTTTTAATGTTCAAACTCTAAATCTACTTTGTATCGGTGATGGAAATTATAATACGAATGTGCCGTTTTTGCCACTTTCTTATTTTTGCGTGCATCATATTTTGAAACTTTTTTATACATTTTTACTCAAGTAGTTTTATATGTTGAAGGATATGATTTTGAAAAAAATGTTACGCATTAGCTTCATGATTTATTTTTGCTTTAGCAAGAGCATTAAGAAATTCAAGGTTCAATTCATTAGAGTAACAGTTTGCAATTACAATATTTTGCGAGGGTTCACAAACAATGACTTAGAAAAAGTTATAATTTATTTAATATTTTTTTGTTGTCAAGAGAAAATTAACTGTAAGATCATCTGTAATTTTTTGTAGCTAAGACACTACCTTTCTTATTTGCTTTTTCTATTTATTAAAGATATTTTATCTAGTCAGAAGTAAAACTTCTTTAACAAAAACCAGTTGTAATTATCGTCGACTTGATACAACAATTCATATTCTTTTTTTACACAAGTTTCTCACACGGCTCTTAAGAAAATATTAAAATGAACCAACATATAAAATTGTATCGTTAAAATACACAAAACAACTCAACTTTCGTGCAGACGCTAGAAATCAGGGCTATTGTAAATTTTGTATAGTTAAGAAACTTTATTAAAAAAGATAAGAACATTATAATTGAGACTCCTGGTACATTATTTGTTGTCTTACCAGACTATGTAAAGATTTCAACATTAAAATTATATATATATGTATATATATATATATATATATATATATATATATATATACATATTTATATCTTTATTCTTAAGAAGCTACATTAAAGCATTTGTGGCTTCCTTTTGTTAGGATATGAGCGCAAAGACTTTTTACCGTATTAAAACTTAAAGTTTACAAAAATGTATCAACTTCGTTATTTGCGAGTTAATGTCAATATATTATAAATACTTTTTGGAGTACGCCATCTGTACGAAATTGCTACGGGAATGCTCTGCTACAGACAATAGACATTTTCAAAAGAATATATATCGTTAATAAATTAGATTCCTTTCATTAAAACCTGGCATTATTCCTTGAGCAACTGCAACTATAGTAACAGGATGTGAATGTGACTCTATACATGCAAGTTTCATAAGAGTCGAGATGCGTTAATAATTTATTTTGCATACAAAGAAGTCATTGGCAACCAACCACTTGTAGTCTTGTAGTGCATTTAATATTTCGTGTGCCTAGATTTCCTAAGCAGCGAACGGTGTGAATGAAGTTAATAATATCCACACATACACCTGAATAAGAGTATTATATAACATATTTTATTGTGTTTGCTTCGATTTTCTACTCTTCGGGCCTTTAAGAGCCATCATTGTTGAGTACCGGATCTTGTAGCAGGCTGTTGTTGCTGTTGTTATATTTAATGCCTCCTGATGCTTTAGTTGTTTGAGAGTTTTTGTCTTTACATTGTTGTTTCCGTCTTAACTTCTACATACACTCTATTGTACGAGTATGTGTATGTATTTGGGGAATTTAAGCACTATTTCTGCTACACATAATTTTTTTAGTCTTTCACTATTTTCATTGCATTTCGTTTCCTTATTTATCTAGACGCCTTTTATTGTCATGACACTTGAAGTATATCCCCAGAGTTAATATATCAACCGCACTGATTATGTTACGTGAACATAAATATTTGCTACAAAAAAAAACCAAAAAAAGCGACATCAAATGTATAGACTCAAGTACAGGAATATGTGCGCTGATAAACAGCCTGCTTGCCTGCCAGCCTGCCAGCCTGCCAGTTTGCCTGTGCTGTTGTAGTGAGACATGTCTATAACGAGGGCAATACAGTTTTTCTGGCAGCCTGTCCCTGTTTGTATGTACCAGTATTTCTTTTCCTGTTGCCTGGCATTTATCCAAAACGTTAAATGAAATGGCTTAAGCACTAGCAGTGGCAGAGATACACGTACGTAAGATTGTGTTTATCTCAGTGAAAATTCTGGTATGAGTTTAAAATTGTGTCTGAAAAATAAAAACGGACTGAGACAAGTGTTGTTTTCGAAATTACTCCATACGATAAACATTTTGGTACAGCGTGCCTACACACACATGCACACCCATTTCCTTGATTTTTAGTAGCAGCAAAAACATAAACAGTCCTCAGCCAGTTACAAATTTGCAAATATGTGAGACATTTTTCATAAATTTACTTCACAATGAAGCAGATTTAGGTCACACGTTTGAATGAATCCAATCACAAGCCCAAATTTAATTTAAATTGCCGATTCCAAATATTCATGTTTTTTGAGTGAGTTATAATCTTCGATGCATAACAATGATGTCGTACGACATCTAAGACTGCGTATTAAAGTTATTTGGAATTTCTTATATAAAATTTAAAATTTCTTTTATATTATCAGAAATAAGACATGAAAATCCTTAATACTCAAGACGTCCTTCTTGTTTATAAAATTTTTAAAATTGTAATTTTTATCAACCAAATTCACGAGAAAAATAGTACCATTAATTTTTTGAGAAAAACAATATTTATTTATTCATAAATTTCTAGTTTACCACTTCAAAGCTGTTCTAATTTTATTCACTTGGTTGGATGGCCTTGAGTTCTCTTCGGAATTCTTCCTTAGTCGTAGCTAAACACCGTCTTCTCGTAGGGCTCTATAATTTTGCATACAGAAAAGAATCGCTTAGGGCCAAGTTTGTTGCATATAATGGCCCTTGACGTCATTTTTTTTATTTCTTATTTACTATTAAAATATTAAACAAGTTCGGAATGGACTTTGTTAAAGCACGCTTCGTGGTCAAAATTACATACCATGAACCAAGTCATATGCTAACATCCTCAACAACTTTTTTAATAGTGGTTTAATGATCCGCAACAATTTTCTTAAATTTCTTAATGTTTTCACCGGATTTTGATGTGCTGAGGCATCCAAGACGAGCATCATCAAACATATTTTGATATTTTTTCCTTGCACCCCTTGCAAACATTTTTCTGAATCACATACAAATTAAGTGGTGTGATGAGTTAATTCCTTTTTTTTACAAAAACTAATGCAAATTATTTTACTGGTGAATTCCACAAACTTTTGGAAGTTCACAAACAACCGAAACGTGCTGAAGAGTGTATAAACCCTATTCAAATTTATGTAACCCATGTATTTTACAATAAAAATATTTTATCACTATTTAAAACATTTCGAGAACTGATTTCAATGCATCCGATTGGAAAATATAATAAATTCGACAGTTATGTGTTGAAAAATTGTAAATAATTCAAATCCAACAGATAAACATTTGCAAAGTTTAATATCACATTTTGATTTTATTTCATATTAATTGTAGAAAAAATTTATTTTGCGTGACTTACCCCAGAATCTTTTATACGTATAGTCGACAGCTGAAATAATAAGAAAACAAAAATAAACATTAATAATTATTAATAATGATAATTACAATTATTAGAATAACGATAATTATTGTATTACACCAATTTTTTTCTAATATACAGGCATGTTCTGTAAATAACGGTGATTTAAAATCACATGATTTAAAATGTAAATAATGATCCTGCAGACGTTCTAAAAATTAGAAACGACTTTTTTTTTGACATCATATTGGACATTATGTATGTATATAACACTGTATGTATATAACAGAAAATACAAAAAAGTCTGAAAAATATTTCTATTAGTGGAGCTAGTTTTCGAAAATCACGTGATTTTAAATCACCATGATTTACAGAACATGCCTGATAAATTAATTTTCCAGTATCGGATATATATTTTTCAAATATTGAAGTCCTCGGAGGCTTTACTGCCTATTTCAGAGAGACTGTCACTCTATCTGTATCTATGTCTGTGTGCGTATGTGCGTTTTCGTAAGTAATTTATAAATGGCTTGACGGATTCATACCGGTAGATTTGTTAAAAAAACTTTTTTAAGAAGTGCATTTTTTATATAATAAAAAAAATCTAATTATCGAAAAACGATTAATCGCTGCAAACTGGCTCAAAATCGCTTAATAATATAATAGGATTTCAGCTCAAAATCACAGAACACCACATGTTACCATAGCTTCGAGGCCAAATTTGGAGAGAAGTTTCAGGGATAGTGCTTCAGATCAATCATTTAGCAGAAGATGGTCAAGTTTTTGTAGCCCTTTTAAACTTTCTTTTTCTTAGATCAGAAGAGTTTTCGCTTTAGTCTTGAAGAAATATATACGATCTTTGGAACATAATGGTGTCAGTAGCTGCCTGCAATGGTCAGTGACCAGTGCCAAGGCCTTCGTCATTTAAAAGGGCCGTTCACAATTAACACAATGGGGCATTAAATGCAGATCAGTTAAATTTTATTCCATAATCATGTGTAAGTCCCAAATTCATGGGACCTTCAGCTTTGCAAACTATATTTTTCATTAGTGTTTGTTGGCTACGCTCTTCTTGTTCAAACATATTTGATAAGTATGAAAGCATCACCACAAAAAACACTAATTACCTGAAACCCAGAATATAAAATCGAGGCGAGTATTTCAAATCGAAATATGCACTCGTGATAATATGAATTTAAATTCAAGACTGGCTAAATTATAATTGAACTGCAAAACAATTTTGGCCTTTGCTTAGATGTCTCCCTTTTAATTGATCTCTTTTTTTGATGTCTTATTGGCCTCTCTTTTTTGAAACATGACCGAGGTGAAGTGGTCGATCAACGAGATTTTAATGTTTTGAGTTTGAAGTTAAAAAGTGAAAATAGCAAAAGAAAATTAGATATTCCTACGATAATTATAAGGTAAATTCTTTTCTTTTTTCACAGATATAAAAAAATATATTATAGATATACAAATCTACAGATCTACATAAGAAACTGATATTTATATTTCAAAATGATTTTACAGCGTTATTAGATGCCATTTCTAAATATGACCCATTTTGCATAGCTGCACCGGCTTGGTTTTAATTAGTTCACATTATCGCGAATGCACTGTAGTTATTTGTAGAATGTAATAGAAGAATAGAGTACTCTAGTTTCGCTTATACCAATCCTAATATTTCATTTGCTCGCCCTATCGACGCCATACTAACTAATATGACGCCAACGAAATATAAATCTGCAGCAGATGTGTACATCCGCCAAGACTTAAATCCCGTTGAAAAAAAAATTAAAATAAAAAGAAAAAGCGGAAAAACACAGAAGAACATCCTGTTTTGGAGCGTATGTCTAAAAATAAAAATAGTCTTAAATAATATAGCAAAAACAATGTATCGCAAAGCTGGCGGATTTCACAGTTGTTCCATATTGACTGGCATTAACTATTTTCGTGGTTTATTGAAAGATAAATAAATAAAAGAAAAAGATGGCACAAGAGAGTGCATATGCGAGCAAACAAACTTCTTATAAGAATTTTTGATAAAAATCAGACTGAGTGAATCTTGTTTATAGTTTAATTCCTGCCTTTTATATCTTCTCTTGTTCTCCGTATAATATTATTTTTTATCTTGGATTTCTTAAGGAACATGCTGGTGTTCTCACAAGTAAACAAAAACAAAATGCTGAAAAACAAACGCTTCATTGGCAACGAGCCAATTCATCATAGAGAAGAACAGTGAAAACAGAAAAAGAAAAACAATCTAATTTTAAGTTTATCTTTTAAATAATTCAAAAGTATTTATATTTTTATTTTAAAGTAGAATAGAAATTTGTTGTTTTATACTTAAAAGGCATTCGTTTTAAGTGGATATTTCCTCGAAAGGAGCTTTAACATTTTATTATTTATGCTTAAAGCAAGAAGAAAGTGAGTTACGAAGCAGAGTTCACTAAAAATAGGAGAAATTGTTGAAAATTGATTTTAAAATAATTGCTGAACGAGGTTCTTTTGCCCATCATTTAAATTATTTTTCCACCAAAAGTTTTTAGTATCCCATGAAAATCTGAGACTTATTTAAGAATTGAATTGTATTAAATTTCGATTAGGAAATTAAGCCAAAGACTTTTGCTCTTAACTTTTAATCTATTTGTTTGCCATAAACTTATTATTTATTCACTATGTTCCATTGTAAACTCAAGCGCTATTTGCATCTTGCATTTCCTTGCCTAGGCTAATAAGCAAGAAAATTTTGCATCTGCATGAAATACATAAAAATTTAATTGGATACCTTTCAAGGCACTTGCAGCTATAGAGCAATATAAACTCAATTACTGTGTCCTTTTGTTTAATTTGCATTTCTTGACATTACAAAAAGACGACTATTCAGTACTCGATATTTTTGCCAGCTACGAGTATTGATTTTATTGCCAAGTCTTGTATGAAAGCAAATAAGATATTTCCTATACTTGCATTCTACAGTGGGAGAGTGTGTGTGTGTGTGTGCTTGTAACGAAGTCAAAGTCATCATAATCATCGACATAGCGATTGGCATTATTATTGTTTGATGCATATTGAGAGCAACCTTAATTGCGTATGATATTAAGTTTGTGTTCTGATATTAGAACATTGAATTAAAGCCACTTACTCTCAATTTTAAGAACTGACTTGCAAATATATTAATTAAAAGTCTTCAATAGCCCTGCTCCTAGAATTAAATTATGTCTGTATATGTAATTTCTTTTGCATCATAAACTTTGTGGATATAATTTCTACTTTTTGGTTGAGGTAAATGAAAAATAGTTTCGCCTTTGACAAGTGACGGATGACAGCAAACTGGTTAAAGGCATTTTATATTAAAATTGGCGGTTGGTTATTTCACAGAGTATTAAAAACAAGTCTGGGTGGCGTAAAACAAAATGTACTACCTCTAAAAGGCACGGATGATGAAAAATGATGTTCGAACTGAAGTTGACTTTCTCTTGTGATTTCGAATCATGTCTTGCTGATATACAAACACTTTTTGAACAATTGGCCAATCGAAATTTAATTTAATAAAGAAAAATAATGTGAAATATTAACAGTGTTCTTGAAGTGATGGGAAAAATAGGAATTAAATACGCAGAGTTTCAACTCCTTTTATGAATTTTTTTTTAGATTTATATCTCAATTTTGTCGTAGTTTCAATGAAATTAGTTCGTAGCATAAACGAAAATATTTCCTTTTTTTCTAAACTTGTTTCATAAGTCCAAGAAAGCATGACGTTAGTTGAATTTTAATAAAATCTTACATTGGATTAATGCCGAAATTCATAGAGTAGGAGACAATAGACGGTTGCTTATACATATATTATTTATAATAATTATAATTAATTACTTAACAAATACGTTTACTTTATTTGTGCATACTGTTGCGAAATATCCTGCCAAAGGATAACTCTGGATGTAAATCATCCAAAAACACATTTACTAATAATATTTTAATTATTTATTTCATATCAACAATAACACTAAAATCTTCTCTAGAAACAATATTTTTAGCGAATTCCAGGAAATTATTTTAATAAATTATCTGGCATTAATTTTATTTAAATAGTTGCTTTAGTTCCTATTTTTCCAAGCAACTTTGAAAAAGTGTTTATCTAATCATGAAATCAACTATTTAAATTAAATTTCAGAAAAAATCCAATATATTTTTGCACTATTTAAAAATTTTCAGTTGCCAGCGGTACCCTTTTTTGGTATATAATTGGTTTGTGTTCTTTTGTAAAACCATCATTACTCATAGCGTGTCCTTTTCTGGAATATATGTAAAATTTGTTCTCTTGTTTTGTAAATAGTCCATATTTGTAGGAGTTTTAAAACAGAAATTACTTTTTGTAAGTGATGTTGGATTAACTTCTAATAAATTCCTTAGTTTTAAATATCGGAATGTTGCCATTTTTTGCTAAAGAGTGCAAGAAATGTTGCACTCTTTCTTAGAAAAAAATCAGCTTTAATTGTAAAAGGTACTTTTTAAGCATAAACGTTTTTAGAAATGTACTCATTTAAAACTGTTTTTAGCAGAAGGTACTTTTTTAAAGAAGCTATTATTTACAAGTGGAAAGAAGACGCTATTTTTCGCGGTAGATTAGGTTTTTTGGTCACCAACGGTACCGAAGGGGATTTTTCGTCTAATTGATATTACTTGTGCTGCTGCAAGAAAGGGAAATGGTCTAGGTCACTTGGGTTCACTTACATTCCTTTTTTAAATTGCTTACAAGTTACAACAATTTTTCTCTTACGCCGATTTAGCTTTCAGAAATGGAAATTCTAAATACTAAAGATTTTGTTGCTGCTGCCAGCAATGGAATATTTTTCGTGCCCTAGTCTAGTAATAAGAAACCTTACTTTTCGTGTTTTGCTTGCAGCCATCACTATCCCTACTTCTTCTATTACTGTGCACATTTACATAGCAGGCCTCTATTAAAAGTTACAGATGATGTTGTAATTTACAATGAATATGAACTGTTTGTATACTTAAAGAAATCAATGGCAACCTGTTAATCAACAAGCCAGTATTTTATGCACTGATTAGTAGCAAAATAAAAGTAAAGTGATACGTTAATACAATTGATGTCTATGGTTCTGCATTGGAGATATAATCGTTGTGGTTAGGAATCCTCATGCTGAGAACTAACGGAAACATTCCATAATATATAAATTGAAATGGGTGTGGCCTCTGCCTTTCGGGCAGACGTAAAACGCAATTAAGTGGGTACACCACAATTGTTTAGAGTATATCGTGGCAAATGTGTTTGTTATGAAGATCTATCATATACTGCACAAATTTGTTTGACTGTTCAAAAATGCAGCAAAATATAGCGTGTGATTTTCATCACTGAGCTTTAACTGTAAATGAATACCAAAATTTAAACGGCCAAATTCATACAATTCCATATTTTTGATTTAAAGTTTACAATAGTTATTATGTACTCAAGCTGTTATTCATAAAGGATTATTAAAATTAAAGTGGCTTTAAGGTATGGATTTTGTATGGCTAAAGATCCCTTAAAGCATTCATTAACATTAATAATAGTTTGTTAATTTGAGGGTAAATATTTTAATGCATTTTTCCAATATTTTGAGGGAAAATAAATCAGCATAATCAAAATTAAATGATGAACTTTATAAACAATTCCTGTTCCTATAAAGAATATTTCATTTGTAAATAATATTCAAATTGAAACTGCCTTTCTATAAACTTTGCCAGCCTGTAAGCATTTCTGCGAAGTCGCTTTGATGTATTTTTCTCTTCTTATTTTCATATGTACATACCAACCGCTCTATTGGATCTTTTAAGATATATTTTCATATAATTTTATATTAAAACACTCCTCAAATCCACTTTAATATATATTTTTTCTTTATCAGTATGGCACAGAAGGTAAATTCAATAACAAAATTTTTTAATATTCTGTGATGACGATTAAAAAATAAATATATTTTTAGGTTGCGTGTGTATTTGACGAACGTAATTTTTAAATTAAATATTTAATTAAATATTTTTTTTAATCATTTTGCTATGTAGGTTCTGGAATATATAGAAATTCTAATCAAATAACAACTTAATATGTTTTCTATTTAAGGCTTATCTTTTTAAATTCTTTAATTTATTAAAATTTTAATTTTTTGGTATGTAATTTGGCCGGTACTTTAGACTCAGTAACGTTAACTATACCAGCTTACAGCAACCAAAAGACAAATATATTAAAAAGTCATACCTGCGATTATAAGCAAATATTTGTTTTGTCAAGCATGTATTGCAATATTTAGTGGCACCTTATTTTATATAAAAAATTATTTCTTTAATCAGTTCAAGAGTAAAGAAGAAATCGACATCATTCTTATTCCATATTGAAGTAAATCCGACTTATGAATACCATATATTATTTATTTGCAGAAATATCTCATAATCGTAAACCAAATAAAATTTAATTAATCGCAATTATATCAAATAGTTTAGCCTTGTACTGTTTTCCATTATTTCAGTCTCATTAATGCGTTCAAGTAATTAGTATTTGTGCTTATCCATGACACACTGGTAGCGATAAATTAATTGGATAAAATACATAAAATATTTGCAGTAAAATCTATTAAGTTAGTCAAGCATAGACAATATCTTTAGGCTTTTAATTAAAAAGTAATACAATGGAAATTTGTTTGTAATATAAATAAGAATCTTTTTTTCTTATATTCGTTTCAGAAAGATGCCAGTGGCAAGCAAATGAGGGGTTTCTACTTAAAATTCAAAGCAAACACAAACAGTAATAAATCAAGTATTTCATTACAAACACATACAAGGAAAATCAATAGGATTATGCAAAGTTGTTGGTGTTATTGCTTGTTATAGTTCAAATATGCCTATACCCAGCCAGCAGTTGTGAGTATATTCCAGTATGTTTTTCTTGCCAGAGTCAGTTAATTGTTGGTCTATGGATTACTGGGAATTCAAAAAAATATTAGCTAGCATTCGTGGCTCAGCCCGGAGTTGTGTGTGGTTTTTTCGAAATTTGGAAACTAGAAGCATTCACTTTCATGTAAATTTACTTGGACTTAGCCACGAACTGCGCGATCGTCGACTTTAACCTGGAGCACTTCTGTTATTCGCTCTTGCCACACCGTTGAGAACCAGTGACGCGTCTATGAAGACCATAAAAATCTAACTTGAGGTGTTTTATTGGACAATATGTAGATTTATGCAACAAATCTGGATGCCGCTGAGCTTTATCGCAGTAACCAGCGGAAATGTGTCATTGCATTGTTTTAATACAATTATTATGAATACGAACTTAGATTTTGTGCAGATGTTTTCTGATTTACTAGCATGTTAAAATTTTATGGGTGAAGCTTAACTTGGATAATAGAACAATTGTTTGTATTGCAGTCGAAAACGCCAAAAATTCTTCTCAAATGACTTGTATTACATCTGCGAGACTACTTTCCACTACTGGTCTGGTTCAAACGGAGTTGCAAAATCGTCTACGCCCGCAAATGCTGAGAACACAGTATTTATTAAACATAATTCTTATTGATATTAATTTCATATATAATTAACATCTTTCGCTGCTAGATTCTTTGTTTTTTTTAAATCTAATTGATAGCAGTTTTATATGGTAATAATTTTTTAAGGTATAATTTTGTGTAATAAAAATATTACTCAGATTGGGATTTGCTATTTTAAAGTTAAGATCAAATTAAATACAAAGATCAGTATCGCTTTATATTGGCAGATGGGCCAATCTTTATAATATTTTTTATTTTAACCGCGCAAGTGATAGAACATACTTTTCAATATGAAATCTTCGGTAAAGTAATCCTGCAAATATCACGTGGGTATTAGTTTGAGTTATAGTGTGAGTATTTGTTATGTACACAACTACATTCTCGCCCAGGCAACATAAGAAAAGTTCATAGTTTGTTTCGTGTTCATAGTTTATTTTCTTAACCTAAAACCAAAGGACAATATCTCTTAAGTATACTTCGAATGTTAATGTTGGACTGCCTTCATTTATTTCCTTATATATTAGAAAATAAGAAATTTATAATTTTTTCATCCAACGACAAGTTTTTGAATGAGTTCTGAATTTTATAGAAAAACATTAAACACAAGCTTTAAAAGCTTTTCGGTTTATGAAAATAAAATTTAATTCACATAAAGTAGGTGAATTAAACGTCGTGCAGTACCGCTTATATATAAAATTTGTGAGTTAGAAATTGACCACGGTACCAAATCTATTTCGAGTAGATTTAACATATCGTTTATTTACTTCTACTACGGCATAACTTGAAAAATATTCATTTTCAGAGCTAATGACGTATATTTAGTCTACGTATTGTTGTTATTATTGTGTAAAAATTTCGTTCATATATCTGATATATTTTAGTTCTGAGAGAAAAATTTATTAATTAGTAAATTTAAGCTTTTAAAAGTGTTTTATGCAACACTAGTTTTTTTGAGTTATGACACTATTGAAACAAATAAGCGATATGGGACAATTTGCAAAATGCTATGAATACATTCATATATATATATATATATATATATATATATATATATATATATACTTGCTAACACAGCTACCATCTTGTAAATTACACACTTGTGACTGTAAATTCATGTAAGCAATTAAAAGCTGAAAATTTTACTGAACTGAACTGAAATCATAAATATTACAGTTTAATCTCCAAAGTATTTCGGTAATTAATTGATAGAAAATAATATATTTACGAATGAGATTGTTACTCTCAATACATTTTCATACGAACGATACTATGAGAACGTATGTGTTTGGTTTACAGAGCATTTGAATATATTAGAAATAACTTGTGTTTGTTCCAATTAATTTATTGAACCTAAACTTAATTTGCAATCAAAAAAATATAACAGCTACGGGAGACAGTTTAATATATTTTAACACATTTCCTTTCAATATCTTCAACAATTTCAATGGAATTTATGTCGTTAATTATCAGTTTAATTTATCATGCGGCTAACCGGCATCCTAATTTGATGGTTATATTCAGAAAAGACAAGAGAAAAGTAACATCAATTAAATTTTCTAAGATACCACCGTTAACGTTTGCCAGAATCCTTGCACACAGTCCAATTATTAGGGGTTGATTGCATACTGTATCGTTATCGAATTTTCTCTTCGTTTTGCATGTACCAGTAAATTTTTCATAAAAAGTTTCCCACTATCACGGCTTCATATGTTTACTGATAATGTAGTTTTCAAATGGTTTCTATTATAATTTTGGGTTCGAAAAATTCTTGGAATAGTATGAATTTTTGTCAATATTTTATACAAATAGATTTTTTAATAGGTTGCATCGTTAAGCATTGGAATATGCCTGCTTATCTTAAATATGTTATTTAAAGTATTACCTTTCATATAAAATTGATCTGTTATCTGGTTGCCCATTTCAACACACTTCTTAAATTAATAATTTACTAACACTCACTTTTTGTCAACGAGTCATAATTTATAGAATTTATCATATTATATATTTTCTTTTTTGCATAATTTGATACGCTCTTATATATTTTCATTTGATCGCAGTAGTTGCTTTAGTTGAACTGTTTATTTTATTCACTGACTTTACATTTTTAACGGCAAAATACAACAAAAATAACAAAACACTTTATATACCTACAATGCAGCCAAAGAACTTTGTTGCTCTTAATACACATGTTAAGCCAACAGAGACTGCGCTGTTCACTGATCTGCTTTATATGTATATAACATTTCCGTACACCTTTATGAGCACTTAAAACCAAAACAATTTCCTTAAACTTATTAAATATGCATTAATTAACAATTATTATTAACACAGTTTATATATTTTCCAATAGTTTTTCCTATTTGTTTAATTGCGTTGTCGCGAGTAACACAATCAAAGACGACCGCGCAGTACAAGCCTTTCAAAGTAACTAATATTAAGGAAAAGAGAAGAGGCTTGCAAAGCAATATAAAAAACTACTGTAAGTAGAGCCTACTACATAAGAGAAATCCCTAAAATTTTTTACGAAAGCTACAACTAATTAGTTTCTCTTATAAAATATTATCAAAGAACTCTGAATATATGAACATGTATGCACTCTTATAAAATTATTTTTAGTGCACAACAATATCAAAATTTATTTATGAGGCACATTGTATTTATAATGACGGTCCATATTTGCACAAAGAATTAAACATTTAGTTAGAAGGCATAATACATATAATTAACAATAATAAGGAACTAATTATGAATATTTCCGCATTAATTTTCGCCTTATCAGTTATTATTCTCGGGTAAAATTTCTCTAATTCTAATTACCCTGAGAATAACATAAACAAGTAAGAGGGATATTATAACCAGTTTATTTTTATCGCTTGAGTTTACTAATAAAAACATTAAATTCGTGTGCATAATGGGGTATAGTTTCATGCAATTTAACAACCGCATGTTATTTATGAAGTGAACAAATTCTTTGAGGAAAACTGTTAGACCTTGTAAAGGTAAACATGGTCTGTACAGAGGATGTTTTATGATGATTGGTTTAATGATAGTCCTTCTCTTATTATTTTTTCGGGCAAAGAACCAGTCTATCATAGACTTATTTTCCTATACGGAACTTTGTGCCGATACAACTCGGAACTATAATAACCCAACCCAATTAAATTTTGCCTTTAAAAAGGCCCGGTTTCGGCATTGTGTCATTCCAAGTGTTCTGACTTCTTCTTCATAGTTTTTGTTGTCCATTGACTTCGGCGTTTTCTGATTGTCAATGGACAACATACAATTCCAGGTGTTGCTGTGCAATCACTGGCAATTGCCCGCCTTAAGGTTTATTTTTCGTTCTGTTGATGTCTTAAATATCGTGTTGTCACTTTTGATTGATCTCCTGTTTTCTACGTTTAAAAAAGTTTTATTGGTTTGTATATTATTCTGGAACAGGTTTGATATCTTCGTTTGTTATTTTGTCATCAAACGTTTTCTGTTTTCAGTGCTGGCCGAGGAAATAAAAAATTATGATCGTGTTTCCAACTATTGTTGCACAACGTGGTTTTCAATTCAATTTTGGTGTTGCACCCGGATGCCACAATTTCTGTAATAATTTCTTTTGTATTTTTCTTTAGTATTTTTCTGCTGACTCTTATAATGCCATCTGCAATCAATTAATCTTTTTTATTTTATTATTCTTATCATACGCGCTTGCATGAGATTATTTTCTTTTTTTCCATCCTTTTTCTTTCAGAGATATTTTATGGTCTGTGTTAACTTGACTTTTAATTTAGTTGCAAATTACAATAATTGCAACAGCAAAAAGTTATAAAGCAGAAACATGCATTTTAACCATAAATTGGCCAAAACGCCAGTTGTTAAGAAAACACTTTATTTTTATTATTTTCACAAAACGTGGCTTTTGTACTGCGTTTGGGTTAGGCGAGCCAGCGACTTTTGAAATTTGAAATATTACAACGAAATGTTGGAAAGTTGGATGGTGGCAACTTTGCAGGCAACAGCATGAAACTGGACTGTTATAAAAATATATAAACTCAAGAAGCCATATCATATAACCAAAAAATGTATAGTATAATAACTGCAGAAAATAATGTGTCAACATCTCGCAACGAAGAAATGTTTGCCATTCTGTGAAATACACGATAAGTCGGAATATATATATATATATATATATATATATATATATTTGAATACATATATTTTTGGAATTTATTTCGCTTGTACTAATTATTGTCGGCCTGTTTATATGACAAAAGCATAGAACTGTACTTTCTTCCTTTAACTGATTTGATAAATTCCTGCATGGAAAAAAACTGACGTCATTATGTGATGGCGTTTTCACACTGACTAAATTCTGGGTTTAACGTTAAAACCAATTGAAAAAAAGTCTGGTTTTACCATACAAAATAATTTTGCTAAAAGCAACTGAATATTGATTTATGAAGTGCAACATAGTTTGTGCTTTTTTTGGGTATGCTACATTCAGTGCTGCCAAGTTATAAATTGGAAACATCTGATAATGTGTGAAGAATGCAAAAAAAAAAACCACCACATCTGCACTTTTCTTTCAGAATTTCCATGAATTGCTATGAAATTATATGTATGTGATTTATTACAACAAGTAAAATCTCTTATTTTTAATTTTAATGCCAGCGCGAGCTTTTAAAGCTCAGTGTGAAGACACTATGAGGCACAGGCGGATTCAGAATATAATTCTTTATTTTTAAGTTGGTTTTCTAGCGATCACCCTACAAAAAGTAGCATGACAATAAAAAGAATCAGTTTATTTATTATTATTATTATTATTGTTATTATTATTATTATTATTATTTTTCTTTTTTTTCCAATTATTAAACATTTTTGTGCATTTTCGTTTTTTAAACTTTAATTTAAATTTTGTGCTGATTAGTTTTTCCCAAAGTCTTAATAAAAAAGTTCAAAGTGATCTATTGAGGGTTTTAGCTAGTTCCTATGCGCATTTCACTGGGGCTAATGCAGATCATCAGTGAATCTTTACTCAACATTTCTTAGAATAACTAAAGATATTTATTTCAAACTTCCACTTTAATAAGCGAGAAGCTTAAAACAACTATCAAAGTCATAACAAGAACTTACTGAAATTTTTTATTATTATTATTATTATTATTATTATTTATTATAATTATTTTCTTTTTTTATGTGAGAAATTCTCACATCAGCTACAGTCACGAGGCACAGCTTACTAAACGATTGATTGATTTCGGCACGACATAAATACTTCAGCATCATTTTTCATATATCTGGTACGAAAAGGTAAACGGCATAAAATAGTGCTCGTGATTGGCTGTTTCGCATTAAGAATTTCATTTAGATATCAATGACATTTTGTAGTAAAACGCAACTCAAACGGTTGTCAAACTTACAGCCAGCCATGATTTTTGATATTTAATATTTATGAATGCTGATCATCAGGCTTCAAAAAGTAGTTCACTAGAGTCTTTCAAACTCATCAAAGTTTGATCCTGGCAAGGAATAAAATTCAATTGTATAAACTTGTTATTTGAGAAATACTTAAATATATTTCGTATTAAACTTAATTATATATGTATTTGAAATGCTTGAGTGATATATTGCCCCACCCCCCCCCCCCCCCAACATATTAAGTATTCTGGCAGATTATATTTGAAGCAACAACAAATTCTCATTATTTCTCAAAACTGTGGACACGATATTAAATAAAAAAAACTTATCGCAATGTCTAGTAAATAAGAAAGTTATAAGCCATTATTTAATTAAAACTGTTTTTATAAATTACCTTGACTGAATTAATTCCTGGTGTGTACAGTAAATTGGCTTTATTTCATATTAACAACTTTAAAATACAATCAAGCATCATTCACTCTCACATAGAAATTATAATTTTATTTTTAATTAAGCACTTCAAAGTATATACAGATTTTTTAAAAGAATAAATAAATATATATAAATTTCTTGTTTGTACTTCACATTTTTACATGAGCGTTTGTAAAATTGCTGTAATTCACATTTATGTAAGTTGTTGCTCATACATAAGTACGAGGGAGGGCGGTTAAACAACTCCCGGAAGCTGTTGGCTTAAGAAGTAAATACAAGACTGCGATGTCTTAAGTAACGCGTTCGACCTCGCATTCACTTATGAATGTGGTGTCGATATTTTCTGATCTGCTTTAGTGCAAGAGTTTGCTAATTTTTGTCGTCCTGTCTCAATCACTCAGGCACAGCACAAACCACTGATACCGACGAGATGTGCGAGTCTTTGTTACAAAATGTTTGTTCAACAGTTTCTGAAAAAAAAACTGATGTCTGCTAGAGGTGGGTATTTGCCTGACAACTTATTTCATTACTAATTCTATATTTATTCTATATTTCTATTTTACATGGGTATCAGTAAAATTAAATTTACTTCCTAACCTTAAATTTTCCAACTCTTTATATACTTGATCGACACTTTGCTTGATTTTTAAAACCAGAAGCACTACACAACAGCCTGCTATATACAACAGTCCAGTAGGAAGTAAATAAAGAGATTGTCTAAACCTTGATTGACAAGATGCGTGGTGATAGGAGCAGTGCAATCATATTTTTGTCTTGAGCCAACACTCAGGATCACCATTTACTTCTCCTCTAGGCCAAGAACAGCTCCATAATTCGTCTTGTTCTTCAGATTCAGCTAGTTCTAGTTTTTGAACCTAAAAAAATCTCGTCGGAAAGAAATTGAACTCCAATGATAAGATTAGACCTCGGGCAAAGTGTAAACAATTCTAGAAACGTTGTAACTGAAAAAGGATTTTTTTTTACAAAAAACCCGATTCCTGCCTCGTGTTTAATTACGCAATTTCGATATGCTTTTGATTATTGTTTGTCAAGAGTTTTATAAATTGCGCTTTACCCTCATTTGAGCCTATTATTCTTACGGTTCCGCCATAATAATTACACACACATACACGTTTGCTATTGTTTTCATTCCAATTGTTAAGGACACACAAACATTCGTACAAAATATAACTTTACAATTTACAAACTCATGTTGTCATAGATACAGTCCATTAACTGATTGCGCTCGTGATGAATGTTAAACTTCCGACATGAAGAAAAAGAAAAAATGATAATAAATCCACATATATCGCGATGTCTGCAACAAAAGCTGGAGCCAGTAACACTGGCGACTGTTTGGCTGAATACGTAAATGAATAAATGACTGAACATTTAACATTGTGACTTTCCTGTTTCTCTGCTGTTCTTAGCAAGAAAAAAATAAAGGTTTAGCAAACATAAATATAGTAAAAAATTGATAAAAACATCGCCCAAATAATATGAAATAGGGTGCACTTAAAGCAGGTAAACCCATTAGCACAGCTGATCATTTATTTTCTGCTACCTAAATGGCAACCTCAATGCAAAATATGAAAAAAAAACAAAATGGTTTGGTTCGTTTGTTGGTAAGAAAATGGAAATGTTTTTGTTAAATTGTTCTGAATAGAGTAAAAATGTTATTTTTAAACTATTTTACTTGTATTCGTTGTAGAGAGCTTCAATAGAGTTCATTAATGCCTTTGAAAATTTGTTGGCTTTCTTTGAAGTTCAAATTGAATTTATTGCTAAAACACAGTTTGCAAAACAAAAACTCCAAACAATTTCGATAAAATAAGTATTCTAAGTGGCAAAGGTGCTAAGATTTGTTATTTGTATGTTGCCGTCAACGTGCCTTTTGTAACTTTTTAATTTACTACTTCATACAACATGTTTAGTAAACATTTAGTTAACTTAATATCAGGACTACAGCACGAACTTTAAATATGTTGCCGTGGAAACGAGGTCACGCAGACATCTAAGTACATAAATACTACCTCAACAATAGCATCGAACAGTGGAACTAAAGGATTGCGTTGAGTGTTTTTTTTTTCAATTCAAAAAACTTATTTTAATATATCATGTCAATGACATTAAATGCCGGATATATGGGAACAAATTTCCCTTTAGCAGAACAAATCGTACCCCTATGAAACTCAAACTATTATTAAGTTTTTCATTATTTTTGGGAAGGAAGACGCAGCTATTAATCTTGGCAAAAGCTTTTAAGATTAGACCTATACTCAGCAGATAATAAACAAGTTTTTTTTTAATATTTTCAAAAAAATTATTAGAAAAGATGACTCTAAAATGAGGAACGGTTATTTTTGTTGCTTCTAAAAGTAGAGATATAAACTTTTATATATCAAATTAAGAAAGATAAGAAAAAAAAAAACGTTTAGGACTCACAACGAACATCCCGCATTATGGTGAATCCTCCAATTATATTGTGGTAGGGGCCAATTATTATACGATACATAATAATTTTTAGTTAAATTTAAGTCAAATATTTTCTGGCAGAAAGGTTTCAATATAAAATATTTTTCAACTTTATTTTTGTTTTTCTTAGTATCATTTAATAATAATATTTTTTATGCTTTCCATTCTTTGCCACACATGTTTAAGTTAAAGTAAATTCTTTGGAACAGCAAATGATACTTCTGTTGCCACACTGTTCATCCTGCCATCACTACTCAATAACGAACAGTACTTCAAAGTAGATTTTTTTTCCTGATATCCTCTCCATTTCCCATCAACTTTTTCAACGAAGTTTTGTAAACAAATCACGTAAAAACTTTTAACGCAATACATTTTTTGTTTTCCATATCATGGCAACAAATATTGTATATTCAACTTCAAGCATACAAACAAACAAAAAAATCAAAAAAAAAGGAAGAAAAGCCAAAGTGTTGCGATGAAAAACTGGCAGACTTAATTTCAAACATCATTTTCTGTTTTCAAACTTTATGGAAAAACAAAAATTGCCTTTGTTAAGCTCAACTACAAGCAAACACCCTCACAACGTTCATCCCTTCGTCGTTTCCTTTCCAATTAAGTTTAATAAAAACTAATGCGTTTCTAGGCTTCTTTCCAATTTTTTTTCATTTCTTGTAGACCGACTCAGTAGAACAACGCCAATAACAAAAGCGAACGTAAAACTTGGTCTTTCAATAAAACTCTCAACAATAAATGCGATATTATATTCGAATATAATTTGCTATTACGAAGACCTTTTGCAGCTTTTAATAGTAAAATAAGCGGAAGTTACAAGGAGCTGTTACAAGCATACATGCATACACACTATTATTAGAGCACTCAAACTGTGAAGAGATTTATTTGAGTTTTACAATTCCTCAGAGGACGTGTGCCAAATTAATGTGAGCAAATTATTAAAGATGTTATAATTTTTATAAATAAGAGTGCATTAAAACTAATTTTGTGAATTATTAAATATAATTAATAAAATACGAATATTTTGAGAAATATATGATTGAACTTAACAAAGTCTTCATGCTCTTCTTGTCCTTATAGGCCAGCCCTGTATCTTCCCGCTAATTTTAACCACCAAACTCTTCCAGTAAAACACAATAATATTTATTTAGAATAAACGAATTAATAGCTACGTTTTAAGCGGTGGATTATTTAGTTTTCGATTACTATAACGTGTTTAAGGACACTAACTAATCAAATATAAATTTCCGAGGTTTTAAAAATAATCCCTTCGTTCGATTTCTAACGAGAGCACATTTTTTTTCAAAAGGGCGTAAGGCATACTTTCCGATTTTCAAAAAATTTAATTTTCTCGGCGGGAGGTTAAAAAAAATTAGCTAGTATTTTGGAGAATTTTTAAACTTTTCAGGTACAGGAAACTTTAAAAATCTAAGCCTTATACACTGGAACCTCTTTTAACGGAGTCCTTCTTCTATAAGCGAAAAACTTCCACAATTTGTATGTATTCCCGTAGCCGGACACTCTAATATCCGAACTAGATTTTTCCACTCTGTTTTCAAAACACTTCCCATAACCTGACACAAGTGTAAAATGCAAGGCTAATCTGTTTTAAAAGCTAATTCGATTTGGTTTAAAAGCTTTAGCAGTAGTTCTTTAATAAGCAGTTCTTTCGTCTATGCCGTTTTATACTGTTTTGTTGTCTTTAACATTTGCAATGACCCTATTGACACAGACGACAGGATAGAGAAGCAGTAGGTGATTAACTGAACTTCTTATTTAAGAACTAGAAAATTTCACACAAAATATTTGTCATCAATTTGATATTGAAAATAAAAAACATTGATATTGAAAATAAATTTATTGTAAGATGATGAATCGTTAAAATAACTCATCCAATTAAAACAGTTTGCGGGACACAATTATATTGCACCCCAACTCATAAGAACCATTAAAAAAGACACTTTGAAGACCAACAGCTCGTTTTTGATACATCTATTGAATAATCGGAATGTAAACCTCTCATAAGCGGACACCTCTTACAGCTGACAAAAATACCGTGATGAAGAATATCCTTTTATGAGAGGTTTCACTGTACATGCATACTTTTAGAAAGATGTGGCTCAATAAAGTTTAAAAACAATTTCACTTCTGAACAGTTTTTGTCAGTAGCAAAGTTTTAAACTCCGATTCAATTAATAAATTTTGTTTTAATGAAATCTCGCAGTAGACGGGATTATAAAATTCATTTCCTGTCCTTTAAAATATTTTATTGCAACGTTTATCTGAAATTATATTGTCACAGCAAATTATCACTCAAGTTCTTTCCATATAAATGCTCTGCCCACAAATTTATTTATTTGAAATTTTATAAAATTCTCTTGTATGGTACGTGCTTTCAAAGACTTGGTTTGCTACTCATATGAACTTTTCATGCGGATATCTTCAGGAATTTATTGTTTCTATTTTTTATTTGTTTTTGTTGTTCACCCTCCGGGTATTTTTAGACGAAAAACTTAACATCAGCAGTAACAAAAAAAATTGAATTTATGTGGACTGTTTTTCTTATTTGCTATACCACGTTAGTTTAACTACGCTTCATTTGTCAGTGGGAATGTATTACAAGGATACGTGTATTAGGAATGCTCCTGATACTTAGATTCTATTTGGAAATTTCTGTGAAAAATTGTTTGATACAAAAACTTTCTTTGAGAAATATTTTCATATTTCTGCTAATTGTTTTGCGGTAACGCGTCGCTGTAGTCGTTGCTAATATTCAGACAAACGCAGCTACGCTTAACATTTTTTTGAAGTGGGTTGAAAGAAAAAAAATTTTAAAGAAGTGTTACGATCGAGTACATCAAATAAATAATTGATGATATATGGAAAATGGTTGGCCCTAAACTCCCAGCAAATTTTAGCCGCCGAACTATCCCAACCAATCAATTTTCATATCACCCGAATCCCTCATGATAAGCAGTCATTGATGTGGTTCTTGGTTACTATAAAAGCATCCAGAACATGAGCTGATCGGATATATAATTTTGAAGTTCAAGAATATATTGAATTTTTCGAATTTTTATGTTCACGACGTCTCACGAGTCGGTTAACAGGTTTTGCTCCGGCTTATAGCGATCCTGGTGGTTTTAAATGATTTCTTGTGAAGCCTTCAAGAAGTTTGAAAAATTTATTTAAGATTGTTTAGGTTTCTTGAGAGCTCCCAATTTTAATTGGTAGTAATTTTAGTTGAGGAATGTTCTTCAGAGCGAATTAAAGATCATAAATAAATTGAGGTACCTAATTTTGGTTATTAAAAGTACTATAGAATTATACATAATAGTATATGTTTTCCGATACAGTAAAATTTATATATAATTTTAGGATACAATAACCGAAAGCATATCTATTAAAACATAGAAATATATTATGAGACGTTCGATATTTAAATGAATTCGGGGTGTAAATAACAAACTGGAATAGAAATTCGAAGATCACTCTTTTTACACTGTGATCGCCCGAGTTCAGGATATTGTGTCGTAGCTATGAGGGGAAGCAATGATGTTGAGATTACAGCTGAACATAAACAAAAGGATATAGAATTTATTACAGTAATTTTATTCTTTAATTCGCCTGTAAGTTATTGAAGTTACATGAGATAATGTGGAAAAAAGTTGCCGCTGCCCTAATATTATTTTCCGATTTCCTTTACTAAATAACTTTGTGTGATTTTATCGCAATTGAAAAGTCATCATTGTTTATTGATGCAACATTAAGTTGTACTGTAAAGAATAATGTGTTTTAAACCTTGAAAAATAAAGTAAACCGTACCCTACAGGAGATTATTTTGTTAACAATGTTAAAGAGGAACTCTTTAAGAAATAACTACACAAATAAGGGGTGTTTGAAACAAAATCGGTGTGAGTATAAGACATATCATTTTCGCCTCGTACACCACTTGGTTCATTTTGTAAGCGAATTTTTTGTGAAAAATTTGTTACAGCACAGTTTTGAGCACCACAGAAAAAAATTAGTGACATAAAGATGTTTCCTTGATCTTAAATATATGATACTGTTATTAACAATTTTATGTAAAAATTCAAACTTAATATATTTTGTTTTGTTTGTGATTAATATATTTTACTGAAATTCATTGCATTGCTCAGAAGGAATTGGACATTCTTCAATTCATTAGCTGACAATACAGTTGTTTAAATTTTCTAATCTTATAAATGTTGTTGCAGATTTTTATTTTTATGTTTTTATTATAAATGAAATTGATTTGTTGGGTGGTTAAGAAACGTCTATATGCATTTTATTGTTGTTTTACCAAATTATCATTAGACATTAACCACAGTTTTGAAAACCTTCACACCTCTCATTTTATGCAAATACTTTTATATAACATTTGAGAATTTAAAAATTATTTAACAACCGTATCCTAACCCGTGTGATGAGCTATGGAACAAACACATACAAACCCCAAAATATAATAATGTTTAATCTATATGCATCCGTTTTATTTTGGTACACATTTACACAATTAGAAATCCTTCGGATAAACATGAACGTGTTCATAAAGCAAAATAAAAAAAATCTTAAATTATTGTTATATAAAATTTGTTATTCGAAAATTGTCATAATTTATTCTAAATGAGTACTTAACCATCAACAAATAAATTTCATTTATTCTCATATCATATTATCGCTAATAGCGTGAACTCTGACATCTGCCTAAAACAGAGGCGGAATAAGTTTCAAGATCGTAATATTCAAATTTTTTTCTACAAATATGATTTCTTTTAAAATGCTCCTTTAAGACAAAAACAAATATTTAAGTGTTTTCCTTTTGTATTGGGTCAGCAGAGTATTCAATTTGTTTTCTTTTTTTCTCTTTCTTTTATTCACTTCTTTGTTAGGCAAGTATTGTTCTCACGACTTAAGCAGTTGAGGACTTTTATTATGCAAATTTCAAATTAAGATTTAAATTTAAAAAAAGGACCGACCCGCTTACAACGAAAGAAATTAATGTAGTAAAACACAGACGAAGGCCGATGTAGTCGTTTCACCATAAACATTTTATAAAAGGAAACGACACAAAAGGAGGTCATTAAAATTTTCTTTAGGAATTAAAATAAATAGGAAAATCAGTTTTCTCTAGAAGTAATATTGAGTCGTTTAATTATACTTATAAAAAAAATTATATATCTCCGCCTATTGAATCAACATTTCATTTGCTAACATTAACAACGTTATGGAAAGTCAACGTTCGTAACAAAGTTAAACGTTTTCTATGAATTTTTAATTTCTGTTAAGTAACTTATTAAATATATAGAAAAAGTTTCCATGAGTAGGGATGTTTTTCTTTTTGAGAGTTTAATCTACCGTTAACTTTGCCAGGATATCTTTTGGAAAACATGACGTGCGGCCACGCATAAACAATTTGTTAGATATGACCAGTCTTAATAAGAAGTAATGAGTCCCCATTACCCAGCCACACATTCTTACAAATTAAAATTAGTGTCCTAGAAATATTCCAATTGTGGCAAAAGATGTGTGTTATTTGGCGCCGTCTGGTGGACACCACAGCTGCTTTTACATCATGAACAAATAGTCACTACTCTTGGCTCCATAGCATTATCATTGACTGCAACGTTCTGACCAGCATCGTTTTCAAAGAAGTACAGATCAATGATTCAACCAGCCTATAAAGCACACTAGTCAGCGTCGCAACACACTTTTGAGAATTATTTGCACGCTGAATACGACAGTTTTGCTTCTTGACGTATCCATTAAAAATATATTAACTTCAGATCTTAACACGATTCGCACCGCACGTTTTTCGAACAGAACCCTGATTTAAAAACTGAATCGCGCAGTTTGGAATTGGCGTCAGTCTTTTCATTTCGAAATGCTAAACAAAAATATATATAAATCACTCACAAATGGACGCAAAAAAATCATGCCAACTTAAAATTCATAACTCTATAAAAACTATAATTCCTGTTTTGTTTATATAGAAACAAAAATTAACAAAATCGGTGTATACTTCAAAATTACTTTACACTCAATATAATTTTTTTTGAGATTGATTTTTAAGTTATTACATTTTGAACTTGACAGTGCACAGTGGCACAAATAATACGTACTTGCAATATATTAATGCAATTAAATATTCATTTTATTTTATGCATTAAAAACAGCATTTTTTTAATTTGTCTTCTTCCGTCCCGTTTAATGTTATTGCAAAAAATTAATAACAAAGAGGAAAAAATATTTGAAAAGCTGCAAGTGCAAAGCACATCATTGTGTATCATCTCGTCCATAGTTCATAGTGACAAATGATGCCAACCATTATTGTGGCATTTATGTTCACTGTGCTCTATCATCCTTGTCATGTCCTACCCCATAATATTCATACAAGTCCTGCACAGCAGAAGCAACACTATTTAGTTCGTAGCGAAACAGTTCATTTTGTGTTTTCTTCATCTTTATTTTATTGTTAATAGACGTTCATTCTTCCATTGTTGTAAAAGTGTATGCGCATGCATTTAGTTGTGCGTTTATCTGGGTTACTGCTGTATTTTAACACTTCAACGCTTATGAATTGCTTGTAATACATCACTAATAAGACTAAAGAACAGAAAACAGTGCAGAATATCTTGTGTATGTTGCATTAAGTTGAGTTCGTCTTGAGCCTGAGAAATGAACAACTTGCGTGTGTACGTTTGATTATCTGTTTTTCTTTTTTAATTTTGTATATGTGGAATATTTGAAAATATATTTCATTTTCATTGTTTTATTTTAATAACGTCTCAACTTAATTTATAAAAACAGCACCTGTGCTTTAGCTGTTGCAACATTTTTCTTCGTCACAGTAACTACAAAGTGGGTATTAAATTTAAAAAATATTTTCAAAATAGTTGTGAAAACTTTCTTAGGTGCGGGGAATTTATGCTTCTAGAAAGTGCCATACACACGTTAACTTTTAATATGCTGTTGCATTATTCCACACAAAAAGTAAAAAAAAATCTCAAATCCAATTAGTTTTTTATTAATAGTGTGAGTCGAAAAGAAGTTGTTTTCCCAACTTTTCACAGTTTAGTTTATGAACATCGTCATAAATAGAATGAATCAGCCAGCAGTGTCTGGTGCTTCAGAAGGTAAAACTATATAAAAATTGAGCAGGATATATGAGCTTCATAAAAGGCACGACAAAACTGTAAAGTTTTAATCTTTTATATGTATTCGCTTTGAAGAAAGTTTTTAAAATATATCTTGATTTTAATAATTTTTACCCTCAAGTCGGTTGTGTTTCCAGATATTAATTATGAAACATCACAAAACCGTGGATAGCTTCAGCATATATTCAAAATATCCGCATACACTTTTTTTGCAAAAATGGAACTGAGAGCTCCAAACCACTTAAAATTTGATTTTGTTCGGAGCCAGCAAAATGTTTGCAAGTGGTAAAAGATCTTCAAAGAAGGTTGGAAAGATATGAATGACGACGCTCGTCCTGAAAAACCGATGAAAATTTTTAAGAAACCAAAGAGAACTGTTATGAAGAAAACCCGTATCACTACTAGGGAAGTTGTTGAGGGTGAGGACATATTGATCTGCTCATGATTTTCAATTGTTCGACGAATTTTTAATATGAAGCGTAAGGCAGCGAAGATCCTTCCAGAATTACTGAATTTAGACCCATAACGATTTCTAGTTTCTTGATAAAAACTACACCATAATCTTGTCTCAGTGACCGTATTCATTGGCTCTTGAGAACTTTTCCTTTCCGCAATATTGTGGAACACTTTCCGAAGGAGCATACAAACCGAATCCCTAAAGGAGCTCAAGAATATACAGAAATTTGCGAGGATTGTAAAATACGTTGGGACAGTTTAAATTGAGATTCTAAGATACTAAAATTGATGAATATATAATTATGAAATTTCAAGTTTGAAAGTGGCCACTGTCATGATGCGGAAACTTAATTTACGTTTTCCTTATTGTTTAATTTATGGCTAAATATTGTTCGTAAATTTTTGTCTGTAGTCAGTATGTTTGCTTTTTCGTATGAAGTTTATGCAAAATGTTAAAGATTCTACACCATCTTTTAAAAATAATTTTGAAAGACATCGTTATGTTGTCAAAATTTAAAAGTTGTAAAATCTAAGATTTATGCACTGAAATTTGATAAGAAAGGATCCTGTTTATCCTGGCAATGCCACACAAGGACAATACCGAATATGTTGCCTACTGCTTATGGTAATCAATGAACTACTTTTAGCAGGCGGTAGCTACTCTCTGGGGCCTTGAGAGTCTATTGTAGTACAAAAATGTAAAATTTTTGCTTTATTCTTGATATTACATTTGCAACTATTTTCAGAATAAGGGCATTATATATCTTTGTTATTGACTTCAACGAAATTGAGAGTCTATTGCAACATATTTCAAATTATTATCAAGAAAGAAATCGACTTCAGCTATTTCTCCATGAAAAGCTCTAACTAAACTAATAACAAAAGAATTTTCTTTTAAATAAACTACCAGCTGTTTTCAATTTATAACTTGCCAGCACACAACTTACCACGTGAAAACAGGTAAAAACAAGATCGCATTTCACAAAACCTAATTGAAATCTACTTGAAAATTCAAAAGTGGCTTTAATTGGTTTTAATAATACATTTTTTATGCTAAATCCAAATTATAGCACTTAGCTCTGATGTTTAAACCAGAATTTATTAAAACCGTGTCGGAGTAAAAACACTGTGGCCTGCATATAGCGCCTACTGACTGTATCCAAAAATTGTTTATACACACAAAATTATGTTTTATGAAAATTGAAAATTTTTCATCTGCTATTTAATATACAAAAAATTCCAGGGATTAATAAAAATTAATATGATCATTTAACTCAAAAGATTCCTTTTAATATTTATTAATATCAGTTTTTGCAAAATGTTTCATCAAAAGATATTTTATATCCCATTCATATTTAATCATAAATTTTTGTTATTCTGTCCATTATAATTTATTGATTCTAAATTCTTAAAATCTATGAAATATTTATCTCTGCCATGCATCACCAATTATAAAAATATCTATAATATATTGTGGCTTGTATCTAAAAATTTTAGGTTAACGCATAATTTATGCATATTTTGTTGTAAACAAGAGCAACATCAATAAATGCTATAAAATATTAACAACATAAATTGTTCAACGTCAGCAGCAGCAGCAGTGCTGATGTTCATGTCTTTTATATGCTTGAAAATTGTGGGCTAACAGATTCTTCACATACAACAACTGTTTTTGTTTATATACGTTTATTGGCATTTGATGTAAATGGAAAAACTGTTCTGAACTAAATATCCACATGCTGTTTTTATAACTACAAAATATTTTCTCGGCTAAATGTTTTGTTTTTGTATTGGGGTTTTATGATGTGTGACATAACCACTATCTTTACGCCAACTGTATTTACAGTCAAGGGCTGAAGTTAGTCAAATTGGTGTATTTTTATTTTACTTGCCGGTATGAAATCGTTGAAGGACCCTGAAAATGGTGATATTTGCTGGTAATGCGACACTGATTCAACATATCTTGCAGCTCAGCCGCCTGGCTCTCTTTCACGGATGGGAATTGGTACTGTTTCCCAATCTAACGAGTTTGCGAATTTATGTTAAGAAAATTCCTGTCAAAAGATAAAATATCAGGAATCGACATGACATCCTTTAACATTTATTTAGTGAAATGTTGAAAAGTTACACTCTTCATCAAAGAATTTTAATTGCGATAACTTGGTATCAATACGCTAAACATTTTTCTGTATCACTTCGCGAAATTCGAGCAGATTGTCGTCGTAATCAGGCTCCTTTTGAAACCGCTTCGCGTAATTATATCGCTAAATTCAAGCCTCACGGTACTGTTGCTGAAAATAGAGCAAAACAATACGTTCCCAGTGGCCTTAGTGGTGCCAGCACAGCTGGGGATGAGCCTGCAATATCAACACGTTGACGTTCTCAAAATCATCAGAGTATTTTGCAACTCAAGAATTAAAGTCGGTCAAGCGTGTATGTATTGGCTGTTTGAAAAATCCTTCGAAAACAAAGAATTTATATAGAAAAAATTTTTTGCTTATGAGAGTCATTTTCAATTGAGCAGTTGTATTAACCAAAACCAAAAAAAATTGCCGCATGTGCAGCTCGCCAAGTCAAGAAACAGTCTTCGAAAATATATTGAATTGAAAGAAGGCGAGCCTATAGTGTAGTTTGTGGTCAAGCGGCATCATCGACTAGAATTTTTCTAAAAAGGAGCTAGGAAACGTCGTTACACGAAGTTCTATGTGGTAATAATGACGACCAATATTTTGTAGCCACAATTGTCTAGTGCTGACAGCAGTGAAATTTGGTATCAGCGAAACAGCGCCACAATTCTTTTATTGTATGAGAATTTTCCCCGACGAATAATATCTAGATTTGCGATACCAATAGGCCTCCTTGATCTTGTGATTCAACGGTACGGATTATTTTCTCTAGGGTCATTTTAAAGACCGGATTTACGTGAACAAATCACAAGCAGCTGATGCTCTGAAAAATTAAACTCGGTCCAGTAACGAGATAAGGGAAGGTTTATGGTAAAATGTGGTTGAAACTTTTTAGCAAAAAGCGGAGATTTACCGACCTCTAGAGGTGGACATTCACCCTTCTTCATATTCACATTATTAATTCCCATACTCTCTGCTTTTTATTGGTATAAAACTGAATTTGACAAAAAAGCATTGTTTAAGCGTATTAAGTTCCCAACCCTAATTTGACCCACCATTTATAGTGTGATGTCCAAGTCTGGTGTTATCTATAACACTCGAAATCATTCGTTGCATAAAATTCCAGATCACTATGCATACGCCTAAGTTATGGAATGATTCTTAAGAGAATATATCAACCTTTCCTTTATAGATACAGACCACTGTTTCTGCCAATTCGCAACTTTGTCTGTCGCAGTTGTATTATCTGCATCCCGGTGTGTTATCTGCATCCCGGGCAGTGAGCAACACTCCTGCTATCACCAAGCCCGCTTCATCGGAGACTGTACGGAGAGAAGTAAACTAGTGAGTATATATATTCAAGTATTTCATTTCCATAAATTTTATAGATGAGCTTAAAGATACCAGTATTAAATCAAACTTTCTCCTTATCAAGAGGTTACATGCAGTTCCTTGTTGGTTCAATAATTCCGTCTGAATTGTAGCTGCCTCATTTCATTACAATTTTGATGGCGATTATGATAGCAACAACGACATATTAACTGCGGAAATTTACATATTAGGAATGTATATGTAAATGTACAAGCAAGCACATAGAGACGCACACATATATAAAAACTTTAATGTATGAAGGTTATCCAAGAGCGTATTCGGTAGGAGGCAAAAGTTATTATTTGTAAAAAATTCAAAGTATCAAATATTAATTCACGCCTTCATCCCTAGTAAGATTTCTTCCCCTGCAAGCCACTGAGATGTAAACGCGGCTGGTTGCTCTTGCAAAAGATATACAAATTGAAAATTGTGTTATCATGTACCAGCAGTAATAACAGTTTGAAGTTTATTGTTGTGTGTGTTTGATTAGTAATTTAGTAACAATTTGCATTGATTTGCTATTTGGTGAGTTTTTTTTCGACGTTTTCAACAACACCCAACATGTTAGAAAATTCAATATTGATAGGGCTCTGGAAAGGATGAGGTTTAATAGGTTTCGTTTTTATGTTCGTTATGACTTTAGAGTGCTAGAGAGAATTTATATATAAAAAGAACACGAACAATTTTATTTTCGGCGACAATAAAAACCAACACCACAGTAACGCATGTTGATGTCTTAAATGTCATTTGTTACGAGCCTGCCAAAACTGAAATCTTTTTTAAATTTACTTGTGTCTGAATCAGACACAACAAATTGTTGCTTTACGTTACGCATTATCCATCACCGGATATTAAATACAATTTAAGGTCTTTTAAATGACATCAAAATTTGTTTTTTATTTCCTTCGACATAAATTTGAAATGTTTATCATTTTACATAATATTTGTCTATCCATACGATTACGTAGTCTACTACGTACTTATATGTGTAACTCGTAGTCTAGTAGGTATTTATATATGTGAATACGTAGTTTGAACGAAATAGACTTTACACATGTGCCTTCACCTGCAACCTTGTCTTATATCATTTTATAAAATGACTGTAGCGGGTGTTTTTAATAGAGGGATACAACTTTGAGTTGGCATCACTGCTTTATTTGACCACCCATTTAATAGCTGATAGCTGCTTTTCATTAAATTTGCTTTGACATTTTATTACGGATCGACTTACAACCGAGCAACGCGTGCAAATTGTGGAAATTGTTCTATTCCTTAAATTCAACCATTCAGTATTTTAAATTTCCGATGGAGCCTATTTCTGGTTGAATTGGTACGTAAATAAACAGAGTTGTCGCACTTGGAGTGAAAAGAATCCACAAGCTTTTATCGAAACACCATTAAGTCGACAGAAAACTACTGTTTGGTTCGCTTTATAGGCTGGCAGAGTCATTGGCCCATATGTCTTCAAAAACGATGATGGTCAGAATGTTACTGTTAATGGTGAACGCTATAGGAACATGATTCGAAGTTTTTTCGTACCTCAGCTACGTGGCATTAATCTTGCTGATACATGGTCCTGTTAGGACGGAGCCACATGCCACACAGCGGGCGCTACAGTTGATTTACTCAAGGAAACTTTTGACGAAAAAGTAATTTCACGAAATGGCCCCAAGATCGTGTGATTTAATCCCATTGGATTATTTCCTTTGGGGCTATGTAAAGTCGTGACTTTATGTCTATGTGTACGTCGATAAATCACACATAATTGAGCACCTGGAAATCAAAAATATTGGTGAAAACTGGTGTTCCAGATTGCGCCTTGTATGCGCCAGCCGTGTCATAAAATTTTCTATCCAATAAAGACCGTTTCATTGATATTAAAAATATATTACTATGTGTTATTATGATTTAAACTTTTATCACTCTATAAAAAACACCCGATACCAATCGGTAGAGCTGCTCATGTATTTTTGTTTTCCATATAAATTTTAGTTATTCCGATTTGATTGACACAGTTTTGAGCTCAATTTCATCTAATAGAGCATAACGAATTGTGTAATCTTATGAGCAACGCAGTAAGAATTCGAAAGTGATTCCTAATTAAATGAGTATTTCTTATTACCTCTAAAGAAGGTAATAATGCAAGACTCATAACCCTTTTGTTTTCAACGAACGCCAGTTTACAAGGTTTTTTAGTTTGTGTTCCATCTGCCCACAAGATAAGTAAATTTGTATTAAAGATGGCTACTGTCTCCATTCTATATTTGACAGACAATACTCAAACTTTGTGTTCGTTGGATGAACACGCACTGTGAATTTTAGCTTCATATAAGAGATGGTGTGCGTTTCTTGTATATATCGGATCATCGATTCCCTGTTTAACATTTTGGCCTCTGGGTTCATGAAAAAGAGAAATGTTGCAGCTAGAAGTTCTGTAAATAAAATTTTTATGTTTCAAAGTCCTTTTAATAAAAGTTTGAGTAGAAGCACATACTTTTCATATTTCATAAGTTTCAACTGTAGTCGTTGCAAATTGTTTGTTTCATATTAAATCCCTCGTGTATGTTTATAGTTATGAAAACTTTGTATAGAATAATTTGAATGGTTGACACTCACATTCAACAAACCCCAGTCACACACAAATCACACAAGTTGATGCGTAAATATTTTTTATAAATTACCAAGTTTCTAAATTTACAGTGGCTCACAAAAAATTGTAATGTTGCAATTAGATCAACGTGCTCAAAGAAATAGTTTTTTCGAAAATTCAATTTTGACAGGCTAATTGTTCGAAAAGTATTTTTAATTTAGAGAGGCATGATAAATATTCCAAGGCACAAGGCCTTTAACATGAGTTTAAGAGAAGAAAAATTGTTTTCGTAGGAAAATAGTAACGCCTGCATGTTTTGAAAATTTACTTTGGAAAAAAAGAAAATTCAACATCAGTTTTATATATCCAACTAACACAACAGAGCATAAAAGCTGTTTTCGAAAGCCGCTACACTTTTGTCATCAGTACTCATGTGTATTTTTGTTTATTAACACTTATTAGGTGGCTAATTTGAATGTGGCAGCAGTATCTATTTGTGCCAATTTCATTACGAAAAGGCATACGAGAAAAGGATAAAAAAGTCATTTGACCCATTTTTGGCTTGTCCTACTTTCTGCATGTTTTGCTCTATATTTTTTAAGACAAAATCTTTTCGTTTGAATTTTCTTACGTACATATCAACATTTATGGCCTTTTATTGGGTTACCGCAAGCCAAAGAATTGTAAGTATTTGTAATAAATTATTTATTGCTGTAGTACATTCAACTCTGATAGACTAACCGTTCCAAAAGTGTTTTTAATTCAGAAAGACTTGATATATTACAAGGCACAAAAGGAAATACACATCAGTTTTATATGTTCAACTCACACAGCATATCAGAACAGCTGTTTTCGAAAGCCGCTACGCTTTCAGCCATAGTACTCACGTGCACTTTTGCTTATTTCCCCTTGCAATGACATGTCCTATTTGTAGCAATATTTTTTTTGCTGAACGATGCGACGGCTTCATCAAACTTTTTGATTATATTCTTTAAATCCTATTTTCTAAATTTGTTTAATGTTTCCTAAGCCAAACTTTTTTTGACTCGAATTTTTTTAAGTGGATAAGAACATTATTTCCCTTCTTTGGGTTACCACAATCAATAGATTTATATTTTGATTGCATATTGTATGGAATTATTTATTACTGTAATAAATTAAGTTTTGGCGGGATGATTGTTGGAAAAGTGTCTTTAATTCAGAAAAACATTGTTAATATTTCAAAGCTCAAGTTTTAACTAAACTTTTTAATTTGTTTGGTGTAGAATATTATTATTTTACTTGTAGTTTTTATGGTGTCTATTTTGCAATCGCAAATATATTTTAATTAACCGGAGATGCTAAATATTATTTATTGTTTTATGGGTACTGTACATCTATAGTTTTTTGTCTATAAACAACAGTTGATTACGCCTATGAAATAGTTTGTTTAGATTGAAAAGAAAAACTTTCAAGAAACAATTCCAAGAAAAGTTTTGATTCTTAGTGTATCTGAGTTCTAGTTGATTTATATATCAGCAATGAAAACTTCCATAAGTTCGTGACTTGTAGTTGCAGTTTTATGAGAAATAGTTACAGTTTTATAAAATGTTATATTGTTCCACCATGATGCATGTTTGCTAACGCTCAAAGAAAATAAATCGTTCTGTATGTGACTTCTTTTTTGAACTGTTTTGTGCACATAAACTAAAGATGGTTGCAAAACAAATATATATATATATATATATATATATATATATATATATAACGAGTGATTTTTTTGCTATTATCTTTTTGTCAACACTAGTTTTGACAGCTCGCGCACGTTTTGTATTTTGTGTCACTGTCAAACATCTTCAGTTTGGTCTATAATTTAATTATGAATCGTCTTACAAACGAACAACGCTTGCAAATTATTGAATTTTATTACCAAAATGCGTGCTCTGTTAAGAAAGTTCATCGCGCGCTTCTTCCATTTTATGGTCAGTTTAATCGACCTACTGAGGCTTCTATTCGGGCTATTGTAAAAAAATTTCGCACCAAATTTACATTGTTGGACATTAAACCACCAACATGCTTACGTAGAGTGCGAACTGAAGAAAATATCGCAGCCGTATCGGCCAGTGTTGGTGATGAGCGTGAATTATCGATTCGGCGCCGTTCGCAGCAATTGGGCCTCTGTTACTCCACTACGTGGAAAATTTTGCGGAAGGATTTGGGTGTGAAGCCTTATAAGATACAGCTGGTGCAAGAATTGAAGCCAAACGACCTACCACAACGCCAAATATTTGGTGAATGGGCTCTTGAAAAGTTAAATGAAGATCCACTTTTTTATCGAAGAATTGTGTTCAGCGACGAGGCTCATTTCTGGTTGAATGGATACGTGAACAAGCAAAACTGCCGTATTTGGAGTGAAGAGCAGCCAGAAGCATTGCAAGAGCTACCAATGCATCCACAAAAAACAACCGTTTGGTGCGGATTATGGGCTGGCGGCATCATTGGGCCGTATTTCTTCAAAGATGATGCGAATCACAACGTTACTGTGAATGGTGAGCGCTACCGTGCGATGACAACAAACTTTTTTTTGCCCAAAATGGAAGAGCTTGACTTGCATGACATGTGGTTTCAACAAGACGGTGCCACATGCCACACAGCACGCGAAATAATGGACCAATTGAGAGGCGAGTTCGGTGAACAATTTATTTCACGCTTGGGACCAGTCAATTGGCCGCCCAGATCGTGCGATTTAACGCCTCTAGACTATTTTTTGTGGGGCTATGTTAAGGCTAATGTCTATAGCGACAAGCCCGCTTCGATTGACGCACTGGAAGCCAACATTGCCAACATTATTCGTGAGATACCGGCCGAAATGTTGGAAAGAGTATGCCAAAATTGGACTAAGCGGATGGACCATTTGAGGCGCAGCCGCGGCCAACATTTGCATGAAATAATCTTCAAACATTAAATTATATCGACCCAACTATCAATCCAAATAAATATTTCATGCATTTTTCTGAATTTTGTGTGTTTTCTTTTTTTTAATTTCCGATAGTTCTTATAAAATCACCCTTACAATATATATATATATATATATATATATATATATAAAATCATATGTACTCGTATATAAAACTTTTGTGTTTTTGTGGACGAATAAAATTAAAATAGTGTTATGAATTTAGGCAGAAACTTTTTTCTTCATGTGTATTTTATTATAAATATTTCCTATTTTACTTCCACATAACTTTTTCAACGCAGCCAATTCTCTTGCTGATAGCAGCAGTATTTCCCATTCATATTTATTTAATTCTAAAACGAAATTATCAGAAATCGAATGTTCAGAAAATTTATGAATGATACATTCAACAAGGGCCCACAGAATATATGTGGATGGTATGATTAGAAAAGACGCGATTTTGTTGCTCGCAAGAATTATTGCATCTCACACACCGTATACACAATCACGCTGCCTTCATCTTTATTATCATTGAGGAATTAAAAAGCCTATATAACTGCATTCATATTGCTTTAATGTAGTTATTACATAGCGAGAAGTTCTTAAAGGTAAATTTGAAGAATTTGAAAAACGTATTCCCAAAGAGAACACTCTGATCAAAAAGCAGTTAGAATGAAATTATTTGTAAACAAGAAATTGAAAATATACATTCACAATATATTAAATCAAAAAACCCGTTTTATATAGTTATTGAAAACATACGTTGAGGAAAATAGCCAAGCTTTGGATATTCTTATCATGAAAGTTCAGTGTGACTTTCGTAGGACTGTACACATATTCCAGGTATAAAAATTAATTATTACTCTATTATGTTTGGATTTTTAGGAAGTTGTTTCATAGACGATTAATTCACTTCACCTACACCCAACCGAAAATAATGTGACGCTCAAGTATAAGTTGCTTTTACAAGGTCAGCTTTGAAACATCATTGTAGAGGAGAGAAAGACAGTAGAGATGGCTACTGACTCACCTGACCATCACCGCTGGGTTCGTTGTTTTACCATTGCTATAGCGGAATACGCTTTAGAGAAAATAATGTACCGTGTGTTCCTAGATTATTTGATTAAAAGTTTCGAAAGAAACCCGGTTCTTGTTCAAACAAGAAAGACACAAATCCTCCAAAATTTCGGGATTTTTAAAAAACAGTTAGAGTTATTATTAAAAAAGACACTAACCAATTCTATAGATTTTTTGAATTGATTTTTAAATGCCATATTAAACTTTTTCATTAAATAAAAATTCTTTTTTTTTTACATTTTCATCCGTAAATATTCCTCTTAAAATTACATGAGAATTATTGTTGTGTATGAAATGATTGATATATTAAAAAAATAAAGTGAATATACTCGGTGTACTCGGCGAACAGTAATTTTTTTTGGTCCCGGACTAACAGCCATGGGATAACAATTACAGATGCAGTGTATTGGCCAGAACTAGAAAAGAAGAATAATGCTTGGAGGATAGAGGAAGACAGATTAGAATATAGACAATTTTTCGTAGCTATATTTACTTTTTGCTTTCCGATGAATTTATTGCTGGGTGCGGATAAGAAAAATTCGACACCATATTCATGATTGAGTCGAACTCGGGATCAATGACATCGTAGTCTGGTGTTCACTACTTGAGCCCACATAAATTTTTACCATGAGCAGACCGAAAGAGAAAACTCTGACCGAATTCCAAGCAAATCAAAACGGATTCTCCCTACCTATTTGTCAATTTGATATGGAATTACCCTACTACGAACTGAAACGGTTTTCATTGTTATTGTTCGCCAAATTGCAAACTTACAGATATCAGTAATAGAGTCGACTAAAAATTGAAAATTAAAACTGGGATATTGAAGCAAAATTGCTAGTCCAGAAAGAAATAAAAATTTATAATTGCATACTAGAATTAAAAATTCTGTTGCAATAGTCCACGTGGTTTCCATTTTATAAAATGTTTTGCTTTTCTTGTGAACTTTTGAAAAAGAATGACACGTTATTGTGGATTTTAGGTGGCGAGTTAGTAACTTATATGTACATGCATACTTATGTATGTGCATATGTGCCCATATGCAAAATATAAAAATAAAATTATCCTAAAAAAGCAGCACATAAAAATAATCCTATGATTAACCGTAATTTTTCCAGTATTAAAGAGAATCCTTTTTCAACATTTTCTTTATTACATGCCAAAACATTTGGCCATTTTAAATGAATAGATTTTTGTTAGCTATTCAGACCCTTTTTTATGCAAAATAAAATTAAATAGAAATATAGAGGGTTACCATAAAAAAAAATATATAATAATTTAAGCCACAAAGGCAAAACTTCTTGGCAAAAATTCAAGTAAGAGAGTGGGCAAACCTGACATTTAATTAAATATTTATCAAGTCATAAGTAGCAATGAAAGGGATTTTAGATTCGTTCATTGCACACACTCTGACAAACACAATCTGTATGATGGAAATACAAAATAGTCAAGTTTGCTTTTCACAGTACTAAAATAACCCTCCAGATAAGAATGATGTTCTAAAAGGAATATGTTGGCCTTTTTAGACATTTTTTGAATTATGTATTTCTTATTTATGTATTCCTTTTCGAAGTATGAGTGAGGTACGTGTATGTGTAGGTGTATTCGAAATTGTTTCGAGTGGCAGGCATAGGAATATCTTTCAATTAGTTTTTAAGGAGAAATTTTATGTTTCATTTTTGAAAAAATATTTTAAAAGATGCGATTCTCATGAGTATAAATTTTCAATGCTGTTTCTTTTGACTTATTTTTTTGTCATATTATTTAGGTTTAATAGTATTAAAGGTTTAAATAAATAAAGAGACATGGGATATTAGAAGTTTAAATATAATTTAATTTTTATTTAATACAGCAGAGCAGGATAGCAGTATGTTCAGAAGCCGCTACACTTCCGTCTTCACTCAAGTAGAAAACAATTTATTTACTAAATTTTTTGTATTAATATTTTTAATTTTTTGCTTATTGATATTATGGAGTATGCTGTTAGATGGCTTATTCATGACTGTCCTCAAAACTTAAAAATTAAATCTACATGTCATTTCACAGTTGTATTCTTTGGTAAGCAAAACCATAAAGAAAACATTCGTTATATTAATATTTATATAGGCTAAATTTTCTAACTTAGTTAAAATCTCAAAAAGACATGATGATAAATATTCCTAGGCACAAAGGAAAGTCAACACAAGTTTTTATTCAACTTACACAGCAGAGCAGAACAGCTGTTTTCGAAAGTCGCAACACTTAACAATTAGCCTATATAAATATTAATATAGCAAAAATGAAATGGTCATTAAATTAAGAATCGAAAACATTCGTTATTTTAAAAATAGTATCAAATATCTTGTGTAAATAAAAATATTAAAAAGTTGAATAATAAAGTATGTGGAATAATGATGCCACAATATAACAAAAGTATCAAGTCCGACACTCACGTATTATTCTTCCTTTGGAAACACTTATTTTGTATTTTTTATTTTATTTTGTATTTCATATGCACTGCATATGAAAGGATAACCTCTGCACATGCAGTGCATTGTGCCGGAACTAGAAAGGAGGGGATAGTGAAGAAAGGATATAGAAGATATTTTAGAAAATAAATAACTTGTTGCAGCTTTTTTACTTTTTACTTGGCCGGTGAATTTTCGCTGCATTACCAACGAAGGAGACCGTTGAATTCTTGTCTTAATTTAATTGACGACAGCGATTGACAGCATCATTGTCAATTGCTGTGGTCAATTTTCAGCAACTATTGCTATGATTTTTTCAAGGAGACAAGCCGACAACAATTAACAAAACCGCGCCATAATGCAGATCAGAAAAATTCGAGACGATATTATTCCTGACTGCCTGTGTTGTTAAACAAGGGACCTAAAGCAACGTGGTCTTTTGTTAACTTCTTCAGGCAACAGCAAGTTATTTGCATTATCTAAAACCCTCACTCGATTACCCGAATTATTTGGAAATCCTACAATCGATTAATTTCTAAGGCAAACAAAACGAAAAGTCAAAAGAATGTATATTCTATTACATGCACAATCCGAAGCACCCAGTCAGATATTTACTCACTCATTTCATTTCTCGGATGTAAAATCATTTTGAATGACGATTTTTTTAAATTGATATCGCACTTAGTGACCTTAATAGCGATATATTTATGTTTTGTTGTCTATTTTAATTATTAAAGAATTGGTAGCATTTTAAAGTTTAAAATATACCAACCAGGTTATTAGAAGTAAAGGCGTTAGAAGGAAAAGTCAAGAATTGACGTTTTTCAGCAAAATATATAATAAAAAAATAGTGGCGAGATAGAAAAACCTTATGAAATGAATATGGAAGTTATATGCTAGTGAATTGCGCAAAAAAGGTTGAAATAAATATCTTTAGTTATTTTAAGAAAACGGTTCCCTGATGATCTGCATTAATCCCACTGAAATGCACATGGGAATTAGCTAAAACACCTCGATTGAACACTTTGAATTTTTTAGTAAGATTTTAGGAAAAAAGTATCAGCATATAATTAAAATTAAAGAGCTTGAAAATTTGCTAATATTAAAGTATTTTTTATAAATTCTCTCCCTCATATTTTTTTTCTTCAATTATATATTTCGTTAAGCCTTTAAACGCTTTTGTGGCTCCCTTTTTCTATTCTACAAATAAACAAAAACAACTTTGGCTTTTTGAACTTTACAGGACATTAAAGTAAATATTTAATATCACTCTTTTTATCTTCATGGTTGGCAGGAATTCATTTATACTCGTGCACAAAAAACCCTTTGCCAGTTATTCCACTACACACAAATACCAATCTTTTGCTAAAAAAAAATTAAAACATAAAAAAAAAACAAGAGATTATTTGCTTGAAAACTCCAACAATATTACATTATAATTAAATTTTGCTAAAACACAAAGAACAATTTGAGAACAAAGTAACTCAAAGCAAAAAGATGCCGAAAATGAGAACGTACGTAAATAAAACATTTCAACAAACTGACATTAAAATGTGATATAAAGTTTGTAACAAGTTAAAACAGCGTGTATTATAAAATTTCAATTACCACAAGGGAAGTGAGTGTGAGTGTGAATGTGAGTGTAAATATGAATGAGTGTTAGTAAATATATAGAAAACGCCCATCTGGATGAATTCCCATGATTATAAATTTTTTTTTTTGGCAAATGCGTTACTTCAGTGTAAAAGGAAAACGTAATTAAACAACGCATACACGATCAAAGGCTTTATCCATGGCTTTCGTTCCTGTCATATTAAACATTGAAATCATTAGTTTTAATAAGTTTTTTTTTATCAGCCACTATTTTGGGGTTTCATCTAAAATTTTATACAAAATCCTTGCTTAGGGCTTTTACGAAATTGCATGACAATGTTTTCTTTCAACCGTATCGTGCTGCCAAAATATGCTTTGAATTTGAGTGTTAATGTTTTAAATTAATTTTAGTTAAGTTTCGTCAACAGAGAAGCAGATGTTGGTATAAATTTATTATTTTATTTGCATTTTAAATTACACTAGTTCAGTGGTGGCAGCGAAATGACTTGTGGACAAGGGAAATCTGTAAAAGAGTTGTGTTGCCTGGCTATTGTTTTTCTAATCCTTTTTCGCATAACAGGACAGAGATCAAAGCCAGTATTCGTATCCTTTCCTAGAATCAAAACTTATATATTTTAGTGACATTTAATTATAGAAAAAGAGAACACAATTTGTGGCAACTGCCACCTGTTTTTACACCCGTCCAGATTAATTTAATCTGCTGAATGTCAAACATGTTTTATCATGACTTCATTTAATATTTTATTGTTTGTTTCAGGTTGACCATTAAGCACATTTCATTTTTGTAGTCTTAGTAAAATTTTAAATTAATCACAAAAATTTCAACAGAACTTTATAGATTCCAAGTGAGCAGTTTTGAAATTATTATTCAAATTGTACTTATCCTTTTAAGATCAATTTTAGCTGTTGTTTTATCTTTGGTATTGGCTTAAGCTTCTCAATCACTTGACTAGAAGCTCAACATGGTATCTCTAGTTGCTTTGAGAGGTTCCCTTGAAGATTACATTACCCACAGTGGGTCACTTAAATTCCTTTAAATTTAAGAATTTATAAATTAAATTATTACAGCAGGATTGTCATTTCATTTACCTTGTCAATATTCTCTCCGATCATGTCTTAACCTATACCAGCCCCCACCCTTAGTGAAATATTATTATTACTAAAAGTTCATAAATTTCGATTATGTAGTTATCTATTTATAGATATTAAATCTCGTATCCTTATTATACTTCAAACAAGACGAAAAGGGAAAACAAGACAAAACGGAAACTAGTCTGTAACCTCTCAAAACTAGTTTCAAATTCTTAAGCCAAGTATAAAAACTGGAATTAAGAAAGATTTAGGAAAATCCTTATTTTATTTTTTGTGTAAAAGGGTAGATATTAATTTTCATATACCTGCAAATCTACAAAGCTGAAACACTTTCAATTAGGCCTGGACTGATTATGGAATAAAGTCAGTTTTCCAGCAACGTGGGGGGACGTGGGCAAAACGATCAGGTTAGTGACGCATATTAAAAAGATTACTAAGAATTAAGTAAGGAGTAAATGTATTCAAAACTTTTTGAACAACTAGATAAAACCTAAAAAGGAATAGACGAATTCATAAGCATGAAAAAAAATAAGAGAATTATCTGATTATGAAATAATTTTTTCAAATCAAAACATAAATAATTAAGACAAACAGAGCATTCGCCTTTATCGACTTAGACGCGTGCAAGCAACTAAATTTTAATGATGTTTGCCAACAATCAAGCTACGATTTTCTTCCATCTCCACCTTTCCAATTATCTACATAAACATTTATTTCGAAAACACTTGGAATTGTGCCATTAAAACACACTGGATTTATTGTTTTTATTTTATATTTAATAACGAATTGTCATTTAGAAAGAGGACTGGGTAGTTAAGCTTTACATGATGTGCACATAAAAAGAATCATTAAAAACGTTATTATTATATTTTTAATTTAGACATCCAAGGAAAGAAAAAAAACTTAAAGACGAAACAGGCAGATTGTGTGAATGTAATTTGCTAAAAGAATTAAAAGTGAAAGAATAATACATTCAACGCGATTAACGCACGAGTCACACAAGGAAACTTAATTAATATTTTATTGTTTTCACTTGGCAAGTAGTCAACATTTTCTCTTTCTTTCTGCTCTATTCATTTTATTTTTTATTTTTACCTTTTTTTGCAATTTTAGTTTCGTTTTATGTTGTTATTTAGTTGTGCCACAATTTATGGGGAGGAACATCCTGTCGAGCTGGGGGTAACAACTTTCTTATTGCGTTGTGCCTGACACAAAATGACTCTTTGCTTTTTATACATATAAAACATTCACTTCCTTTCTGCACAAGAACGGAAGTGCTCAACATGAAATTATGTTTAACCGGATAAAACATATAGACGTGGAAGTGCAGCAAAGGAGGTTCACGAATATAAATAAATTGCAGGCAAAATATTGTCATCACTAGAGCATATTTTGAGCAACGAATCTTGTGTAAAGTTTGAAAAATATTAAAACAAAAGCAAAGAAAACTTTATAATTTACGAAGAAGATATTTTTTTATAATGAGCTACACTATATATTTTCCTATATTTAAAACATGCAAAGTATATAATTTCATATGAAGTTTTTATTCCTGCTATCTTCTATATGAAATATTTAACGAACTACCTCAAATAGCAATATTTCTAATTAAAACACACATTTTTTTTTTTGATTGGCAAAACTTGCTTGCAAGCGTTTGTTAGATAATTAATCAAAAATATTAAGAATTAATATATAATATATGTGGGATCACCAGTTTAGAATTTTCAAATTCTACTGATAAGTCATTGTAAGATCCAATTAAGAGGAAAAAAATATTTTCATTTGCTAAGAAACTAGTTAAGCGACTAGTTAACAATTTTTCATTGAAATCATAATAATTTGTTTGCGTTATTTAAAAGTCCAGCTATTCACGATGATTTTACAAGGTATGCTCATGTCCACTATAAATAAAAATTATATCGGGCTTGAAAATAGCTACAAACCTTCAAAAACTCCGCTTTAAAGTGCATCTCAATAGAAATCAAATAATTGTTGAAGTTTTCGGCAAATTTTTGCCAATTTCTTGACAAGTTAGTAATTTATAATCTACATTGAAATTTGCCAAAATATAAAGGCGTTTGCTACAAAAGTAAGAAACAAGTGAATAGACATCAACAAAAAGCAATACTTTTAACCATAATATATAATATTTACAAAAGAAATCTTTAGACGAACCATGCACAAGCATAGACAAATGCCATGTATTCACTGTTTTCTTTTTTTTTCTCGATGTGTTTGCTTTGGGGAATATTTAAAAGTTGCACCTGCAACATCCGTTTTAGATTTCCTTGCATTAAGAAAAGAAAAAAGAAACTATAAAGAAAAAATCAATATAATAAAAAATCAGCTAACGGAAACTCGTACAAAAGTACACTTGGGTTAGTTGTTTGGGTTGTACGGCAGAAACTTTTATGCTTACAGCATCCAAAAGGGTGATTTTTTCAGAGGTATGCCGTTTTGAAATGGATGTAAAAAAATTTATTTTCAATATGAAATTTTTCGAGAGATAATTTTTTAGCATAATAATTTCAATATCATTCTTAGTCCATCACCGCCACTGCTGGGTCAGAGGTAGTCTCATCTGGAGGTCTAATTTTCGATGAGTTTTTCCAATAGATGAGGATGCATATCGGCCATAACGCAGAAAATTTTATTCTACAACTGGCCAGTCATTTTGGACTTTTCAGCGTGTAATTCTCTTTTGTCCCCACAAAAAATGTCTAGTGATGCTCCACCGCCAATTAACACGTCCCAAACGTGACTCTATGCGGTTACCAAACGATTTATTCAAAAAATTAATTGCGACATGAATTATATGACATGTTGGGCAGTCTGTTTGACACCACAGCATCTGCACATCATGGTTTTTGAATTAATGGATGAAAAGGTCATGGCTCTCTAGCGTTTACTAATGACTGCAACGTTCTGAACAACATAATTTTTAAAGAACTACGGTCCCATGATTACAACAGCCAATAAAGCACACCGAAGTAACTGTTCAGGATTGTCATCAATCCAAATACTGCAGTTTGATTTATTGACGTATCCATTCAAGTGAGTTTAGTAGCTACTTAAAATTTTAGGGATATATACTTCGAACATAAACATGATTTTCAAAGAAAATTTGCACAATTTGGAAGTGTTGTTCAGTAGTAAGTCTGTCCACGCTGAAGTGCCAAGCAACTTATTACAAATCACTTGAGCGCTGACAAAACTCCTTTCCGTTTAAAACTTGTAGTCTTAGACTTGCAGCTTTAGACCTCTATAATGAACACCCTTCACTCCTACACGTAGCAACTACATACACAAATACTAAATGCCAGTGGTTAACAACCATGTAAATGTGTGTGTACATGAGAGCCTGATACAAAAATAAGATTGTGAGTGCAACTTTATGAATACTACTGCTTGATGTGTATGTTATTTGTGTGTAGATGTGCATTTACTTGTATACAAATTCAATGATGATTATAACTACGATTATCAAAAAGTGTAGTTGGAAAGTAACCAACATTAAATTCCCATTAAAACTTAAGGGTTTTGGTTTCTAGTTCAGGTTCTATTTTTTCTTCCATTCAACTGTTAGTGCTTTTGCTTTCTCATTCATTTTGCGAGCAAATAAATATTCAAAGTTTAAATGCACTGAGGATGTGGATTTGGTCTTGTTCTGACGAAAGTTGGTCTTGTTAGAGTTACGTTAGGTAGTGGCAAATACTCGAAAAGCTTAATAAAAAAGTTTGAGTTTATCAACTTCTTTTTTTTTTGGTGTGTCTATATAAAATATGTATTTACAGAATTCACAGGAGTGTTTGTCAGTTTGAAATTTTCGAAGAGAATTTATTTAGTCTGTGCACCACAAATAGTTGAAATTAATCCAAGTTTAAGGTTTTTTTCATGTTCGATATCTTTTGAATTTTGTTGGAATTCGTTGTCATGCTTTTGCTGGAATGTGATAAAGTTTTTTCTTCGAACTAATGTCGTTTACAGTGTTTATATTTATATGACGTGTTTGGATAACATATTTTATAACTTTTAATGAAAACTTTTGTTTCATTAATGATTTATTATCTCACGAAAATTGTTTTAGTTTGTATTATAACACTTATTAAGCGGGTGATTTCTATTTTCGTCTTAAACTTAACTGATTTGGTGGCTACTTTTGTAAATGATATAAATATTTTCGTTTGGGGCTCTATATTGAAAAGAAAAACTAATTGGAGTTTTCTTATTGTTGTTTCCTTATATTTAACCAGAAAAAAATATTTATTTTATTTACAAAAGCAGGCAGTTAATCCGGAGCGAGATTTTGGTACATTGTAATATGCTAACTTTTATTTATGTTTTCATTATGTACCACTGTGCTTTGCACAGGTTTTCATATTTCGATACAACATCTTCAACAACATTATAATTTGCATGCAAGATTTTTAAGTTGGGCACAAATAAATTATATTGCAGTTCATGTTTGGAATTTGCTACTAAGGATTTTAAGCCAGAAATGATTGGCAATTTCGTAAGCCACAGTAATAAGAACAACAACTCTTCCAAACAACCGCTGAATGTTAGAGATATAAGATTGTTTTTGTTTTGTATCCTACTTTAAATAATCTATTGAAATAAAATAATTAAATTAGTTTTTTTGTTGTTGCGGATGTGTGCTATTCACTTGCATGTTAATTACATTTTCCGCATAAAGTCAGGTATAACTAAATTATTAAACTTGAATTTTTATATTTGTATACTTGAAAAAATCGGAAAGTTTTTTGTTTTAACCAGTTTGAGTTCTTATCACATGTCGATATTTTGAGGTCCTTAAAAGCTTATGTATGCCTGTATATATGTGTACGTAGGTGTGGATCAGAGATTTCACAACTATACAAGATATTTAATAGACACCTTCAATACGTTATAGACATTGCCTTTCTTTCGTTGTGTACACCTTCTGTAGGTGTATGACTATGCCTGAACTTGTGTACATCTCGTGTATATGCTTTTCCAAACAAACACATTAGATGGTGGAAGGTTATTTCTTACACACACACATCAATTTTATGAAGATACAAAACAAAGGTAATGTTATCATCATCGCAAATGTGTATACGTACATAAAGTGATTTTAATGTTTTCAATGTCTTTAATGCACAGTCCAATACACTCAAGATTTATTTGTGTATCGTTCATGTAAGCTTGTGTGCACAGAGGACAAATATGTACACTATTTCGTTCTCTGATGTGGACGAGTGTGTGCGTGTGTTTGTAATTATGTGATACACTTACAATTTTTTATTGAATTGAATTTCTGAGAAATTCTACAGAATTTAGAATTCCTGTGATATCGGAACTAGTAGAATTTAAGATATTAAAAAACAACTAAAAAGTTATATATTTTCAAACGTGTTTTTTATAAATAACTTTTAATCACCGCAAACCGAATAAATATCGATCAATTCTTAAGTGAAATATTGCGAACAAAATATATGAAAATATGTTTGAAGCAATTTAAAATTCGTTGCGTTCAAGAGCAAATATATATTTTCATTTTATAAACGCTGCGTTTACCACAGTCAATTCTTTAAAGTACTGTATTAATAATTTTATATATTTAAAAATAATTTGAAACTAATCTCTTCATATATCGAAGAAAGAATATGCACATATACGTTGTTAAAATTTATTGTATAAATTTAAACTTATTAACCATTTTATTGCTTTTTGTAACACACAATAAACGATTGATTAATAATTATGAAATTGCATTAATAATAAAAATGTTCAACAACCATCCCACACAAGTTTTGTAATTTAAGTTTAACCCAGTTTATGTTTAACAATTTTATTGCTGTTGCTCTGCTATTGATTGGAAACTACCTTAAATTGTGTAGAATTAAATGCAGGTTCGAAACTGTTCTTATCGCACAAATACAATTGCATTTTCATACTGTAAAGGTGTGGTAGCTGTGGGTCACCTGCACACAAGTGTAGCAAATTGTTCAACTGGATTTTGTTAGAGCAGTCCACAGGGATTAGGATTTGTTAAGAAAATTCGAATTGTTGTGTTGTTGTTGAATTTCTTAAATTGTATTCAAACGAATGTGAATGAAATCAATGTGATATAAAATATTTTTAAGTGTCGTGGAAAAGAGATTGTGATAAGAAACTGATGTGCTGATATTTATTTTACTTGCATTAACATGTTTTAATATATATAGAATAGCTCCAATATATTTAATCACAATAAATTAAGTCTCTCATAGAAATTAGAGTAGTCGTTGTATTTTTTAATCTACATTTTATAACACTTAAGCCACAAACTGTACTGCAGTATTCGTAAATCTACTTAAAACTAATTCAAAAATGGTTTTTAATTTAGTTATGTTAAAACTGGGCTTTAGAAATTGTTTTTAATAGAATTTATTCCATTCATATTAAAATAAAAGCACTATATGGACCTTATTTTAACTTCGGCCTCAATCACGAATATGAATATGTCGAATTTCTCTGATTTGCATCATTGCATGATGCAGTTAATTATAATTATTATTGGCCTTTCTCAATGAATGTTCTCTACTAAAAATTACAATATCATGTGCCCTTTTCGTCAGTACTGTAGCGAAATTTCACCAGCGACGCAAAAAAGTAAAAAGAGATAATAATATTGTACATCTTCTTATCTATCATATCAACATTATCCTCTCTTTTCAAAACAATATTACAAGAATAGAAAAACAATATATTTTCCTGAAGCAACCAAACAACAACGTACCGATATATTAAAAATATGTTAAACAATTAAGAGACCTGCAGCTTAAAAAAAATATTATTTAACAATGGATACAAAATTGCTGGTTAAAAAATATTTTTTATAGCAAATAACCTTCGAAAATAATATTAAGAAATAGATGAAGAAGTGTGAAATGTAAAACGTATATAATCTGAGATAAACAGCACCCGCAAATATCAAAATAATCAGAGGAATCGGTATCAGCCTCTATCCATAGTCAATAGCAGCGTATGAGCAACAATTCTGTACCAGTATCCACAAAAAACAACTCATACGCCCTTGAGGTTTTTTAAAGCCAATAGTGCTGTTCTGTACATCGAACTGTCTTTCCCATACACATTTCGGTTTATTTTGCTTTCGATGGAAAGCAAAATTTTTACATTTAAAAGGCTCCTACTACTTAACCGTTGTTGGACCAACAACTTTTACATGGCACTGCATACAAATAAATAACATTGAAAATATATTATCAAAGAAATTATTTTGTCTACACACAATGTATTTTGGACTTTATCGAAATTTAAGATATTATTACAGTTAATTGTTTTGTTATTTAAATTTAAAAACGCTCTTAATAAAACAATCTAAAAATGTTTTATAGCCTTAGAGAATAGGACCACAATTAAGATTGTTCATATTATTTTAACACTTATTTATAGCGTCAAGTTTATAACAACAACAAATAAAACCACAGGAAAAAGAATTTAGTGCTGTACGAACAAACTCTACAAATGGATGAAGTGTGAAAACCACAACATTCATATAAAAATATGCAGGAAAAGTTCAAAATGAACAAATAACATATAAAATTGTGTAAATCCCAGTGAGCATTTTGGAGAATGTTTGAAAGAAACGATAAATCAGCAGTTTTATTTAGATCGTTAGCGATCTTTATTAAGACATTTCCCTTTAAATTCCTCACTTTATTTTTGTTGAGCAATAAAACATAACAGGTAAGACTTTCTTCATGTTTTGTACATTTTAATTTCATGCAATTCTTTTGTTTTATTGTATTTAAAGAAATATCTATTTATTTTTACAATATAAAAGTTAAATAGTAAAAAGCACTTGCGTTTCCATCAAAATAGCACTTTAATACAATATATTCATATATTTTTTTTTAATTTTCTTAATATTATTGTAAATGAAAGTAGTTTTGAGCAAAAATTTCTGATTTGAAAATTTTTCAATCTCCCTCCTGTTTTTACATTGACCAAGAGCAGAAGCCTGTTTCCCAATACTGCAAATTACAAAACTGCAAGTAAAATTTCCTGCAAAACACAATGATTTTTTAAAATTTGTTGTTGCCTTGTACGTATTTAGCTTTTATATTTGTAAATTGTATTTTTGAGAAACGGGTCCCTTATGATGGGAATAATTGTTTATATAAGATTTACGATAGCATTTTTCCTTACGATGGGGTAAGATTTACATGGGAACGATAACTCCACTTACTCTCGCCAGTAATTAATTGGAGTATAATCCAAATCTTACTATCGCTAACGGCAAGATATGATGCTCACGGCATAACTGCAACCTGATTTATCAAAACTATTCATTACCTGATGTAGCAGTATGTAAAACTATGAAAACTTTGTCAGAAATAACTTCCCGCTCCATAAAATATGTATTAAGCCTGCTACATTCACATTTATCAAATATTTGTTCCAAAGAGCATGCAAATTAAACACCTGTGAAAAATAGTATGATTCAAATGTGTGTTTATTAAATAGAACTGTTTCATACTCAACTAATAAACGGTGTCATAAAATGCATTATTATTAGAAGCTGTTTGACTCCATTAGCACTTCTCCGATTTAAGATTTATGTCAACACCAAATATGTTGTACATATGCCAAAAGCAGCATAACCGAGTATGTTTATATGTTTCAAAAATAATTTCAGTTCTTTCTAAGTTTATTCCTGTCTTAGTTCAGTTTTACTTGTGCTTCGTTTTGTTTCAATCAAAGTTTTGTTTTACATTTTTATTATCCTGCATTTTATGGAATTTGAATTTAATTTTATTGAATCAATTAAATATTTCATGCAATAAACATACAATATTAACATATTTCCGTATGTTCCCCAGGAAGGTAACTGTTGGCGTTATTGCGTTAACTTAAAAAAGGGTTACATCCTTGGCACGAGTCATTCAATTTTACTCAAACTTAGGAGTAAGAAACACTACTAGTGAGGATATCATGAAATTTCAGGCTGATACAACAATTACAGACATTTGAAAACTCGAAGCATAAACGGGTATGAATCTGTTAACTCTAAAAGGTTTTCCATTTTGGGCATTAAGTGGTTGTTTTAGCAAACACACGCGAACGTACGTTTAGTTAATCATGTGTCATTCTTACCCTCTTTTCCACTTTATTCTCTGCATGTTAGTACAGGTAAATATTGTTATATGCTTAAAAATAAATAAATTCATCTAATATGTGTTTGAGTGTCTTCTCTGAGTGTTAGAAACTTTTTGTAGATAAATGAAGGACTTTAAAAATGTTATAGTACATATATGTTTGACACTTGTTGACTTTCTCTTCCATTATGTCGCAATAGAAAACAGCAACAAGAAATATATAAAAAGTGAGTGAAAACCACAGCTAACGCAAATACATACAAGCAACTTGCCAACACACACTTGAAATACTTCTACGAGTATAGAAGCCGAACCGAGTAACCTTTTCCGCACAGTGTGTATGGCAGAGGCAGGGCAAGGGAAACTATAAAAGATTGAATAACAAACAACACAATTGTACAATTTTCTACGAGAGGGTCATCAACATTGTTGCCTCTTTCTATCCCCATTTTCTTTTTCTCTTACTTTTTATCTGTCATGTAGTTATCAACACTTTGGAACTATAGACTACTCATACAAGTATAGAACAATAATTATCTCAGAGGCAGAAAAAAAGAAAAGAAAAAATAAAGTGTATCATTTAGGTTTTGTATCTATAAGAATAGGGATCAAAATAGCAAAGAAAAATATATGAGAAGAAATCACTTCTTCTTGTTGACAAAACACAATCTTAATTAAAATCAAAAATCCATTCCGTATAACAATCCTTGAACGAAAATAATCATCTTTCAAGGTACGCACACGTCCACCTTTATTCTAAGAAATCATTACTGGTGTATTCAAGCAGAAATTGGGATGCATGACATGTCTGCTGGGGCGGTTTTGAATCTAATAAAGCAAATGATGTTGTGACACACGGACAAAGAAATTAATAAAATACAAACAGAAAAAAATGAATTTATTATTTGGAGGAATAAATCCTTAAGAAACTTGACATGAGATGAGTTAAAGCTTTGCTAAATACACATGATAATAAAGGATAGGCGTTTCAGAGAAGCATGTTGGATACAAAATATATGGAATCAAGTAAAAGAGAACAAAGCAAACGAGGTTTTGAAATCTTATACCCGAAGCAGGTTCCTCGATTTTTGTTATCTTGGTTTTAGTATATATGGAGCTTTTTAGATCATATATAAGAGCAGTAGGAGAAGTTGTTTAAAGGATACAAAGAAGTTTATATAATATCTTCGAATTTGTAGGTCGACATTTACGAGTAGCACATTTAATTAATTCAATGTTAAAGTCATAATTTCATAAGATTTTGGAATTGATTGATGAAATATTTTTTTCAATAATTATTTATTTGTTAAGGATTAAGATTACCTAAGTTAATAACTACCGTTGCGTTTTCTGAAAAGTCAAGAGGAAATCTTTAACTGTTAAATCAGATATATATTCCACCTATAACGCTTATAAAATATTTCTACTTTGTCGCTCGAAATCGCTTATGGCGTTAACGAAAATCATATTAAACTGAAACGGATTATATTGGGACTCTTAAGATATAAAATTCAATTGGATGTACTTCAGGGGCAAACTACTGCAGTCGATATCGATCGAATTTTCCATTTAAAGTGTATGGGAATTTCTATCGATGTCGAGTGCGATAATTAGGTCTCAGGCAATTAACATTTTAATTTATGATTAAGCATCCGCTAACAATTAGTAATTCTAGTGGCAGTCAAAAAATACCTTCATAATCAATTAATTTAAGTCGCAGACTGACTTTTTCATAATTTCGATTATACTCTCAAATTCAAAAGCTATTGATAAAACCAGATTTTCTTTGCCTATTTTTACTACATAGTTTTTAGCTCTGCAGCATTTTTTCTGATTACAAAATATCAAAGTGCTTTACATAGAGAAAAACAAGGCTTCAAAATTACATACAACTTTGACCCCAATTTATTCCAACAACTTATTTGAAACCCAATTTCTTATTTTATACTAAAGCTCGTTTAAAATTGACTAAATCGCCATCTCAACGGCTAAAATCAAACAAAAGCTGTTTTATTAATATTTATATAGGCTAATTGTTCTAACTTAGTTAAAATCTCAGAAAGACATGATGATAAATATTCCTAGGCACAAAGGAAGTCAACATCAGTTTTATTCAACTTACACAGCAGAGCAGAACAGCTGTTTTCGAAAGTCGCTACACTTTCATCTTCAGTGCTCATGTGTATATTGTGTTTATCACCACTGTTTAGGTGGCTTAGTAGTTAGTTCTGGGATTTAATATCGAGTGTTACAGGCTTTCCAAAACATATTCTAGTCTAAACTAAGTCTTATATTATTTCATATATTCAGATCTTAATTGAGTATAGAACTGCCTTAGGACAAGTTTCTTAAGAGAACTTCCTCAACAGCTCTCGCAAGAACATCATCATTATTTTTTATATCTCAACATTTATTTTCATCACAAAATATTATTTCTGTATCCCCATGTTACGTATTGCTTTCTAAGTGCTGCAAACAGTGTGAAATGAATGAAAAAATGTATATTAAAAACCATTGAAATAATGGAATTTTTTTCTGTTTCCGTCAGAAATTTCTTTCTTGGAATTTTAGCGTGATTAAATGTTTGTAATTTTTGCTTGTTATTTTATCATGTAATTTTTATTCGATTTTTTCTTTTGTATTTCTGATTTTTTTTCTCACTTGATTTAAGGGCATTGTTGTACATTCTTCCATTTCTTATTTCAATCCCATTTTAATGTTGGTTCATTATTTTTTATGTTGAAAATTTGTAACCCTTAACTGTCATACGGAAAAGAAACTGAAGGATAAATATTAAATTGGAGAATTTCTTTTTATTTGTAAGCAATTATTTTTGGATGTTTACCCGACCAGAATGGGGTATATAAAAAAAAAAACAAATGCTTTAAGCTTTTTTTTAATATAAAATTAAGTAAATTTCTATTAAAAAGTGATATGAAACTTAAATCTTTAATTCATTTTCGGTGCCAAATCTAATAAAAAGGTGCGGGTGGTACTTTGTAGTTCGATTTAATAGCTTTTGCGATTTACATTTTAAGTCAATCGCTACTCTCCGCAAGAGAATTGTATAATTGTGTCGATTTTTATAGTTAGTGAACAGACGATTTATAGCCGAAAATTTTACACAATTTAAGTAGGCATTTCGAACGAGATCGAATGCTGCGATTTGGCCCCTTATAAGCGACGAGTCGCGTTTTCCAAGGGTACCGTAACTCGGGAGTAGTGATTGTATTATATATTACAGTTATTTTCCTGGCGAACACTATGGGACCATGATAAGTGACTTCTTACCACCGGAATCTAATTAGTGGGGCTTGTTGCACAAGTTGGTTAGACCAGACATAGAAGGCACCACAATAGGTGGGGAAGCATTTTTGATGATTTGGCATGGCCAGAAGGAAACATGAAGGATAGCCAAATAAGCGGTACTAACATGGCGCTATAGGAAAAAATTTTCTACCCGGAAGTTGGGTTAGTATATAAACAAGCTCGAACATCGTTCAAAATAAAATATTTTATATATTGTGTCTATTAAGTGACTGCAACTTCTTTCTTGCCACTATTTCCGACTATTTTTGTTATATGTTGCTTATATCAAAGCGAGAGGTTAATAATCTTATAAAAAAAGATATATTTAATTCATTACTAAAGAGATATAAGACCGTTCGTTTTCATTTTTCCTTTTTAACCATTTACTCGCCATAATGCTACGATATTCCCCAAAAACTACGTTTAGAAAGCAAATTAGCTGTGTTTCTCATTGTCTTATTGGACAACAACAGAACTACAATGAATGTTAGAAAACAATTTAATTAATGATAGTGAGTTATACGATCAGATCGCAGAATGATGTTCTGTTGAAAGCCTTATTGATGACAAATCAATCATATTTATCTTTATTAGCTGCATAACGGAGGCAACTAAGTTCTATTTGGCATCAATAACGTTTTCAACAGCTTATAATCATATGAAGTGATGCCATAAAATACGATGATTTTGGTTTGTATTTCCATGATCAATGGCTATTCCATTATAAATAGTCTTGGCTCTAGAGAATTAATTTTCAATTTATTTAAAACGTCTCACATTCGCCCTGCAAACACAGCCTTCAATTTAAAAAAAAATCGCTTCTTTCATGCTGTTTTTTTTTTTTTTTTTGTAAAGCAATTTTAGTTGTTGCATCAACTATAAAACTTTTACAATTTTAATGTTTTACATTTTTTATACAAATAAATTTTGCTTTTTGTTGTTCTGTAGTTGCTGGTGTTTCTATTGTTAAAGATGAATATTGAATGCATGTTAGCGGTTGTTTAAAATACAAACTTTAACTTACATTTTGTATTGTTGTATAGAATGTGAGAAATTGGTAAGACCAGATTTTGGTTTAAAAAAAATTGCATGAAAAGAATTATTTGCAATTCATAGTAAATGCTGCAACACTGGGCAAATGAGTTTTGTACCAGAAATTGAAAGGATGTGTAAATCAAGTTTAATTTAACCAAAATTTATTTTATTTCTATAAACAAGCTTATACTTTAAAGAACGAAGAAGTAAATATATATAATTAGACATTTTCAAATGTATTATTTATGTTGCCACATTTGGTTCTATGTAAAAATACATGTGCTGGTAAGTAAACTTAATAAAGCTGTGCGAATACGGTCACCTCATGAGTTTTGCGTATAACTTTTTATGCTTCAAATTTTCTTGTGCGGTAAAAGATTAAAACTTTTCAACAACTCGCTTTTTTAACTACCATTTACAAGTAGTACATTTCTATAATAGGGTATTTAGCTGAAAAACGTTTATTCGCTTCGAAGTAACTAAATAGAAGTTAAATAACTTTCAACTCAATATGAGACTATGAAATTTTATAGTAAAATGTATATTATGAAAAAACCTTTTTTCATTTTCATTATAAATCAAATATATTTCATATATTTTAATATTATTTATTGGTACTAGAATTTTTTTTTTGATCTAAAAATAACTCAAAATAATATATCTGCTTCATATCATAGAATAGCCAACCCGATTATGAAACTGGACTGATGTATTACAAATTCCTCTAAATAAATTGTCTTAGCAGATTCAGAGCCATTAAACTCCGCAGTACAATTTTAGTTAACAATACTAGTGAAGCAATTAGTGGAGCTACTTATTAATACAAACGTATTTGATTATTAAACCATTCGAAAACTTTAGTTTCGAGTGTATGATTAGTAGAATAATCGATTATTTGCTTTTGTTATAAGTACCCTAACGTATGCGCATGTTCTCTGCAACATGGGTTTTTGTTTCGTCAACAGTTTTAGAAGTTTTCTGCAAAATCTCTATGTAAAACGTATACCGTATACTTGTATACATCCTTTTTAATATATCCAGGTATTCTGCGACTAAAATGCAAAGCTTATGCATAAAAAGTCCATATACAAACAACCACATTAGACCAACTCATAAAGAAAATTAATTTTAAACTCATAACTTCGGTAGGATTTTCAAAATGATTTGTGAGCTGGACTGTTTCGGTTTTCTTTTTTCTTTCTGATGGTGATTTATCAAAAAAATTGCGAGATATGATTACACGTATTCAGAAAATTAATTATAATAAACTTTTTGAAACTGTCACACCAAAAGCCTGTTATAACAGCAGATTAATAATAAATACAAAATTTTAACTCTGACAAAGATAAGCCAGTCTATTTTACAAAAACTTAACTGCAAGACGGCACTACTGTAAATCTTGTATGTGACGTCAAATTCATAACCCAGCAAATAGTTCTAAGTAGTTATTATTAAGAGATGAAAGGAAATGTTTTCTATTCGCTGTATTTATACGGAGTGATTAATATATTTGACCACTTTGAATTTGATCACTCTATCGATGGTAAATCTCTTATGTGCAGTTTCTCAGTTTAAGAGCTTGAAATACCGAGGCCAGCCTATCCGTATAGATAGATACCTAGAATTTATATTATCTCGGTACTTCCACAATGCCTGTATGAGTCTATGTCATTCTTTAATTGCGAGTCCGCTTTCACATGCATCACTTTTTCGTAAATTTTCTTTTAAGTCTGCATACAGGAGGATTTAGTTTCACTGTCTTTGTTTTTTGACATTCTGTAGCCAATTTCAAGTTTAAAGTTTTCTTAAAATTAAAGTTATGGTCTGTTTCTCTTTCCATTTTCTCTCCAAAAAATCTCAGGACTTGACGACACAAACCTGATGTGTGTGAAAAAGGGACTAAGGTCATCCAATATTGAACTATGCGATTTCGTAGGACTTCAATTACTTTCTTACTAGCTGTGAATATACGAATTTATAGTCAGTTTATCCCCTTCAAAATAGCCGTGATCTCAGTCTGAAAGCTCTCTTTTTTAATCCAGCAGGCGAAAGATTTTACCAAAGTTCCGAATCATGTCCTATAGACTCACTCCCAGCGGTCTGTTATCAATTTTTGAAGAGTCTTTCAAGAGGTTAGTCCCTCATCTTTCCACAATTCCTAAGCTTTGTCTTCTAAATATGTTTCACTGCAAGCTTTTATGTTTGGATGACATTAGGTCAACCTCTCTAAGATCTATATTGACACCCATGAGGGGTGTCATTATATAAGTTGAGTCATTAGCGAACACATCTATTTAGTGCCGCATCGCCTGTCTTTTTACTAGGAGTTTTTTATAAGAAGTGACTGCAGAAAACAATGCTTTTAAGGTGTGCTTTCTAAGTGTAGTAAATAAATTGTTATTTGGAATGTTTAAAATTGCTTTGTGAATACAGTAAAACATGGTTATGCCGAATTCCATCAGACTAGTAAAAAAAAGTTCGTAATAAGCGTAGTGACATGAATAAGCAAACATGTTTAGATGTAAATGAATATGTAAATAATATATGAATTTATTAAGTAAAAGCATGTATTTTCACAGATTTAGTCGATTAAAATATATAACAAAGACCAAATAAAAACTTAAAAAACCAAAACAATACCGGAACCGCTTAAATGGAATTAACCCATTTTCTTAAAAGTTCTCTATTTTTTACATGGGAGCGATAAAAGTAGTTCGATACAAACGTAAATTCGTTAAAAGAGATTTCGCCACAGCGAAGGATTTTTGAATCAAATTAGGATTAAAAGCAATGGCAATTTGGAATTAGTGCGTTAGTAGCGAAAATTCGTTATAAGCGAATACGCTACAAGGGAATCGTAACTGAAATTATTAAATGTAATTTATTTTTGAGCCTACAGTGTTTTAATTTTTTTCGTAGTACAACGTAACTCTATAACATGTAACCTTTGTAATAACCATAATCGAGGATATAAGTGTCCCTGAAGTGAAACATATAAATATGTTCACTGGTCTTTGACAATGTTTAATCGTAGTGGGTGTAAGTATGCGTGTGTGTGCATTAAGAATTGTATGTACAGATGTGGTTAAGCATTAGAGTAGCGGTTTAAAGTTATGAAAACAATCTAAACTAATATGAGAAAAACCTGTAGAGAAGTTTACGCCATGGTAACGGACACACATGCAAGTGCATATACGAGTAGTACATTCCATTAAATAAATTTGCATACTTACGCAAATCAAATATATAAACACCGATGTTTGGTTAAATTGCATTCATACAAGATTTAATACAAGAAGAATATGTGTTTTCTATTCACTTGTTGTTGTTGTTGTTGTTTTCTTTGTTATTGTAGGAGGTAAACCAAAAAAAGTTTTGATTGCAGAGAAACACTACAATTGCACTTTATTATGTTCCCTTTAAATGTGCAGAATGTGTGCAGATTGTTGGCATACAGTTTTACAGATGTGGAAGGGCATGTAAGTGAGTGGATGTTTGTGAGAATTTTGTTTACTTAGAAAAGTTTGCATGTTTTTTACTAGTTTTTTTTTCAATTACAGAAAATTAATTTGCCGTAATGGAAACTTTATAATTTTAGGAAGACGACAGGAAGAAGCATTGAAAATACTTTTTTTAATTGGAAGGATTTATTATGTTGACTATAATGAAATGATTTAAGCTACTAAATAAATGGAAATGCTATCACAAAAACTATCTTGGTTCAATGAAGAAGAATAGCTAAAGTTTTATTTATAAAGCAAGTAAAGCGTTGAAAAAATCCATTTCTGTGGCAGATATTTGTTAAACACACAATCGTTAAACATTTTGTAATTAGTTGATATGAAATCTAAAGATAAAAGTCATCATAATAATTTTTCCAATCGTATATCCACAAGAAAACTTGCAAAACATATGACACAGTTTTTTAGAGTTACGTTCACAATTGTCATATATTTGCCCAAAGGGGCGTAACCAGACTATGCTAACGAAATAAGAGAGCTCGAAAGAAATGAACACCACAAAACCAGGTTATGAAAGCTTTCCGATTAAAATTAGTTAGATATAACAAAAATGTCCTTAGGGTTCACTGCTGTCCACAATTTTCTACATATCATCAGAGATGAGGAATTTCGTAACAATCAAAAGTTTGGTAACTTAAAAAATTATTTCAGAGTTTGTCATATTTTGTAGACCAGAGGAAAAACTGAAGAAGGAACGCTAATGCGATGGCGTAGAGGTTCCAAAATCGACGCTGATCCGATCAACTGGTTTGATGTTTATAAGATATATTCTAAATATTTCGACTTTAATTAAAATATATAATTTAAGACGAACTTTTAAATAAAAGTAGTTTTTAATTTAGAAAAATTTGAACTAGAAGTTTGAATAAAACATTTTCAACAAGTATTTGTTGTTATTATTATTATTATTATTATAATTATTATTATTATTATTATTATTATTATTATTATTATTATTATTATTATTATTATTATTATTATTAATACTAATATTATTATAATTATTATTATAATTATAAAAGTAATATTGTTCATTCAAGTTGTAAACTTTTTTGTAAAATAATAGAAATCCAACTGGGGAACCGAATGGCATTGCCATTCATTTTGACCCCTGACTAACGCATTTGCCATGAGTTCATCTTAAGGGAAACATATTAAAAGTATTTAATGTTCATGCTTCCTTAACGACACTCTCTTTTTGAAAGTTAATAAAAATCAATAAGTAATACTTCAGTTACAGAAATAATTTGATTATTTTATGAAGTATACATATTCGCATTTATTGTAAGCCCAAGGTATATAATATTAACTACAATATCCTTCAATATCCTAAGTTTTTATCTTCCAACTAAAGGTTTAAGGGAAACGAGCGCTAATTCGATAACGTTGCACCATTGAGTTGAATATCATCGCCATTGGCTGGCATCAGCGACAAGAGTCAATGACAATGCATTGAATTTAAGAATTTATTGGAATCATTAACAGCACAGGAGCCACTTGTTAAGTAACGCAATGTCCGGTCGTTTTACTGTTGGCACTAAAATGAAAAGTAGAAATATATAGATATAGTTTTTTGCTGCTTTTTTTTGTATAACTCTAACAGCGAATACGAACACTCTCTCTTGATAGTGCGCTGTTTTGTTTGTTGTTGTTGGGCACCAGAAACAAAGCTTGTTTCATATAACACACTTAAGCCTGACAAGTCCATGTTTTCATGTCCCTCTTCATTCAAATACACTTTAACAGTGTTTCCCTGTTTTCATTTCATTCCTTTTTTTTGCCAAGAATTTTTCTGTTGGACATTTCACAAGAACTGCAATTCAGCAACAGCCACAGTAGCATCGTATACGAAAGTATCGTTGTATTATCCCTTGAATTGCATTGGAGTAAAAAATGGATTTGCGATAGTGTTTGAGTGCCATGGCATTGTACGAGTATGTGTTAAGTCGTTCACAGCAGATTGCATTCGATAGTTGTTACCAAGCGGAATTTGTAAGGCAAACAGTTAATAGTGAACGGAAGCATGTAAATTGCCAGCAGGACATGCCCTATTCCATATTCATTTTACAGTAACGACATTATTAACATTTTGTATTATTTAAATCTTAAGTCTTAAAAAATAATTTTGCCAATAAACAAATTGATTGTGAAGTTTGTTGCTATTTTATGATACATGGGACAATTTTAAATTTTGCTGCCCTTTAAAGAATATAATTCTGTCGAAAAAACAATTGCAAACAAAATTTGTATCTCAAAACAACAAATAAGTCATCTGTTATATGTGTTTCATTTTGAAAGATTTTCTTTTATTTTACACGATATTAAAGGGTCACTGTTATGGAGTGATAAAGCTTTGAAATGGGATAAAACAAAGATGAATATTTTGAATTGATAAGCAATTTACTTTGTCACAGTGTAATCCTCTAGCATTTTAATTTAAATATGGTTTCTGGTATATGACCGCCACGGCTGGCTCGGACGTAGTTTGATGTGGAGGTAGTTTGATGCGAATATAACAGCGAATGGCCTCCAAGTGATCAATCCTTTCGGGCTTATCGGTGTAGACTAGCGACTTCACATATCTCCACAGAAGATTGTCCAGCGGCGCTAAATAACACAATCTTGTAGCCAAACGTTTTCTTCAATTAATCAATTAAGTCCCGAGTTACGTGACATCCTTTTTAAAAAACCGTGAATGTTAACATATACTGAGGATTATCATCACTCTAAATACGACAGTTTTGTTTTTTGACGCATCTATTTTCTTCGCTCAACGGAATTCGCGTACCAAGTATTTCGAAAAGTGGCATGGTTTTCAAATAAATTTCGAAGCTCTATTCAGGTGTTACTCCATTCAAGTTGAAATGTCCAATAAAAGTATATATTAATCTTTTGACTACTGACAAAATTGCGGTTAAAAAAGTGGTGTCATAAAAAATGTATAAAAAAATAGCATAAATTCCTGCGTTCAATTATCGCGCCCGTGTCCTATTCCCTGTATTCTTAGGCCATTCATTTAAATTAATGCTGATATAGCTGATATCATTTGAATGAAGCACGTTATGAATTTTAGCCTATCACTCGCTTGAGAGCTCACCAACTGACCGGCAGTTAAAGAGACTTGCCATTTTTAATTTTCATACCTCCTTTTACTAGGCTTGCAAATTAAACGATCGCAATTAATAATCAGATCATAGAAAGAATCAACAAAAAATTTCGTTACATAAAATATATTTCAATTCTTTTTAGGAATGTAATGAAGCCTCTGTGCCATATGCGTTAGAATGTGAAGTGCATTGCCATCGCAGATGTAGTTTAAATGTCTGTGGGGAAATTTTCTTTTATTGTTATGCACTTTCTAACAATTTACATGAGTTCATGGTGTTATTGTCGTGTTAGTGTTGCGTTCATAGTTGTTCTTGTAGATGTCATTGTACATTATAATTCACACGACTTGGCTTCCTTCTATAAGCCGCACACAAATACACTTACGGAAATAAATGCATATACACATTTATATGCACACTCAGTTAGACGATCACGTAGCCTACGCTGCTTTAGTGCAAATTGAATAAATTCTCACTTTGCACTAAAACTCCACTTTATTTCACTTTTGTCCATTTTACTTATTCACTCATTTACCTTAATTTCTTTTTTTTTCCTGACACTCTCTTCGCTTATATTTCAATCCCATAGCCCAGCCCTTGCCTCAGTTTAACACCTTTTTGGTCTAGTTATCGCTTTGGAAAGAACTCGTCTATATGACATGCATTTGTGTCGAAAAGCTACAGCAGCAGCAGCACCAGCAGTAGCATGAGAGGAGAAGATAACAGAGTACAGCAAGCAATTTGAAAATCTGAATCTTGCTAGACATGTCTTGACTTAAAATGTCTTTAATATCTATTTTTTTTGTCTATTACAAAACTGCCAATTTTATAGGTATAGACGATGGGAGAGAGAAGACAAGCAGAGCTGAGTAAAACGTAAAAACTTAAGGAAATGGCCGGAGACGAATAAATTATTCATTTGTCTATGGTAGAACTGTGATATGCAACAGTGACTTAAGCACATGAAAGACATTAAACAGTTTGGGGCAGTAAAAATGTTTACATTCCCATGAGGAAACGGCGGTTGATTGTTGCAAAAAAAAAATGTGTATGTATTTTCAAGAGATTTTCAGAATGCAAGAACTTTATATTGCAGCTGTTGCAGTCACTGGTAAAGCTTCCATTGCATAGACGTAGTTTGTTAAGTGTTTTAGCCAAATTGCATTTCATTAGCATAAGTTATTTGCATGACAAATTGCCAAGGCTACAATAACGCCAACTACTTTTAAACTTTAACATTTTATAATAAAACGAAAGTTGAAATGACTAAATATAATGAAATCTGAAGCAAAAATATTTACATATTAAGGACATTTTATATATCATAGCAATATTTCAATTGTTGTTGCCAAACTTTGTCAATTATGGCTCAATGAAGAAGGCATAGCCATTGTCGCTGAACGTTGCCGACAGCGATTACCACAGTCATGAACTAAACAAGTAGAATATCTCCCTTCCAGGGTACCTGTAGCAAATAGTTCATTAGCGATGTAAATATTAAAAATTGCTAAGACAAATTCTAAACTGTCATCTGTCGTCCATCCTTCTAGTGCTGGCAGAATGCACTGTATATGTAGAGGTCATCTTCTGTGTGCTAGTCCAATACAAAAATAGTGTTACAGCTTAACACTCTGTAGGTGCTGTTAGGGACTGCTTTGGCTCTTCATATGATACTTTTCTTTTTTATTAAACCTCTTTAAAGGCAAAATCTACCTCGTCGCTTAGTTATCCTTTTCAAAATGATATAAAAATCGTTTTTGTGTATGAGATGGTTTTTGAGACATTGAAAAATATAAACCGAACAAATTTGACACTTTTGGTGAAGATTTCCATATGAAGATTTTGCCAAAAATATCTTTTTTTGTTGACGGTATAAACAAGAGCCTCCTCAATTTACCGAACTTTTTCCGATACAATATGGCGCCAAACCTCTTATTTAACTAAAGTGAATATAATCTTTTGAAAACAATGTCTTGGGGAAGAGAAAGTTACTTAGTAAATTAATTGTATAAAAGGGCACAATTTTTACAATTATATTAGTGGCAACGAATTAAAATTTGTTGTTTCATAGGAGCAGTAAAACACAAGGATTATCGGGATCGAATGATGCCAAAGAACTGGCTGATATACAAGACTAATTATATTCCATTATATTACTACAACTTTAGGGGATGATATTCGTTCGAATAAATTTATTTAATAAGAATTTCGACTTGGATAAATCGCTCTTTATACAATTTGACTTTCAAGTTAAAGAATTACAAAATCACATGGAATTATATTCATTATAAGCTTTTGCATATCTTCTTATAAACCTTGTAAGTAACGCTGTTGGAGGCATAACATTTGAAACCACTTAAAAGTCATTAAGAAAACTCCTTCAGTCATTTCTTAAAAGGTTTTGTTATGTGTTGCAGCATATGGAAAACATTAAGCCTGTTTGGAGAAAAGTTGATCAATACCCAACCGTTTTTATTTCTCTTTCAAAAGTCTAGAGCATATTTAACAAATACAAATAAAAAGCCATTATTAACACTATTTAATTTATATAATTATTTGCTTTACGTATTTGGTTTTAGTGTTCTTTACAGCTGCCAAGAAATTTTTACTTCTTCTCTTCCAGTCGTAAATGTAAATATTTCCTCTTGTTTCATGAAAATTCCACAAGTAATTGGTGGTAGATTCTTAAAATTCTTCTAACTAAACTGAAAATGCAGCATTAGAAGTGGGAAAGAATGGGCTGGCTGAAGCATTTAACAAACACAAACACAAATAATATAAAAATACTAAATATTTACACTCATAGTACTCGTACTTAAACTGTTAAGTGCGACAAAAAAAGAGGCCAACAAAAATTTTGTAGAAATATCAAGAATGAATGAATGAATGAGTACGAAGATTGTAAACTTTTCTAACTTTCTATTTGTGTGCGCTACAAATCTTGTCAGAAACATTTAATAAACGGACTTAATGAACTTTTAAAAGCAAAATTTTTAAATTAATTATTATTAGTTGAGAAAATTTGGTATATATTTTATATTTGCTAATTACATTATTAATTCAATTTATTATTTAAAATTTTACGTTTTTAAACTTTAGCATTCTCAATTATTTTTAATGGACTTTATCCAATACGTAATAACTACAGAAAAAGGTATTAAGCATCTTAATATGAAAGATCTGAAGAGAGATCTTTAAAAAATGGAATAAAACCAATAACTACCCGATTTTACAATGTTTAAAATTTTTCTGGCATTAAGTTAACTTTGAAAAATGTAGAAAAATATATTAAAACTCTCATCGGTTTTTGTTTGATGTCGTTATCACATGACTTCTTATTAAAGATGACTGTTACTTAGGATTTTATATAATTTTCTGATATAAACTATTGCGTCATATAGATTATATTAGGTTCAAGCATAAGATTATAAGTCAAAAATATCTATTTTTTATAGGCAAGAGATAATAAAGTATTATATAATACAATTGTAGGTAGTCGAATACACAACCAAACGCTTCTATGAATAAAAATATTATATAGAAAATATTTTCTGTAGCACAATAGCACTGCGTTGAAAACTTGAGTTTCCCCAAGTTAATAACACTTCATAATGAAGACAAAAATGTAAATCTCTCAAGAATTCTGTTATTTATTTATGAAAATATTTGACAGCTGCCTAGTCATAGACAGCAAATAAATGAAAAGATACAAATTCAACGATGTATTTCATCAATGGAATTATGTATGTATGTATATAATTGTAGAATTATGAGTCATGTATTTATGTCTCGATATATATGTATACCTATGTATATGTATTTATATATAACTGCCTAATAATATGTGCGTTTTTGTAGAAACCTGACAATTAGCATCGCCTACTAATTATAAACCTCTCAAAAGCATCTGGAATCTTGTGTTATATATTATATAAAATTAAATAAGTATTGTCTACAACAAAAAGGAAAGAAAACAAAAAATATAAATATATTTACTTTACATAAAGAATAATAAAAAAGCAACATGCAGAATTCATAATTTAAATGACTTGCATTTGTCTTCGTTTATAGAAACCATTCAAGTTTTAAGATTAATAAATGACAAAGAGAAAAAAATCTTAAATACGAGTACACACATATATATATATATATATATATATATATATATATATATATGTATATATAGCTACAGTAACATATAAATTAATCTATTTTATTTCTTTTGGAGTTCTGGCGATTACACACTTTTTTCTTGTTTTTGGTATTATCAAGAGCATTACAAAGAATGAGAATTATTTCAAGGATTTCAAACCGTTTTTGCTTCACTTCTTAATGGACTGCAAAAGTTTTAATATTTGTGGAGAATTATAATGCAAAGATAGAAATGATGTATTATGATGGATACATTTCATTAGCTTCATTGGGTTTCTCTTTTACAAGTTTCTTCGTTGGAAGGATTAAGTGGATGAGCGATTTAAACTTTTCTATTAAGCAGTCATGTAACTAATTAAAATACTGTTTTGCGGTAACAGATTCATAAAATTATTTCTGATAACAAGAATCTGTAATATAAAACATATCAGTACGGATCCGTTAAATACAAATTTAAGTTTCGCACCGATTCTTATTTTTAAAACTATTTCTTTGGATCAAGCAGTGCTCTTTATTAGAAGATCAACGTTTTCAACGAATATTATATATGAGAAGATAACCTTAACGTCTTTAATAAGAAACTCGAATTGAATACATGATGTAAATACTTTTAAATTTAAATCTCATCAGCCAAACAATCTTATTTAAAATTGAATAATTTCGAAATCACCACAATAGAGTAAAATTAAAAATACAAAAATAGTTGACGCTGTTTTTCTATTTCGTTTAAACTTCGTTTGTAATTCCAATTGTGTAGTACTACATTGAAAACGCTGATGAGTTTTCGTAGCGGTCTCGAAATTTGTAATGTGCTATTCTGATAGTATACGAATTATTCAAAATATTCCATATTAACAAAAACTCAGATTTAATACTCAATAAAAATTTTACGGAAACTCTCAAATTAGAACTTCAGCCTGAATATTAACTATTAGCTACGTGAACACTTGTAATATACTTAAAAAAAAAAACGTAACCACTATATACTTATCAAAAACACTTTTATGTGTGATAAGTAACTCCCAGGCAGTGGCATGGAATCTAGTATGCATTTTTGGAAATCCTTAAGTTCAATAAACTATTGTCTAATTCAGAAGTTTCTTATTAGTAAATATTGGTTGCTCTTGTTGCGATAAATATTTCACAAATACTTCAAAAGTTTTATTTGACAGTAAAAACATCTTTCATTCATTATCGCTTCTGGATAACATTCTATAGTTTTTGGGTACAATTGTTTAGCCCAGGGATGGCACGATGATTTTTGTTATCGGGCTCTGTATATAACAATTATCACTCCTCGCGGAGAGAAGTCAATTAAAATATTGTATTTAAATTTTGCACAAATCAAACATCCCATGTCACTTTTAGTAATAGGCCGTCCTAATTTTTAAGAAGTTCGTAGTTTAAGCCAGGATTACTGTCAGATCAAAAATAAATGTGTATTTAAATATTTTCTCTTAGCCTCTTTCCCTGTTAGTATAAAACAGGTATGAAATATATCAACACTGTCGCTAATTGTAAAGCAAGCTGAAGATATTTAAGTTTACTCAATATTGGTGGAGCTGATAAAATTATTAAACTTCTCTAGTTTCTGGAAATTTATTTTTTTAATATAAAAATTTTTTTTTGTAAAAAATACAACCCACGAAGCGATTTCCTTATCTACGTTAATACCCAGGGTCTGTGACTAGAATTGAACCCGCAGACCTTTAATAGGAGTAATAAAATTTACTAGAAATTTTTTTACCATTAAGATTTTTTGGTTACCTGATATTGTAGGATTTATATTTAAAAGTGCCAACTTACCTGAAAAGAGAGAAGAAAAACAAGTTAATTTTGTTTACTTAAATACAAAATATTTTTAATATTCAAAATTATAAAATGATTTTTCTACTAAAACGTTGAGTCAACTAACATTTTTTAAAGGTTTATAAAACAAATTAGCATTAAGTATTTATTTTGTAAGGCTTTTATAAACTTTTTATAAGGTATTTACAGCCATATTTTTGAGAACAAGTTTTTATCATATGAGGCTTATAAAACAAATATATTGGATAAAAATTGAGCTACCAATGAAAATTGGAAAACGTTCACATGTACTTAAGTATAAAATTCAAACCATAAAAGTTTGACTTAGGTATGATGAAACAAAAAATTAAGAAAAATTGGGACATGAAGAAAATAATCAAACGGTAACACGGGTATTAAAACAAAAACGTGTTAACATCGGGTTGATACAGTTCTCGGATTCTTTTTCACAATAAAATTTTTGTAAATGGGAACTGTTATCACATTCAACTAAGCCACCTAAAAAGTGGTGACAAACACAATATACACATGAGCACTGATGATGAAAGTGTAGCGATTTTCGAAAACAGCTGTTCTGCTCTGCTGTGTAAATTGAATAAAACTGATGTTGACTTCCCTTTGTGCCTTGGAATATTTATCATCATGTCTTTCTGAGATTTTAAATTAAGTTCGAACAATTAGCCTATAAATCCGAATTCGATTTAATATAGTAATATAAATGTTCGTTAAAAATAATCACCAAATGAAAATCAGTTTTATTAACCTGTTATGAAGCAGAAAATTTGAACGTTTTGAGTCATAGATGGATATCGAATGCTTATACTGATGGGATATTAAAATTACAGATATTGTACATCTGCCAAAGTAGTTGATATTTAGTCAGCATGCCAAATCACGAAACAATAAAAATATTTAACAAAGAGGGACGTTTTTACTAAGAGCATAACTTTCAATCGATCGACGAACTGAATATTTCGCCCTGCATTGGAAGATGTGGACCCTAACAAAATATGGATTCAACTTCTGCTTGACTTATGAGCCAGAATCATGGTTCATTGGACATTTTGGATAAGTTATTGGGGACATTTAAGCGATGATATCTTTCAATAGCTCTTGCAAACAACTACAAAGTTGTCCATGATATCTCACAAAATGATTTTATTTCATTTAGATTGTTTAAAGTAAACAAGTGGTATTAAAAATACGTTGTAATAAGTCATCTTTTAAGAGTGTGTCTATTTATTAAGATATATATTTAAAAAACTGAGGCTTAAGCAAATATTTCAGCTCTAAATGATTACAAAACAGACCTCGAGAGCACATGTTTTTTAGAATAAAAGTACGTTGTACAAAGAAAAATATTACAAAACTCTTTGTTATTATTTGAACCAAGTTAGTTGTTTTCATTTTTGTAAAATTCTTTTGTTTATTTACTTACATTCTCTGCAAGTAAACGATAAACACATACTCAACAGTATAAAGTGTGCTGAGCTTTATTATACAACATGTTACACGTTTTTAACAAGTTTATGTAACAGGATTGGTTTTGACAGCACAATAAGACATAAATACGTATTTAGTTTGAAACACATACACATACACACACGCACATTCACTCATTCAGAAACTGAACAAATGCCAAATTGTCTATGACTCTCTCCGCCCAGTTGTCTGACTTTCGAATTCATATACCAGCGTACATAGACGTTTGCCAACGCATGTTGCGAGTAGTCATGTCGCCAACACTTGCCATCATTTTCATTGTAAGAAGTGTTTTATTATAATTTGTGTTTCCTGTCATTCACATTCTTTAATGGAAGTTGCAATTGTCACTTTTTTTTTAATATATAAAATATATATATACACACAAACACAGACATATATATATATATATATATATATATATATATATATGTATATACATATATAGAGTAAATGTATAGAAAAGGGTACTTATGCAATAGAGTTTTTGGTTGAGCAGCTTAAACGGGCGATTAAGTGTCGAGTTTTAATAAAAAGAATTACAGACCGTTTGACTTCGAAATTCAATGCTTTGAAAAAATTTCGTAAATTAATTGTTCAGTATTAAATGTTAATTTTTAATATTAAACACGTTTTTTTTTATTTTTATAAAGTTCAAATTTTTTAAATAAAAGTTCAAAGACATCCTTTCGTTTACCGTAGATGTTGCAGAAGTTACAAAGATCCATAGCCAGATTTCTCAGTCGTCTTCTTTGCTTTAACCATGTCTAATGGAAAATTAGATTTTTTGTTGTTTGAATTATGTAACAGCACTAATAATTTCATTTATTAACGCTTTTAACGGACGCTTTATGTTATCATATTATCGTCATCAGACCCATTCTGGCAAATTTAGGCACTATATATTGACTAAAGGGCTTAGGCTTTTTTCGAACTCCGTAAATTTTATTCCTTTGACGCAATGATATATTCTATCTTTTACTAAATACAGTGAAATCTAGTTGACTAACTAGTTCGCAACTGACTTCCAAAATTAGATGTCTTCTCAGGGAAGACCCCTACATATGCAGTGCATTATGCCAGAGCTAGAGAGGAGCGGATAATGTCAATAGGACAGATGGAAAGAAATTTAGAAGACAGAAAATTTGTTGTAGCTGTCAAACCAATTGTTTTTAAGTTTTCTGGCTTGCGCTCTTCACAAGAAAAACTGCTTTCCTTAAAACTAATTTTGTAAATCACTTCTCGTTAGTAATAATTATTAAATGCAACAACAAAATTGAAAATATTTCTACTCTCTTTCCTTTATTTTACGCTATTTGCTATTATTTTTTATAAAAATTTCATATATTTGACTGCCAGCCCAACGCAAGAACTTCTGTGAGTTTATTTGGTGAGACAGAAAGAAGAATGTAAATTTCTTCTCCTTTTTTATTCATTCATTGATGCAAAATTTAAGATTTAATTTGCAAAACTTAAGCCTTAAATTTGTTTTAATTAAAAACTAGTAGAACAATAAAAGATAAAATAACTGGTACTTAGATAACAAAAAAATTGAAATATCAGCAGCCGATGGCTCCGGAAAAGGCGTAGAGATATATAGAATATTTGAAAAATAAATTATCAAAAAAGATTTCATTAAAAATTAGTATGAGAAATTCTCATATTAAGTTTTCGTTGAAAATATTAATTGAAAAAAATATATTCCCACTGTACATCCTTCAAGAGCAAAAAAAAAAAAATTCTGCAAAGAACGCTGATATTAATTTCGAAAAATATTCAACATATTCCACTCTTCAGAAATTTGAGTTGGAGCAGATTCACAAAATAATTTTCTAATTGGAAATTCGAATCCTGTTAGGCAATTCTCAACTTTGTAACTCAAAACGATTTCAATTGTAATAATTTTAAAAAGTATAAAATGTTAATGGTTGTATGCATGAACTCTAGCTATTCTATTATAAAATTAAAATTATTTTATTAAATTACTTTATTTATTCGAGAGCTTCACGGTGGAATGGTTCTGCAACAAAAAAACAAATAACCAAAGTGCTGGATAAAGAAAAACATTTAAAATTTTGAAATTTTGATTTGATATTAAATTGTTGACCACGAATAGCCCGTTGAAATAAATTTGGTTAACATATTTCACACATATTGTTTTATTAATACATCTAAGCAAAATTTGCGGTTTTCTCTAATTGATATCGGATTTTAACTATTTTTTTACATGTGTTTGAATTAATATTTTTAAGCAGAAAAAGCGAATTGCTTAACTTTAAAATAGCTGTCGTGATAGCAAGTGTGGACAAATTATTTTAAAGGAAAGCAGCAGTGGTTTTAGGTTTCCTCAAATGTTATAGTCAATGTTGTATTATTTAGCTTTCAAATGCTCTGTTGGGTAGAACCGGAATGAAATATATAAATTTAATTAAAGCCGTTGATAATTATTACTCAGATCTTTAGCCATTTTGATTTTGCAGCAACAAAAATTACCAAATTGGAGCAGAGCTTTTTATATATATAATTGAGATTCGAAAAGTTTTAAAATTCGGAGAGACATAAATAGTATTTGGAAGGACAAGGAAAGTCAATATCATAATTGTTTGTGCTGTCGGCCATTTTTCCAACTTCAGAGCGATTTCTGTTCAGTTTGCTTGGGGCATTTTAACACGAATAGACAGACGCTTGAACAACGCTTCTAATTGTGCAAATTTTCGTTTACAGATGAACCGCACTTTTGTTTGAATGAATATGTCAAGAAACAAAACAGCTAAATTGGAAGTTGATGACGATTCTCAAGTGTTTTTTAAAACACCATTGCAACCAAAAAAACTGACCGAGTGGTGTAGCTGGTGAATTAATAGTTGCGTACTTTTTTAAAAATAATGATGGTCAGGACGTTGCTGTGAATGGTGAGCCCTATAGACCGATGGCTACTCATCTTTTCGGTCATCAATTGAACAATTGTAATGTACCACATGGTTTCACGTTTCGATCCCCTGAATTGGCTTCCAAGATTTTGCCGCTAGATTATTTTCTGTACGGATATAAAAAGTCTACGCCGCGAAGCACGACACAGTTTTTTCCGACATGCCACAACTAATTCGATAAATAACTCATCGAAAACTAAACATTTCACATGTCAGAAGTCATATTTAAGTTTAATGCTATAATATTATTTTCCAAATGAGCTAAGTGTCATATCCATTTAAGAAATCTTTTTAGTTGATTTATTGAGTTTCAAAATTCTATACCTCTGCAAAAAAAACCTCTTTACTTTCGAATGCAACAAAGAAGAAAAGGAATCGGGTGAGTTATCGGTAGGTAAATTCTTTATCTTTTATCATAGTTATTCATAATATCAGCTAGATATCAACTGAACAAATAAACTTTTATTTCTGCGCATCGTACTGATTTTTGTTGTGCAATATATTCAGTCTTAGGTCTCTATGTTCTTGAATATATATTATTTAACATTTAATTTGTTACCTAGAGTTATATTTTTGAAAATACAGTTCGGAAAGCCATCTTTCCAATATAAATATTTCAGAAATAATTAATATTTATTTGGGAGTTTTCATTTCAAATTGTCTTTTCAAATTTATTTTTAAAAACACAACCAGGCTTGTGAAAAATGCAACTTTCGAAACTTATAGCCAATAAATTTTTGAAACAGATGCGTTTTAACATACTAAATGTTTGCTAGCAGCAACTGAAAGGAATAAGCATCCCAGCAAAAATCTATCCCACACTGGCAAGTAAAAAAAATTACGCCTTCCAAAATTCCTTCGCTGGAGCAATTATGTAAAAAGAGACCTACCAAATAGGACATTGCGAAAAAACACATGCTTGAAAAGTTGATTCCTGGCGAACCATAATTTTTGCTGGGATATTAATTTTAAGCAGTCATTGGAAAAACAAGTTGGAAAGTAGGCTTTCAGTAGCACAACACAGCAGCAACAAAATTGTCTTCTGGTTACTATTTATTGATAACAGTTTTCTCTGTTGTTTCAGCAGTTCTGCATTGTGTCCACTTGTTTGTGGGTTTCCTGTTTCTGAATTTAGTTGTATCATTTGTCAACTTATTAAAAGTGTCATAAATGTCAAAATATAAATTGCACTTTACTACTTAATCAACAAAAGTATTGTAGTAAGATTTTAAAAAGAAAACATGTACAGTATCACATGCAGTGACTTGTAGCCAGATGCGGATTCATCAAGAGGAAAATTAAATATTTCCCACTCATTTATTATACTAAATGCTTCTTATAAAAGAGCTTGCAGATATAAAAGAATTTTTAAATATAAAATTTTTAATAATTACACAGTATTGCAAAATAAGTAAATTAATCACACCAACAATCTGGTACGAGTATAATTTTACGTATGAGTAATATTATTAATTGAAAATATTACGTATACGTCTTGAAAAACATTGCACTATGCAAGTCCACAAACGAACACACGAAAACCAATAAAAAGAGCATGAACATTTTTAGTTTCTCCACAATAATTTTGCTAAGGACGAATTAATAAATTGAAAATTTTAAAACTCAAAATAATATTTTTTAATCAAAATAATATTTTTAAACTCAAAATATTACATATACAAGAAGCAAAAGTTCAGTTTGATTACAATTTGAGGTGCATAATTTAAATATTTAAGCTGCAAGAACAGGCAGTAATTGTATTGGCATCCGCTATACAATTAATTATTCATTTACAGTGTTAAATAAAATTCTTTAGACTATTATTTGACATAAATATCCCCAGTAAATAAAGGCATTCCAAATATATGAACAACATCCTAAACTTACGAGTCGGATCTATTCTAATGCTTTTTGCAACGGATTGCCATGGCAGGAAGTTCAGTTTTTGTCACCTTTTCAGAGAATCATTTTCCTTTTTTTAATTAAATCCGATTCTAATAACTTTTTAAATTATGTAGGAAAAGTGGGCTACCTCGAATTCGTGGAAGGCTTGAGGACGCAACAGACAAAGTAAGTATAAAATTTTAAATTAACTACAAGCTTCTACGAACTAGTGCCCATATACACTAATAATTTTTAGTTATTTATATTTATAAATTAAGTTTATATAAATCTCTCAATAATGTAATACTTGCAAGAATTTCAAATAACTTTCTGCAAGTAAATATACTTCTTAATCAAATATTGTACTTAATGAATATTGTTAGTAATCGGTTCCTAATTCTTTAAGAAAAATACCTTGACAAAAAACAACATGCGATTTCTTAAACTTGGAATCTTATTAAACAAGATTAGTTGGAATCTTATTAGTTAGTAGTGTGTAATAACACACAGTAGAATGTGTGTTATTACACACAATTCACATGATGAATTTTATGACGTCTCAATATCGATAATATTTTCTTAATAGAGGATAATAAGAAACCAAAAATAGACTTCATTACTGTCTTCATGTCTATTTTTCTTTTTCATATTAATGACTATTTTTCTTATTTTGAAGGCATATATACGTGAAACAGCAACAAGTAGAAGTACACATGGAAGCCGCATTCATGACATGAGAGCGTAGAATTTCTGGAATCAATTTTAAAAGATCATGAGGAGTCATAATATAAATCTTTTTAATTGGATGTTCGATTAATTCATTGAAATGGAATTATATAAAACCGACCCTAAAGGAATTTTTATTAATGCCGAGTAATTAAAACTAAAAAAATTTTGACGTTTTTTTTTTAATTAAAAAGTTTTCTTCTTCTGTTGGCCTTTTACCGACAAAAATCCTTCACTAGATCCGCTCCTGTTGTGTAGAATAACTTTGAAAACTTTCCTCATATCGAAAATGCATTTCTCTTCTTCGCATTTTATTGTCTTTTGTGTGCATTCCAAATTTCAGTACAAAGGCAACCAGTCAAACTTAAATTCACATCACTTGCATGATGTTCCAAAATCGAAGTTAGAAATTACATGTATAATTTAAAACCTACATAGATATACTAAATATGTGTGGGGGTATCAGTGGGCTAAATTCATTTGGATTCAGTACATTTTCATGATATTTTGTTTTTTATTTACGTTTCAATATACAACATCTAAAAATTGATAAAATAGAATTATTTGTTTTTCATTCTCTGCATGAATAACTTTAAATATTTTACTGTGTTTTTGTTTAACAATTATTTATGCATACATCCCTTTGCAAGTGTCTGTTTGAGAGATAAATAAATGGTTCAAATACAAATTTCAACTTGAAATACCAAATTCACTAACTGATATATAAATTAAATGCCTCAATTCTTCTTAAGTGCAATTATTTTGTTGTTGGCAAAACAAAGTCTTCATTTACATTGAAATTCAATCTTGTTTTTAGTCAAGAGTAATACAAACAGATACATTTCATGCAAGAGTTCTATAGAATCTATATTAAAAGTCTATTCGTATTTAAAAAAAAATAAAAGTTGGAATATCTTTGTGATTATTATAGCAAAAAATGAATTTTAAAATTTTGATATATTCTAATTTTTAATGATATTTAAGGTAAATTGGATTTTTTTTAGAATTTATGTATCTATATGATATTTCTTTCTTAATAAAAATAATAAATTCGAATATCTATTCATCTCACTAGCGAAACACCTCAGCGCCAACTACATCAGGGAAAATTTAAAGTGAAGTAAGATATTAGATAACTTTCTTCAAAATAACTTTGAAATTAAATTGTCGGAATTGATTTATTCTGCTGTACAAGAGCTTTTTTTATTTGCCCAACAATAAACCATAAATATGTTATTTCCATCAAACTATTGAATGACATTAATTGACAGTGAACCATAATATGAGCCCCTGTCATCTTGTGCTGTCTTTTGTTTTGCTAATTAATTGTGCTGTTGCCGCAAATTGATATGATCGCCATATTATTAACAAACAAATATATTCAATAATTATTCTCCGGGTTGGTAAAAACCACAGGAATCTGAAGCAACACATAAATTTGTATGGAATGTCAAAATGTGATCAAAATATTTTCGACCGAAATCTATAACATGGATGAATTTTAAACTAATTTTGAATTAAACAGAGAGCAGAGTACAGCAATACTTTTTCTTTCAATTTGTTGTTATCAATATATATGTGGAGTTTTCAGTGATATAACAAAGTTTCTCAAATTACGCATATAAAATTGACTCTTTCAAACACTATTTGTCTTTTTTCATAATTACCAGCTGCTGTAATCGTTTTTGCGATTTTTATTTACTCAACAGTAATCAGATTCTCATTATGCTTTTACTTCGCCACTGAAGCAAAAAAAAAATAATAAAAAATTTGAGTGCCTTATCTTTGCCAGAATTTAGTCCGTTATACTACTGGCATTAAACCTAAAGAAAAGTTGTCTCTAAGATTTCAAAACAATTTAAGAGTCAAAGTTCTCATTGAATTTAATAACAGAGATTGACTTTCTATTATTATCTTTAGGGTTTAGCAGAGCTTAGCCTCTTTTACTGCTTGGCAAAAGTGCAAACAACAAAAAATGAGATTTAATTTTATTTAATTTTCAATTAATATCACATAGTTTTTAGAACGCTATTAAATAATGAACAACAAAAATGGTGTTGTTTTATAAAACACAGTGCAACTTGTGTTTTTTGTGCATCCGCAGAGATTCTCGCCTGAGGCTGTTTTTAGCACTGTTAAAGCGTTAAGATCTTTTTAAATTATTAAACGTTCATTTAACGCTTTAAAATTTTGGAAATTACTTTCTCTTGCCCACGGGCAAAGTTTAATTGTAAACGGACCCACAATGAAGCAGAAATGTTTACATATTTTAAAAGAAAAATTCAACCATAAATTTTTACGCATTTCACTAAAGCTAATACCAGTTTTAGGCTTCTCACTTATTAAGGATTAAGTTTAAAATAAATATCTCTAGTTATTCCAAGAAGTTTTGGGTAAAGGTTCCCTGATGATCTGCATTAACCCCAGTAAAATGCGCATAGGAACTAGCTAAAACCCCTCAATTGATCACAATGAATTTTTAAAAAGATTTTGGGAAAAAAAATCAGCACATAATTAAAATTAAAGAGATTTAAAAAAACTACAATTCCCCAAAATATGTACCAAATTATAAAAATGTGTTTTTTTATTTCTATATTTAAATATACAGAATTTAAGGACTTTTTCGTTTTATATAAAAGATATCAATACAAGTGCTCTATCTGCTATGAGTTGGATGTGATACGCCTGTCCTTTGCTGTCTCTTATATCGCGATAAGTAAACGATTTTGATGTGAACAGTGTATTCGATCAGATAATTTGTATAAAAAATTTCTAAGTGTCTTTTCTATAAAGATTATAATTTGACGAATTTCAGGCACAGCCATTGTAGAAATTAAGAATTAAAAAAAAATAAAGAGATCATTGAGTATTTCTTATAATTTTGAAATTTGTTTAAGAATTATATCTAGAATTAAAAAAATATATCTTTAAAACAGGATAAAAGTTTCATTATGATCTGCACTAACTCCACAGCTTCATCCATTCAATGATAACCTTGAATTTGTTGAAGATTTTAATCGCAAAGAATCAACAGCAACATTTCCAAATGGAAATGTTAAACACGTCCTTTCCAAAATATTTGAATGTAACCAAGAAAACTGAAATAACTCTGGCAAAGTTCATATTAAATATAATTATATCTTATACTTTAAATTGATTTCAATTAAAATCTAAAAACGAGATTTTCAATAGGACTGACATAATTCAAATATCCCAAGTGATTTCATATTAGCCAATTAGCTGATAATTCCTTAATTCAAAACCTTTTTTAACCCCCTTCCCAAAAAAGTCCTACTTTCTTGTTTAGTCTCTTTCCTGCTTAACAAAAGTAATTTACCCAAATTAATGATTAAGTCAAAATGTTTCAGCATCAAATACAAGAAATAAACAGAAAACACACAATAAAAAGCAAAACACCCCACTCTATAATCATTCGTATTTATTAGAGACAAATGTAAAATATGTTTCTGTTGTAAACTAGTACATTCAGCCTCTAACAAGAATTTATTTCCATCCACAAATACAAACAAAGAAAGCTAAATGCGAAGTTTGTTCCAAAAAAAAAAAAAATCGCTTGTTTTATATTATTTCAAAGCATTTTGCAAACACCCTCAAATTGAAAATAATAAAAATTGCAAGACAACAGCAACAAATAAATTTATGTTCATATTAAACGTGAAATATACTACGATGAATAAATGAATGAATTTCTGTTTGTTAGCTGCTGTTGCTTTCTTTTTTAAATAAGATTTATGGCTGGCAACACCCAACATTAAATCAAACAAATTTATGTTTAACTGCGTGAGTGTGCTTCAAGGCAACTAAACCAACAATGAAAACAGAATAACAACAAAAGGTATTTTAAATGAGAATGGCAAAATAATAAATGCTGGCATTTATAAGTTTCAGTCTTATTAGCATTTTATTTTCTTTAATTTAAAGATGATACTGTGCAGTCACTGGCACAGAGGCGTTTTTCGACTAACACAAACACTTGTTTAATAAATGAAATGAAGCGCACACAAGCACACGCACGAGCACACTCACACACAGACAACTACAATTAGATATCTGCTTTACAATGGCAATGACATGACCACAACAATACCATTAACAAGTCTATGCGCTTCCCTTTAATATCCTTCAAGTATTTTATTTCATTTCATTTCACTTACCTTCGTTTTTTTTTAAAGGTGTGCTAATAGTTCCACAAACAAGGCTGCTAAAAAATGTAAATTACCTCTGTTTGACATTTAAATGTACACAAAAGCCCATAAAAGCGAGCAAAAGATATTAAATGAATGGATGAAAACCAGAAGGACTTAGAGCAAAGAACGATAAAAAAAGTAGAAAGAATCGGTGGTTAGAGTGTGAGAAAAACATTTCACACCAAACGAATTTCATATAAATAATGAGTTGGTAAACTGCCAGGCTGGCTGATTGCTTAAATTAACAATCATGGCTGCTAAAATTTAATTTCATTATTTAAAATTTTATATCTATTTAAAATGTCATTTCGGGTTTTTGTAAGACACACAATTTTGGAATGTAGAAGATTTAGTCCTTAAATCTTCATTTATAAAAACGTTTTAAAAAAAGGGTTTAAGCGAAATTCGAAAGGGTTATGTGAAAGCTTTTATTCCAACAGAAATCTTAATTCAATTTTTTGACACAATCAATTGTCCTATTTATAATACCATTCTAAGCCTTTAAAATATCTACCAATTTGTTATAAATAAGAGAACGTGTACAGCAAACTAGTGCTGGCATATGTAACACTGTTATGGCTGAAAGGATACATCGTCCTAATGGAAAACAAAGCAGCAGGTCAAGTTGCAAAAGACGAATACTTTCTCAGCTCATGCAAAGCATAAACCGGGATGTTTAAAGCAATTATTCTACAGTTAAATTGCAATAAGTTGCAAAGGGAATACAAGACATGTAGAGAGGCCCGTATGGTACTCAAGAATTTCTTGGGAAGGACAACGAAACATGTAATGGCTGGCATATTTCTAAATATCGCTTGAATTATTAACTACAACCAACGAAATAAGAATAAATAAATAAGGAAGCAGATAATGCAAAATATGTGATGATGTCTGAAATAGTTGACTATGCGAATCTTTAGTTCCTGGTTCGATTGCTGATTGTATTCAAATAAATTTAAAAAGTATTGGCGCATAGATGCTGACTATGCCCATAACGTCAATATGGTTAACCCGAATATTATCCATTATTGATTGATCTAAGTTTCCACATAAGGAGTGGCCATGGAAAAATAATCAGCCAAACCATAATCCTACAGAGTCATCTGGGGAAGTTATCTATTGCGAGTGAGACGCAAAGCTCTGAAAGGAACGGAAACGATCAGCGGTCTGGCTGCACTTAAAAACTGTTACAAACGCAGCTTGTTGATGTTGACTGACTGAAAGCTGCTTTGCGACTGTCGTGGGTTTGACCACACACTTGTTTCTAAAATTAACGAAGGGGGTCGATGGAAAAAGATTTTAATCCAACAGCAACTAATATCACAAACAAATACCTATATTGATGACCTTGACAAAACTAAATAAAGAAGTTTATTCAAATTTAGTCAATGGACAAATGCAGCATTCTTGTCACTTTAATCTAGAGGCGGGAAATGGAAAAAGTCACGGACTTACCAACCTGCCATCTTGATATACTTTATCCAATGCCGCTATATATACCTCTCAGTAGTCTTAGTTCCCTCATGCTACTGCACGCATCTTTCCGTAGGCCCAACTTTTGCTGACTTCTTCTCTTTTTCACACTTTTCAACAGAAAATGGCAACATTTTGTCATTTGAAAATTAGGATTTATTAGAAATTAATCCACAATCACTCACGAAAAGTAATGTTTGTTTCAAAATGCTTTCAAGATGCCACTTTTTAAAAAGTTAGTGAATGATGATGATTTCTAAAAAAATCCAAAGTACGCAGTTCATATTTATGAATAGGACCAGCACTTAGTAGGCTAGCACTGAGTCTTAAAACAAAGCGATTAAACGACCGCGTTCCTTGCGTGTTATAGTGAATATCACTGCTTTTTGCAAGAATTCAATGCTTTATTTAGCATTAAAATGGTAAAAAGGGGAACTTTCACTCAGACTTGAAAACCACCATAAACATTCTTATAAAATGTCAACACTGACAGAAATTGTCGGAAAACCTTGGACTTTTTTTATTTTGTTTATTGTGCTGTTTATTAAATTCGTTTGTAAAAACTTACTTGAGCTGAAGTTTTTGTTAATTGTTCTTTTTGTGTGCTCCTTATATTTGTAGCATTAAAATACGAATAATACACACAACATAAAACCACCAGAGACTTTTTATGCACTTCTTGCGTTCCTTTTTGAAAGTACTTTTTAAATTAAACCACAAAATGAAAAAAGAATATATATAAACAAAATGTTCAAGGAAACCAGAGAAAGATTTACAAAATAAAAACTGGATATTTTTCAACAGACGACACAAACACATACACATGCAGGGGTATAAGCATAATTAAAAATGTATAACATTACAAAAAAACAAACAAGCACACACACGCACATATACTCACACGAATAATAAAAGTTCAGTGTGGTATTAATTACACTTTATAACAAATTTAAACTTTTTCCAAAATAACGAGCCTCTAACCGCTGATTCGGTAAAAGGGGCAGGTTTGTGTGTATAATTTATTTCGAGAGGAATTGAAATTCGCACAATTTAAATTATTATTATAGTGAACTGACAAAGAATAAATTTGAGTAATAACATATTCACGCAGTACAGTGGGTGTTCCCATAGATTTATAAAAAATAAAGTGCAGAGTTTAATCCTTCTATTTTTTACGGTGTTACTGTTCTCAGGGATGCAGTTGGCATAACTGAGTTTAACAGAACCCCAGCGACTAATCCAAAAAATGTATATATTTCGATAAAATTTTAAGTCTGTATTTTTAGATTTGAATGACTTTTTAAAATTGCTCTTTCTGGTATTTTAGTAAGAAATCTATTTGCGAATCATAACATTGTGTTGTTTTTATCTTGGACTAGCACTCAAAGGATGACTCCTACATGTGCAGTGCATTGTACCACAACTATAAAGGAGGGAATATAATATTTTTAGAAGTCAGATGAAAACCGATTAGAAGATGGAGAGTTTCGTTGCAGCAATTGTCAATATTCACTTCGCTGATGACTTTTTTGATACAGGAACCCATGTGGGAGGGTGGTGAATTCTGCTCTTTTAGTTCATGACGGTGTAAATCGGTCTCGGTAACGTTCAGGGATCAGTTCTATGCATTCATCATTGACACAAGCCGGCAAGAATTAATACAATACTGTACTAATGCGGATCTGAAAAGTTCGACACCATATTCCTGAGTGAGTGCTGAGTCGAACTCGGGATCTAAAACATCGTAGCCTTGTGTTCACTATTTCCGCCAATTCACTGCATTTGTAGAAGCCACCTACTGAATCCTTGTCTAAGAAAAAGTGACTAAAAATAAAATGGAAAAAATGCCTCCAAAAAACGCCCTTGTAACTTGCCGCTAGTTTCAAGCGCACTTCTTTCGTAACCTGGTTTTCGAGCTCTTCGAACTAAAACACTATTATGTGATATTCAAATCAACCGATTCCTTCGTAATAAACGGGAATTGATGTGGTTTTCGGTTACTATAAGAGAATCGAGAACAGTTAATGATCAAAATATAATTTTAAAGTTATATAAAACAAGTCACTTTTTCCGAATTTTTTCGTTAACGATATCTCACTAGCTGACTAATAAATTTTGAACCTATGAAAAATTCTCTTTTCCAAGTCCCAGAACGCTACTGTCCAAAAGTGGGTCACATACGCAAACCCACATACACTCAGCATCACATGGCCTCAGAACGTGAAGATCTGATTAGAGCTCAATTTTTTTTTTTTCGAAATGGGATCAAAACCAAGAGTTCCCAATTTATGAAAATTCTCAATATTACTAGCGGGGGGTTGAAAAAATAAATAAATATATAAATGCTCGTATCGAATACATCATCATTTCTGTAAGAGCGTTTCATACACCTTAACCCACTGTGCGCGTATTAAAAGGACCACAACAGAAAATTATTCAAGCCAAGAAAATGCATTGAGTAAATCAAAAGCAGGGTAATTTTTAGCACACCTGAACCGTTCTGGGAGTATAAGCAGAGTATACGAATACAACATCAATTAGGCACGCCTTTTTTGATCGCATATTAAAATAATATATTTATAATTTTTTTTTATTTCTCATCAAATTTCACTTTACATACATGGCTTTTTTTGTATATCTCTGTTGGTAAAACATAACAAAAAAAAAAATTTCACATCATATTTTTACAAGCATGAACAAAAATTCAGAAACTGATATCTAAATTTATGTATGAATGAATGTGTAGACTTATGAATATCTATGCATCTTCACACTATTACAACATACACTGATTTTACTAAAAAAGAAAGATTTTATATTGAATTACTGCTGTTTTTGTTGTTGCTATTTGGTTTGTTTAGCTTCGGAATATTTATTTTATGTTTTGCATTTGAATTAGATTTGTGCTGTTATTGGTTTTGCACGTGTTATTCCAAATCTGTAAATATTAAAGATACAAACTGCATAAATTTCTCTAAAAAATTGCAATCGATTTAATTGGAATTACAAATTACACCAACACATAAGAAAACACAGATATAGAATATATTAACTGCATACCAGCAAAGCAGTTGACTACACTGTTGTAGTATTTATGGCCGACGACTACATACAAAATCATGCCAAGTCTGAAAACTTAAATATTTCCAATAAAGCTTTGGAAGGACTAGAAGACTGAGAAGAATTTTAATACTTTATGAGAAATATAATACAAACTATATTCAAAAGTTGTAAAGCTCTTGGTTTTAGTTATACTTTACAAAGTTGAAATTGAATTTTCTGCCTTTTATTTTTCTATTGAAAATAAAAGTTTAATTCTTGATTTTTATTTATTTATCAGACAATAAAAGTTATATCCTGAATATTTATTCTGCTAACATTAACATTAACCGATATGAGATCGAACTTCCGCTTAAATTAAATAAATATTTTTATATATTTCTCCTTTTTCTAATAAGTTTTATTTTCTACTGACAAATAAAATCCTAGAAATAGTAATAAAAATGTGGTTTTTAAAATAAAACTTGCAACCGTTACAATTCCTTTGGGCGCATATTGTAAATGGTTGCAAGTCGTAGACGGTTTCGTATTAAGTATCACCAGGGAAAGGGATAGTCCCTGAATTATAAAATAGAGTTCTTGGGCTAATCGCTTGTTGATTTACATGGTTCTCCATTACAACAAAGAAACCGATTAGAACTTAATTGATTTGTTTTGGCTACTTTCTGATTGGTCACTTTAAACACTAATAAAAACGGTCTTTAAATTATTTTTATTATAAGAAGATAAATTTTTTGATATTTTATTAGAAAACAAAAGCAAAAACGTGACAAATGCAATAATTCTTGAACTAAATCAAGCAGAAGGATGAAGAGCAAAAATACCCTTTAAGAACTTAGTTTAACATTTTGAAGATAAATTCCAAACAAACTTAAGGAATTTGGTTCAAATGGGTTTTTTGTTGTTGTTCATTTTAATTAAATTTTATTTAAAAAAAAATTTCCTGCAATTTATCGTAAATATTGGAAAAGTTGGAAAAAGGTTGTTTGAAAACATTTTTTGCCCGGCATAAACCGTTTTCTGCCTGTTAAAAATATATGATTGTGTAAGTAAAAGGGTATGAGTGTATTAAATTTTCGGGACTACGGATGGCCTATTGAAACGCTAAGTAAGTATAATCTTCTGGTATTAAGTTAAATCACATGCTGTACTATTATTGGCTTTCATTATTAACCAAAATTTTATAATCCGATAAATTTCAATTAGAGTATTAGAACCTTTACTAACATCTTTTATATACCCAAATCTGCTGGTCTTCAAATTATTAAACAAATTTTCAGTTGTAAAGGAATGAGTAATAAAAAATGGTCCCAATATACCAGCCAGGTGGCACTATATGAATTAAGATATAATACCGGACAAATATCTTAATTTTACTAACTCGACTTACAATTGTTTAGTTCAAAGGCACCCTGTGGAAATGCAAGTGTATGGAATTATAAGAATTTATATTTGAATAATTGTGAATATGTATTTTCTTACGCTCAATCAAATATGAATAAATAGAATATGTATAAATTCTAAGGAGAAGTAAGAAAATATTTATTCTAGCAAGTTAATATTAGTGATGAGTGTGTTTAAGTTATCGAATATTTAGACACTCTGGGATATTCGCTTTATCATTCGTATTTGCCAACTAAATTGATATTTCTCGAATATATTATTAGCATATTTTATTAACGCTTGAAAGGAATTTATGCAAAATGGAATATTAATTTTTGTGTTTTCAAAACTAACAGAGAGAATTTAATTCAATGCAAACAGAATATAATTAGCCTGATTACGGTTGGCGTTTTTTTGCCTAAAAGTTCGATAGTTTGTGATAGATTAAAGGCTGAATTTTTCTTTTCAATTATTCAAATTATTAAATTAATAAAATATCAATTTGGTATAAAAGAAGCAATGAGTTAATGCCGTGTATACCGTATGACCACATGACGTCTAATCAGTCTTCTTCATTCGCCATTTCTATACTCAAAAGTCTAGAATCCAAATCATTCAAATGTAGTGAATTGCCGAATTTTCTACAACAAATACATTTTTCAGCTGTTAATAGTAGCCCGATTATATGGCCTTTCATTTTGCAAATAGTATTTGAATTCAGCACATCACTAACAAATATTGCACGGATTAGTTAAAAAAATTTTCAATAATTTGTATGGCTGAACATCATATCGTCACCTAAAATGCTAAACAACGTATCAAAATAATATTAGAAGCAAAGAGCCCTACAAAATGGAAATTACTTGGGATATTGAAACAAAATTTATAGCTCTAAATGAAAATAAAACCTTTTAATTTTTATCCTGACTTGAAAATTTTGTTTAATTTTACCAAAAAGTTTCCATTTTATAAGCTTATTGGCTTCTATTTTAAACTTTTGAAAAATGATGATACGCTATTTTGCATTTTGGGTGACGATATATGGATGTATTGATTACGAATGTATATGAAAGTATATAAACCAGGTCCTAGGAAACTACATAACCCTACGATGTGCATGAAGATGTCTGCAATTTTCATATCATACAAAAATGTACTTTGAATACGTTGTACTATTCCCAACGCAGCTCAACAGTGTTGCGTCAACACTACCCATAGTTGATTAACAAGTTATTTAACAAATTTGAAAGTTATCATTTACATTGATAAAAAATATTTATTTATAAAAATTAATGAAACATTTAAATAAAATAATTGGTTCATTTAAATAACTAATAATTGATTCAATATATGGACACATTTTATCAATGTAAATGATAAAACAAAACGCAAACACATTTAATTCACGCAATACTTGTATTTTAGTTCATTATTGTTTAAAGTTTATTTAAAAAATTATTTTTAAGTTTTTACTTCGACTTTTAAAAAGGTGAATTTTGTAGACTTTATTTATTCCTTATTTTTTTTAGTTAAATGTGCTTTAAAAGAGTGCAAAAATATTATAAATTATTAGAAGATAAGAACATGAACAGCACCAACGTGATGCATGAGCAACATTATTAATAATATTAAGTAATAGAAGAACATTACACAAGTAGAGTTAAAAAAAAATACACAAGTGAAGCCAGCAAAAAGTATATGAAATACAATTTTACTCGCTTCATTCAGTTTTCTATTCTTTCTCCTCTTTTTTCTTCAGAATTGACAAAAAATAACAAAATAATGATAATAAAGAATTCGTATGAGAAATAAAAGAAAACAAACATTTTCGCAAACATTTAAAAAGTCTCAGCATTTTTAGTTGATCAACAACAGTCCAGTTTAAGAACTTTTCGCTGCCGCTACTGACAACAAAAAGGAACATTTTTCGGTTGAGAGAAGGGGAGGCATAAGAAAAGTTCTGCAAGAAAAATTTTCAATTTTCTATATGCTCACGCATAAATGATTTTTGATTTGGCAAGCAAAAAGACCTGAAAAAGACGACAACAATAATACAATAAAATATGTGCAGTTGGCCATGGTTGGAATAATATTGAACAATAAAATCTTTTCGAAAGTCAATAAATTTATGTTAGAATATGTGTTTGTTTGTCTGTTTTTATATGTATTTATTCATAATTCTCTTTTGCGTTCATAGAAACGAAAGCAATTTTCAGAACTTTTTCTATTTTTAGTATATAAAAATATAAGGATGACAGTGTTTAACAAAAGCAATAAAATTTTAATGAAACATCAATTTGCATATATACGATTGCTGGCAGTGCTTCGAATGGAAATCAATAAAATATCTTTTCATTTAACTGCCCGTCATGACAACTAGTTTTAATGAAATTTTATGATTTTAACTTTTATCGAATTATGGTCGATTGATTTCATATACATGCACACGGACATATACATACGTATACGTCCGACATACATATTTATGTGCGGTAGTTTATTTTGCTGTTCATGCATGAGTATTTTCACCATTTACTTGGGGTCTTAGCAACAGCTCCTTTTCATTCAAATCAGTTTTATAATTGATTTTTAAAACAAAGTTGCGCTTTTGCAGGTAGTAAAGAACAACACAGTTGAATTTTTTTCTGAAACTTAATATATTAAACTCAACAATTGCAAAAGGAGTTACGAAATACTTGATATTTCCAACGGGATCAAACGCATATCGAGTAGAAACTGGGACAGGTTGCAGGAATCAACTTTATTTCTCTAGCTCCTACACAGTTAGTCTCTTAAATAAAATGAAAAATATTATACACAAAAATTATAAAAAGTATTTGCTTAAGTATAAATTCCTTAATAATTATTGTATATTTGAATTTTCATGCAAAAAGATATTACAAAACATCATACTGAAGCACTTTCCAATTACGCTTGACTCATTTTTACGCTACAAAAGTCTCAGCACTACATCTTTGTTAATTAAGACGCAACATAAATTCAAGTAAAATTTTAAAAATTTTGTAAACAAAAACATGAATAAATAAGTAAATTAAATAATTCGTATTAATTATTGTTTTCCGCGAAAACTAAGAAAAGTGTTTGATAAAAGTTTTTTAATTTTGAATTTATATTTTAATGACAGAAATGGAGAATATAAACTTTCAAGAATACACACGAAGGAAAAGTATTTACGGTGCTCCAAATAATTTTAGTTCTCTTCATTTTTGAATATTCCCGGTTAATTTGTTAAATAAGTTTATAATGTTCTGTACAAACTACTTAGTTAGCGTTCTTTCCTTTTCATACTTAAAGTAAAGGAGAAGAGCTACAAAAATGTGATAAAGTTTTATTTTAATACTTTCGCCAACTTACAAGAAACTATCAAGCGGAAACAAAGTGGATTAAAATAAAAATAACAGTGTGGAAAGATGTATCGTTGGGAGATTTTAATATTAACAGTTATTTCATACTTGGCTTTTTATAAATATCGAAGTAGAGTTATTTAATTCCCTCAAATACTTTAACTTGTTTAAAAACAGCATTTGTATTTCTTTTATGTCTTTTCAACTTCTCGCTGAGAAAACGTATAATTTAAAAAAGTCTTATATGTAAAAAATCAGGTCTCCACGTTTTGAAGTCCCATGCGGCTTGTCTGATCAATTCTATGTCTGTATATGTATGTGTGTGTAAGTAATTGGCCCACTTAGAAGTTGAACCAAATTTATATTTCCTATGAATGTGCACCGATTCGAACCATTAAATTTTAAAATATCTCAAAAAGCATTTTTCATAGTGGTTTTAAAGCATGATTTTTAAAGTTCTTAAAATTTGCGAGCTACGTCGATCATATAAACTGGGCTAATCCCTTCCTGAGATATCGTGAACGAAAATTTGCAAACAATTTCAACAAAATACCCCGAGGTTATATATCTGATTAGTTCCCGTTTTTAATTCTGTTATAGTAGTCAAAGCGTTTATGATCTTAGCTCCCCAATGAACTTGAGCCGATTGGAACTGACTTGTTGATATCTCAATAATAACGTTCTTCAAAGTGATTTTTTTGTCTTAGCTTTTTAGCGGCTTTACCGATCAAATCCGCTAACTTATCAGCTTCTGTCACACCGATCACTGTAAACCGGGCCAAGATCGGTTAGTTCGATCGTAAGATAGCATCCAAGACAAAATTGAAAAAACAGTTTATTATTTTGGATACTTCCGAAATTATATTACTATTATAAATCGATTTTTTATGGTACATCAATCACCGTTTATCTCGTAGGAATCGGTTGATTTCAAAATTAAATAATACTGTTTTAGTTTAAAGAGCTCAAAGGCATAGAATAGTACAAAAACCAGGTTACGAAATACTTGCGTTTGGTGTTAGTGGAAAGTTGTAGGGATGGCCAATAGGGTCAACCGTTTTCTGAAAAACTTTAAATGGAAGTAACTATTATTTTCCGATGTATAAATAAAAATCAAAAGGCAGCACCTGAATCATATATAAAACTTTATTTTCTGATTTATTAAATAAAACTTTGAATCGTCCCTGACTATTTTTTTTTAATTTAAGTACATTAAAAAAAGAAAAACGTTTTAGACACTTCTATCTTCGTTTTATATATAACTGTACAAGAACATATTCTTTTAATATCACGAAACAGGCAGCACGAACTTCGGCTTAACTAATCTGTTCCGTAAATTCTACTTTTAGAAGCTGTTTTTACACCTCTCCGTGCCTCGTTTCTGTAACTGATGTGAGAAGTTCTCACATCGTAAAACTAAATAATTATGGTTGTCATGCTTTTTACTGTATCCATACTGTATCCATAAAATAATATATTTATTATTATGAAAAACCAACAAAATTTTAAATGCATTAAGAAATATATTCTGACTTATATTTTTTTTTTTCACAGAGTGACAACAATTTTTTCGGTGCGAGAAGTTGTCACTTCAGTTACAGAAACGAGGCACTGGCTTGAGCATAAACATGCACTCTAAACAAATATTTGCCTTTTCTAACCACCAGTTCCACTGTAGAAATAATTTCTGTAAAGGAACATCTACTTTCTTGTACATTTAAGTAAGTGTGACTCTATTTTCCACCGAATTCAATAGTGTAATAATGTAAATAGTTATAGTGGTGGCACTAGTAGTTGCAATTGTTTTGTGGTTCATATAAATTGCACAGCACAAGCTCGCTTGGTGCTCTACAGATTTTGCCTTAAGAATGATATGAAGCAAAACAACAATATTTCATAGAAATTGCTTAAATTAGAAACAAACTTTATTATGGGGCAACAAAAGCTATTCAACTAACCAGCCAGCCAACATAACGAAAATACTAACGGCAATGGAAACTTTTTTCTTTTTCTTTTTTTTTTGCAAGCAAAGGAAGTGGGAAAGAATTCCACTGAAATTTATGAAATAAAAAATTTTTTTATCGAAAATAATCTGAATAGTTGCAAAGGAAGCTTGGCTGGTTGTGGAAATTGTAACGCGGAGAATTGCTCTGTCGGAAAAGAAAATAGTTGTTAGTGTGTATTTTCTTTTTCCAGGCTTGAGTTTTCTTATAGTTCTTGATAGTTTCTCTCGATGCAGAAAATGAGTAAAAAAATAGAAAGAAACAGTGAATAAAAATTTTGTGTGCTGCGACGCATGTAATTACCACCGTTTTCATTTCATTCACTTAAGAGAGTTCACTTTCAAACATCGTCTATGATGGCTAATGATTATTGTAACGTTTAAATGAACACTATTTGATCTTGCGAAATACAATCTAAGACTCAAGCATCACTGTACTATTCAACAAAGTCTCTGCATACTTTAATTTTTGTGTGTTGTCAATCTGTGATCTAATTGGCATTTGAACAGCGCCACAGATTTTTTTCCTGCAGCAATTTAGTACCCATTGTATAGTTACAGGAAACTGACCTCAATCAATTTACATTCATACGGTTACCTTCTTATATTCGGTTTTCTCCTTGAATCAGGAAAAAAATTATAGAAAAATATTTTTTCCCAACTTCCATTTACAGGATTTTTGCTATTAAATGCATTTGCGGAATGGTGTGTAATACAAGTACAAAATAATATACATCAAACTTTATTTTCCCAGCTTAACTCTTAAAACAAATTCAGCAACTACAACAACATGGTAGTTGTTGACCCAGTTTTATTGCATACAAACGGAAAAAAAAGATGCACATCCGTTTAAAATTTCTTTCCACAATGACTGTAACTACACAATTTTTTTTGGAGTATATAAAAAAATGTATGTAGCAACTGTGGTTTTTTATAGGCGATTTTTTGTTTTCTTAGGATGTAGAAAAAAATAATAGAAAATAACAACAATAAATAAAGACAAAGGAAAACACGAGAATATGTTGCGCTGCATGCACGAACCGAATTTCAAAAGCCTTAAGAACTAAAACTGAATATAGAGATGATATTTTTTTTTTAATTGCAAGGCAACTACGAAAATTACTTAATTTTATTGCGTTTATTAAAGATATTCTCAAGGATTTATGTTTTCAAAAAAGAGACACGCAACGAGAATTTTTTTAATTATTTTATTTTGATTTTATTAGCTGTACTTTCTGATCTAACAGTCTTTTTACACTTGGAGATTGACTATCTACAGATAATGTGAAATGACCATCATACGATCACACCATATAATTAATTTTCTTGTCTTGGACCAGCACTATGGAGAAGAGCGCTACATATGCAGTGTATTGTGCTGGAGAGGGAGGAGGGGAGCGAATACTATTAAAAGCACAGACGAAGACAGATTGAAAATAGAGAATTTATGCTAGAAAATTTTCTTTTTACTCGCCGGTAAATTGGTCGCTGTAGATACAGACGAAGATGGGTGCTGTATTCTGCTCTTTTGGTACATTATGGACTAAATCGCTGTCGTTGATGTTCAGCGACCAGTGCTAAGCCTTCGTCATTGAGACAAGCCAACAACAATTTACTTAATCTTGCAGATAAAAATTTGATAAAACATTCATGACTAAATGCTGAGTCGAACTCGAAATTTAAGGCATGGTAGTCTTGAACGGCTTTCGTCCTTCTTGAGTCCTTAACGTTTATATCGTCCGTTGGGATTCATGTTAAATTCATATGGGTTGGCGAAATATGTATTTTTGGTAAAATTGATTGGATTCTTGTACACTGATATACACTTTATTACCTCGAAAAGAAGTACATGATAATTATCATAAAAAATTAAATGATTTTAAGCAAATCCAACTGCGATTTGCTTTCGCTTTGTTTCCAGGACCAGTTGCTTCTCATGCTGCTTCGAATACAAATCGAAAGGTAAATGTTTTTTCTAAAGGGAATACGGTTTGCATTATAAAAACATCAAAATTATAATAACAAGTCCAAAATATTAAAGTTTTTCGACGCCAAATTTAGAAAAAGAATATAAAGAAAATGCATGACTCCAAAAGTCATCCCTGTAACTTCATACCAATTTTAAGTTATCATAACCTGATACTTGCGTTTTTCTTTCATTTTGAGCTCTTCGATCTAAAGTAATTTTAATTTACTATTTAAATTAGCCGACTCATACGTGTTAAGTGGTGATTGCTGTCATTTTCGATTAGTATAAAAGAATCGAGAACACTAACTGATCAGGTATATAATTTCGGAGTTAAAAAAAGGAAACGGAGTTAAAATTTTAAATGATTTTGAGCCGGTTTACACTGATCGACGTGGCTTTCAAATATCAATTAAAGAAGCCATTTAAAACTTATTGTAAAAAAACACAATTTGATTTTCTTTTTCCGAGATGTCTTAAAATCTACCATATCGATTCATAGTCACAAGAAATCTAAGTTCATAAATACCACTATTTTGGACTGAGTTGATCAAGCCGTACCAAAGTTGTAAGCGGGTTACATATTTACACACACTCTCACACACAAGCATACATATACACATAGTGACGGGCTCTCCAAAATAGTGTGGGAAGCTTTCAAGGACCTCAAAACGTAAAAATTGGATGAGAACTCGATTATTTTCAAAACGGAATAATTAAAATAGCTTCCCGGCTTTTGAAAATTTAAAAAACGCAACATAAGTAACTGCGAACTTCATTTGAACAGATAAGAACACAACATGGAAAAATAGAAGTTAATAATATTTACAACGAAAATTTATAGGTCCAGTGTCGTTATGTGTTATATTCGCACTTCAACATTATTTATATTATCAAATTTAAACAGATTACACATTCATGCATGTATTCGGAGTCCGTCTATATCAACAGCATGCCTTCACATTGTTGTTTACCACCATCTGTTAGTTAATTTAGTTGAATGTGATAACAATTTTTGATGTTATTTAAAAAATATGTATATTTCAAAAAAAGTATGTCATCTTGAGAAAACAAAATAACAAATGCCATCTGTAGGGTGCTAATTTAGTAAAAAAAATCGCTACACTTATTTTTCTTTAATGCTGTGGTTGGTCAAATGGCACTATTTTATTTCGCTTAACATTAACTTAAGTTTTTCTTTATATATTTTTGTACCGAAAAAGAAAAAAACTTCTTTTCAAATGTTTATTGTTTAAAATTTATATACGAAAGAAGGTCTTGTATATAATTCCAACCCCAAAAATTTACGCTACAAGGAAAAAGCCAAAAGAAAAATGTCATCTAAAAACGGAACTTTCATTTTTCAGCTGAAAACAATTCCTCGTCGTTTCTTTCATTTAGTCATGCAATGAATGAATATAATTAAAATTCATAGTCGGTTTTCATGTATTCGCATGTGTCTCTGTGTGATCACTCATACAAACACGTATTATTTTGTTTGTGTGTATGCATTTCGTTGAATTTCATTACATTTTGTATTTTTTGTGATAATTCAATTATAATTTTAGCGCTGCACATACAGAATGTTGTGTGCTCTTAAGATGAAATATTTGTTTGGAAACTTTTCTTAAAACAAAAAAAAAACCTGTAAATTTTGTCAAGGACAGGAATATAATATTTCCATTTTAATATTTTCTGAAATCTTTTTTTATATATTCTTAATCTGCTATAATTTCATAATTGAATATGTATCTTCCAAATTTACCAAAACCAAAACCGTCGCTCCATATAAAATTTCCTATGTCCTGTTATCAAGTTGAAATAAAGTATTTGCGGATGTTCGGTGTTAGATTTTGAAATTTATTGCTTCTTTCAAATGCACGTACTCCTTGCGTCTTCCCTCTTGCCATCATTTTGCTTGAATTGCATTTTTCTTGTAGTTTCCTTTTATTAATACATGGTGTATAATTCAAAGTCAGTCAACTCGTTTTGTTCTTTGTTAAAATAAAATAAATAGTGGCATTACAGAAATGGCCAAGAAAATACAATTTTATTTTTCTCCGGTTTGTGGAGAGTGTAAAAACTCTTATGAATGCAAAACTGCTCCTAAAAAGGGGAAAGAACCTGCTCATCCTTTCCAGTTCCACATATATACGGGTAATTGCCTAAAAACTAGTTCAAGATAAAAAAAAACACACACATGCTTCTGTTTATACAAAACTAAGGATGGAAGGCTCCCTACACCTCAGATAGAAAAGCACCTGTCACATGACACGCCACGTAGTTGGTTCCTATTGACTAGCACCCATTTCGAGTTCCGAAACTTTATATAAAAGACACCCATAAATTTCACATGGCGTCATCATTGGAGGATATCAATTTGTACAATTAAATGCAGTGACAGGCTGCAGATTCAATCCTTATGTACTTGTCCTGTTGGGATGTCCCAGGTACCACTTCCCGTTATTGCTCTATAAGAACCGGTGTCAGAAGTTTTTAGTAAGCCGTCATCTTCCGATGTTAAGCTCAGTGAGGGAGTTTTGTGCTACTTTCCTGATATCTTCTCTTTTCACTAGTAACGACTCGAAAGCTTTTTGTAGAATTTCCTTTTTAAACAGTCATAGGAGAGATGCATTCGTTTCCAGCAGGGATATTAAAAATGAGAAACGAATCTACTTAATTGGGCCTACACAAGTACAACTTTTATGCAGCACTGTAACAGAAATTAGTAGTACTTTAATTATCGATAATTTACAATTAGTTTTTAGAAAATGTGTATTGGAACTAAAAACCAATACACGCTGATATCTGAGAAACTAAATTTTATAGTTATTGGGAAGTGTAACAGCAATAGTAACATCTACTTCGCATCATTGTTTATTCCAAAACGTTGTTTATATTGCAGACTCTACTCTTTAAAATTTCCTCATACAATTTAGGTTTAGCCAGATAAAAAAAAATTTGAAAAAGTTTTCATGTAAATCACTTATTGAATTTAGAGTAAACAATTCACATCAGTTCCCATGTAAATGAATTTAAAAAACTACATCCGCCATATCACGTATTCGGTTGGCTGCAGTCTAAAGAATACAGAATTATTTTTGTTATACCACTTTGAATTTTCGATAGGAGTGCAATATTTAAATTTAAAAACATGTTGTTGAAACACTACAACTAAAATAACATCCAGTGTTATTCATAATGATTTGTTATCCGAGTAATAAAAATGAAATACAAAATAAACAGAAAATTAAACATGAAAAAAATCTGTGTGGGAGAGATCTCTTTTATAAGGAAATAATTCAATAAAAATATAAAATATTTGTATTCATGAAATGTAAATAGAATTTTTTGTATTTCTATACAATTCTTTTTACTTGTCTTGTGCTATTTAAATATGCAGCTGTGGAAAAAGAAAACATAAACAATCGTCCCAACAATATGGGTTGCAACTGCCATTTACGGGAAGCATAAGATAAATTCATTTGAAATAACTTCTATTATATTAAAGGACAAAGTGCGCATATAAAGGATATTTTCAAGGCAATATAGAACTTTGAAATGGAATAGGACAAAGAAGAAGTTATTGAAGGGCAGTTTACTTTGTTCCAATGATAATTTCCTGGAATTATAATCAAATTACGACATCTGTAATTTGACCACCAGGGCGAAAAATATCCTCCAAGTGTCCAAGTCATCTCTTCATTACCAGCGTAGATTAGCGACTGCACATATCCACAAATAAAATGGTTCAGCGTCGTAAAATCGCATAATTTTGGAGGCTTATGCACGAAAACGAAACGGAAAACAATTCGGTTACTAAATGTTTCCTTTACTAATTCAATTCTTGCACGAGCGCTTCCACATTATGATGAACGAAAGATTCATTTGTCATGGCTCTATAGCGCTTAGTATTGACTTTGACCTTCTGACCACTTACGCCTTATCGGTAGATAAAATATACACCATACGAATTTTGAATAGACCTAGGATTTTCGAAATATATTGGCACAATTGGAAGCCGTTGTTCCGCCGAAATGCTCAACTAAACCAAACCCAAATCACTTGGCAACTGACAAAATGGCCACTGTTAAAAAGGTGTCGCTAATTTAAGGTTTTATACGATTTAGAAAAATACTGATTATAAATTTTGTTTCAAACCTATATGACCTTGTTGTCGTCACCTATTTCCACACCAAATTATCGCATGTTTATCTGAACAACTATATAAACATTAAATTGAAACTGCAACAATCGTCCGAACAACAGGGAACGTACTGGAGACGACTTTGATTCTTTGGCAGAACGTTTCATTGAAGTTTTTTCTTGCGGTTACGACTCGACATGTCTTGGGCTGTGTGAACTAGTATGAAATAAAAGCGATTTACTTTTCGAACATTTGAAATATTGTATAAAATAAGTCATGAGCTTTTAAAAAGGAGTACTAAAGAATTAAATAGCCTTCAAAGAATGTTTGAATTAATTTATAATTATATTTAAGTAGGAGACACTTAAGGATGTTATTAAAATATTATTTATATATGAAACTAAAACACTGTTTCCTTTAATAATGGTCAGATCTCATATTCAGATGCAAGTTGATATTGTAAACACAAAACTAAAAAGCAGTTAAATCAATTTCGATTGTGTTCAGTATAAAATATTTGCACTTTAATTTCTTTCATGTACTTTCGTTGACGTGCATAGAAAAAGACAAGCATGAAAAATATTTTTATTAAAATTTTCAGTAGATTTTATACAACAGAAAAACAAAAAAATATACAAAAACAGCTGAATATCAGTCTGAATAGCCTTGTTCCTACTGCAAACTACTTACAATCACTTTCATCTCATTCCACGTAAAAGTGAGTACAAAGAAATACAAATTTTGTTCACTTGCATGCACATATTTATAAAAAGTTATTTTCAAAGTTAAATTTTTTTGTTAGATACACTCCTTCCAGTATTCCCTCACGAGCTATTTTTATTCGTGTGCTTGTATTGGCGTTAGTAAATAAATGTGAACATTTCTGTTGCTGCCACACTTGTGTTGGCAAGTGTGTAGTCTGCCACAGCATATCGTGATGTGGATGAGCATGATGCTGCTGCTGTTATCACTTCCATTACATTGAACAAACTATAATAAAATTTATGGTATGTAAGAAGTTTTTCAAACCGCCCACACTAACTAAATAATAACAAAAATACACATGAACAGAAAAATAACAAGAATATGTGAGTGTGTGGAATTTGCACTGACATAAATAGAGCAGAGTGTAATGGAAACGATGAAAGAATTGTGGCATTTTCTTTTCTAGCAAATATTTATAGACGTATGCAATTTATTGACCTTTAACGTAAATAGTTGTTGTGGAAAAAAACCAACTCTAAATAAGCAGAGACTCACAGATGCGTATATGGAGCTATCGAAGCTGAAGCATGATATGAAGGTCAATATCGGTTTTGTATATATAAATGAATTAAAGAAATAATTAAAGCAAATTATTATTAAATTATGCATTTAGCAGGTAATATTAATTTTTAAGTAATTAATTTCATAGTAAAGTATATATTTAACTTGTCAGCAATAGCCGTAAAATATATAAAATTCTAGAATGGTTGTGAGATTAATTTGGTCGTATTATGATTCATACAGTTTGAAGAGTTTCTGAACTCTATTTTAAACAACGACCAGTGGAAGAAATTAAGGATCGAGCGATCGGTTAATTTCATTATTTTCTTTATGTATTATTTTCTTATGTAGTTATATTTAAAATCAACATTTGTCTAAAGAGTGTTTTTATAGAGGTACAAACCCTTATGTTGACAACCCTTTTTTAACTGGTGGAAACTTTGTCAGCTGTCAAGTGGTTTGGATTTGGATTTCAGCATGAATAGTCCTGAACAACACTTTTCCAAATTGTGCCGATTTAGTTTGAAAATCATTGATCTGTTCGAAGTAATTTTAGCGGGAATATTGTTTATCTATGAGACTCACTTTTGCTTGAATGGATACATTAAGAAATAAAACTACCATATTCAGAGCGATAATAAGCCTAAAAACGTATACTCTGACATAATTGTATCCACAAAAAATCATTATTTGGTGTGTTTTTTGGGCTGCTGGAATCATTGAGGCGTTCTCTTTAAAAACGATGCTGGTTAGAATGTTACAGTCAATGCTGATCGCTATAGAGCCACGACTGCTGACTTTTTCGTTCATCAGTTGAACAACTATGATGTGAAGGTGCTCGTACTACAATTGATTTAAAAAAAAGGTTTTTGGTAATCGTATAGTTTCACGTCTAGTTTGCCGTTAATTTATTTTCAATATGGATATGAAAAGAAGACCACTTGGACGACACATTCTCTGCTGTATTGTTGACATACGACTACACATGTTGGAAAAATTCGCCGAAAATCGGACCCCAGATTAGACTACGAGTCAGTCGTGGTGGTCAAATGTCAATAGTTATATAAAATTTTAATGCCAGAAGATTATCTTACGAACAGAGTTTCTAAAGAAAACAACAGCCTGTTTAAATAATTGCATTCTCTATCTTGTATATTATATATAATAATTTTTAAATAATGTTAATTTTAGGTAAAATAACTTTAATTATGTTGGTAAATATCATCTCTGACGGAGCTGAGAGGACATATAGTTTTATGAATTAATAACTTTTCAAATTTATAAAAAAGAAAGGAAAAAATATCAAATTTTTTCCTGACTGTGGGTAAATAATGTTCCTTAACCTACCATAATTCCAGAAAAAGCCAGAAAACTATCTAAAAATGTTACAACCGAATTTTAATTTTTACAAATTTGTCCAAAAGAAACAACAGGTTTTTTCATAAAAAAAATAAATATAAATGAAAATGAAATAAATAAATCTGATATATTATATTATCAATATAAAGTCATGAGTATAGATATAGTGGTTACATGATCACTGAACTGATCAATGCTCAAAAATTGTGTCCAGCAGATTTTGTAAACTAAGACTTTTCTCTTTTTATTATAGGGATCTTAAATATATTTCAGAAACATAACTCTTAACCACGCTTATATTCTTCCACAAACAGTAAGAAGTGACTTATTTGTTCGACATATTTTAAATCCCCCATAAATTTCAATCGCATATATTTCAGTTTTTTTCCATCTTCATTGATGTTTATTTACTCTTCTGTTTATGTGCCATATAAATATATGGTTATCCTGCAGCTATTTGTTGCAGTGCCATCGACCAATAAACAAAACATTGTGAGTAAGAGTGACTGAGATTTTAATGTTTCGCTATGAATTGAGATAAAATGAAAGCAGAAATATTAACTTTAAATCTTTCATATACTCGGTAAAAATTAACCTCATTGTTCGCACAACTTTTCATATGACACTATCCTTGGGAGCTCCGCTGTTTTCACGGAACATGTTGCGGTTAAAAATTTTCACTTTGGTCAAAAATTTAACCATAAATGGACTTACAAATGAATCATGCATTTCTTACATTTTATGATCAGGTTGGACCAGAGAGTAGTCTTGTTGGTGTTTAAAGTTATTCATAAAATTTTCAGTGCAAGTGCATATGAATCATCGGGATAAATCCTATCTGATGTACTTTATCCTCAAAATGACATTGATTTATAAATCTGATTTGTAATTAATATGAGTCACAAATCATTATCAGGCTCTCAGCGAATGAATTTATTAATCAACCCTGTCTGATTCATAAAGGATTCATAACCACAAGGAAAATACTTATAATTACAAACAATTCAACTTTTTCAAATCGTGTGAAATCATACACAAATCATGTTAAGTATTTCCCTACTCGTACTCATTTTTCAGATCCGATGAATCCCAATATTTAGTATGGTCTAAATCAACAACGTAAACATGCGTTTGAGTTTCTAGAGCATTTCAATAACCATGATCGTAAGTCATTATTCAACTCCAATCGTTTTTTAGTACTTAATACTGATCTCTAATTTGGGCAACCTTCTTAGCGCACTATTCGGAATCTTGTCATCCAATTTCGCTTCAAAATTTACACCAACAATACGCTTAAGTAGACTCCGGATAGAGGAGAATATTGCAGCTCTATCCGCCAGTGTTATTAATGACCGTGTATTATCGTTACTGTGAATCGGGTAAGCTACTGTGCAATGATTATAAATTTATTTTTGATTAAACTGCAAGATTTGGACTTGGCTGACGTGGAATTTCAAGAATACGGTATCATCAAATGATACACAGCACGTGAAAGAAGTGACCAATTAAAAGGCGAGTTCGGTAGGCAATTTATTTCACTTTTGGGGCCCTTCAATTGGCCGTTTGTATGGAGTGATTTAACGCCTTTTGAGTTATTTTTCGCTAAGCGACTATGTTAAGACTCATGGGTAAAACGACAAGCCCATACGGTTAATGCATCAATAGATACTAGAAGAGCTTATCACAGAGATACCAGCCAATATAACAGAGACAGCATGCCATAATTGGGGCCAGCGTGTGAGTCATTTAAGGCTACGGTTAACATTTACATGAAATCATCTTCAAACCTAAAATTATATAGATCGTTCTTATTACTCAAATGAAGACTTTATAATGTTCTTTAATTGTTATACGTTGTTCTATTAACTTTGATTCAAAAGACTTAAAAAATCACCCATTCGAAATTATATATTAAACTTAAGGAATTACGCCAGACAAGTGTGGAAATAAAACAACATTTTTGGCAAAGAAAATTATTTACAGTGAGTGTATTTTATTGCACAGCATTCATGTTTATTTCACGTACTAAATTAAAACAAAGTTTACTCACACGTTTACTTTATGTCTCAACCCTCTCCGGCATTCACAGTAATTGTGAGCAGGAATTATTTTGACATTTTGCCATTCAATATGGAGCTGAAGACATTTTGGTAGTAATGAAATGTCAATAGATATGAGTTTGATTTTTATATTCTATCACACAATTGAAGCTACAATTTAGGTGTCTTTTATTGTATAAGAGCATTTTGTAAATTGTCGATGTAACCAAGAGACCATGTATATTTGGAACTCTATTCGAAGTGAGATGGATAATAAGAGGTTTACACAAAGTTAAAAGGCGGAAGTAAAATATTGCACTGCAGTTCTAGCGAAGCTATTTTCCGCCCCAAAAAAGGCTTTGAATACATTTATAATTTTCAGGTCTTCAAAACATTTTTAATAATTTTTTCTGATAATGACGCAGATTTATTATGCCTGTTATTACGAAAGAAATTTGTAAATAAATAAACATGATTTCTGCCGAATATAATTGAATTATATAAAATAATTTGTGTTTATGTTTTCAGAATAAACCATCCACAGCACAAGAGTCGTTACATCCGACAGAAGTCAGAACAATAAAGTCTAAAAATTCTTGTAATACAAAATGAAACACGTCGTACAATTTCTAAGAATGGCAACAGGAAATGAAACGATTGACTTAAATATCTCCGCGTGTTGCAAGCAATGATTTCGAAACGTATACACACACACACACTCACACACATTCATGGGTAATATTTTTGCAAGTATAAACATGCATTTGTATTTAATTGAGCATGAGTCTGTGTAAGGATATGTGGATTTGCCTTTCTGCTTAAAGGCAAAAATAAACTGGAAAAAATGAAATCTTTGGCCCAATTATGTTCAACATGTAATTGTGCTTGCAACTACAGAAGCATGTATGTACATACAGGTAAGACTCTATAAACGCGGTTTCCTGACACTAAAACAATTAACTGCATGTAAATAATATTTGAGCAAAACAGGGTTATAATTTAGAAGGAAATGCTTTTGTAGAACCATTAATTTTTTTTTTTTTTTTGCTGAGAACAATACATCAATCAAATGGCAAAAAAGAGAAACTCATGCATAAATACATTCACTTAAAAATCAGTATTAAGAAACATTCTAAAAAAGTCAACAAGATTTTAAACTTGCGATACGGCAGTAGAGCAAATCTGGATCGATTCTAATCCTTTTTCAATGGGTTGTCATTGCAAGAAGTTTCCTTTTCCGTGAATCCAAAGTCATGTTTCTGACGTTGATTAAATCTGATTTTTTATGTCGTTTCTAAAAAAAATCATTTAGTGGGAGTTCTCTGAATGCTTGGACACGCAATAAACATTTACGAGCCATTTCCCAACGTAAATTTTATACATTCAATCAACTGCAGACTTCTGTCAAATAGCGACTGTATTTACAAATAATTACACTGTTCAACACAAAAAAAAAATTACGGGGTTCCGACAATTGATTCTGGTAGAGGAGACGAAAAATATACACATCGAAATTCTATTTTAAGGGCGGTTAAAATTTTCCACCTCTGGTCAACTCTTGCAGCATATAAAAGTATGTTTTTCATACATCTGAGGTATATGATATGTAGAAAATATCACGTCAAATATTTTCGTAGAACATATTAACCCTCTAACTCTCCCGCATAAATGCATTTTGTGGCTTTATTCTAATGAATCGTAGAAAACACATCGAAAGAGGGGAGGGACGGGGATGAAATATTCAACAAAAATGTTGGCCATAAAGTTTTACTATATAAGTCAGAACACACCAAAACCCAAAATATACGAGGCATAGAGAGTTTAAATAGCGTTTTAAAAATTTGTTTCAATTTATATCGAATTTATGTAAATAAAGTACCGTGCATATAGAGGCTGACCTGTATGTGTATGCTAATACTTAGAAATGTTATGTGCTTCTATGTTACTTATTTACAAAGAGCAAACATGTCTGGAAAAATAACGAAGGAATGGAGTGGCTGTTACATTTAATGTTTTGTAAATTTCTTAATAAAAATTTTATGTTACGAAAAATCTTTGTTCATTTCAATCTTACACAACTCTTTTGAACAGAAAAATATATCAAGTTACTATTCAATAAGTGAAGTGAAATACTTATCGCCATATTCAAGAAAAAATAAAATGCAGTTGAAATACATTTTGAGAAAAATTTTTATGAACACTTTGGAAAAGATACATTTCAAACTCATTTTATATTTAATGAATATTTTTTATAAATTAAAGATGTTTAACATGTTACTAAAAATCTAAAATTTCCAAAGAGTTCCTGAAATAAATGGATATATAAAAAAAGTATGATATTTAAAGGAGTCGATATAGAATAATTATTTTGAAAAACATGAGAACCGTTCAGCCCTGAAGGCTTTCCCTGTAACTTTTCACTAATTTTAACCGTAAAGTTATCGGTTGTCATGATATAATGACATACGATTTTCATTTTCAAAACTTGTCAATTTGTGGAATCGATCGATGAAGCAGTTGAAAATTTATGTTAACAGAACCATCTTGAAAAGATTTGTCTAAGCTTTTTTAGATTGACGGGTCCAAATTAACATGTAATCTTACTGAACGAATGATTTAAAAAGGACACCAGTTCGAGTTCATTGTTTTCAACCGTTCAAAAGATATAAGCGCTACACATACTTACAAACACATGTGCACAGGCACGCGCACATATACATACATACATAGTAAAAGGCTCACAAGATTTTTAGGAGATGCTTTCCTAGGACTTCAAAATGTGGAGATCTGATTGGATCTGATTAAGTTAAAATAGGTCTACAAAGCGCCTACTCGTTTTCTCCACCATAATAATTGTATTATGCTTCACTGTGCTGCTTAGTTTTGTAAAACTAAATTAATTTTTTTATGAGCATGTAAAAATTTCGCAGGAGTAAAATGTGACGCAGGAGAAACTTTATCAGTAATATTAAGTATACGATTCTTGGATATATAAAACAAATATACATACAAGTGAAGCCAATAAAAAGCTTATAAAATTTACAAATATTATATAAAATATAGTATTTACCAGATATATATGGAGAATAAAAAATATATATCCCATATGCAAGAATATAAACAAATGAGATTTATGATCAGCTAATTGTTCGAAAAATCTCAAAGGCATGATAAGTATTCAAATTTTCAAAGGAAATGTAACAGTGCTTTCGAAAACAGCTGTATTCGAAAGCGTATTATGAGCTGTTATGGTCTGATCGAAAAGTAAAGCCCAAAAAGTAACTTTTATTTGTGGAAGAATAAAATAATATATAAAAATCATTTAATAAAACTCAAAGGAATAAAACCTAATGCATTAAATGTTAGTCCAGGATTACTTTGCTGTATTGCTTCTACACGTAGGACATCCCTTTTAGTTTTATTTTTTTTATTTATTATTATTTTTTATGGGGTGCTTGATTATTATTATTTATTTCCTTTTTTTTATTTTCATAGTTATTTAATTTTAGCGCTTTTAGTTGTGAAATATTTCTCTTAGTGCATACAATTTCAAGTTGCACACGAGAAGGAGATGAGAGATGAGGAAGCTGCAAACAGCACATAAAGAAGTTTAACAAATTCACTTTGTCTTTCAGAAAATTAAAAATATTTGTTATTTTATTTGGAAAACTTTTAATTAAAAAAGCATATATATTTTGTGCATTTGCATATATAAATACTGCAATTATTTGTTGTTGTAAACATAACAAGAAAAAGGAGTATAAAACTAATTTAAATATATTATGAAAGAAATTGCAAGCAGACAAAAAGAAAAATAGCAAAATGCACAAGCAATTTTACTTTTGATTTATAGAATAATTGTACGATCGAAAACTTTTTTCGACATGGTGGGCCAGCAGGTGGATAAAAAATATTAATTTAAATTTTTTCATATTAAGTATACGCTGTGAGTAACTGGGTTTCTTCATTGACACACACCCGTACATATATATAAACAAATACATAAGTGTGAGTGCCTATCACATTTAATTTGCAAAATTTATTGCCTGGCAAGAAAAAGAATAACAATTTTCTACTTCTCAGGGCCACTTTCTGCAGCAACATATTTCACTTAAATTGAAGTGGTTTCACTTTTAAACAAACAACTAACCAACAACCAACATTTATGTCCCTTCTTTACTAAGCCGACTCTCTTGTAGTGTTTTGACATTTTTCTATGTCTCTTTTTAGGGCCTATAAATCATCTGTTCTAATTAAGACATGATTACAAATGAAATTTTCTTGTTTGCTGCTTCGCCAGAGATAAAAAGTTCCATAGGAAAATTGTTGGAGTAGGTCATGCTGTATTACAAAACAACTGCATGTTTCTAAAGCTACAAGGAGTAGTTGTTATACTGTGTGAGTGAGGGCTAACAAAGCCATTATGTACTTTGGTTTGCCATGGATGCTTGTCAGAGAATTGCATCTTCGTAAGAACTTTGATATAATAGTAAAAACAAAATAACATTCTGTGTTTAGAGGACGTACAGAAAAAATTTAATTCTTTTGATATTTTAATGAAATGTTTACGTTCAGTTTTTTTCTGAAAATTTTAACAGGAAAGTGTTTGTTTTCAATGATATAAATAATATCAAATGGACACATTTAATTATTTCTTAAGGTGACAAAAATTTCTCTTTCATAAAAATAGTATCTATAAAAAAACATTTGCTCAATTTACAACCCACTCAACTGAAACTTTATAGAAACATCTTATAACAAATTTACCACTATGACATTTAAGCCTGCAAATTTGTTGTAAAAATAGTTGCGAAAATATTATTAATCGTTCGTTGATAATTTGGTTAATCAAAGCTTATGAGAAGCTTGGAAGTCTAGTGATATACTTGTATGTTCATACGGACATAGATATATATTTATATCTTTGGAATCTCTTTTAAACTCAATTCGTGTTTCAAACAACATGTTTCAGACTGAAAAAGCTTTTTTAGAAGGATCCGTCTTGAAGCTACATGCAATTCACTAATTAGCTTTTGTCTTCTCTAACTTGTATTAAAGTTTATTGCCTAAATTATTATTGCGTAAACAAAAGTAAATTAAAAATACTTTTATCAATATTAAAGCTTAAATTTACATCAAAATCAATTTAAATTTTTAAACAAAATGGATTTAAAAAGTAGCCTGGGGCCATATCGTGGCATTCGATATCGGTTCGAAATTTTTTCATCTTATTTTCATTTATCGAACACCACAACAAGTATCTGATGGCAAACTATATTTTTTAAAACGCGTATATTTTTAAATAGTGTGATGAACTCCAAGTCATTTTGATAGCTTCTTTTGAGCCAGTTTCAATTTAATGACTTACAAAAAAGTTACACTAGAAGACAGTCTATTAGATGTAAAGTAGCTCTATGAAAAATTATATCGAATGCTCAAAAGCAATCGATATGTTGGTAAAGATGATTTTTCAAGTCAGAATATATTCAAAAAAATAAAGCAAGCCTTTCAAAGATGAAACAGCGCAACAACCAAAAAGCATGCTGATGAGAATTATTGGAGATATGAACATGTTATCCTTTTGCCTTTTCATCAGCTGTATCGAATCTTTGAAAAGTAAAATTTCTCAAACTAAATTTAATAGTTCCTTTGAGCACGAGTTGTACTTAAAAATTTATGTAGGAATATCTTTAATGTATTTTTAAAGTAACGCAAAACGGTATTGCTTTAGAAAACCAAACTCGAAATATCTTAAACTTAGTATAAAATTGTAAGACCAAGTATAAAAAGTAGAATTGAGTCCGAGTATTAGAAGGACACACATAAATTGATCGCACTTGATTTAGGAAAATCCACACTATCGTACTTTTAATACGCCTTCAGATTAATTAAGTACGTTTGGATTCAGTTGCATTTTCAGTGTGCCATCCTGGCATAAAATGGTGTGTTCTCTTCTATACTTCGGGTATTATGACTTTTTATTCCAAACTTTCAAAATAATACAATATTCGATTGATAAGAGGGCGTACAATAAACTGGCAAATTGCGTTTCAAATATTTTCCATTATTATTCAGCTGTTTGTGGAATTCTGTCTATTTGTTCTGCTTTTTAAATAATATTTATTACAAAATATTATTGCAATTTTTCTTTATTTTGCATTTTATTTTTGTTTACATAATTGATTAATTTATGTGAGAATAACCTAAAACATAGAATGTATGGATATTTACACTTAAAATGAAGTCTAACTTGCCTAATGAATCGTAGTAATTTTTCCAAGTGTGAGATAAAATAACAAAAACAAATTAAATGACATATTTATGAAAAATGGAATTTTTAAACATGTACTTTTTTAAAATGGACTTGTAATTTTTTTTTCCTTTACCAAACATTTTATATATTATCCATCAAGTTGATATTAAATAACGAAATAATTTTAAATTCATAATTTTTTAACATGTTATTATTGGTTGTTTATCAAATGAAATACATTTATCTTTAATTTTTAATTATGTGCTAGTTCTTTTTTCCCAGTTGAGGGGTTTTAGGTGGTTACTATGCGCATTTCACTGGGACTAATGCAGATCATCAGGGAACCTTTATCCAACATTTCTTAGAATAAATACATTTATTTGTATTAAAAAAACCAGACCAGTTGAATAAGTGTTCTGGTTAAGTTTTTGCTCCACCTCTAACATCATAAGAAATTGAAAAAAGTTACAATCTTCAAAAATAACTATGAAGTTGTAACAAGCCAGCAGAATTTTCGCTTAAAAGTTAAATAATAAGTTCAATTAAATGAAACTAGTCCGCTCAAATCTGCTCGTCATTGCTTTTGGGTTAACAAATAACTTTCTGTTCATCTTTTTTGCTGAAACACTTTTAAAAATTTTGCACCTTCCAAAGCCATTACGGGATGGCTAATTTGGGTTTAAGAAACAAATTGACTGTCAAATGATATCAATTGAACTGCCATTTTTTGACATTTATAAGGCAACAGGTTGGAAACTTTCAACCACTGAAAACAACACTCTTGCACAAAAGAAAATTATTGTGAATTGGCTGTTTGAAAAACTGAACGATAACAACGATTCTTTGCAACGAAATCATTTTAAGTGATGAGGCCGATTTTAAATATTCCGCCTCATCCTGCCAATTTCACACCATTCCCTGCAGCAATTTGAAGAGATAAGCGAAGCTTTTTTACAATATGTGGGTAAAAATTTTGTCTAAAGAGCGGACGTCTGGCAAAGTTCTAGAGGTGAATATTTGCCGACATCATGTTTTATTATTAATTCTCATATTTCTGCTTTGCATTGACATCAACAATAACAAATATTTTTCTGTAGAAGTTTTTCAAAAAAACTTCAAGTAAAAAATTATTATTCAACTAAAACTACTCAAACCAGTAACGGTTTTCTTTACCGTCTGATTCGGTTTATATTTGCAATAAAAAAGCGTTCAGTTTTTTGATCAGAGTCTAGAGTGATTTGCGTTTTAAATGCGTTTGGCATTTTGCGTTTGTAAAAACTTAGGCGAATATTTTCTCTTACGCAATTTTTGTTTCATACAAATTCTCGAAATTTTTTTTTTTTTTTGTAAAATCAACAGATTTTCTTTGAAGCGAAGAGAGTGATTGAAATTCGATGAAATTGATACATGAAAATATTTTATATTCATTCAAATATTATTTCAATTAAATTGCATGCCCTAGTCTATGTTTTGAATATAGAAATTCCCAACGAATTTTAAAAGAAAAATATTTTTCCGAATCGTTATTTTATTTAAACATCCCACTTCTTCTATTGCCTGGACTGACATAAAAATGCAATTTCTCTACACACGGACTCCTATATAAATATGCAAATACATTTAATTCGAAATACTAAAAATATATCTAAAAGAGCTAAAACAAACAAAGAGACAGCAAAGTTTATTCAACTCTGTTGTACAAACGCAACAAAGTTTACTTTCCTGAATAGTTTTGAATTTTACATGACCATGCATGTGTATGAGCTTTCGACTGAATACATGCAAACACACACACACACACACATGCAGATACAGGCGGTCATGGAAGTAGACAAACAAACATTTGAAAAGTACAGTTTATGACCGTTTAACTGAAAACGTTTTTAAATTTTCTATTTATTTATTATAATATTTTAGTTTAAAATGATTAGTTTTAATTAGTCAGTTTTAAGTATTGAACTTACACGGCAGAGCAGAAAAGCCGTTTTCGAAAGCCGCTACAATTTAATCATCAGAACTCGTGTGTATTTCTTGTAGTTATTATCGCTTGTTGAATGCGATAACAGTTTCTATTTGACAAATAGAGGCTGACTTTGCCTTTTCCTTTAGAATATTTATCCAATCGTTCTGAATTAAGAATCCTTTTCAAAAAATTGGCCTGCTAACACTAAATTTAAAAATAGATTTATTTATTCGTCAATACCTATTTCGTCTCCTTCAAGACAGCCCATCAAAATTTTCAAAAATTTCAAAATTAGACTATCGAAATTCAATTTAAAATTGTTTTATTTCTCGTGAATAAAATTAGCGTACATTTTAATGGATCTTATACTAAATAATAATGCAGCTTAAATTTACTTAAAAATCTTTCCAATAAACAGAAGGATTTTTCCTGTTATAAATTAACGGTCGTCATCGAATTTCGATCGTGTTTTATTAACTAATTTGCTAAATTAATTTAATGTGTATATCTTTTTAAAAACACATGCAGATAAATTTTAATTTTTTTGTATTTATATTTATTAGAAAATAATTACAATATAATTAAATGAAACTTATTGTTTAATTACTTTTAGGTTTTGGTAAGTGCGGTTTCTAACTTGAAGCACATCTACTGTACTGGCAACATTATACACTGCGAAAAGACTTATTTTGATATTAATCATAATTTGTCTCCGATTCGTTACTCATTTTCAGACAATTTACCTTTAAATTTCGATTTATAACGATTGCTGTATGTGCTTTCAGCCCTTTTGAGTTGGAATTATTTAAATTTTAATTCAAATATTTTAGAAACTTTGTATATTATAAAACAGTCTTATTTTTTCCAAGTGTAGCTTAATTTTAAAGTTTATAAATATTAAAGTAAACATATTCTCTATGAAGCTCATAAATCCGTATGTAAAGACGTGTGTGCATCTGTGTATGTTTAATTTTTTCCTTCTTTTTTTGTTTTGTTTTTGTATCTCATATAAATGTGAGTGCACTTGAGTTCACATAGAAAATAATTTAAAAAGCGTAAATATTTAAAGCAAAAACAAACAAATAAAAACAAAAGTTTAATATTTTCACTTGTACACACACACACACACAGTTGAATGTTTCAATGTGTTGTTGCAGTACGTCTTGTCAAATACATCTTTTTGAAAACACACATCCAAATGGATTCATGAACACACAACGATAGAAAAACAAACAAAGAATACGCAAATAGATGAATTGAAGAGGATTTTTCTTTTAATTTTTTCGTTCTTTTTTTAGTTTTATTTAAAAATCAAACTATCATGAATGGTTGACTTTTCCTTTAAACTGGGTTAATAAAAATAAAATAAAAGATTTTTATGTTGATTTTAAGTTCAATTGGTCAAGTATATATGCAAGTGCTTTGTACGTTAACACAAGCGATAAATTAACCCATTGAAGCCATTGGCGTACAAAAATAGCACGTTATTAGAATTATACTGTGTTTAGACACACTCTTTAATTGCGCAATTAAGGCCTTAATTGACCACAATTTATTATACAATAAGCCAATTAATAAATTGAGCAATTAGTAGTTAATTTTCTCACTAATTGCGTAAAACTCGAATTGCAACCCTGGTCGTAAGTCTGTTTATTAAGAGCTGCGTTCAGTGAGCCCAAAAATTTTCTATAATGGCGAGCCAAATATCAAAAAATATACATATACAAACTAAATTTTCAAACACACTAGACTGAACTCCAATAAATAAACTTTGTAAAATTGCCAAATATTCCTTTTTCCTTTTTTTCAACACTGACAATTTTGGAACAAAAATCAATCGCAACGAGTCCAAGATCTTATTCATATTTCTATTATATGCAAGTAAAAAACTTGTAAACCAAGATTGTTATCAATTTTTAAAATTTACATACACGAATGTTCACGAAACAAATTATAATTGAGTCAGCTACATTCAATATGTGTGAACACTAGATTTAATTGCTCAATTAAAACTAAATTGACTCAATTAAAAATGCATGTCTGAACACAGTACTAACAAGTTCATTAATTGCACAGATACAAATAAAGAATGCTGCATACGAGTAGAGGATAAGATTTGCTATGGAGGTGTTTGAGGTCTGTTAAATTAAGGACAGATAAATACTCAATCATGAATTTCTATTTTGTCGTCTTCAAAGTTGTCTCCCTCAAATCTAAAACACCTGCTGAACGATTTTTTAATATTTAAAGCCGTTCGAGTTTTACTTCCTCAGTCGTCCCAAGACACGATTCTTTTTCACGAACAGCAAATGGCGTAGAAAAATATGGCTGGATCACAATATATCAGACACCAAGTAATAATAACAACAGTGGGTATCAGCGGTTGAACGTGCACTAAGGAGGTCCTTTTTGACCTACAAATTTTAGATATGCAGTGGTAGGAAAATCACCCGCCAATATAATTCAAAGCCTTTAGAGATATTCGATAATGCTTTTGAAAAGAGGAGTGAAGTCAGCTGAAACTGAGAAGATGTGCGTTATCACAGATTTGATTCAGTTCTCGTATCGTAATCAAATTGTCACAAATAACATTTTTGTTGTGAGACCAAAGTTGTGAAAGCCTTTCAAAAAAGGTAGAGGTTAAATGATGACGCTCCTCTTGGACGACTTTTTATATAAAATTTCATTTAGAGGAGGTTACATAATGACGGTTATTGTGGACGCCTTTTTACACCGAAATTTAATTACAGTGTTAAAATATTGAAGAATATTTTCATGGAGAATGGATGGGTCTCAGTTAGAGAATGTTTGAGTGCTGAAGATGTCAACATTTTGGTTGACCCGTACCTTGAAATTGTTATTGGAAATTTTTGGCCGTGAAATCTTGCTGCCGCGTAGCTCGTTTATAGTCTGCTGCATAGTGACAAAAAAATTAATAAATAAAAAATATCTTAGTACAAGAATTGCTCAGAAACTGACATTCCGCAGACACCATATTCAACCGATTTGTCGTTTTGAAGTTTTTTAATTCCGTCCCTAAGACTAAAAGTAAAAGGAGAAAACCAACTAGTTAATATCAAAACATCTTCGACGATCGGAAGAAACACTAGAAAAAGTGTATGATATCTGAAAGGCGCTACTGTGAAGGGGACGAATGGTCAACATCAATTTGCAAAATAGAAACCGTTATCGCATTTAACTAAGACGTTATAAACAATAGTGATGAAGGTGTAGCGGTTTTCGAAAACTGTTGCTCTACTCTGTTGTGTAAGTTGAATATTAAAAAAGCATATTGAAATTCCCTTTAATCTTTGAAATTACTGTATCTTTCTGAATTAAAATTACTATTCGAGCAATAAAACTACCAAATAAAATTCAATATGACAATAAATATTTCAACACAAAATACTGAAATATTTTCTTTATTATCTCTTTCGAATATCATCAGCTCCATGTGTTTCCTTTTCAATATTATTAATGCTTCAGAACTAAATCTGCCATTGAGACAGCATGGGGTTAAACTAGTTACATCTGCCGAAATATAAGCTTGGGCAAATAGAAATGGACTTTACAAAGGTATTGGACAAATTAAGTAAACCAAATAAAACTGACCTCTTAAGCCACATGTTATTCTTCTTATGCATACGAGTATTAAAAAAACCACTGCAATATACAAACATCCACAATGAATCGTGCCAAGTATGTGAAGGTAATAAATTTAAAATTCTATCAAAAGTGAATTTATAAAGATTAATTTCTTCTGTGATTTCTGTTTATTCAACGAGAACGATGTTAAGCAACCAAAATTCAATTAACACTTTTACCTTATTAAAAAAAAAAAAAAAAAAATAATAAAAATTAAGGACAAACACAAACATGTGTAAATGGGACAAATTTCAACTTCATACCCAATTTAAACAAACATGAGTGGAATAACAAAAATGTCAAACAGTGCTAAGACAGCAAATTTGTATGTACAAACCAGCCACAAAGCAAATGCGACATGCGAATGAAATGGTTATAAGGAGAATTGCTCGCAAGTACGATGTGTGTCAGTATTGAAAAGAATCATAAAAATATTACATTTAATAGATACCAACTTTAAACATAAAATTGGGTTAATGGTTTTATTTGCGCTTGTAAAATCACTTAATCCATTTTCCTTTCTCTCTCTAAAGTAATTTCCACAAAGCCGACCTAACAAAGACTGCTTTCTTATCTCGACATCTTTTTATTTCCTTGTATAAGACACTCAAGCAAATCTCAGGAAATACTTTTGCGCTAACACGTTTGAGCTGGGGTAGTGTACGTACTTTTCCTGATAAGTACTTTTGTAATTTCGTTAGCGGCATAAGAAGCAAGTTTTATGTGAACGCGAACATAAATTATTAAATAACATGTTTTCATATCGTTTACAGTTCATAAGTGTTTTAGAGCGAAATGGCAGTTGCCTGAAACAAAAATTATATGATAATTCTGTCCGCTGATTATGGAACACAACCTGATTATCTTGATATATAAATTAAATATTTATTTTCTTACTGCTTCTTCGCATCTAATAAATGATTTTGGTAATTTGAAAATGAAACATCAAGCATATAAAATATTAAATGATAAGAATCAACATTTTATTTCATAGACAATATTATTTCTTAAGGTTGTTAAAATTAATTTGAGAAAATCATTTGTACGAACAAAGAGGGACAAGTGTGGAGCCCTCTGACAGCAAAAAGTAAACTGCTCATCATATATTACATATTCCATAAAGGAAAAAGTCAGGTTTCTGTATAAATAATCGGGTTGTTCTTTCGGTCACTAAAGAGTTTGTATCAATAGATTTTTCATGGATTAAGCGTAAATTAAACGGTTTATTCAAACTTTTCTTCAATTAATTAATTTCATTATATTTATACAAATTATTTACGATTTTTGGCATCTTATTAGAAAAAAATATATGGAAACGATTACTGTAACAGAATCAAGAAGGCTAACTAATGAGATATTACTTTCTTCGAATGTTTCGTTTACGAACGGATTAACCGATTTGAACCCTGTTTGCGATGATCAATGTAGTTTTTAAATTTAAAGCTGTTTAGTTTTTTGTTAACTCTTTTTATAAGTTTTTCAGAGATATTTTGCTAAACACCGCTTCGAATCGGTCAAAAAGTGCAAAAGTCTAAGTTCAAGATTTCCCTTCAGAACGTCAACGGTTTAGTTCCAAAGTTATTGCAAAACAGCTGCTTTGAAAAAATTCTTTTTTTTTTTGTGGCACATTATGATTTCATGAATAGTTTGAAATTCACAAGAAATCTAAGTCGTATGCGGGTCACACAAACACACGCACACACATTCAAGCACAAATATGGCATCTCAGGATTAGTGAGGGAAGCTTCCAAGGACCTCAAAACATAACGATCTGATAAGAACTCGATTTTTCAAAGCAGCGTAAGACCAGTCACCCGATGACTGAAAATTTTTAATTTTCCTAGTGGCAAGTTGAAAAACAATCACAAAATAATTATAAATAAGAATTTTTGAAATTAATTACAAAACGAACCTAAAAATATTTGGTACCCTTTTTCATAACAAAATTGGCACATAGAAAAAGTGCTACCAGATTCAACTGGAAAGATTGATGTGTTTCTGAATTCGGAACAATTTTCGATAAATAAAAATTAAATTTTATGTATGTATTCATAAAAAGTAGGAAAAATCAGTTCTCTTTATATCCGGTGGGACTCAATCTCCTGACTACCATTTATAGTTAGAAATACTTGAAAACCCCAGTGGCAACAAAACGATGCAACATCACACTTTCTAAGCGTCTGTATTGCAAACTAATTTTAGTAATCAATTCTCTCAACAAATTTTAATTGAACTAAATACTTGTTTACATTAATTCTAACTCGACTAAAATAAATCGGTTTCTGGGACCGAAAATGTTAATACTTTGTTATTCAGATGGTCACCCAAATGTTCATGCGATATGTGTGTTGAGCTTAAAGTGTTCTAATTGTAATAGATGAAACGGGGTAAGAAATGTTTTAAATAAACGAACTTTAAGCAAATAAATAACAATTGGATTATAAAATACGATTAAATACTCACTCCATAATGGAATGGTACTCGCAACAAAACTTTTATATGCTTAAGTCTGCTTAATGGATTTTTATTTTTTAAATTAGCAAAACTTAAAACTCTTTTCCACAACTCTTATTGGCTGTGCACAGCAATGAAATGAAAAACTTTTTAAATAAATCTCTAACCAAAACTTTTTAACCTTTTGCATACTTAATATTTTCCACAAACGTTTTTGTTGTAACAAATTTTACTTATTTAATAGACTTTTTTTATTGCCAAAGCCAACAGAAAGAATTATATTTTTATGAAATTTTTGCCAACATTTTATTCTTCTTCGCTGTGTTGGTGTAACAATTCTTTTATTTCCTGTAATAATTTACTGTTTTATATCACAGGAAAGTAAAACGGCCAGAAAAGAACTAACGAACGACTAGAAAATCTTTCAACACATTTTTGTTTGATATTTCGAATATCATGTTGGACTTTTTGCAAAAGCCGTTGTTGCTGTTGTTATTAGCGTTGCAACATAAACTACAATTTTCCAGGCTTTTGTGCATATTAAATGTGAACGAAAAACATTCAGGTACGAATAAATTTTAAATTTGTTTGTTGAAGATTAATATGAAGCTTTTAGGAAAATAAAAAAAAGGAATACATTTTGGACGAAATTTATACAGTGAGTGGGTGTTGTTGACTGAAGGAGTTAACACGTCGGCTACGAAGCCGATTTCAAATTCAAACCACCTGAATTTGGGATTTTTCATGTATCTAAAATTACTAACACTCTTTGAAAGTCAAATGATTCATTTTAGTTTGATTTGTCATTTAAATGTAACCTCAAGCCTACAAAACGCTTCCAAATTGTGCAGAATCATTTCGCATATTATGTTTCTGTTAGAAATATGTAACGCATAAGTTTTATTTATCGCTGAAACCTCCCTTATTTTAATGGAATGACGATAGTCCTCAATTGATTTTTGAGACACCGTTACTTCCATAAAACCTATGTTTTATGGGCTGATGGAGTCATTGCTGCGTACTTCTTTAAATACGATGCTGGCCAGAACTTTACAGTCCATGAAGTCGCGCTTTAGACCCACAACTACTGACTTTCTTGTTCATTAATTTAACAATCATTATGAGTCGGATCTTTAGTCATACAAAGACTGAGTAACATGTCACACAGCCCGTGCCACAATTAATTTATTTAAGGATATATCTGATAATCCGAGAATTTACCTTTAACGCTGCTAAAATATTTTCTAAGGGAATATAAGAAGTAGTTAGTCTACGGCCTTTAACACCATTTAGCAGACAACATTAGTCGCGTTATTGCCGATGTACGGGCACATATTTATTGGAAAAGCTGTAAAAAATTAATCCTCCAGATTACACTATGTGCCGTCAGATACCAGAGTTCATATTTAAATTATAATACCAGAAAATTATGTGTCGAATAAAGTTAATTTATTTTAGTTTTTTTTTTTCTATTTCTAAATTCTACATCTCTACCAAACACAACTATTCTCAATGAAATAAACTGATAAAAAATTAAGAAAATTGATGAAGATAAGGAGTGTAGTGCAGTTATGCCTCAGAGAACTCCATTGTGAACATTTCGATTTCAGAAAAATATTGAAATATTTTGGCCAAAATTGCTACTAAATCAGTCCAGGTTTAATATTTTTTAAATTAGAATTTATAGCGAGAGGAAGAAGCATTTGGATAGGGTGAAAGTATGTGAAGAAAATCTTTGAATTGTTCGAAGAAAAACTGCAAAACTATAAGTCAAATATCTTTTACAAATAAAATTTTTTATCTCATTTGACTAAAATCTTTAGTATCATAAATTATCAACTGTATGAACTATTTGAAGTCGGAATTCAGTTTGTAGTAGAAACCAAAAATGTCTTTGTGAAGGTTGCAAATTTACTAACTAAAGCGATGACTTATTTTTTCTTATATAGAAGAAAATAAATTTTATGAAATTAAAATTTTCATAATTTCATTCTGCACATCACTGTAGGTAAAGGACTCTTTAGTAATAAATGAAGAAAAAAAACATGCTCGTAAGCATTTGGCGGAAACGATGTAATTCATTCTAACGTAGAGTGACACACTGAAAATTCCAAAGTTAAAAGATATTTAATGCTGTTAAAAAGGAGTTTATAATTTCCGTGGTTTTATTCATGACAACTTTTGGGTTTACTTGACGGAGGCAAGTTTCCAAATATGAAACTGTTGAATTTTGCTTAACCAGATTTCAAAATAGTAGACATCTTGTTATGTAATTTCTGTTTTACACTGAAATATTTCATTTGTTATTTAATAGTTCTTCACATGTCTCATTCTTTTAATAAAATAATAATAATAATAATAAAACTGCTGCATTTGTAGAATAAGAGCAGGGAAATTGCTTTTTATACTTCAATAACTATTTCAACAACTTGAAATTATGAACAGTCCCACCCAACTGTGTGTAAAGACAATCCAAGTGGTTGTGATGAATTTTTATTTTTCTCAAAAATATATTTAATTATTCATCAAAAAATCGTTGATACATAAATATCGTAGTTGATATAAAATTATTATTACAAATCATTACCATTTATTTCTCTATTTTCTAACAGAATGTCTAGCCTTCATACAATACTTTAAGTTTGTGTTAATATAAAAAGAAACTACTTGGCTTTAATCTTTATTTTTTTTTTTATATACCCCGCCTTTAAAAAAGTAAATATATTAAGTAAAATACCAAATGAATGCCGCATTGCAGAGTAGCATTTAATATCATTCTGTTTGTTTTCAACTTTGCCGATGCTTTCAGTGGCGCAAGAAATCATTGATCTTGCTTCCGAATTTCGAAAATATTGTTGAAGAGATATTGTCAAACCGACAAGGAAGTCTGTACTTTATAGCCAAGACAGCACAAAAAGCTTATCATAAATATTTATTTTAATAATAAATATTTTTATATATTTTAATTTAAGTCTCTTAAAACAAATTGCAGTTATTAAAATTTTATGACGTTATATTTCAGTCATTATCCGTGATATTGCAAATTACTTCTTCATTCACTGTCCACGATTCTGTTAAAATGTAATTTTTATTATTGATTTATCTTTTTATATGAAAGTAAATTTCCAATATTATCAACACCAATTTCAATATGTATGCGTGTCTTTGTGAGGGAGATTATATGCATGTCTGTGAATTTTTGGTCACAACATTGTATATTTATGACCCATTCAAGCGTTAAATCAAACTGTCAATTTTGGCCTAATTCTGTGATATTTTCTTTATTTGTGCCAATAAACTGTTAGCAATATTTAGCTGGAAATATGTTTATGTGTACGTGAGTAAAATGTATCAACTTTTCTATCTCGGCATGTGTGAGTGTATAAAAGTATTGTTGTTGTGGGACAAAGCGTAACAGAACTTGTAATGGATATTCCAAATTATGTGTGTATATATATATATATATATATATATATATATATATATATATGTATATATATACGTACACTATTGCACTAGTTTTGAAACAATCTTCTCAACTCTGTTTGTGTAGTGCTTTCCACCCAAAGCTGGAGCTTAGTCTTTTACGACTTCTGCTCTGCTTCTGCACCAGCATTAGCACGTCCAACCCATAACACCAGGCAATAAATTTTTGGTTTTAATTGCATTGCGGTAGCAGTGGAATTAGAGCTCTTTGCTTGGTTTTGCAACATTTGATTAATATTTTTATTTGTTTTACATGTTTCCAATTTAAAAAAAAATCATAAATTTTGTATGATACTTTCACATTTCAAATAGTACAAATTAATTAATAAATTACTTTGTTATGGTTTGCTAAAAAAAACTACTTCACAAATTACTATTTATTTAAGGAATTTGTGGAGTATTTCAAATATTTGCTTATTATCATTGGACGCCGATTAAGGCGATGTTGTTAATTGAATAATTGTGAACTGCAAATTGCAAATAATGCATATTCAAACAAAGAAATATTTTCTTAATTGTGTATCACTCTAGAAATCATTTTCATACAAAAATAATTTTATTTTATTGAAGAATAATTGTAGAAAAATATAATTAAGCAGGACTCACCCCAGACTATTTAATACGTAAAGTTGACAGCTGAAATGAGAAGAAACAAAATTTTAGTTAATAACACATTTCATTTTTAATTATTTTTAACTTAAAAAAGCATGATAAATATTGCAAAACATGAGGGAGAAACAATATGAAATTTATATATTCAACTAATACACAAGACCAGAACAGTTCTTTTCGAAAGTCGCTACAATTACATCATCAGTACTCATGAGTATGTTTGTTTATTTCCATTTCTTGAATGTGATAATTTCTGTTTGTACCAATTTTATTATTAGAAAGTATACGAGAACTGTATTTAAGAGATGGTAACACACTTTTGTTTCTTTGTATGGCAGTATAATTATTTGTTCATGTTCTATTTAAAAAAAATTGTATTCCATGTTTGTTAAGCAGTTTCCTTATTGAACGTTCTGAATCCTTAATTCACTTAGCACATGATTTTGGAGTGTTAACTGGACAAAATTCTTAACTTTGTTCCGACGTTAAACGAATCATGATGACTTGTCAAACGTTACTAAACAGAAATGTCAAGACAGTTTAACATAATCTGCTGTAAAATCATAGTTATCGATAGCGGTATATCTCATGCTTCAGGACATTTCAAATATGTTTCTAATTCAATAAATGTGTTCATAAATTTTTGTTTGTTTTTTTTTCAAAATTTCATCACTTATAAGAGCGAAGTAGAAAATTTTAGAATCTGCAGAAGGTAAAATAAAAAGTTTAGAACGCATACACGAGTTGTAAATTACAACGAGACTGAATATACTAAACATAAATCATAGAAATATATTTTGGTTGGAAAAACTTTAAAGTTTTACAGACATAAATGTTGATGTGCTTGTAAGTATATGATGGTTTGTAGGTTTTATTGAGGCACAGAAGTTAATAATATTCCATAATAGTTATACTTTTTCTATATAAGCAGAGCTGCCATTTGTGGTTATCTCTATCCGAAATTGGAGACTTGTGAAATATTTTTTTTTTAATTTTTTAATGTAACTATTTTTACCTAAAATTCATATGCTTTTTGTACACTTTCTATTAATCTCACTTGAATTCTTGTTCGCATCAAATGCTTCTTTCTGTATTGAGCTACCAGGCGTATATATATAATATTATTAATTGTATTACTTATACGTCACAATATACTTGTACGAAATTGATAGTGTTGCTCACGTTCTTATCTCATCATAATTCGGGTACTCACATTGTCCGCTATTGTCATAACGTCATACAATTGTTTGTTTTAATAAAGTGCGGCAACACTGCACTACAGTATCCTCCTAAACGTTTTAGATAATCAAAGTTTTACTCTACATATAAAAATGAGAGGTTTACTCCGACCAAGTCTTAGGCTGTACCCTAAAGAAATGAAAATATGTCAATGATAACAATAGTAAACTTAGAAGAAAAAAATAATAATATAATAATAATAATGGTCTGGGGATACAAGCAATTTGCCTCAACACCGAAGCTTGATTTCTTAGGAAAAAATCAATAGGAAGTGAAAAGATAAGCACACAGTTGTGGATATAGGAGTATATGAAATGTATTTATAAGCAGACTCATGCATGTGTATGTAAATCCAGCCTCATTGATTTACCAGGTAAACGCACATCCTTAAAGATATTTAATCTTCAAAAAGACCAACATACGTGCATGCAATCGTTTTGTAAATCACGTCAAAAGGGAAAATAGTAAATAACACATAAAGAAATAAGCAAAACAAAACAGGGACGGTCCTAAATTTATATTAAAGTCTTATATCACTTTATATAAAATATTTTGATCACCTACTAAAATCTATAACACAAAATAGTTCGCGAGGATACTGATGTACGAAAGTTTTAAAATTTTTCCTTAAATATATGTTTGGCTTGTGCATAAATTTATATTGAAAAGATATTCAACATCATGCTATAACATCCTTATAGCAGCTTCCTTTTAGGTCGAAAATTATGCAAAAGTTGCAGATGAAAGAAAAATAAAGTAGAGAGTGAAGGGGAATTTTATAAATCCCTGGTATATGTTTCACAATGTTCATATGCCTGCCTGTGAAATATATATACTCTTAGTATTTATGAATATTGAAGTCGGTTTTATGAAGCCCCCTTAAAGTCTATACAGTTTATTGTGAACGTAACTTAAAGAGTGTAGGATGCGGGTATGTGAACATATTTAACCCGTACGAGGTGAAGTAACTGCTTAATAAATTATATGAGTTAATATTTAAGATAATTAGTAAGAAAACAGCGAGTTTTTGATTGCATAACAACAATAATTTAGCTTAAATTAAATTAGTTAGCAACGTGATTTAATAGAGAAAGAAATGGTATATATTCCAAGATACATCTTGGAATATATACCAAGTCTACATCTACTTTTTATTCAACTTAAACAACAGAAGAGAAAAGCTGTTTTCGAAAGTCTCTACACTTTTGGCATAAGTATTCATGGTTATCACCACTTAGTAGATGTTTTAGTTAAATGACATAACAGTGTGATTCGGAAACCAGACACTTGTTTGGATTACAGCACATCGCAGTATGGTAATGATAGAACAACAAAACGTATCCCATATTACGTCGATGCTCAACAGAATCAATGAACTCTATTGACCCTATAGTGTCCGATGAGTTTATTAAAAATGCAAAAGGTATTTTTTACAGTAGTTGGCGACTTCAAGAGTACAGCACTTTTTTATGTTCACCAAACCTTATTATGAAATAGTTTACCGATGGTAGCGCACTTTAAGTTCCTCTTCTTTACTATTGTTCCTTTACTCCGCCTACAAAATGTTGCTACAATAGAGAGAAACGAGAATCTTCTGCAGAACATAACTTAGACTCTTTTATTCTGTAAGAATATGTCAACGTCACTGTGAAGACAAGGTAAAAAATGGGACATTTAGATACTCGATTAGGTGAACAATTGACAGCCTTGGGCTATTCTATAAGAAATACAAACTAGCAAGAGGTTTAAAATGGATACTGGATGAAGAAAAAGTGTAATTGTCCTGTTGTCAAAAGTAATTGTCCTGTTTTCAATATTATCGTGATGTTGACGTCGACAAATAATTACAGAATAATGGGAAATGTTTCATTACCGATTATTCCTCTAATTTCTCATTTAAACAAGACAATAGCAACTGATAAAAGAAAGTACAAGAACAGCTCGGAAAATTTGTAAAGGATATTCATAACTGGATGTGCAGTCCTGCGGATGACCTTCGGCTTCTTAGTCTACGAATGAAATATTTCCACCAACAGCGGAATTGTTATATAAATAAAAAAATTTTTAAATTCTTTTCTTTACGAAAAAAAAAAAAACCTTTTTAGAGGATATTGCGACAATCAAGCCATTATTGTGAAAAAAAATTGTAAAATAACGCCGCTAAAGTGGAACAGCAGGAAAATTTGGTACATTTGCAATTTCAAACTTTATCATTTTTGTCCAATTATTTATTATAGATGTTATATAGAAATAAAAGCCTATAACGTCCTACATCACTTTTAAATTTTGTTTTCAAAACTATTTTCTCTTTTCTCAGTAGAATAACATTTCTTTTTAAAACAACATCACACACTCTTAACATAAATCATCAATATTTTGTTGCTTTCTTTTTCACTTTTGCGTTTTGTATCACAAAAAAAATATCTTGATTCAGCAGGATACAATTTCTTTGCTTTAACTATCCTTTAGGGAACCATTGGATGGCTGGAAAATTATGTTGGTATACTTAAGCTGCTGCTGCCAACGAAATCCCAAAATTAATTACGTTTTGATCCAAAAAAATATAATGAAATATATCAAAATGAAAATATTGTACGATGAAGGAGCTTTTTAATAACGATTAATTGCAAAGAAATTGTTTCACTTGAACTATTGTTTTTATATTTAATATCGAAGTATTAGGGTTTTGTTTATTATAAATTAAAGTAATAAATTTTCAAACAAAATGCCTTAAATTAAAATTTATATCTGTTTGTATGGCTTAAGTTAAGCATTCAAAGTACTCGTATGAGTGTTTAAAAGAAGCACAATAAATAATCTGGCTTTTTGTATTTGTAAGAATGTTTATACTGAGGCAGTGAACCTTCAAACGAAAGATGAAAGAAAATTTTACGTATCAAGTATGAAGCGAAGCGGCTACTTTCACTATGGCATGTCGTAGGATGAGGTTAATTGGTACTCAGCGTGCACAGTGTGACTTGTCACTAGAGAATCTTTCTGAACCACATATTTTTTACTCCGAAATACAAGTAGAATAAAAGTGAGTTTATTTATTTTTCGTTGCTATAAATTCAAGTGAAAACTTCTTATATTTTTTTTAAGTAGAACCAGCCTTCAAGGGATGAATTTTGCATAGGAAGGACGTAGGAGGATATAAAAAGTGGAATCTATGGCTTTTAGGATTGTACCCTTTGAAATTTTGAGAGGTAGTTTTAATTTTGCATACGTGCTGATTCGTTTGAACATTGAGCAAAAATGTTTGCTTTTTTTGCGTGTTGTGCGTAGAAAAAATTAGTTTCCGGAACCACGTCCTTGTTTTCAGTACAACACATCCTAATATAGAAGCGATTAAACAACAAAACACACCCCACATTCGACGATTCTCAACAGAATGATTGACCCCATTGTATCTGATGAATTTGACCGCCCTCTGCTGTACACTGTTGAGTGATTTCGAAATAGACTTTGAAGCTCCGATCTTCAAATGATACTCGTATTCCATTTTCGACCGCTTAAGAGTGAAATAAAGGATATTTTATGGAGGTATAAAATTTTATATCAACAAAACTATTTTATCTCTTGGCTATTTTGTTAGCTATTAAGTGATATATTTTTGTTTGATTCATTCGAATTTGAATGTCTGTTTAATCACTGAACCACTTTTTCAAATTATAAAAATTTATTTTGAAAACCATGATTCTTCTTAAAGTATCTATCGCGAAAAAATATTTTAATGGATACGGTGGATTTTTCGGACCATAGTTCTTTATAAAGATGATGATCAAAACGTTGCAGTCAATGGTAACCGCTATGGAGCCATGACTACTGTTTTTTACCTCATAAATTGATGTACCATGATGTGCAGGACCAGTAGCTTCAACATGTCATACAACACGCAGAACAATAGTTTTATTGAAGAAAGCGTTTACTTTCACGTCTCGGACCTGCGAGTTGGCCTCCAAGATTGTGCTGTTTAATGCCGCTGGCCTGCTTTCTGTGGGTTATGCGAATTTGCTAGTCTATATCCGAAACGATGTACCACTTAGAGGACATCATTCTCTGCATGATTGCCGATATACTGAACTACTCGCGAAAAGAGCCATGGCTGTCATACGCCAGAATTCATTATTGGATTATAATGGCAGAGAATCATGTTTCGATTAAAGACAATTTCATCTCAATTTTAAATATTTTGAAATCCTATAGCTCTATAAAAAACACCCTTTTTATCATGAAGCCAAAGTACTTGGATATACACAAAAATGCCAGTGACTTATAGCGCCAAGTATTAAAATGCTGCGTTACCACACTCTTCCTTGTCAGCATTATCGCGAAATCCTTCCAGCGTAATTTGCTACGTGATTGTGAGACATGAACTGATCTCTGGTCCTAGGAAGAAAATACATACGTACAATGCGTAGAATAGAGCCGTACAGACGGAATAGCGGGATACGCTGTTACAGTTGCAATTTAAAACTTTAATATTATAGAGATAAAAAAAATATTTGTAGCTATGAGATGATAGATCGGTAAGAATAATTGTAGTGATATTCTATTAAAACTTTCACAGGAATAATTTGCTATTAAAAAATTTAAGTATTGGAGCAAAATCATTGTTAGTGATTATATTTAGAGCTTCTCTTGATATTCGTTGCTGTACGATTGGGTACTTTTGGTCATGGTGCAACTTGGGTTAAATTAACCCCACTGTACATAACAACGCTTTATGGCAACATTGAAGCAGCAAAAATAACATATAAAACATAAACGAAATTCGCTTCGCTGGCCATTTTCATAATAAATCATTTGCACTTGACAATGTCAGATGAAAAGAAATATAATATGTGTATGAGTGTGTGTGTTTGTGGGTGTGTGTGTATGCCAGAATAAAATGTAAGTTATCTTAAGTTGGGTTGCCATTTTGTTTTGATGCGTTACAACATTCTTTTATATATTCCATTCTACTCTCAACTTAAAGATATTTTTCCATCAACAAAACTTTATAGAAAATGATGGAAAACACTATGAAAAGTTATTCTCACACAATAAAACATGGCAGAGAAGGAATAAATAAGAACAGTAAATAAATAAAACATAAACTAGAATCGAACGAAATATAAATCAAATATTTAACAGGAGAGAGACATTTGACTTATTTTATTTACAAGGTCACGTTGCCGTAGATATTGAACTCTCTTTAAATATTAAAACTGTATAAGAAATGTTAGCTTTGATATTTAACACAACAAACTATTCGAAATTTCTTAAAATAAAAATAAATTTTGTGTAAAAAAAAGAAATTTATTGCCTGAAATAGCCTGATTTCATGCAGCATATTTTGAAACTGTCCATCTTAATAAGGAAGATTAAGATTTATTACACTTTTGTGATTTACAAATTAACACCAATTTGTTTAAGGAAAATATTTTACAAGATTTTAGATGTTTCTTTATGTTGTGGGTCTTATGGCAACATATTTTACATAATTTATTAATTTAAATACATGAAAATATTCTACCTCTACACAGAATTCTCTATTACTGGAAGACAGGAAACCTACGAAGATGAACACCATTAATTCTTAATGCTTTTTGTAATTTTTTTGTTCCGAGAGGCATAAAACTTTTTCACAAGATCAAACTCAAGTTAATATGTTTACCTTGAACACCTTCCTAAACCTACTGCTACTGGTGAAAATATGGAAACTTTTAATTAACATGCTCTTTCTGAATTTAGTAGCATCATAAGAGATAATCTTACACTTTCAAGATGTTCACAGCTTCACGTAGACCCGATCAGAATCTATGCTGATCTCAAAAAATTATCTCAGCTTCACATTTGAAAAAAATTACATAAAAGCTCAGATAAAACTGTTAAAAAGTGAGTTGTATTTTGCCGTCATAACTCTTTAAGGAGTTTTATTATCTCCCAATAATATCATACTAATTTTGTTTGTTTATTCTCTTTTTTTACAATAAACAATTACCTTTATTTAAATAATTTTAATTAAATAAAACTTCTCAAATGAGTTGAAAATAAAATTCCGTGAAGGAGTTTTGCTTTACGGCAAACTTTTTTAAGAGTTGCATCCCATCTTTAGGTTTCGCTTTAAAAATGAACTGATTTGCTTGATTTTTTTCTTTTTAAAGTTGAAAAATAGCTATTATAAAAAGAACAGACTGTTAGTTATCCTTTTGACGTAGGCTATAAATGCAATTCTTTCGAGGAGAGCAGTTGCCACTACCAATGCTCCGCTTGCACCAACACAATTATTAACGTCAATGAGATTGCGAATGCGATTCTCAAAGCTTCAGATACCATTCGTTATAACGTATAAATTCTAACTATTTCTGCTACTTTCGCCATCTCCAGTTCTCTAAAATGTCAAACGTGTTTGAAAATTCTGTAAGAGAAAATTCACATTGCAAAAGTACATCGGTGTTGGTCAAAATAAAAAACAAATATTTTTATAATTAAAAGATTGACTTGACGATTTATTCATTCATGCCACAGACATAATATTATTCTAGGGGCCATTATGGCAACTTTATTTTAGTTGAAAGTAGGATTTTAAAGGACGTAGAAAAAGTTAGTCTCTAGTGCAAAGTTTCCCTAACATACCAAGTATAATGAATCTGCCATGAATCATTGTCTGTAGTTTTAAGAGAACTTTGAATACATCTGATAAATCCCTATTTTGAACTTGAAGTTGTAATAGTGGGCTCAAAAGTTTAAATATTTGTAAAAACCCTGAAATGCTGATTTATTTTTTAGTATTAAATGCGTTGAAAAGAAAAATAAATTTTTCATTATTCGTCTGAATTTTTCACTGGAAGGCAAGACAAGTACTTTCCTCCATCTTATGGCATATCAGATGTTCTTGCTTTTCTCCTCTAGGATAATGAATGCTCCCCACACAAACATCCTTAATTTTACATCTTTTGATGTTAAATCAGCGTAAGAAACGAGCAACCTCCCAAACCGGGCCATAAAACTCAAACTAAACGTATGAAAATATGCTTGTAATGCTTTTGCCGGTGAAATACCCTCAAGTGTAAGTGCGGCATGATTTCTAAGGTGCTGCTGTGAAGTTCAACAAAGTTGTCAACATCAATATCAAAGCCAACTTTGACAACAGCTGCACAAACCATCGACAATCTCAACAATGCTCGCATGTAAATGCGATTGTATGCTAACACATCTAAAGGTCATCCGTTTAACACAAATGGCAGGCTCTGACTGACTGACATTCTTTTGCCTCTCCTCTTAATTTGAATATTCGCAGGGAATAAAATTGATGTTGTGGAAAAATAAACGAAAGAGGGAACTAAAAAAAAAACATATTTTAACTAACACGTAAATATGTGGAATTATTTACGAGAAGCCCAAGTACGCACTTGTGCACAAGCAAAATTTGTTCGCTTCATGTAATTCCCCCATTAAGCGAGCGACAAAAATTTTATGCTGAGGCTAAGAGCATTATTGTTGTCGATGTTGTTGTTGTTGTTGTTGGTTTCATTTCCATTTTTTATGTTTATATAAATAGTAACTTTCTTGCTGTTCTCCATCTCACAAGTTCACTCATACGTGTCATATTTTGCGAAGCAACAACATTTTCCGTTACTCACACGCATGAATGTTTGAGAATAAATAAAAACGTTATTAATTATATGCTTAGCTGAAGTTCCCTTAAACATCATGTAAATTATAATGAACAATTTGTTATTTTTTAAAAATAAAGTGTTATTAAAGGAAACAGAAAAATTTAATATGCAAAAACGGAATATAAATTCTTATCTATTATTTAAGTAGAGGGTGCTTTCTTAGAGTTATAGAGATTTAAATTATTACAGCAAACATACACAGAGTGGTAATTGCCAATATATTTGGCAACACGTCAAAAACAACGGCTAAAATTTTTGAAAATATTTTTGTGTTTTTAAAAGAGCTTTTGAAATAGTTAAAGTTTTACAAGTTCGGATCGTATGTTTTTTGTGTTTAAAATTTTAATATTTTTAATCTTCCGCTTGAGTTTATATAAAATACTTGAAATATTTTGTAAATTTAAACAGAGCGGAAGTCGGTACAAAAATCATTTGCAACCACCATGACTGACAACGACTGTTAATTATTTTAGACAGCGTAAAAAGTTAATATATAATATATGATTTTATAAAATTGAGAGCGTTAAGACTGCAAGGATTTTTTTTAGGTTTTTGTATGTTAAGAATATATATGGAAAAGGATTGACCCCAAAGACCTTCCCTAAGACTTACTGCTATTTATAGACCCAAAGCAATTGTAACTTTGTTTTTAGGCTCTTCAGAATAAAACGTTAATATTTTAATTTTGAAATCAACCGATTGCCACATAATAAGCATTGGCTGATCTAGTTTCCGATTACTTCAGAATAATCGAGAACACTAACTGATCAGATATATAATTTGGAACTTAAAAAATTATATCACTTTTTTCAAACTTTTCCATTCACGATATCACACGAACGGGTTCACCGCTTTTTACGCATTTTGTGCTGATCGATATGGTCTTTAAATGCTACGAAATGATATCTTTATGGAATTGATCGAGGAAGCCCTTGAAAAGTTATTCCCCGTTGAAAATGCTCTTTATATATAGATATATATATGTATATATATATACATATATATTTTTTTTTTTAAATATGTCTTGAAATCTTGCGCTTCGAAACGGTTCAACTTCACAGCGAAACTGATCTTGGGAATGTTCCCCTTTGGATTACTTTAAAAGAGTCGAGAACATCAACTAAGTCGATATATAGTTCCGGAGTTTATTAAAAAAAACTTTTTTCGAATTTTTCGTTCTCAATATTTTGACCACTTTTGCGTTAGTCGAAGCGGGTTTTTAATGTCCAACTATGTAATTTATCGAAGAAGCATTTGAAAAGTTATTTATAAAAATACTTTGAAAAAGGTTTTCTCTTCTAACTTTTTTTTTTCAAATATCCTGAAATTTAGGGATGCGAATCTATTCACACAAAATTTAAATACGCAAATGTTCCTTAGAACGCTACTACTTTGGTTTGAGTTAATTCAGCCGTTCAAGACTAAAAAGCGTAATCCGTTTATAACGAACACAAGGCAATGCACTGGCCGTTAAACGTTATGGACAGAGGCTAATACCGTCATGTACCAAAAAGAACAGAATATGGACCTTCCTTCTTCGGTACCTGTAGCAAAAAATATTCCGCACTGTAGTATAAAAATTAAAAATAGCAACACCGAAGTTCTCTCTGTTCATCTGGATCTATCCAAGTTCCAGAGCCTTCTTTCCCCAGTTCCTTCTTTACCAGTTCTGGAGACGGCCACAGTGTGCTCGTCCTAATCATATTTAGTCGGGAAAGCTTCTTAAGACCTCAAAACCTGGAGATCTAATGAGAGCTCCATTTTTTTCAAAACGGGGTGAAACCAATAACTTCAAATTTTTTGTAAACTTTTTTATCGGCAAGTTGAAAAGTTTTAATGAACGCTAGAACATGCTACTGATGCCAATTCATTCCGATATATAATAGAAGAATTGAAACTTTGTTGGGTATTATAACTTCACATACTTTCTTCTGCAGCATTTCATGTTTGCATATTCCTTTTGCAAAAAGTCTACCTTCGACAGAAATTATATATTAACTTTTCGCTTGAATGTATTCTTAACTGCATATTTAAAATATGTTAATTTGTTCACATTAAGTTTAAATTGCTTCGCAAGAACTTCATTCCATACATATTCGTACACATAAAATTTTAGATTAACAATTGCAACTTTCACTACAACAAAATAGAACGCAAAAGGATCCATTAAAATAAAAATTTTTTGCCCGAACGTACAATAAGTTGCAGCCATAGTTTGAAAGCATTTAATGGCATTTTCTGAAAGATACAATAAAAAGATACTGAAATATTTTTATTACTTTTGTTATCAATATTATACACAATATTGGCAATTTATATATTTCTTATATAATCTCATTCACACATACACATGCATCGATACAGCCAAACTAGTGTAAGAAAACAAATAGACATTATCTTAACAAAAGAATGAGCAAACAGAATGTTTCTCCAACTACAAGACAGTGAAATGTATGGAGTTTGAAGCCATTTAAGTCAACAGAGACTGAATTTATATATTCAGTAGTTGTTCCTTGTGAACGTTATGGATTGCTTTGAGTCGGAGTGTAATTTGCAGTGCAACCTTCACGTTGCATGATACGAATTCGCACCGGTTATACTTTTTTTAAAGCAGCAGCTATATATTGATGGATATTATGGTTTCCAATTCAGATATACAAAATGTCAACGGTTTCACTGTGAACGTATTTATTTGCAACATCAAAGGAAGCACAATGGCAATACGTAGACGCGCTGATACATTTTCTTTAACAAACTCTTACATTTCTACATCCATTGGAAAAGTTTTCACCTTTTATGGCGTCAGTTTTTCTCCGGAATGTGTCTGAAATGTATCCTGTCTATGTAGAAGAGGCAATATGTGTTTCATTGAAATTATTTTCGTCATTTTATTTCTTGTTTTTTTTTTTTTTGTGAATTTCATTGAAATGTGTTTACATTTTTAGTGGAAATGATGTTCAAGCAAATCAAGTTTTTACCTCATTGAATTGTTAATTTTACGGCGACGGCTCGTTGTGTATATTAAATGCCAAAATAACTTTACGCACGCACACATGCAAACATGTGTCACAACCTGCTTTTAGTTTGAGCGCAAATGAAATGACGATTTGTTACAAAGTAATAAAAACAAGATTCACACAACAATACAAAATTATTGCAGTTTGGAACTCTGCTTTTCTTGTTTCATTGTATGTGTATATTTTGAGAATGTGTATACAGAGAAGAGGGCTCAAATCATATCATATTTTGACACTCGAAATTTTTTTTTCAAAATATTATTCATAATAAAAATTAATTTGCGAAGTATTAGAAATTTAGAGCACATGGAAGTTTGCCTTAAAATAGTAAATATTTTTCACTTCGGTGACTATTTCAGCAAACAAAATTTCACATTTACTAGGTTTGAATAATTTTGGTGTTCAAGATAGGATTTTGATGACTGGACTATTAAACTTATTTGAGTTTATATATATTAAGAATGAATTATGAAGCATCAGTGGACATAATCAATTTCAAACTTGAAGCAAAATCCCTTGACTTGGTAAATCGCACGCTCATAATTTCGCAGCAGAATTGATATTAAGATTTATTTTCTAGAAGTGGAATGAAATAACTTTTACTGTTAAGCTTTTTGCAATAGGCCAATTAGTAGTATTAACTTCCCGCTAAGAAAGTTAAAAATTATCAAGAGTAGGGAAGTTATTGATTATAATCAATAATTATAAACCATTTCGAAAAAATGGAGTCCTCATCACATCTCCACGTTTTAATGTTCTAAAAGGCTTCTCTTCTTAATTCTGGGAACCCATCACTATGTCTGTATGTGACCCTCTTGTAACCTTTGAACGGCTGAACTGAATTAAAGAAAGCTGCGTTCTAGAAAGTGGCGTTCTAAAAAGCATTCATTAACTTAAAATTCCTGTGATTTAACTTTCTTAAATTCTTAATTCGTCAGAATGCAGCCTAATAACTACTGTAGCTTGAATAAAATCATCAAATATAAAACTGTCAAGGATCCGAAAATTGCTTTTAATAGTGTGAGGTGCCCTTAAAACGACTGTACAGTTGTCATAATCGATTCGTGAGATATTGAAAGTACAAAAATGCGTAACTTTTTCTTTTTTTAACTCAGATATTATATATATATATATATATATATATATATATATATATATTTCAGTTGGTGCTCTCTAATCTTTTATGGTAATAGAAAACCACATTAATTGCCGTTCATCACGTGGAAATCGGTTAATTAATATAATTGTGTTTTAGCTCGAAAAGCTCAAAAGCATAGAATAGCACAAAAACCCAGCTACGATAGATTTGCAGTTAATATTAACGGAAAGTTACAGGGATGGCCTCTGGAATCAACCACTAAGAGACAAAACAGAACAACTTTATGTATTTGATCTTTCCTATATCCCTATTACTTTGAGCGTCGGCTTTGCGACGAATAGTGCCCTAATGCAGCAAAAATACGTATGACTTCCCAAGATTGAAATAGTATTTAATCAGTTTCCTAATAGTTTTAAATGGATTGTGGCTATAGCGATAACTGCTACTAGTGATATCGCTGGCAACAAAATAAATATTCGCGAAGAGTCCCATTATAAGAAACTACTCGGCTTCTTACGAATTTCAATTTGACTTGAACTAATTATCCAACACAAAAATTGATCAACAATTTTGTAATTTTTAAAAATTCAGTGTTTAAAAAAGGATTTTGAATAATGCATACAAAATAGGATAATCATGTCAATAACCTTGAGCCAAATTAGAATTTATTTAAGCCATATTTAAATAATACTTATAGACCATAACAAATAAAAAGTTTCTCGAATATACTTTTCAATACACGCACTTTCTTTGCTTCAGAGACACTTTATAGTATTTTTACACTGAAAAATATATGTGTTTTAAGCATTAAAACCATAAACACGGGCGTTTGCGTACACACTGCAGAGGTTTTTAATTTAGGTTTTAACACACAGAAAAATCCAATAAATTTAATCACAATGTAGTATATAGTTCCCGTAGAAATTGATGTATTTGTGTTTTTACAACATTTACATAGTCTACATTTTATAATATTTAATACACAAACTGTACTGTAGCTGTTGTTTTTATGGAAATATACTAAAACTCTTATGACAGTTTAAATAAAAACTGTTTATATTTTACAAATGAATCTTATAAAAGTATGTAAATACTTTTTAAATGTTAATAAAGCGAATAAATGCTTCGGAAACCATTTATTTTATAAGAAAACAAGCAAATTCTAAAAGAAAAAATTCAGATGTGGATATCTCTGTTCGATTATTTTTTTCTGTTTAATTGATATAATATAATATTTTTACATCTTGTATTAGAATATAATATAGATCAGAATATTGTATTATTTTCTAAAAGAAATCGTAAATATGTTATTTAATATATTACCTTTCATATTGAATTGATCTGTAAGCTGATTTCCTTTATCACTGATTTAAACACACTTATTGAATTAATAATTTACTAACACTGACTTTCTGTCTACGATTCATAATATGTAGAATTTGTCTTATTATATGTTCACTCTAATAATTATAATAACAATAATTATTGATGCGCTCTTATGATTTCAATTTTTAATTAATATTATAATAACTGCTCTCTTTACATCGCAGTAATTGCTTTTCATTTGAATTGTTTATTTTATTCACTGTCTACATACTTAACGGCACATTACAATAAAAACAACAAAACACCTTAAATAGCTGCAATGCAGCCCAAGAACTTTGCTGCTCTCAACAGACATGTTAAGCCAACAGAGGCTGCGCTGTTCACTGTTCTGCTTTACATAAAACATTTCCATACACATTTATGAGCACTAAGAACCAAAACTATTTTATTAAATTTATTAAATATGCATTAATTAACAACTATTATTTACACAATTTATATATTTTCCAATAGTTTTTCCTATTTGTTTAATTGCGTTGTCGCGAGTAGCACGATCAGAGAGGTCCGCGCAGTACAAACATTTCAAAGTAACTAATATTACGGAAAAAAGAAGAGGCTTTCAAAACAATACAAAAATCGATTTTCCAGTAAAGAGAAACAGAGGTTATTCTCCAGGATTTTTTTCTTATGTATTTAGAGAAGTTTTTGTTTTGTATTTTGAACATTCAAGTTAATCGTGCCTTAAGTGTAGACTTTTTGTAGTTCCGAATATATAGAAAAATATTTTTAAGCTAGAAAATAATAATATACTAAATCATCATTCCTATTGTAAGTAATTTTATGATGAGATTAGACATGGTTTTATCGCAATTCCAGATTAATAACGGTGAAAAGGAGCCTCAAGGTACATACTATTTAAGAAACGCTATTTCAGGCTTTTCAATATTGTTGGGTAATTCTAGATTTAAAATTTAAACATACAATCATTGAACATAATTTCTAACGTTATTTATATTAAGAAAAATATTTGGTCGCGTTTTTGGCGTGGCCAATCAAATTGCAGCTTAAAGAAGATTTATGTATCATATTGAAGTTTTTATTCCAAACTTGAATAAAGTATATGGCAACACGGATCGTGTGCAAAACGAACCATAACAAATTCGTAAGAGCACTTCTTATATAAAAACAAGAGTCCGAAACTATTAACGTGCATATAACCAAAATGCTTTCTGTCAATATTCAAGAGCCACGCTACATCACTGATGATGGTCAGTAGTTGCAAAACGTAATTGATAATTAACTTAAAAGCGTAATATAAAGAATCAATAATGAATATTCACGATATATTTTCCCTTTCCATATCCTTGTTCACGGATAAAATCACCATAATTCTAATCACCCTGTGAATAACAAAAAAAAGAAAAACTAGAGGGATATCGGAATTAGTTCTTTTGCTTTTCACATTCTTTTTCATACCACCGCTTGAATTGAGCCTGGGAACTCAAAACTTCGGGATCTGATGAAAACTCAATTTTCAAGACCCTGTAACTTTCGATTTTTTTAATTATATATTTATAAAGGAATCAAAATAAAAATATATTATTTTATGATGATGTGTAAGTCACAAAAGAGCCAGCATTCAATCCACTAGCGATGCATATACTATTTTGTTGGATCTATTGTAAATCATGATGAGAAGCTGAACTGATCTAATGGACAATATAACTCGTAGCCGTGGCAGAGTTATATTAATTTTTTTAAATTAATACCGAAACAGTCTTTACCATACAGAATTAAATTTTATTTACACCGCATTTTTGCCTGGTATTATTATTTTCAGTTCTCGTATAGCAGTTTACTTGATAACAAATATATTTACACAAAAGATAAATAAGTAAATCCATTATTGACAACGTCTTTCACAACTTGGCTTTCAGGAGTAGTACAAAAGAAATCAAATGGATTTGATTGACGTGGTATATGAGTGTGAATGTAAAAAAATTAACATAAAGATTCAATAAAAGCCTGATGAAACAGCAGTCAAATACATGTCGACACTTACCGGACATAAAGAAGAAATGAAACAAAAAGGAATTTTTATCAGTGAGAAAAATAACATAAAAATAAATATCAAAAGCTTAATTTTTAAATAATGCAACGGAGAATGTGCAGAGAGGAAACGTAGCAGTCATTTGTGGATGCAATTTTTACTGGTCATTCAATCGACACACACACACAGACTCAGTAAAACCTTTTTGTATAAGTCCTGCAGTGTGAGTCAGCTGAACGTGATGGCATAATTAAATTTTATCATCAAAACAAGGCTTTCATAAATCCCGTTGTTGAATAAATTCTTTTATTTTAAATATGTAAGTTTTCCAGAGAGAGAGAGAGAGAGAGAGAGAGAGAGAGAGCATTGAAAATATACTATTATAATATGATACGACTTTTGGCATATGACCGCCAAAGCTGGCTTAAAGTCTTCTAATCTGGAGCGCCGATTTTCGGTGAATTTAAATGAACTTCTTTGATTTATTACCTTCTGGAAACTGATATGAAACTAAGCCAATCAGTTTAACCAGACGTATTTATTCTTTTATTAATTTTAATTATCCGCGTTTTCATCAGTTACTTTGGCTGCAGAATGTCAGGAGATAATTTCACCATGACCTTTTTGGAACCCTTTATTTCGGGTAGCAATTTTCTAAATCACACTAATATTTTTCATTCTTTCAATGAAGAACTATATATTATATTTTTTTAAAAATATTATACAATATTTTGAAAATTTATTTTGGATAAGAGGGAACATTTGTTAAGTACCCTCTACTTTTCTAGTAGTGTCGTTAGTAAAATGGAATACAACTCTCATTACCGCTGCTTTAAAATATATTTTGAAGTAAATCGACTGAAGCTCACTGGGAATGGTAGGATAGCCCTTCAGCATTGTGGCAATGTGGTGTGTGCTTCATTATCTTATCGATGCTGTAGTAAGTTGTGTTCAAATGAAACCAGGTATCTAATTCTAAAACGCTCCCCTTTTGTCGCTGAACGCAATTTTTATTGAGATCACATCCAAAATCGTGTGTAGCAGAGAAAGAATCAAATCGAGTGTCCATAGGGACTACTGCTTTTGTCTTCCTTCCTCCAACCAATTTTTCTATTTCCAGCACAATGCAGTCGTGAGTAGGTGTCATCCTAATAAAAAACAAGAATCTTATATATCCTAAATACCAATAAAAGCCATGCCAATAACTTCCCGCTATTATTAGCCGCAAAGCTTTCCTAACCTGGTTTTTTTTTCTATTCTATGCTTTTAAGCTCTATGAACTTAAACACTATTTTTTACTTATCAAATCAACAGATTCTCATATGATAAGCGGTGATTGAAGTTTTTTTCGACAACTGGAAAAACTCGAGAATACCAACTGATCAGATATATTTCAGTTTCTGAAAAAAAATCTCCTGGTTCTAATCGGTTCAAATCCGGAAAAAAATTTAAGATTAGAAACGCTAAAAATACTGCCTTAGTTATATTCAGTCGAATGGTGGGCTCTCAGAATTAGTCACGGAAGCTTTCTTGGGCCTCAAAAGGTCTAGATCTTATGCGAACTAAATATTTTTAAAACATGTAACAACCAACATCTTTTCGATTTTTGATGATTAAAAATTTTCCTAGCGAAAAGTTAAACAAGTTAAGGAATAAATTTCTAAAAAGATACATCTAGAAAAAAAAACCATATTTTAAAAATTTTCTTTAACAATTTTTTGTTTGGTACCCTCCACTTTGTCGGTACTTTCAAATATAAAGAAGCTTATTCTTCATCTATAAATATTATTAAAACAAAAACTTGGAAAGAAGTATGTCTTTACGAAAATTAAACTTGTTTTCCTTAAATTTTCATGATGAAGAACTTGCAGGGAGTTAATATATATATATATATATATATATATATATATATATATATATAAACTTTTATACAAAAATCTGCAAAGATGATGGGATAATATTGACCCATGAGTACACGATATGGGTTAAATCACTCTTCAAGTCTACAATATTTTCTAAGAACGCTGTTTCTAACACGAGTGAATGATGGAACACTTACAAATAATTTGCTAAGTCTTTATTCCACGTATGAACTCTTTATTATTTATGCAGGTTGCTTTGGATTTTTATATATATATTTTGCTATGATTTTGATTACGACTGGGACGAAAAGAGCCAGCAAGAGCTCAAAATATATTATACTTTTATTCATTAAATTTGCATATTGTAAAAGTTAATACATTTTGAATTTCATAAAAACACAAACAGGGTAAAAGAATTTCACGAAGGATATTTTGCGCTATCGAATCTAAAGGTGAGGCGTAAGTGCCACGAAGGCGCTTCTAGAGTTAAATAAAAAGTCTACAATGACACGCACATAAATTTCCATTTTGCCACTCTCACATTAATTTTTATTTCAAGTTTAAAACAATTTTTATAATTCTAAATTTCTGCTAAGTGCCACCTCAGTTTTTATTTCACTTTTACCAATACATACATACATATTTATTAGCAGGACAAGAGCGTGAAAATTTATGTTCAGCCGACAGAGAGTATTCTGACTACACACTCGTTTCTGGCACATAGAAAAAAATTTATAGTTGTGCCAGAGAATATTAAAAATAAAAATAATGATAATGACCACATTATGCACATCCTTATTACAAATGCGGAAGAAAACAAGGACACAAAATAAAATTGAAATATTTAATTCATTATATATATTTTCCGGTTTTTTTCTCAATGGAAATGGAAAAACAAAATGAGATAAAAACAAAAACTTACCGCGTTGGTGAAAAATTATATATAATTTCGAAAGTATTATGAGCAGCACATTTTGTTATATTATTTCTGTTTAGTGAAACTACTCTTTCCTACTCGGTCTATATCCAAACTTCTTTCTTCTATTTTCCACAAAAAAGCAAAACTATTTTGTAATGACAATTTTTTTCTTTCTTCTATATTTCTGTGTTTCTTTACTGGCAAAGAGTGTGAAATAATTCCTATTTATATTCAAATTTATTCTAATGAAGCAAAACAAAAAAAAATATTTACATTTAAAATATGCGACCACTATGGCGCCATTGAAATTATAAATCTGAAATTACATACATACGGAGAAGAGACCTTAAAAAACTCTGTGCTTGACTGCAGCAGTCAAGTCAAATGTATACTTAAGTTGAGAGGTGATTTTTAAAACTTATTTTTCATAATTTTAAAGGATGTATAAAATTTAAAAGTCCCATTAATTTCGTGTGTCTACGATTTGAAATTATTTGAAGGTTTTATGAAAATTGTTGAAAATCCAAAAAACTGCAGAACTGTTCTAAGAAGCAGAGACGCTGTTGCCGTATTCGTGTTTTTTTTAATGCTAAGCAACAGTTTACATAAGTACTGGTGATGGGCGCATAGTGACTTCCAAAAGCACCTTTTTGTGTTCTGTTGTGCAAGTGGATAAATTAAATAAATTAATTTTGCATAAATACGAAGTGGGTGTCAATGCAACTACAACTAAATAAACTTAGCTTAAACATAATAATAATATTGAATATTTAAAATAAAATATAAAATAAGACTTCACCAATAATGAACTAAAACAAAAAATGTTATTATGAAGAAAGGCGTTGAGCGCTCAATTTATGACAAGCAGCGTGCGAGATTTCCACACTTTTTTTCACAATAAGAATTTTACTTCAGTTCTCAATTGCTTTAACCCTATTTTAATATATATTTTTTGTTTTTTAATACGATTTTCTTGAAAATCGTGTACTTCAATTTTTTAAACCAAATTTATAATTACTTTTTTAGTTTGCTGTGCATCAAAACCTTGTAAAAATACTTACACATGATGAGCAGATAAAAACGTGAACCACACCAGGAACCTTGTACGAGTACAATGTGCCGTATGAGTAACATTAATAATAATAATTAGTATACGCGTGGCAGTACAATACAAAAGAGGAATTAGCAACGAGTATGCATGAGAGGCTAATTAGAAGGGCATAAAAATGCGAACACAAAGTTGTCGATCTCGAGGGTCGTCCTTGAAACTTCATGTTAATTTTGTTAAATTTGAGGTGTTTTATAAGCGGAGATCGATGTAGTTTTCGATTACTACAAAAGTATCGGCAGCACTAATTTCGAAGTTGTTGTTTAAAAATCACTTATTAAAATTTTTTTCATTTAAATTATGCATTGAAACGATTGACCAGTTCTGACCTGCTCGACATGGTTTTTTATTGTCAAAAATTATATTTAAAAAAATATGGTTGAGTATTAACATTTTTTTTTTTTTTAAAGTGGAAGTTGGAAATATTATCTTTAGTTATTCTAAGAAATGTGATGCAAATGTAGCTAAAACTTTGAATTTTGTTAGTAACATTTTGGGAAAAAAGAATCAGCAAAAAATTAATATTAGTTGTTAAAAATTTTCTTGGATTTTTTTTTTTAGGTTTTCTTAAATCTAATTATAACAATCTCTTTCATTCACAAAAAAATTAAAGTTGAGCACGACTCTTTTGAAATCTTACTGGTTGGATTTGTTCAATCCATTCAAAAACTATCAGCAGGTCATATAATTACACATACACAAACACCCTTTCAAAAGTATGTAATAGAACAGCGAGATCTGATGAAAACTCCAAACTCCTTAACAATAGTTTGAAGAATTGTTTTAATCTTACAGAGTTAATGCCTTTCACATTTGCTCGTTCTTATATAGAGTTGTCAAATTAATATTTCAAGCGTTTTATTACATCAGTTAGAATATAAAACTTTAAAAATTTACTATATATTTACATCCTTCTTTGGTATTCGTAACTGTATCAATCGTGAGAGCCTTGTGTATTATTTTGTGTTACACCGTGTAATTAAAGAACAAGAACAGAAGAATTTATTCCTCTGATAACACCTATAGAAATTGTGTGGGCCATTTAAAAGTTTAAACTCAAAAATGCAATACAACAAAAACGATTTAAGACTTCGGCAAATTAATTTTTTGTTGTAAAGTACAATTGTTTCGGTTGGAGGCGGAATATTATTTCATTCATATGGCTAATGCGGATGGCCACTGCTGATGGTCTCACATCATCCTATTTGATCGGACCAATTTTTAAAAGTTTTGAAATGTTTAGCTCTTGATAACAATCTGCGAAAAGATGTGAATGGATTCTCATCCTAAGTCTCAGCCACAACTTCGATATTTTCGCAGATACGCACTACACGAGCACGCTCACGTCTTGGCGCATCGACACTGCAACCAGTTTCATGAACATTAGCAACAAATTTGTGTGTACCAGCCTCTATGGGACAAACTTTTGTCAACTACAATTAGAGCCGAATAAAAGCCAACCAATTGTAGAATAAAAACGTAAGAAACTAAAAAAAGGAAAAGTGATCAGTGATATTCGTTTTAGACTTCTCACTTGATAAAGTGCAAATTTGATATATATCTTTATTTATTCTAAGAAATGTTGAGTAAAGGTTCCCTGATGCCCCACATTAGCCCCAGTGAAATGCGCATAGGAATTAGCTAAAATCCCTCAATTGATCATATTGAATTTTTTAGGAAGATTTTGGGAAAATATAATCAGCACATTATGAGTTAATAAAGTTTTTGTGATTTTTTCTTGCAATTTTCGATCAACTGACTTTGTTTTGGAAGTTAACTTTCAATAAATCTCAGCGTTGCCCAAACATAAATATAATATAATAAATTTTATGATAGCAAAGGATGGCATAAAAATGTCCATACTCGAAATAACCGGTGGTATAAATATAAATCTTTAAGCAATATTAATATTTAATTAAAACATCAATTATGTTCTTGTTTACTTCACTCGTTTTCTTCGTTTCTTTATTTGCCATTTTGGGTTTTTCTTACTGCTCCATTCAATAATAAATATTTTCTTTAATTGTTTTTTTTTTTATTTAACTTAATCATACAAATTTAAATAACAATCACATGTAAGTATTTGACCAATAATTATTATTTTTTTCTTATTTTATTACATTATTTTGTCAGTAATTTATTGAATTAATAAAAAGTTTCATTTATTTTTTTTTGTGTAGATCATGAAAACTAATTGATTTATTATAATAATATCTTGCTCTTTTTTATTTTTATTATTATTATTTCTTTTTTTTTATATGAAGTGTTTTGTACGGTTCAACACACGCTCACACACACATACCCATGCAAAATGTATAAATTTCCATGTCTTTGCATTGCAGTAGACTGCACAAAAAGTGCAGAATAAAAAACGAGAGAAAAAGATACAAATTTTAAATAAATTGTCGAAATCAATGAAATATTTATGATTGTATTACGGGTGTGTAACTGCAAAAGTGCAGTGTTTAATTGGGTTAATATTGAAAACAAGAATATTAAAAGAAAGACGTCACGAGATTTTGCAACAAGCAAACATTTTTTCTCTGAAAAAACATATGATTTGAATTACAGACAAGAAAAGCATGGAAGATTTTTTGGAATGTAAAAAAAATTTCAGTTCAAAAATATTGCCAAAAGAACGCTGCAACGAAAATACTGTGGCAGGTAAACCACTGAGAGCGCTATACGCTGCACTTGATCAAGGATTCACTTCGAAACATTCCTGCTTTCATTGTACTGTGCAATATATCCATGTTTAAAATCACATTTAAAACCGTGTTCAGACATGCATTTTTAATTGAGTCAATTTAATTTTAATTGAGCAATTAAATCTAGTGTTCACACATACTCAATTTAGCTGACTCAATTATCATTTGACATCTGAAAAACATTGTTTTTATTTGTTTCGGGAATATTCGTGTTTGTAAATTTAAAAAAGAATGCAAATTGCGGTTTAAAATAAATTTTACCAGCACATAATAGAAATATGGAGCTCTTTGACTCATTGCGATGGAGTTTTTATTCAAAATTATCAGCGCTTAAGGAAAAGAAAAAGTTCTTACTAAACATACCTCTGACCAGGGTTGCAATTCGAGTTTTACGCAATTAGTGATGCAATTAACTACTAATTGCTCAATTTACTAATTTACTTGTTGCATGATAAATTGAGGTCAATTAAGGCCTTAATTGAGAAAAATGCCCTAATTAAGGGGTATGTCTAAACACGGTATAACAATTTATGCAGCAGGATGTTATTAAATAGCAGTTGCAAGATAAGTCATACCAAGTAACTGATAGAACTGACTACCATCGTTTATCAATCACTATAGGAAACAGCATTTTATTTGATCAATAGAGTTCTTTACGTAACTCAAATCATTTGGAATAAACTACTTGAGTATGAGTTCCATAAAGCTGCTGGCAGATGTCGGTTACACGGAACAACAGCTTCAAAAGATATTGTTCTTTTAAATTCTGGATTATTGCTGAGCACAATACCAATTAATTGCATAAATCAACATAAAAGTACCACCAGTTCTTATATGTGTGAGTGTTTATTTATGCCACTACACAGATTTTATATATTCATTCAATTTCCGAATGCGTATGTTCCATTGAAATTTACACATACACGCACGTACAGACACACACACACACACATGTTTATACATATTTTTACAAAAAACAAGAATAGATGAGAGTTCAACACCAACCCAAGTATTTAAGTATTTCTCCATTTATTATTTTGTTTTTAAATTTTCGAATGCATAAATGTGAGTGTATGTGTTTTAGCTGGTTTTATTTGCATGTGTTAAACAAACATTAAACCATTTATAAAATGTATAAAAACAGAAATAATTGTATTCCACTTGTATTGTTTTGTGGCAAGATTTTCTACATAAAAAAATTTATTTTTATAATAATTTTTTTTTACTTAGTTTTCTTACGATTATTTTATTTATTTATTTGACCATATCAATTACTTTACTAACGTACGAATGTATTCAATTCTAGATTATATTTACTTTATTTGAATATTCCATTTAAAGTCATATTTTTTGTATTGGTTTTTTGTTGTTGTTGTTGTGTAAATGTATTTTTACTGTTTTATTTTTATATTGTTTTCTTATTATTCTATAAATATAAATTGTAAAATTGTGTTTTTTTTCTTACTTTTTGTAAAGGGTGTTTATTTAAGACGTTCCCATTGCGGAGTCGACAAAAAGATGAGAGTTGTTAGTGAATAGTTTCACTTTAGACATTAACATTAGGAAATTGCTTAACTCAATCTTGTTTATTCTATAAGTATTTACCAATGTCACGTCAATATCAAAAATAGAGCACTTCTAAATTTTGGCTCTGCAGTAATTACTGTTTCTCTCTATTGACAGTCTCTTGCTATACTCAAGATCAGAGAGAGTAGTCAGCGCATACCGGAAGTAGTTAATTGTTGTCCACAAGTTTAGAAATATTTTTGATATTGTCTTGACATGATTTTGTCGATAAGTTATAGAATAAAGAGAAACAGTTAAGTCAATTAATTAACTGCAATTTTGCTAAACATTTGCTAAAATAATAATTTCAATTATTAGTCTTATTAATTATTCTTCCACACCGTCTGACCTACTTTCAGTTATTTTTTTTTCAACATGTATTTTATTTGTCTATGCGAGAGAGAGAGAGAGAGAGAGAGAGAGAGAAAGTTATTTAACTAAATAAGCCAAGCAATAGCTTGGACAATCCTCCACACGTTTGCCATCATGATGCTGACCTCAGTCGGTATCGTGTTCTTATTTTAAAGACTTGAACTTATCCTCGGCCGTCTTCGGTTTTAAATTATCAAGTTGAAAAATTATTTAACAGGCTCTGCTCTGAGTTGAAATCAGCTATCGGCAACTCATTTTTTAAATTATATTATAATTTTATCCAGAATGGAATATATTTTCATAATCTTCAAACTAGCAGAACGGATAAATTTACAGGAAATTTAAAAAAAATTACCGATGGCAGTTTTGAACTTGGAGTCTGTTCAATAATTTTCAATTAAGACTCCTTTACACTCCGAAAGTTTAATTTGATAAAGTCTTTTAAGTATTCCTTTGATATTTCATTCAATTCGTGTTGAACAACAGCAGCATAAAAATTTTTACAAACAACGAATGATGACACAGCAACTTTGCATATGAACACAGAAGTGTGTACTCACCCCCATACCTTTTACCTTCTCACCCAAAGTTTAAAGACTTTGCAAAGTAAACTTTTTCAGTGCAAAAGGGCTGATAGGAATTTAATCTACAAAAAGTTTGTCTAATTCTAAATTTAAAAATATTTTTATAAACTTATTTTTCTTTGTTTCAGATTCCTAAACTTAAAGAAAACACCCCTTATTTTGGCTTATTTGGATTTTTGGTTGTACTGAAGTAAATTCTATTTACCTTTAATTTAACAATCAATAAATTCTGCTTGTTTGAGAATGCCTGTGAAAAATAAATTGAACAATACAAATATTTTGGTCAATACAAGCACAATGATGAAGAGGAAATCTAGAGTATGCGATAAAATCAAATTTTGTTTATTACAAAAGTGCACAACATCTTCAAAAAGGATATAAAATGGAAGCCAGTTTGCCTTAGCCAAAGATGATTGTGCTATAATTCGATTACCTTGAGTAGATTTGAAATATTCGCTACAACTTTACATTTGTGGTTTTGCTTAGTTATTTCCTATAATACAAAAACTCATGCATCTGAATAGAGTCGTTATCAATATCCTTATCAGTAGTTGTTGGAATTATCGGATTTCAGATTTGATGAAATAATACATTTTCTTCGAAATATCATTATTGGCATTTTCTGCCCACATCTCAAATGCCATTCTATCAAGTGTCGGGTTGTATAGAATTATTTTAATCCTCAAAATCTTTTGTTGAGGGAGGGTTATAAAGCAAAATACACGAGGCCAGTTCAAGAAAAGCAAGTCCAGCTTTAAGATATCGTGGGCTACATCCGAATATTTGTTTTATGTTGCAGCACTTATCAGAGTTTAACTTTTTAGCGTTTTTAGTTTTATTGGAAGAGTCATCAAAGTCAAAAGAGTTGTGGGTGAAGAATTTCTCTAAGATTGTGTAACAAAAATGGAACTCAAAGCACCCGAAAAGTTTTCAGTAGTTCTTTGAGTCACAAAATCGTTACTACTCCAACCAGCAGGTTTTTTCCAACTTCGAAACTTTTAGCACATGGGAAGTTTGAATTAAAAAATAAGAACACAACTGATGACTTATCAGAGAATTGAGCTAAATATCGAATAAGAAAACTACAGTCGTTCACTAAAATGCTTCTAATCTTTCCCCCGAATACAATTTTATTTTATTCGCTTGTCTTAAAATTTTATTTTGGAAACTCTTCGCTTAGAATGTTTTCAAAGACAGACTACAGTTTTTCTGCAATCCATCTCTCAGCGACTTGTGGTAGCAAACAACTGCTACCATGTGGATGTTCGAGGGAGATCCCAACAACATCCTGACACAGAATAATCCAAAACTCACTGAGAAAGCAACGAAATTCATCCAATAACGCCATGTGCATGCGTGCATTCAAAATCGCGAACATCGTCGTGATGATGATGTTGCCAACACATACACACACACACACTTGTCAAAATATAAGCACTTTACTATCCCGCAAGGATAGCAGGGACCCAGCGACACCAGTATTAAGTTTTGTTTTTTGCATAGGCCCTCTTTCGCCAAATTTTCTTAGACCAGATTTTGTATTCGGATCCTTTTAGGCTTGAGATTTCATCGGAACATGTAATCAAAAGTTGTGTCTGATAATATTATATAACCCTTTCCATCAGTTCGCACATACACACACCTACACACTTGTCAAAACATTAAACACTTTACTCTCCTGCAAGAATAATAGACACCAGTGTTAGGTTTTTAGTCAAGTGTCTTTTGCTCTTTAGGACGATCATAGACTCCTTTTTGCCAAATTTTCTGACACCAGACCAAAAGTTGTGACTGAGAACACTGTATGAACCTCTCCATCGGTCTTCACTGATAATAAATTTTGCTGCATTGTCGGTATTCTTGGTTACAGATTTGAATCTTGTAGTTTATAAAAAAAACAACCCTGAATAGCATCGACAGAGATTGACTACACCCGTTGTTTGTTACTATACCAACAAATCGCTGGCAAAGCATGAAGTAAAATACGTGCAGCAACCTTTTCCTTTGCTCACCTTCCAACAAAAGTCGCTGAGCGACGAATTGGTGCTTGAAAAGAGCAATATGAGCTGCAACTATTATGTTGTCCTCTTAGCACAATTCCTTTTTTTCACAGAGCCGGTATAGTGCGTTACATGTCTGTTGAAAGCAAATCAAGAAAGAAAGAAATAATTTCTAACGAAACAAGCACTTAAAAGAATCACAATCCTGGATTATTATCTGACCCACACTTGGTTACTTTCTGGACAAAGAAGTCAACAAAAGCCGATAGTCTTAAATACGATTTCGGTCATTGTTTTAATAAGAGGAAAGGGAAATAAACACTAACAAACAAAAAATTTTTTACATGGAAAGCAAGTTCGGCTTCACTGCTGGCTGTTTGAAAATAACTAACAGTTGAAGAAACTGTTCCCTTACGGTTTTGGTGGTTCTCTACAGGCAAGTAATTAATATTTCTTTAACCCATCGAAAGCTTTAATAATATATCTTATTTCTCTCAGTGTTAATTTAAGTAGCATAGACATGAATGTTTCAAGGAGTTTGCAGATTTTCTTTTAAATACATAAATTTAAGTTTGTTAAACCAATTCTTTTTTTTTTTTTTTTTTTGTTTGATGGGGATACAACATTTTGGTTTTATATTTATTACACTAACACTACACTGGAAAAAATTATACAATGTATTTTTGATTATTTTAAAGTTAAATTTATTCAACAACAAATTATTTGAGTAGCTTAAAAAGATTGACTAAGTTTTTTTTTAAATTTTTATATATTCCTTTCACGGGGTAGTTGGCTTAGTTGGGGGTTAAAGTTGACCTAAATTTAAATTAAAATCATGGAGTTAAGTAGAATTAGTTTCATTTTTTTCTAGGTAAATACTAAATTTACTACTGGTTTATTAATAAAATATTGTTTTAATTGCATTATTTTTTTCTTTTTTATAAAAAAAAGTTTTGAATGTAAATTTAATCTCTTCATATTGAAGGGGTATTCAGTAAACTTTTGGCACTCTGCTTGCAGCAGTTCATTCAGTTGTTTGTTTGTTTTTTCTTTTATTTTCTTTTGGTTTTAATTGTATTTTTACTGTTAATAATTATTTAATTAGAATTTATGGTAAAAACTTATGGTCTACCTATAACTCGTTCATTTCCGCTTCCCTTGTTGTTCTAAATATTTCCATGTTTCTTTTTTTTTTTTTTTTTTTTTTTTGGGTCAGTTCCACTTGGTTTTATAATTTCGTTGCTTTTACCGTGTAAACGCCTACCTAAATATTTAATTTTAATTTAATTATCGTTATAATTTAGTTCATACTTTTTAAATGTTTGCTTTTGTTTTATAATTTTCTTTTTTTATAAATATTTTTAATTTTATTGAATTAAAAACTTCTCAGTCAGTTATTGTTTGCTTTTCGCTTTGGGTATTTACTTTAGTTTGTCAGTTGGATGAGTCTAATGCATTAACTGCCATTCACATCGACAGCTATGGGCTGTGAGCAGAGGCCAGCATGCAGATTATTTGTAAAATGTGCTGGTGGTGATGCTGGAGGTGTTAAAGGAGAAGCATGGACTTTGCCATTTGTGGCTGCTGCAGTTTCTGTTGTGGTGTTTACTTCCAGTGTGGTTGGCGGTGGAGGTGGTAATAAATTGTAGAAACAGCTAGACTCTTCGCTTTGTGGGAAATCAGCGTTGCCGTTAGTGAGCGGTGGTGGCAAAGTTTTTAAATTGAATATTTCTGGCGGCGGCGGTGGTGGCAGAGAATCCAATTGTTGTTCACTTAAATCACTTTGTTGTTCATCTGTGGTTGGTGGTGGCTCTGGCAAACTCAAAATGCTATCGTAACCATTTTCAATTTCACTCAGCGAATCGCAATTATTTTCTATATCAGCATGTCCATTTTCTAATTGTTGTGTCTGCTCCTGATCACTTACAGTCGATGAGCCATTTGTTAGCAACTTCGTTTGTGCAGCTGCATACGAATATTTAATGTCTTCTTCTGCGGCCTCGTCCCTCTCAATTGTTGCTGACCCATTAAGATAAATTTCCTTCTTCTTCTTTTGTAGCAGGCCATTTTCAATTAAAGTGGCGGGCTCCTGCTTATCAGTTTCCCGTTTTATGTTGTCCATGCTGTTAATTCCTTCAAAGCCATTTAATAAACTCAAATTTGGTTCTTCCTCATTTCCATTTTCTAATTGATTCTCATTAGCCTCAGCCGTTTCTAGAAGAGTTTTTTCTTCAATTCTCTCTAATTTAGCAACAGTTTTGTGCCGCTCTTCACCATATTTCTCTGGCGGTAGCATATTAATTTTACTGGCAGCATCTTGCGATGCCTCATCATCTACGAATTCATGTGGAACGACTGAAACTTCTATCTCATCTGTTGTATCATTGACCTGTTCCTTTTCAATAGAACTAATTTCCACTTCTTCCTCATCAGCTGCCGAATGTTCTAACGTCTCATTTTTACTATTAACTTCTGGCGTTGCAGTTGTATTTTCAATCTCTTCTCTATCACTAGAGTCCTGTGTCAATGTTGACTTATTTGAAGATAAAATTGTGTCTTCGGCGCAACTTTCGTCTTGTGCTGGTGTTATGTGAACTTCTATTTGAACAGGAATGCACACATTTTGTGTTTCTTGGAAGTTATCCTTGAGAGCTCTGGCCTCACGTGGCAAATTAGTTTCTGTTTGCTTTTCGCAATTACGTAAATGCTCGCATGTGGCATGTTGCTCAAGGACTTGTGCATCGTGTTCTCTTTTCTCCTGTAGCTGTGGCGAATTCTCAAGGATTTCTTTTTCCTTCTCATTTTGCTTCTGCTCTGGTGATTCACCAGAATTTGTTCTGGACTCTCCTTCTTGCGAAGTATTGCTGGTTTTTACAGCATCTTCCTTGTGTTTATTTATTTCTTCCTTTTTATCCGGTGAATGTTCTAGATAATGATCATTTCCTGGATTGTGATCATCATCTTTAATATCTTTAATGTCGCACTTTAAGACCACATTCGCATTAGGCCTGCTACTGATATAATCCTTTTGTTCCACCACATATAATGCCTGATTGCCATAACAGTATCCTTTATTGGAATCGCTAGATGAAGTGCTGCTTAAATCGGATTGAGACAATCCTGTGTTGGCTTTATATACTGAATCATTGTTTGCAGCATTAGTTTCATTAAGATGCGGCGAGTTAATGGGTTCGTCAACCTCTTCTATTTGATGCAAACTTCTGGGACCTTCTTCTTGATTTTCGGAGGGTGGTGAATGTATTTGCACCTTTTCGTTACTCATGCAATTCTTTTCACTTATCATTTTGTAATTCAAACCGCCATTGCTGTCTTGTTGAGTATCAAACATTGAAAGTAGTTGGTCGTTTCCTTCAGCTACCGGACTTTCTGGAATTGCTTTGGAATCAATACCGCGCGCTACCTCAACCACAAAAACACCCTTTTTATTATAGTCCATTTTCGTTTCTCTTGCTACACGCGATATATCCTTGAGAGTTTTAAAAGTTGTGGAATAAACAATTTATGAGGATTAAAAGTTAAAGTGGTTTTTTCATGGTTAAGGTAATTGCAAAATAAAATAAAACTTGCGAAAATAAAGATTAATTATTAATAATTAAAAATATACGAATAATTTTTAAAAAATCCAAAAACTTATTTTTAATCAAAATTGTGAAAATTTTCTTCGAAAAATGTATTGCTTTTTATGAACTTCCAAGAGTACATCGTCCAATTTACGGTCAACATTGTAGGAACGGTTAACCAGCAATTACTCCAGTTATTGTCCTCTTTTAGATTCAGAACTTTTAACGAGATAAAGAAATATAAGCATCGAAGTATAATCGCTTCCTTTATATTTTCAAATGACCGAAAAGCTTTCTTACATAAAATGTCGAACACTGTCGAGCCATGGTGACTAAATTTTTGTATTAAATTTTAACGAGCTAAATATTAACCGCATAAAGTTCGTGTTTTAAGGAAGATTTCTTGGTCCTTCAGAAAGTCTCATACAATTCTGATTTATTTAAGCATTGTATTAACAATAGCAGTGCAGGAAATCAATTGGAAATACACAAATATTTGTTGTGTTTCCTAAAAATTACTTGACAACTCTCAAATAGTTTACGAAAGAAAATTCCAAAAACAAACTTGCATCATTAATCGAACGAAAACATGACATCGATTGAATTTTAATGAAATCTTTCGTAGAAAATATACCAAAATTCTGATATTATATGACAAAATTCTTTCAGTAACGCCACGGCACAACTTGTCATACAGCACACATAATAAACGATTTACTGCAGAAACAATTTCGTTCAAAATTTGTTTCCAGAAGTACTCCCTCTTTCACTAGGCCACTCGTTTGTAGGACTTATTAGGACTCTATTTTAAGTCATCGACAAACGAGTGATTTCTGAAGCACTGAAAGACAAAATTTTAAACACAATTGACTCCATATCCCCTGACTTATTTAAAAAATTGGTCTAACTTTAGACTGATCGATTGGATCACATACGGATAACATACTTATGAAAAAAATAACATGATTTTATCTACCAAGTAATAATAAAAAGATATTGCAGTCCAACAATTTTTATATCTTGTATGATCATGTCATGAAGTTAAAAAATCTATTATAAGATAAACTGATATGATCCTTAAGTACCAACAATACTCAAGTTATGAAGGATATATGTATTGTTGGCGAGCTGTGAAATAAAATTATTTAAAAACCAAAGCAATTGCTAGAAAATAACTGAGAAAACTACTTTAAGCAACAAACGAAAATTATAATAAAGCGAATAATGATCGTTTAATATTTGCGATCTTTCTGTTGTATGTATTTTTATGTTATAATATTTTAAGCAAAAGACCCACATTATTTTTTATATGAACAACTAATAACTTTTTCAATTCTTTTCAAAAATTTCGCTATCAGGGATATATGGATATTAATATTTTCAAAAACATTTGGGGTACTCATACTGTGTGCTATTTAGCCATTTTGTTATAAAGTTCTAATATTTTCGGCCAGATCCAAAAGCTTTATTATAAAACAGTACTCTTTCAGACATGTTATTATTTGGTAATAAAACAGCTCTACAAAAATTAATCGAATGATTGAAATTCCTTAGGCTAGACGGCGGCAGTACATGTTTGCCGCCGTTACTTGTATGAGCCATGAATAAGAACATCTAAAGAATTATTGAAGCCATTATGTCTGTACTTTAAATCATATTTTTATAACATAAAAATAGTTAAAAGTAATTTATATCGCAAAATATATATATATATATATATATATATATATATATATGTGTATATATATATATATATATATATATATATATATATATATATAGTGTGTGTGTGAACTTTTTTTTCTCCTTTAACTTATGCAACTGGCAGCCACTGAACGTTTTCCCTTTTGCAGCCGCCAAACAAAAAATGTATTCAGCTAATATTAAGGCAGCAGCTGTTTTAACTTATGCATACACTCTTAGTTATTGCTCACCAAGTTATGACGGGATGTTTACAGTTGTGACCTTATGACTACAGCGTGAATCCCCCAAATGTTTGTAATATATTATTTTAATGTAAAACAAAAAATAGAACATTTACATTTACATTCATACAAGTCAATAATTATAATTTTTGTTTCAAAATTTATATATCAAATTAGAGTTTGTGTAAAAAATCAGACATCGAAAGCTGAAATCATGACGTGCATTGATTTGTGTTCTTAAGTTAACCAACATCTGAAATCCAAAAACCGTCCATATAACTGCAATTTACAAAAAAAAAATAAGTCTCACACCAATACACATACAACTAAAACGGACAGGTTTCTTTTGTTCAATACACAAGAAGTTAAAGCAATAGACGTATTTAAGAAAAATATTTGTAGGTGTTTCTGTTTAAGAGCTTTAAGGCATCACATTATTTACAATATTCCATAATAATGAAGAGAACTTGGAGAGAGAACAGACAAAAAAAATAAAAAGAAATTACGGTAATTTATATAAAACAACAACAGTGGTGAGTACAACAGTATGTGTAAGAGTGTGGCAAGTGGTGGTAGAAGTAGTTAAAATAAAATATTTTCATAGAGTAATAAAATTGTGTAGTACGAATACTGAATTAGTATTTAATAGTATTTTATTTTTGAAGTTACATAAACTTTTTTTATACAAATTTTTGTTTGTTATCTACTTTACAAAATATATAAGACAACAAACAAAATGTGTACTTTTTATAATAAACAACTATATATTTTATTTATATACACTTTGACTTATTGGATATTAACAGAAAATACAACACACAAAAGAAACATTCAAAAAGAGCACACAACGTTTTGCTTTTATTTTCTTAGAATATGATATTAACAACTTACATTGCGCTCTTCCGTCTCTACTATTAGAAGATTATTTTCCATAGTCATTTTTGTTATTGAACCATTTGGTCCTGACAATTCAACATCGTAATCATCAGCCTCGCTAACAACATCATCATGGACGGTATTTCTATATTCGCTAGTTGTTATTACTAATAAAGGAGAGGAGGCTGATGGCGGTGATTTGGTTTGCGTTTGTGCCATTGGAGATGACAGAGTTAAAGGAAGCTTTAAGGTTTCGCTCTTTTTTGAAACAATCGCCGAAGAAGAATACGCTATAGTGGTATTGGTATTGCATGGAAGGATATCTAAGTGAGGATTGGATTTCTCGGACAAAAATTCAGCGTTACTATCTGTAGTGGACGGTTTATTGGACGTATCTTGATATTTTTCTATTGTATCCTTATAACTACTTGTGGGAGATGGATATGGTTCATGGGCAAACTGTAAAGGTAAATTAAACATAAAATAAAAATGATTTTGTTGATTAGAAAACTGGCTAACGTGCATGCATTTATGGTGAATGATGTGAAGTTCCAATTGTAGAAGTTAGAAATATAATAAAATGCCTGTTATGCGACTGATGATGATTTCAATTAAATATATATATCATCTATAAAATAAAGTCTTAAGCATAATCGATTTTATTTATTTGTAAGTATTGAACAGAAACTTGGCAAAAACAGAAAAGAAGAGATAAAAAGCTTTTATGTAATGAAATTAACCTAAAGAAAATGGAAGTAGAACATGAATATTTTATGAGCTTAAACCTAAATTACCTCGCCCTTTTCCACGCCATTTTCACTTAAAGCGCCTTTTGTTTCCAATTGATCTGCATATCCTCCGTTGTCCATTATATTTGAGTGGTATTTTTTATATAAATATCTAATGACAGAAATAATAGCCGAGTAGCAGCACGTTAGAAATATTCAAAATAGTTCATTATTGCATTAGAACATTAACTGTTTAATGCCAACACGTGCACACGAAAATAATTGCGGGAATTAATGTTGCGTACACATTTACAATTCTTTTTGTTGTTATTTTATGGCATTATTTTTAAATTTTGCAGTTCGCAAGGCAAAGAGAAATGAAGGAGGAGAAATTTATAAAAAACGGTTGACTCTAAATGCCGTTCTCTAAGCTCCAGATAATTTTCATCCGCAAAGCTTTCGTAGCCTGGTTTTTGTGCTATTCTTTTCATATATTTTTTTCATACCAACCTATTCTTACTTGATGTAGTTGTTTTGTACTTCAAAAGAATCGTGAACCTACCTGCTCAGATATATTGTTTTAGAGTTTCTCAAATAAATTATATTTTTAGAATTTTTTCGTTCACGATATATCAGGAACGGAGTAACTGATTTGTGATTTTTTAAACCTAAAAGCTGATTGGTTATAGAGTCGATTAATGAGAAAATTCTATAAGAATCGCTTTGAAAAATGCTATTTTCTAATATCTTAATAGTTTTTATTTTAAAGCGGTTTAAATGTTCTTCAGAAGGCTTCCAGTTTAGGTTATTTCGATTCAACCAATCAAAAGTTGTAGACATACATACAGTCATGGAGACGGGGCGGTCAAAATTAATGAGAGGTGCTTTCTTAGTCCTCAAGGTATGGAGATCTGACAAAAAATCGCTGTTTTTAGGGAGGAGTAAAAACAATAACTTTCCGACTTTTGAAAATGATCAACTTTTGTAGCGGGAAGTCAAAAATTTATCATTCGGTTCTTGTTATGACTTTCATATTTTAAATGTTTTAAGATATATTTAATAGAATGTGCCTGATGGTCAGCTAGAGTGCGATTATAATTTTTAAGCGCTTTTAATACAACAGTTTTCAAACTTATTAGGGTACCTAAGAAATGTGTCTAATATTACGAACGGTTCCACTAATTCACTCCATCGTAAATGCTTAAGATGTTAACAAATTCCCAACGGCTATGGAGCTTAAGTTTTAGCCTAAATGTTCGTATATTTCCTAACCGAACTCATTAGCTGAAGTAACTTTTACATTTTCAATGGACCTGGCTTATATTCTTAATTAAAACCAAAACCAAAAAGTTTGTCTTAATAAACAGGGAACAGAATATGCAGAAAATAAAAGCAACACTTGATATGGTTAACGGACAGTTTTATATAGTTCTCGTACTCTCTAAAATGATAAACTTGCTACAAATAAACACTGTTACCACATTCAACTAAGGTGAATGAAGGTGTAGCGGCTTTCGAAAACAGCTGTTCTGCTTTGCAGCATAAGAGGAATATTTAAAACTGATGTTGACTTTTCCTTGCGCCTAGTAATATATTGCATCGCTTTTTAATTTCAAAATAATTTTCGAACAATTAGCCAGTAAAAATTTAATTTAATATGGATGCAGTCTACTGACGACTTGGTAAACCACCAACAACTTCCTTATGGACATTCACTAACTATCAATTTCTTATGGAATGAAATTATAACAATATGTCGAATAGTTAATTTCATAAGGGTCTAGAAGTATGTTAAAATATTTTTAAATCGAGGTATTTAACCTTCTCTGTGGACTTAATTTCTTAAGATATTTAAAAAATTATTTCAGAAAATGTTGTAAATTTTTGCCGTATACAAACAATTATTTTCGTGTGCTTAACCAAACAAATAAACAAACAAAATATCTATTAAATACTTGTAGAGCTCAGTGCAGCAACCAGGTGAAACAAAAAGTTAACAGAACTCTTTAATAAATTTACTTTTAAAAAGGAAAACAATAAATAAATAGTTTAGCCTGCCACTTTGACTTAATTTAAGTGTATGACTTCCTGGTACTCTAAATATAACATTAAATCTTGTTGTACTGGAATTGAACATAAATAATTAAATAAAAAATAAAGTCTTAAATATATATAAATGCGCAGTGAATCAGAAGAACTTATCAATACTATTGCAAAGCTGCAGCCATCAGCAGTTGTGCTGAACACATCAGCAGCATCTGTTAAATGGTTTGGTTTTCATTACAACCGTTGCTGCACTGAACTCCTTATGTATTCTTATAATCGCGTACCTTAAAGCCCAGAACATGCTACAGGTAACAACAACGGGTAATATAACAATGAAGAGGCCAATAGCCAGCGATATTAAGTTAACAATGTCCTCTAAAATTATTCCGAAAAGTTTTAAAGAAGGAGAAGAGTATTACAATCCTTAAAAGTTTATAAAAATAAAATGAAAAGTTTTCAGTAAATAAATCAAAAAAATTAAAATGGCAGCAATTCAGACAACTCATTAAAAATAGTTTGCTGCATTAGACCAAGCGTGTTGCCAACCGTACCTACCAGTATTTTTATCCTCCAAGTCGTTGGCATCCTCCATAACGGAAAATGCTGTTGCGTTACTCATACGTTCGCTGTGAGTGGAGTTTCCAGTCATGAATGGGTTGGTGGAATTACTCATGCCTGCTTTTCCTAGAAAGTCTTTAAGCGCGGTTGTGTTTTGTTCATTGTTGGGAATATTTACGCCAGCACTGCCACCGTTGCTAGCGCTCAAAACCATCTCCCCCGGCTCTTTCACATCAGCACTTAATTCATCTTTGCGCATATTATTCACGCCATAGTTGATATACAAGTGGGCATAGTCTGCTACGTGATTTGGCTGCTGCTGCTGCTGTTGTTGGTATGGCTGTTGTTTTCGCAATTTTGTTAAGAAGCCGGAAGAGTAGGAGTAGGAAGAAGATTTGCCAACAACTGTTGGATTGCCAAAGGGATATGAACCTTCAACACCATCAAAGCCACCGTCAGCGCTTTCATCTATAAGGTCGCCACCATACTGTATTGATGATTCGTCTAGTCGTTGGTTGCCACTCACAACGTCTGCATCATGGTCGTTGTTGTTGTTGTTATTGCTACTGCCATTTATTGTGTTCTCGTCTATGTCGTTGTTATCGTTATTGTCGTCGTATATGCCTGAACGATGCAATTGCGCTTCGTTGGGCATGAAATCGATTTCTTTTATTTCAATTTGTGGTGGCAATTCACCGATAACAGGAACCCCGATGGAAATTTCCGGTAACAAGGCCGGTTGTATTATTACATCGGCTTGTGGTGTGGCTGCATGCTGTTGTTGTTCTGGCGCATAGGTCGTGGTAATAACGGACTCGGGTGATTGTTCTACTTCAATTATGGATTCCCCCACATAAGTCACATCCAAGGGAGGTGATGGCTCATTGTTATTGCGATAAATTTTTAAAGAGTCCGCCTGATTGCGACTGGGCGAGAGTAGTATGTCTTCTTCATATAAGTGATGAGTTGGTTGCAAATCTCCGCTGCTTTTCAAACTCGGATGTGTGCTGGCCATGTAGTTGGCTGGAAAAAATTGTGATTCCAGTCTCAATTTGCGCTCTTCATTGGCGTTCTTGGTAGTGGGCAATGACTCGCCCACTTTGACTTCTGTATTGGAGATGTAAAAGATCGTGTCTGAGTCACGATCAAAATTGGTTTGATAAGGTGGTGGAGGCGGTGCAGGAGGCAGGGTTGTATAAATATCCTTGACGTCGGTGATGAATAACTCGTCAGTGCTTCTTGATTTCTCTTTGAAGGAGTTGTTCGTTTCATTCCTGTCGTTATCTATGACTTCGACTACCAGAATTTCATCGTTTCTTAATTCCTTCCCATTGGAATTGGAGGATATTTTCAGTTTTATATTTTCATTGACTTTGCCGTCATCGTATGACTCTTCTGCTATTTTTTCATTGTTATTGTTGTTATTTTTGTTGTTGATATCCTCGTTTTGGGGATAAGAGAACTCCACATCCTCACTTTCATTGCCAAATGATTCCGAAACGTTAATGTGTATTTCTATAGCAGCAGGTTCTGGTTTACCAGAAGCTACGCGTATCGTATTATAGTTAATTGGTTCGGGAGTAGACGCCTCTGTGCGATCTATTACGTACTGAGTAAAACGTTCCTGTTGTATGGCAGCAATTGGCGGCTTAGTGGTCTTTCCCAAATAGCTCTCATCGTTCTGTGTTGGTAAGGAGGAGTGATGTTTGGCCTCAGTGTCTCTGAAATTCGTGGAGGATAGTATGGAATCTACGGTGGAGTCATACACTTCAATTTGTATGTCAGAGATTTTTGATTCGGTTTGCTGTTTTCCAATTTCTATTGGCTCTGAATTTTCTTCTTTACGGTCTGCAGTGAAAAGAGTATTCGCTTGCACAACGGGAGTTTTAGTGGCCTCTGAATCAATAGTTTCGAATATAGTTGGTGATAAAAGTGTGGCGGGTTTATCTGCTGGACCATATTTGCTAGACTTTTCTGGTACTGAAGTTGTTTTTGACTCAATTGTCGTTACAATTTCAGTGGAAGTTTCTTCAACTTCGGGCAAAATCGTTTGAATGGATTGTGAAAAGTTGTTGGTATTCTTTGCTTCGAAATTAGTTTGTTTCCAGTTCTTGTTCGAAGTAACCGCTTCATTGTTTAGCGAAATATACCGCCCATCTGAAGTAGTTGATGGATTGTGGACGGGTCTCTGGGAGACTTGCTTGCTATCCTTGATTTTGTTACCATCTTTTAAGGAACTCTTTTGTTCGTTTATTTGAACATTTTCTTTATTCGTTACATCATCGGGTTGATCAGATTGCATTTCTAGGGTTTCTCTCTCTTCTTTTGCAGAGCTTTTCGCATTAACATTTTTCATGACTTCAGTAAAATTTGTATCGTGTTTGACGTCCGTTTTGACTTTCAATTCAACAAAATGGCCCTTTCGCAGTTGACTCTCTATGTCGTCGGCGTGATGACTTTTGTTTGTCACATGTTTGTCTGTGTGATGCACAACATGAAATGTTTTCTCTTCCATTAGAATTGGCCCCAAATAGCCATGTTTTATGGGCATTAATATGGTTTTATTACCACTAGCAGCAGCATATTGACTGCTGTTCGGTGCCAAAGTCATAGTTGACTTTGTATCTGGAGCCGTTTGGGGCGAATATTTTCCATTTTCTAGCAAATCTTGTTTGTTGTGTAGCAGAGCTTCCAGGAAATGTTTATCCGCCAACTGCTTTTTCTTAATATTCTTTAAACCATCATGGCCATTATCATGTTGTCCTGTCGTCACTAACGAGGGTTGCCTTAACTCGCCGATTATCTTCACATCGTGTTTTTCTAAGTCAATTAGTTTTAATACTGTTTCGGTTGTGGGTGTTTTGGTTGCCTCATATGTGTTTGTTGTTGCTGTTGTTGTGGTTGCTGTTTGCTGTTTTTGGTTTGTTGTTAATGTTCGTTCATCTCCTGCTGCTGCGATTGTTGTTAGTGTTGCAACAATAGTTTCCATTGTTGTCGCTATTGCTTCAGATTGGATTTTATTTTGTGGGTATTCGTTAGTTGTTTCATTAAATACAGACTCGCGCGTTGTTTGAGAGTTTTTATTTTCAAGCGGGCTTTCAGTTGTTGTAAGATATTTATTTATTGTCTCTGTTGTTGTTGTTGTGGTGTACATAAAATCATGTCTTGGCTTTAATACATCAGCCTTTTGGCTTTCACTTGCTTTATCTGTTACTTCATCTTTGCTGGTTGCTTCTTTTGTTGGTCTGTGTACGGCCTTATCTAAATCCTCTATTGGTGGCAGCTGTTGTTTATTGTTGTTATTATCATCAGCAATAATGTATGTTGCTGTCGTTTTTAATGACAAGGACAGCGATTCTGCTGTAGTTGATGGCTCAGTGTTTTCTGTTATAAAAGCGCCTGAAGTGGTTGAAGAAATTGCACCAGAAGAGGGAGAAGTGACGTATGCATTTGCATCTGTTGTAGTCAACAATAGATTTCCATGTTCGGTTGTGGCAGGAGTTGATTCGTGTGCATGCCTGTTGCTGTCGTCTCCATTTTCTATTTTAATGACGCCTTTATCTGGTGAAATTTGTGTTGGGTTCTGCGTTTGTACGACAACATCATTTATTTTGTTTTCTGTTATTGCTCCTGAAGTCGGGGCGGCATTTGTGTTGTCATTAAAGTTCGGAGTGGTTGTTGTGTCTTCAAAATCCCTTAAGTTTAAGGCAACGGACTCAGCAGAAAATATATTCAGACTATCTGCTTCCGGAATCAGTGATGGAAGTGATGGAGTTGAGAGTGGGTGCACTGTAGATTGGAAGGTTGTAAGAGACAACTCCTCGGACTGTTTGGAGTTGTATCGAGCTGCTTCCGCTTCAGTAATTGGTTTAGGTCGTTCGGTGGTTGATTGCAATAATCCAGCAAAAGTTGAAGCACTCCTTGTAACTTCCTGCAAGACCTCCTCCCTTTTTGAAGTTGTGTTTTCTGTATTACTTAACAACACTGTTTCTCTGGGAGTAGGCATTAATGATTTATTTTCATAGCCTTTTAGTTGCTCTGATTTCACTGTTTTAAACGAATTTTCTTCAGTTAGAACTGGTTTGGTTAACGGTTTTACGTCACGTTGGATTTTGTCCTTTTTATTGAATAACGATTGATTTTTATACAATTTTGATTTTAGAGGCTTTTTTGGAACTCCTTTTGCCATGTGGTCTGCTTTTGGTAATTTTTTGCTTGAGCCCATTGTTTGGGGTGTGATACCAATTTCGGAAGAAGTTACTATGAGCGTTGGGGTTTTGCCCTGAACTCCAATGGTTAAGTGATGTGTGGGAGCTGCCTGTATTTTATTATTTACTGCCAAAACCAAAAGAGTCAGCAGCAAGTTGCTCGAAATACCGAAATATAACATCGTGATGTTTTTATTTATTTCTTACGCATTTCCTTTGAAAAATATAATAGATTTCTTTCTTTTTGGTTCACTTTTAAAACAAGTTCAATGCCAAATCTATTTCTACACACACATTCAACGATGTTTTTAACTTTTTTTTGCAAATAGTTTGTTGTGTTTGTTAGTCTAAAGTCAAGACTGCACCCAACTCCTTGAAAAGTCAGTCAACTTTAAGCCATTCTCCTGCCTTGAACTTTTTATTGCATTCCACTTGCTTGATGTATGTTGCTTTATGTTTTTCAATTCAAGCAAAACTATTTTTATTTAAAACTATTAAGCACTTTTTACTTTTGCCAGGTAATCCTGGGGTCCTTGCAAAAGTAATAGTTTACAACAAATTCACATCAAACTTATAACTCTTAATACATTTTTTTCTAATTCTCTTTAGTATTGGCACTCCCGTTTTTTTTTTTTTAATTTGGCATTTTCTTTTGTATTAAAACATTTATAATATAATTTTTTATCCACTAGAGATATTATTTTTGATTTTGGCACATTTTCAAGTATATTTTGCTTCAACACACTCTCTTTAAATAGTTTTGGGTATTTAATTACTGCTTATCTTTTTTCTTTTCAAATTAACTTCACACAATAATAAAAAAAATTGTTATGCCTGTTATAAGCTTCGTAAGTTGAACCGAAAGCTCCAAGGACCCAATACGTACTGTGAAACTTCCTTAACATACGCTACACTATAAAGGACTTTATTCACGTTTTATGTAGACTTGGTGAGTTGTGGAGAGTGGAATATTTGCAATACAATTGCTAAGCTTTCTAGCGGCATAGCAGATACACACAAACATCTGTACATAAATATACTTCAAAGCTTTCCTGCAACATTTACATCTCTCTTCATAACTAACACTCTTGCAAATTGTAATAAATTTTGATGTATATTTTGTAAACGTCACTTTGCTGGCGTGGTTTATGTTTTATTAGCAATAAAAATGTTTGTGAGACGGCGATAAAAAAAGCTTTGAAAAATACATGTTGCATTTTATTGTTTAACTGCAAAAGCACTTATAGAATTTCTACTTGTAAAAGCAATCAACAGACATGTACAACTACAAATTTCATTATCCAACTTTCTAAAAATATTATTCAAAGTGCAATATATTTTTTTTCAATAAGCTATGCAACAATTCAGTAGAGATTTGAGAATAAATTTGCGTGTGGTGAATCGTTTATAATTATCATAATTATGAAAGTTGTAGATGCTATTCATTTCAGGAAACCATTTGGCTTTTAATAAGTGTAAAAATTTTCGAAAATTTGATTAAATAATAAAAATTGCAAGATAAGATTCTACAGGCAAGCCAGAGTGTCCGTTCGGAGTAGGTTTGACTCTGTTTCCCCATTTTGTACGAATTTATTTTTGCTGCTTCAGAATCCGATCGCTTTTCACAATTGAAAAAACAATGTTAAAATATTTTAAAGCTAATGATATCATTAGCATAATGCGGTTACATTATTTAGGAAAAAACAAAATGAGAATAATATGTTGGTATGATCCTCAGACAAATATTTCATATTTCAGCGTAAATATTTCATTTTTAATGTTATTCCATAGATCATTGGAAATAACATGAATCATGGTTCACTTGCTGAAAAGCGAGTCTCTGCCAGACAAAGAGGAAAAACATATGGTTGGCAGAGTCAAATTTTATAACTTTTTCTTTTATTTTTGTCTTGGACCATCCAGTTAATGATAAACCCTACAACCTAACACTTCTTACATGGCTGCTGAATTTCTTTTGTTGCTGGTACCGGCGACGGACGGTGCTGTATTCTGCTTTTTTGGTACATGACGGTATTATTGGCTTCTCCATAGAGACAAGCCGACGATAACAGTTCATACAATTCAGAATTAATGTAGATCAAAAATATTCTAGAACAGACTGCGGAGTCGAATCAGGGATTTAATTAATCGTAGTCTTGAGCTCATTATTTCGGCCAACAGCATTCTCAAACTAAATAATTTATTAACGAAACTGTACAAATATGTATTTATTTTAATATATTTCGCTTTTCTAACACAAAAAAATGGAAAAACAATTAGCGAAACAAGGAACTATAAAAAAAGTTTTTTCTGCACAATATTTTCTGTGAATAGTTTTCAGTTGCCCCACGAAGCACCACCTTTTTCTCACAGCTCTCTACTTGCAGTGCAATAGAGCCCTAGTACTTCAGGCTATGCTCCACTGTTAGCACTATGCGCCAGACATGTATTTACGTCAACAGATAGATAACTTCAATAAAACTTAATATATAAAAAGAAATTTTAAGACGTCGAGCTAAAACACTATTGTTTTTATTTTCATATCAACCGATTCCCACATGATAAGCGAAAATGTATGTAGTTTTCGATTACTAGAAAAAAATGGAGAACACCAACTGATCAGATATATAATTTCGGAGTTTTCAAAACAAATCATTTTTTTCTAATTTTTTCGTTCAAACTATTTCACGAACAAATTAACCGATTTTGACTCAGTTTGCGGTGATCGACGTGATTTTTAAATGTTAATAGCTGAATGATTCGAAGAGCCGTTTAAACGTTATACTAAAAAAAATATTTCGAGATATACTTTTTTGTTCGTTATATGTTTTTCGGCTTGAGGACCTCAATATATTTAAAAAGGTCTAATAAATTTAAAAAAGGACTAGTAAAAGGTCTACAACAAAACATATTGATATACTTTTTAGCAAATTTTTTTGGAATATCTTGAAATCTATTAATCGGATCAAATTCACTGGAAATCTATATTTAAAGTTCTCTTCAGAACGTTTTCAATTAAGTTTGATTCGGTTAAGCTGTGCACATACTTACAGATATAGTGATGGTCTTGCAGAATAAGCCAAGGAGGCTTCCTAGGACCTCAACACGTAGAGATAAGAAGGAATATTATTTTTTTTTTCAAAGGGGGTAAAATCAATAATATACCACTTTTTAAATATATTTAATTTTCTTAGCAGGAAGCTAAAAATTGTTTAATGCAGCATATAACAATTCCTATAATTTTTTTTCACTTACTGGTGATGATAACTTCGAAAACAACTAGACTAGTGCTCGCGCAAGTAGCCGGTTGGACTTCATATCTCAAATCTCAATATAATTTTATTGGAAACAACTTTCAATAGAGTTATTATATTTTTAGTTCGAAATTATATGTCATGTTATCAGTTATTGCTCTCGATTATTTTATAGGACTCCAAGGTTACGACAATCATGTAAGAATTGGTTAACTTGTTAAAAATTTATAACAGTTTGAAAATTAAAATATTGTATTTTAGCTTGCAAAGCTCAAAAGCATTAAATGGCACAGCGAGCCACGTCACGTTAGCTTCTTGGTTCTAATCAGCAGAAAGTTTTAGGTTTGGCATTTAGGGACAACAATTTTCCCTGGATTTTCGTTACTAATATAAACAACTCTCATACAATAACTTAGAAGACTTGTAAGCTTTAATACCATTTTTAGTCTGTTCATTATATTAATATGGAATATAACACATAAAAAGCTTTTCTATACAATGAAATAGATAAATAATAATTTATTTTTTTTCCAGAAGACTTTTCTATAAAACGAGCAATTTAAAAGCAGTTAACTTATCATACAGGGCGCAGTTGTATTAAAAGCAATACACGTGAAAATAAAAAGCTTCTTCATAAAGTTATAATTTCAATAACTAAGAAGAACTTAATATTAAAGTTTTTCGAAATAGAACAATTCGCAACTATTTAATAATACAACCTTTTTAATTTCTGCGAAAATATATTTAGAAATGCATTAATAATCCTATTCTCAGTTGAAATAAAGTTGCCAATCATTTTTGTTGTTATAATTGCAAGTTGGTAAGGTCTGTGTGAAATACTTCCGTAACATTCATATCGTTGATACTTAGTCCGCAATATATCCTTTCATATCCTTCACTTATCCTGCGCAGAAACCATATAAACACATCAAATTCTGCTGTGTTTCCGCTAGTTTCTTCTGGTTGTTGTTACTGCTGCAGTCTCTAAATGCTTTGTAAGTTTTAAGTGTGGCTGAAACCAAAAAAGCTTTTAGCAATTGCGCTTAAAGTTTTCTTTTAAGGAAAAGGACTTTTAGTAAACACTTATGCAACACACAAACCAATTTTGTGTCCTGTTGAAATTCCTTAAAAGGGTTGAACAAAAGCTTATTTATTCCACAAACCAGGATACTAATTTTACACACTATTTGAGAGTTAAGAAAGCTGCCTTATTCGCCCTTGCCTATATTCAAATAGTTAGTTGTTAAGAATTCTGACTACAGTATTCCCCAGATTTACAGCTCGCCTAAGACTTCATTATTTTAAAGTATGGTGAAAGAAGGTCAGTGCACGAATATCTGTGTAAATTCATAGAAAGTATATAGGAAAATATTGTCATTCGATCAAGTTAACGTTATTATTAATTGTTATCATCATTTTGATAACAACAATTCATATCCCACAATACAGTTTATCCCTTTTTCGATATCAAAAGTTGATTGAAAAACTATTACTTCGATGAAAAGTCATATTTCATTTAGGTTTTTAGTGTGCAATTCAATTTATTATTTAAAAAATAAAATGTCCACAATTTTGCTCAATACATCAGCATGGAACTGAAACCCCAACCCTTAAGAGCAGGTGTTAACGCCATTAAATTAAAGAAAAAACAAACACACTTTTATATTATCATCAAATCAGCTGATTCTTACGTAATAAGAGGCGATTGATGCGGATTCTCAAAATTAAACAGGGAAACGTAGAGATCTGATGAGATCTCGATTGTTATGAAACGGGGTAAAACCAATAACCTCATGATCCTTGACATCTTGTGAGCACGGGCATTTTTCTTTTGGCATCCAAACATTTTTTTAAATACAATAGAGTGTTGTTAACACTCTAAATAAATTGTTCTTACATTAAAACAATTGTTAGTTGGTGTTGTTCTTAATTTCTCTTACAACTACAATTAAAGTCGGCAAAAAGCCAACCAATTGTAGAATAAAACCGTAATAAAATATAAAAGGAAAAGTGATCAGTGAGTTTTTGTTAAGACTTTGATATTTATTTGAAAGTTTGAAATAAATATCTTTAGTTATTCTAAGAAATGTTGGGTACAGGTTCCCTGATGATCTTCACTAGCCCCAGTGAAATGCGCGCAGGAATTAGCTAAAATCTTTCTAAAATTGATCACTTTGAATTTTCATAAGATTTTGAAAAAACAGAATCAGCACGAAATTAGAATTACATAGAAAAATATTTCAAAAATGTATTATGATTTTAAAGTGAACACTCATATGAGCTTCTATAGAGCTATTGCTGCGATACGGCCGCAAGGATCGGCAATTTTTATTATCCTCTATATTATCTATAATATTATATTCGTTAGAAACTCCTGGAATAATTATCCGTCGAAACAGCATTTTAGGAAACGATCAAGTCAGAAGTACTTTGCTTTCAATAAGTTTGCTTAACATATCCTGCCACTAATCATGTCCTCTCGGGAATATATTAAATTCTATAAACGATCAAATCAAATGCTTAGGTAATATCTTGTATAAATATCATTTATTTAATCAACACGGCGAATACATTTTAGGCAAAACAGCAAAATTCAATTCGAGAAAATCAAATTCGATAAGAATGGTTTCAAAATTAATTCAAAATATATTTCTTATAAGAGATCTGTTAACAAAATTACACGACAAATCATCTAAGACCTATTGGTGGAATCAAGCATTAATCCTCAAGTTATTTATCTTTATCCTATTAATTACAATTCGTTTTGATATAATAAATAGTTTTTAATATGAAAGTCTAAAAGTAATATAGAGGGAAACTTTATTGTTTTGATATATTCTAATTTAATTCACTTGTATGTTTGCTTGCTTGTATGTATCTGACTTTCATTTTGTATTGTACTTCCACGCGTATGTTCTATATCATTAATATTGTTACTCATACGTCACATTGTACTCGCACAATATTTGTGGTGTGGTTCAAATTCTTATCTGCTCATAAGTTGCATGCATTTTTACCCGTTTTTAAAGCACTTTATATTATAATACACATATAAATACTTTTAAGTGGTTTTTTTTTCTCAAAAAATTTAAGTAAAAATAAATTTCAAAATAATTTTAAGGCAATAATAAACCCAAATACAAGTTAATATCACAAAAATGTAGGTGCTTTACGGCCTAAATTTCGTATATCGTGCTGAATTTTTATTATTTTAAAATTTTTTTCTTATGATACTAGTATTTGAATTTCAGTCCATTATTGGTTTGAGTTTATGTAAAAATCAATTTTTAATTTTTTAGCTCTATTTTCTTAAAAAGCGTGTTGTTTTGGTGTATTTACAAAATATTTTATGGACATTTTTTATATCGTAACTTTTCAATAGCAGAAAGTCTTTTAATTTTTAGGAGTGTTAGAGCAGATACTAAATACGCTAAATGGCTGAAACTGTGACTAAAAATGTTTAGACGAGTGTAACAGCATAAGGAATTTTAATCGAATGTATGCAGCACACGAAATTCTAGGATTGATTTCCTGTAATCAAACAGATACAAACTTATTGTTCAGAAGAATATATTTTCTGTCACATATTTAAAATATTTTTACAATCTATTGTAAGAAGGAATCTTTGCAGGCACGGCATACTTCGATGATGAATGTAAAATTCAGATGCTTCATTAAAACACACATTTGAATGAAAATTATTAACAAGAAAAGAAAATTTTTAGGTACAATGCAGGCAAAAGTCTTATAAAATCTTTTACGCTTATAAATTCCTTATTTGACATATTTTGTCATATAAGAAGACTATAAGAATAATACTATGTTTTTTAATTGCTCCCTAAGAATTGAAGGCGATGCAGTGAGTGTAACAATTATTTATTAAAAATTACAAATAACGCCAACAGAAACAAAGAAATATTTTATAAATTGGGTATCACTTTAAAATATATTTTAATTTTATTGTAATAAAATGTATTATTATTTTGTGAAATATTAATTAAAAGAGAAAATAATTTGGCATGACTCACCCCAAAAATGAACAGCTGAAATGAAAAAAAAAAAAAAATTCAATTAGTAAACATTGTGTTGTCCGTTTGAAACCTCTTATTTTTTCCGTTTTAGCTAGTTTTTAGCATTCGTTTTTATAAAACATTTTTTAAAATCGTAATTTGAAAACAAAATGCAACGGAAGAGATTCTCTGACCAAATTTCATCCAAGAGAGTAGTCGTTTCTTACTTTCAGTCCATTTGACAGGGAATTCCCCTTTTTTTATTATTACACTGTATAACAAAATTCAACATAAAATGGGGTATAATGGCTGTTTACTGGATTAGAAGCATACGGAAACGTTAGATAAATTTTTACACATCCTTCTATGACGTCCTATCGCTGTTTGAGTGCAGTTTTTGGCATTTTCTTATGATATAGACAAGTGAGTAGTTGGGGGGCTAACATATGTCACAAAAATATTATTGCTTCAGTACTCTATATGGTTTTCTAAAACCCCTCCATTAGTAGGTTAGGTTAGGTTGTTAGGGCCATTGCCTAAGCAGTGCACTTGGGTCCGTTGATTCGGTCCCGTTGTGATACCCTAAACTAGTAGGGTTTACTTGGTTTTTTATGTGCGAACTCCTGATAAAATAAAATACGTTAACTTTCAAAACTGTGTTACGTCTGTGTAGTTCTTAGCCCCTTCTGCAAGTTTCAATCGTTGTTTAGTGCTATTTTTATAATATAAAACTTGAGAGCGAGCAGATAACATTTGCATACTTTAATATTTAAATACAAAATTCACAGATAGAGTATAAATTCGTAGCAACCGGTACGTACGTGCACGTAAACTTCAAATCGATCAACTTATGTGACTCACAATAATAAGAGAAGCACACAACAAATCACAGCGTTATTGATTAGAAGAAAAGAAATGAATATTATTTTATCTGCGGCTCATGGTAGCTAAGCACACACACACACACACTCTTAGTTACAAACCCCACCATCACCTATTTCTCTTTTAACAATATTAAATCTACTTGAAATGATATCGAATGATAAGAATGAAAAATTCAAATAAAATTAAAAAATGTTTGTTGGTTTTCTGTTATATGTAACGATATCGTTTGTTCTCGTATGCAAAATTCATGACAAAAATAAAATTCAATGAGATGACTAACTTGTAGAAAATAATAGAGTACATGGGCGCTTATTTGCTAACACGCACCCACTCACTACACTTTCCACTTCTGTCATTATAACATGCGTCAGTGTTGCCTTAAACATACTTGTACGAGTACAACCCTCTGCATGCATACTTAAAGTACAAAAGGAAAATCAGTAGCAAATATATTTAGAAGTAGAGAAGAAAAAAAAACTAGAAGATTTTATACACACGCATGTTGTTAAGTGGCAAGCAGCATCAGCTGCTACCTTGGCAACTGATAATATCACTAGTAATCAATAAATGAACGACTGACTGAATGAACGAGTTTATTTTCTAAGGTTGGATAAGCTTATCGTCACACTACAACACCAACAACAACAGCAGTAGCAGAACAAGCAGAAAAAACTACAATAAAAACAGGCATTCACATTGACACGTAAGAACAGCCAAGACGTGAAAAATATAATGAAACGCGAATTTTTATTTTTATAGATTTTCCATGCACGCATATTGATATGGGCACATTAAAATTTTACAACCTCCAGTATACAATTGCGTTCGGCATGAGCCAGGGGCTGACGCAAAAGTCTTTTTATGCAAAATGATTTGCTGATGGAATACGATTGTCATAATGACAAGCACATATGTGGCTTAAATGTCACATAATGCCCTCGCATAATTAATTATTTTACTTTAATTTTAACGCATGCAGCTGAATTGCGGGAAATCCCGTCATGTCTCTAGAAAAAGTAATGACTGGGATTCCCACTTCTATTCAAATAAATTTTTGCAATAAAATAATTAATAATTAAATATAATGAAGTTGAATGTGTTACCATGAAAGCAACATTCAAGAACTTCAATTGTGTTCAGAGGCACAAAAATCAAATTGAAAAGGTATACTCACATGTTGTTGTAATGGCTGTTTGTAGTATGACCAAAAGTGTGAGTGCAAAAAAAAAACGAATAATATCAGTAAGAAAAGGAAACTCAAAACACTCCAGCCTTCCATGTGTCCAATGATTAGCTTAACTATAAGCTGCTGAGACAAATGTTAAGGTGGAAAAAAGAAGAAATTGTACAAGGAATACATACAACAGATAGGACAGTATTGTGAGCTACCTATAATAGTGTGTAAAGTTTTATGCACTGCGGCAAAAGTGCTGTTAAAGATGTAAATAAACTATTTTACACAAATTAATTCAAATTTAATGCTTAAAAACAATACAACTTTCGACTAAAGCATTTTGGTATACATCCGTTTCTGGCAACATAAATTCGATTATGTGCAACTAATTTCTACAACTGCTCTCGTACTAAGCTCTCAGTGCTGTGACACAGAGATATCTATCGAAAAAGCATGGGAAGCCTAAAGAATATATACTTTAAGACATGCATAATGGCTCCTATACCAACTACTATTAATATTCTTTTACATGTGTTTTCTGTAGTTATTTTATTTCACTTTCGTCAGTATTCACTTTTCACTTGGGACTCGTATTATTCTAAACAAAAGAATAAAAAGTTATGTCGCTCTAAACAACACATGAGACCATTATCATTTTGAATAAAAACAAAAGTGTGTAGAAGATGTAAAGGATGTTGGACTCCTGCATACAAACATAAGTTTGTATGTGTGCATCATAAACTTGCATATAATAAACAATCAAGATAGATGGAAAAAGCTGGTTGGAAAAATATAACACCTGAAGCCAGGCTGCATGGCATTTTGAATCAAAAGAGGTTTTCAAGTTTTAAGGATACTTTCTAAAGAGCTTCTGCCTTTTCTTGTTTTTTTTTAATTTTACACGCGCAATACTTCGGGATAAGTAATGGCTGTAAGGCAATAGGATTTACATGCGACCAGAATTTGAAAATATATAATGTAATGAAAAGCATATTCCTACGTTAGCAGATCCATTTAATTGCATTAAAATATCTTTTGTAGTACTGCGATCGTTAAACAAATCAGGAACTCGTAAGAAATATCCTTATGAGTACTGATGATAGAAGTATAACGACTTCCGAGAACAAAGTGTTCTTTTTCTGCTGTATAAGAGTTCCCTTGTGGAACAGAATATTTATATCTTCTATATCCTTTCGCACATCATATTTCTAACATAATAATCACTTTAGAAATGAAGTCTTAAGTACCAAGATATCCCCGAATGACAAACCGTAAGAAAACTGGAACAAGATGTACTGTTTGTGAAAGGAAAAAAGCTAAATAACCATTATTCCTGTGCGGTAATTGATGTTACTTGTGGCAGCTCACGTGAAGCTGAAAGTCGTGGGTACAATCCTCGCACTTTGTCATGAATATGGTAGATATCGAAATATTGTGATCTGTATTAAAGGATGTTTTATTAGTTTTTGTCGGTCTGATCATTGAACAGTAACGATAACTATTGAAAGCATCATGTATTAGAGCAGCAACTTCCTCCATCGGTATTAACCCTAGATGGTTACAGTTCGTGCAATCGACGAAGTTCATTTACTTTTTATCACATAACTCTTTTATCTTGCTCAAATTCATAGCGAATTTTAAGAGAGAAGGCAGATTTTGTTATATATATTTTTTTCTATAAATAAAGTGGAAGTTTGAAACAAATATCTTTAGTTATTCTTAGAAATATTGGGTAAAGGTTCCCTGATGATCTGCATTAGCCCCAGTGAAATGCGCATGGGAATTAGCTGAAACCCCTCAATTGATCACTTTGAGTTTTTTAACAATATCTTGGGAAAAAGAATCAGCACATAATTAAGATTAGAAGAGTTCGAAAACATTTTTGTTTATTTTTAACTTAAAAAATGTTTCCACAAGAACCATTTTAAAACTTGTTTGTCTATTTAACGAAGAGAAAACTGAAAGCACAACGATAAAGAGTAACCAACATATAAAATGAATACTACAAATTGATTCCCTTTTTCTTTCTTGGACCAGCAGTCACAAACTGACACCCTGATTACTCAAAGCTTTCTACCACTACAAGGCAAATTGTGGTGCAAAGAATTTCGAGTTAAATTTCCTACAGGGAACTCATTTCTGACGTGTTCTGAAAGATTCATATCGAATTCATTACAAATTCTCTTCAGCATCTACATATAAATTCGAATGTGTGTGTATTGGAGTGAATGTACGAGTACATGCCGTTAATGTTAGTTTTGTAATACTGCAAAATAGCATTCACAACGCATGTTTGCGCAATTTCATTCAGGGCTAAACGGCATTTTAATGCTTATTTTAGTGTCTTTATGTTTTATTTCAGCAGTCGTAAAGGGCTTTAGTGTAACAAATTCTAAGCAATTACACGCGGCTTGTGGGCATTTTCTAATATTATTTTCTGATACTCTTTTAATCAATACGAAATTTCGAATTCTATTTGGTAATATGAAGCTGTTTGTAATCCTAACGATTTTTGTTTATTTCATACCTTATCTATTCAGTAACGTGATACTGCGTGGAGGACTTTCAGTTTTAATAATTTTTTTTAATAAAATCTTTTGTTTTGAGCAAATTTTGTATGTCGTGCAATAAAAATTTCATTGAAAAGGAATCGAAAAATAATTTAATAAAAACAGCCATCCTTTCACTTTTTCTTCATATTATTTTACTTTCGACTTGCATTTGCATCTGGCAGTTGCACACCTCTTTCACTTTCGTCTTGAGCTAGAGAGACATCAGTAGATATAAAAACATGAAAAATAAATAAAGTATTTACATACAGACATATATTCAGCACACACAAATGCAATCACAACAGTTTTTTAAGTGCTTCTGTCTACCTTTTCATAAGAACATATATTCACACACACACACACACACACCGCCTGACATTAAGACGTAAATGCACTATCAACCCTTATGGCATGCAATAGTAACCCTTTTTGGATATGTGTATGTGTGTGTGCGTGCGTTTATGCTTTTAGTGAAAACCTTGTGCCAGCAGACATGTCTACTTTACATTTTTCCACGTACATTTTCAAAATCATAGACCATACAATGCTACACTTCTGATTTTGTGAAGTGCATCTTAAGATCTCAGCACTGCTGGATTCTTTTTTTTTCTTCCCTTTTTTGTCCTCTTCCCAGCACTTTGGTGCTCTACCTCTCAGTTACTTGCTTCGGTTTTTATTATAATTGTTCTTGGTTATCCATTCATGCTCGCTGCAGTTTGCTTTCTTGCTGTTGTTTTTGCATCTTCAAGTAGCCTCAGTTACAGTTTTCCCTACTTGCTTACATTTTCTTTCAATTAAATAAAAAAAGAAAAGCTAGAGATACACATACTTGCATCTGCTGGGGTGTAGATTTCAACAATGACGATGACTTCTTAAAAAAATGTTGTTTGTTTTTTCTTACTTGTTTTTATTTTTTGAAAAACAAAACTGATTTTTACAAGGTCCTTAATAAGGCAGCAACAACGTCGTCTGCTGCATTCAAATATATACGAGGTGGGTTGCAATTATGTGGTTAATGAAGTCTGATGCGTCCACTAACAGCATATTATACTGGCATAATTATCAATTCATAAGCTTTCCTTTCTATAACTTACCTCGTCGCACTCGTTTCAGGAGATCCTCTCCTTAAAAACTCTTTTATAATGATAATTTATATGTATATAATTGAAGCTATTCCGTATATCAAAAGCAACTCGAATAGAAGAAAAATTATCACAACTTAAGGTTATCCAAAGTCCCGCCTTAAGTTCGTCCAAATGGTGCAGTTGCAGTCATTTTCTGGAAACAAAAGTCAACCTGATCATCCGCCAAACATCCTCCGTGGCACCAGCTTTTAATAACCAACCTCGTATTACAATAATTCTACAAAAAGAACGATACCCATCTTGAATTTATGAATTGTCTTAAGAGTTATGCTGCAACAACATATTCGCATTTCCACCTCTCGAACGTCCTTCAGCCCACAAAAGACCCCAGTATAAAACACGTTACAACTACAAACCAACACATTTACACAAGCACACTTTTAGGGGGGCTTTGAGCAAAGTCTCGCCTTTTATACTCACTGATACAAACAAACAAACAAAACACTTTCACAAACATTTACAATTGTTCCATGTGTGCATGGGTGTATGCATATGTGTGTGTGTGTGCATGTTTAAATATATTATGTATGCATATACTCTTACCTAGTAGTGCAAGTGCACTTTCACATGAACCTTCTCGTGCCAGACGTAAAGAACCAAACAAACATCTTTAATAACATGCGACGACGTCTACTGCGTTGATGACGACAACAATCATTAACATTTCACTTTCTTTGCCATGTGTTCAAGAAAAAAAAAACAATAACTGCATTAATACAAATACAACAATTTCTTTCTTTGTGTTAAATTTTTTATGGTTTTGCACCAACTTATTTGCATCGCATCACGGCGTTTTATACCCCAAACAAATCTGGCTTCATGCGATATTTTATGTTTGTAAATTTCTATGTTTAATTTTCTAAATACCTTCTGTTCAACACGCACACATACACAAACATCCGATTGTGTGTATATGCATGAGCAGCACACTTATTTACAAATTGGAATTCATGTGTGGTAAGTTGAGAGTACATTTTTGTCATTTTTATTGGTGTGGGATTTAAATATTTTCCAACTCCTATTGCTAGTGAATTTGTCTAATTGATCTTGAATTTAAATAGATTTTATTATGAAATTTTCTTGTTCGATCATAGAGTTAGTAATTTTTTCTCAACATAACAATATTTCTTTTGATATCTGATCACTGGGTCTATTACTTTCATGTTGTACGCGATTCTTCAACAAAAGGCAAACCTCTTAAATTTTAATTATGTGCTGTTCCTTTTTTTCCAAAAATCTCACTAAAATAGTCAAAGTGATCAATTGAGGGGATCTAGCTAGTTCCTTAGGCGCATTTCACTGGGGCTAATGTAGACCATCAGGGAAACTTTACCCAATATTTCTTAAAATAACTAAAGATATTTATTTCAAACTTTTACTTTAATAAGTGAGAAGATTGATTTTCTTAGAATGATTTTGGGAAGAGAGAATGAACTCATACACAACTTCTACCTTCTTTCTGTGTTGCCTTCTATTTATAGTTTTGGCCAAAAAAATATGTCCTAGTATTGAACAAATTCACCACATCATCACAAATATATTTTTGTTAGTTTAAACACTTTACTATTATTAATTTTTCATGACTATAAAATATATTCTGAATGTTCCACCAATAACAAAAAAAATTTTAATTCTTAATATAATAACAAATTTTTTAAGCCGCAGTTGTTAACGCCACTTTTCATACAAACTTCCGGAACTCTAACAGAACTCTAACGTGACGTGTCTTGTAAAATAGTTGCTTTTCGCTGTAGGGATTTTACAATATATCAAATTAAAAGGCAAAATACTAGAAAAAGGATTATATCCATTTCTCTATATTTTAAGAAAAAATTTCATTTCACCAGAAGACCTGTAACTTCTGGAAACTCCAACGCATTTGTTGGACTACATGGTCTTCCCCAACAGAGGCAGGCTTTTAAAATAACTTGAATTGCAAAAAGAAACCCAACTGTAAGCAGTACAATGACTGTCGTTGGAATAATTCAATATTGGTATGCTTTATTTATAGATACTTTTAAAGAGAGAAGGGACTTTGAGTCCTCAAAATTAAATTTTTTAATTAAAATCCTTTTATATTACAATGAGAGACAGTACTATTATTTGCTACACAAAAAGGAGCATGACAATTAATTCAAACCCAATTGGAAACTCAATCGCCGCTAGAAAAACATGCTGTTCTAGTCTCCTACTCGAATCTTTAAAAGACTTAAACAAATAACGACGTTAAAGCCTGAATTCAATGTTGTGATGTACCACAAATTCTCCAAAAATAAGTCAATTCAATGAAATAAATTTCTCAAATCACTACCAACTCAACTATTGCTCTTACCCAACACACCAACCTACACGCACATATTTTTATATCTATTAGCAACTCTTTTTCTAAACAGTATGTCATCGCATACATACAAAGCAAATGCAAATAGCGAAATGCGAACGTGAGTAGTGCACCTTCACATACAAGCATTTATGAAGCTCTGCCTGAGCGCATCAACAGCCTGGGGAACTGCAACTAACATCAGAGTTTCTCGAATTTCTTAGCAACTTCTTCTTGGCTGGCGATGATGGTGTTGTTAGAAAAAAGAATGTTATTTATACAAATCGCAACGTTCCTCTGCTATTTACTCGGCAGGTATTTATGGGAGTAGAAAAAAACAAACTTAAATTTACATACGATTCCCGTTTGCGTTGTGTGGCATGCAGTTGTCTGAATGGTTGTTTGCTTTCGTTTTTTTTTTTCTTCGCTTTTGTGTAAATTCAAGTGCATGTCGCCGTCGTGTTAAGTGCTTTGTTGGGGTGTTTTTTCTTTTGTATTTTGTATTGCTATACAACTTGTGTGTGTATGTGTGTGCGCGTGTGTGTGTTCAATTTAACTTGACACAGGATATTCAATAGCAAGTAGTACGGGGAATTCCCTTACAGGACACTTTTTTTCCTTCTTTATCTTTCTGCATGCACACCACAGTTTCGTATGTGCTAGTATGTGTTTGAATATATATTTCTTTTTTTCAAAGGATGCAGGATTTATTGCTTGTTATTTTACTTGGTGGTTGATTCTTTGACGATGTGACTGAAAACGAGTTTTATGACACTTTCCGATAATGAATGATTGATTTATTCATTTATCGCTCATATTAGAAGTAGTATTTTGAAGCCAAAAAATGGAAAAGGTTGACTCTAAAGGATATACCTTTTATTACCCACTCATTTAAACTCAAAAACTATCCCTGAATCGTGTTGTGTATTTTGAGATCGTAAGGTAAACACGTATTATTTTAATTTTCAAATCAGCGGATTCCTACGTGATATCTTATAAATTACTAAAAAAAGAATCCAGAAATATAACTGATCAGATATATAATTTCGAAGTTAAAAAAATCACTTTCTTAGAATTGTTTTTGTTAACGATATCTCTCGAATAGTTAATTGATTTTGACCCGGTTTACAGTGATGTGATTATCAAATGTCTAGAAATTATTAACGTTTATGGAATCGATTCTTGAAACTATTCCAAATATCCACTTTGAGAAGTATAAGAGAAGTTGTTTTCAAGATATCTTGAAATTTACCCATTCGAATCGGTTCAAACTCAAAGAAAATCTAATCCAGAACGCTGCCAGTTTGGCTTAATCTGATTCAGCCATTCGTTAGTTATAAGCGGGTCACAATCTTACATGCACATGCACACATGCACACAGACACACACTATACATATACACATGCATACCATACAGCCATTGAGACGGGCTCTCAGAGTTAGTCAGGGAAGATTCCTAGCACCTCAAAACGTGGAGATAATCGAGTTCTAAACAGATCTCGATTATTTCAAAATAGTATTAAAATAATGGTTTTCTGATTTTTCAAAATTTCCTAGCGGGAAGTTAAAAAAGCTATAAAGTCCGAAACATAAAGAATTAGTCATACGTTGTATGTCGAATTTTTCAAGTGACAGATAAGTTGAAATACACGATTTCTTCTAAGCTCTTCCACATTCAAAGTGCTAAAGTTGGTAAACTTTTTACTTTCGACGTACATTGAAGACCAGCACAACTTTTTCCTTGTCTTAAATTATTTGCTCTGGTATACAAAAACTTGTATAAAATATATAATTTTAAATTAAATAAATTAAATGGCGATCAAATAAATGACAACATCCCGAAAAAGAGTACTCATTGTGTCACTCTTCAAACGACAGCATCTATTCAGAAGATAGTGAAATATTTATGATCTTCCCACAAAAGAAAAATTCAATTAAGTTAATTATTTTAATTATTTTATTTGAATATTAAATTTTTGGTAAAATACTTTTGTGTTTATTTAAAATATTTTTAATAAATTACCTCTCACCTTTTTGTATATATAAAATGATTGTTTATATAATGCAAATGCAGGGCCACCTCAAACTTTATATTTGGATAAACCATGTCACTTTCTATAACAGCAAACGACGTGGCTCTAAATTGCCTATTGCAATACCAAAAAAGTAAAAGTGTGAGTCAGATTATTTGCAAAGGACAATAGCGGCGAAAAGAAATAAAATATGAATATAAACAAAAAGACATTTTGCTAGACATTTTGCCAAAGACAATAAATACTATCTTGAATAGCGAAGGATCTTTTGTTTTTTCTTCTTTTCTACTTCTTCAAAAAAAAAAAAACAAAAAAAGAAGCACATCTCTAACAATATAGAGTATAAAAATTAACAAAGTACTTATGCATGTGTCACATTATTCTTCATATGAAATATGATTTTTTTTTCATCTTCTTTTGTTTATTAGAAACGAAATATTACATCAGCATCATCAGCCATAATAAATTGAAGTAGTAGTCATATCTGGCTCGAGATGAGATGAGGTGAAGAATAGAATTTAACAAAAGAAAAAAATATATTCATATATTTTCATAGGGATGCTGTAAAAAATATATAATAAAAAAATAAAAAATTACAACCTTAACTCCTCTTTTTTTAATTTCAAATTCATTATAATGCCAATGGTTAACTACAAAAACAAAAAACAACACGTACACGAACAAGAGAATATAATATTTCCTACAACCCTTTTACGGTTGATGTGAAAGTGTTTTCAGCATATGAGTGGGTTCACATTAGCACTGTGGGACAAACGTAAGTTATTTATTATACAGAAGTATGTAGTTGTTTGGCTTTATAAAAAAATATTTCAAATATTTCTATATATCAAAATAAAAAATATAATCAAAGTAAAAACTTTCCGAGTTAAGTGCAAATGGAAGAAGAGTGTCGAAGAATAGGACACGCAAAATGTAACGAAATTTCTTTGCTACCAAATTTAATTGAGTGGCAGTCAGTTTAGTATCGCTGCAATTTTCGTATGAAACTTTCTCATTAAACTTTTTATAATAAAAACTGGTGTCAAGTACTAAGTGTACAGGGATGGGCAACTGTGAAACATATAATGATATATACATCGATCGGCAACTAAATATATCGATATTTATTAACTATTTTCAATAATCTAAAACAGAATATATGTTTATTTCAGTTTTAAATATTGAAATATTTTAGTTTTAAATTTAAATTTAAAAATAATAAAAAATTTGTGGACCCAGTCAGTATTCGTCTGATATTGACATGAGATCACCTGCGAGGCGATTTCTGCTGAAAGCAACACTTTCGTAAGACACTAAAGAAGACTAAATAATTAAGGGCGGCTTCTGTAAAAACTAGAGTGAAGTGCTGGCAGTTTATTGAGAAAATTATTTAATCGGGTTTTCTCCCAAATAGTTATTGTTTGGCTTGATATGACCCGTTTATTTTTAATTATTTTGATTATTTTTAAAACAGCGGAGCTGTTCATTTTTTTTACCAACCAATCTGTTTAACCGTAGAACGATCTCTGGGTTAAGAATAATTCATATGGATTTTTTACAGTTTTTTTATGGGCAGGGCTAAAATTTTTTTAAACTAATTTTTAGGAAAGTCATTAGCAGTCCATTAATTTCACACTATAAAGAATTTGGGAACAGTGAAATTGTTAATTAAAAATTTAACTGAAATTTACGTCTTATCGCAAATAAGATAATAATTATTTTTAATCATTAGAATCTTCTTAAATCTTTAAATGTTTAAATTATTAGCATATCAAAAAATATTTTCCTTATAAATCCCACTGTAAAAAGAAAAAAAATATTGTGTCTGAAAAAAAGGGATCCAAAACTTTTATTATTTTTAGTCCTTTTTTTTACTTCTTATTTCGGTATAAAACACAAATAATTGCAAACATTTTTGCCGTTGCTGGCTGCTGTCGTTTTACTAACATCTACTCGCATGTTTGTTTGCGCGACGAGTCTCTTTAAATATAAATATTTTTAATTACAATTGGGCAGATGCCCAACACCACTACTTTACACCTATACAAACTTGCCAACACCGACACACTGATATAAACACACAGTGGAATACTCTTTTATTAGGAATAGCTACTCACACAAGTCTAGATATATAAACAAAAAAAAAAGCAACTGACAAGTAATAGAAAAAAGAACTCATATTTAGAAAACATTTTTAATGCTCTCGAAAAAGGTGAAAGTAAAAAAAGGAACTTTTAAATAGATTTTGTTAATACATAAACCTTCAAATACCAGCCGTTTTACTCTTTTTTACTAGACCAATCTCAATTGCATACACCCATACATACTCACGTATTTAGGTGTATGTGTTTATATTTAAATAACATGAGTAAACGCTGACGACTAAACACTTACAATGATGTCAACCGAAGCAAACTTTTCACATCCCCCAACAAATTGCACTTGGCAGCTGTAGCAGCAGGCGTCGCAGCAAAAATGGTTCCCTTCAAAACTCTTGGGGATTTTGCAAACTTTATTTTCATTATTGTTATTATTATTATTATTATTATTTAGACGAGTTAGATGAGATATTTGTGCATGTATATGTAAAACACACACACAGGCATGCACATGCATGTCTGCTATAAGAGGCGAACAATTTCTTTTATGGAAATACGACTAAAATAATATATTGCGGATGAGTGTTTTGTGCAAATACGGCGGGGGTGTTGTGAAAAAGCCAGTGTTATAGTCGCTCAGGGGCACAATTGAAACACTATATTGACAGGTGAGGGTAATTATTTTGTCTAATGATGTCGCAATTTGTGCAAAGTGCAGTTTGCATTATTTCTTTCAAATAAAAGTTTCTTAGTCACGCATGGGGTTTTGTTGAAAATGAGGGTGGCTGCAGTAGACTGTTGGTTATATAAATCTCAACAGATTTGTAAGTAGATAAATCCGATGCTTAGAGTATCGTTTTGACGAAGGGGACTTCTAAAACTAAAAATGTTACTAAAATGCATGAAATTGATGCTTTAATTGCAAAGTCCTCAATAATAAATATATTCAATAATAAACTTCTATATTTAGCCACTTTAATAGACTTCATTTAAGTTTCATTGTTGCCTGTTGTCAGATGTTCAGAATGATATTTATAAACTTGAGCTCCATGATATTGAAATATGAAAGTTGGTACATTTTCGAAAGTACGTTCTTCGCCAAGATATAATCTTCGTAATGACAAACGTCTGCGTTGCTCTGGCAAATAAGTGATTGTCGAGGAGAGATGACTAATCAGGCCAGGCGGAAGTATGTGTAATTAATAGCAACGGAGGAGTGAAGACGCAAGATAAGAGTTGAAAGGAAAAAAGTGGTTCGCGAGTTAGTAGATTTTAACTTTAAGTTGAATAACTATTTGCGGCATAGCGATTTAACAGGCAGAATTGTCATAAAATCCTCTTCTTTAAAGTGACTGCAGGCCAAGTCCTTAACAGAGCAGGATACTTTTTTTAACACCAAACTTAGTTGGCCACTCAAACAGAAAATAGACAGTTACTTAATTTTTTTAAGTTTTACATTTATAATTTAACATCTTCCAGCTTTTTATACAAAACTGGTAAAATATCAAGTTCTAAGCATCCTTTCATTGATATTTGAATTTCTAAAACTTTGCCTCAAAATTAAGATTGAATGGTAGTGTTTCTCTAAACTTTTGCACGACAAGCGTAGCTTTTAGGTGTATTTTGATTTAGTTTTGCGATTTTGAATGTTAAACGGAAAATCAATAGATTTTTTATGCAACTTACAAATAATAACACAATTGTTGGAAAAACACCATCTCCGAAACAGAGTGGCATCACAACAACCCCTTTTTGAAAAAGTATATTATATGAGAGTATCTTTTAGCAATAAAGAAATATCTCTAAATAAGATTTAAAACAGAAAAAATTGGAAAAAATCGATTTATGTCACAAATTTTTTTGGTTGACTTTTTAAAGGAATTTAATGGAAAATTAAATCCAGTTGTAGGTTTAAGGAAGAGAGGATTAATCGACCAAACAGAGTGGCATCACAACTTAATACTTTTTATGATATATTTGGACTCCAAACTGATTTACAATAAAAAATACAAGATATTCGAAAATTGGGCATAGATTTTCCCCTTATAACTAAGAATTTTTAAAAGGTACCGAAACATATTAGATTTTTTTTTTAGGAAAATAGAATGCATGAAAAAGTTTTCTTCAATGTACTACATTTTAGAGGATATTTAGAGTCAAAAATAGCACAAAATTTAACTTTTATTACTTGTAACCGAAAAGTGCATGTAACAAATTAGTACCAAGCACATGTCTAATTAATTGTGTGCACTACTTGTATGCTTTTGTGATTTTAAGTGTATCCAGTGCAGGTTCCGAGATATAGAAAAGAGATTTTAATATTTTTTTATCCTTTTCTAACCCCTTCGCAATCGGAAAAATCACTTCTAAGTGATATTAAGCGTTAGAGAATAAAAATCATGTTTAGATGTATGTACGCATGTGCATACTTCGTTGTTAACAAAACAGTGGTGACCGCTGGTACGATTTTAGCCATCAAAGAGCACAAAAACGTTTCCGAAATTTTTTAGAATGCAACGCGCTAAAATCCTTTCTTCTATTTACTATATTTTCAAAAAAAGTGAAAGGCTAAAAAAGTACCAAATTTAATTTTCATAACCAACTAAAAGTATATGTAATAAAAATGTATCAACCACGTGTCGAATCATTTTTGTGTATTATTTGATTGTTAATAAAAAGTTCTTTTGTAAATTTTACTAAATGTATAACCTATTAAGAATACATATTTCAAAGAAGTACCAAACAATTGGCGATGTATTTGTGAGCTTATGAAATTTTGGGTACATTTATGAAATTGGAGATATTACTTTTTTTCCACATATACCCTCTTCGCAATAAAGTTTCCAAAAATCTTTTTTGGTACTACTAAGCGGTTGAGAGTCAATCTTGTCTACACGAAATATATTTGAAATAAAAGAATGCCGAGAGAAGGTACGAGACTAACCCTGAAGGAGTACCAAAACGTATTCCAAAAGAAAAGCGTCCTCAAATGTTTTCTCAAGTGTATTATTTTTTGAAGATTAGTGAAGTTAAAAAAAGTACCATATTTATAACCTGTAAGAAGTACATACGCCAAAAAATTCCAACCACGTGTCGAATTACATTTGGGCATCAGTTGTGTGCCTTTGAAAGTTTGAGTGAATCTATCATAGTTTTCGGGATACAAATTTAACGAATTTGTCACTTTGAACCAATTTTTATGCCCTTGACTTTTGAATTTCCCACAATTTCTTACTAGTGGATCTACATGTCGGTAGGAGCGACCATATTCAAAACTTAAAGGTTTCAAACATCAGTGGTTGGGTCTGGGCAAAGATAAATCAGTCAGTCTGCCGGCCACTAAATCATTTAGACAATAACTTTACCCTTTTAAATACTATTTATAGATCCAAATGTTTTTTCCTCAGTTGCTATCGCTGAGTATTCGCACGTCGTCACAGTGCCATTGAAAAATCATTAGAGGAGAGAGAACAACTACAGTCCAAAAAAGTGAAAATGGGCACAACACGAAATATATAATTAGAAAACCAAAAGGTACAGTTTTTATAGTTGAAACTTCAAACACGATAGACAACAGCAGAGTTGCATGACTGTCTAATCAATAAGCAGCGAGAAGGAATTTAAACAGAATACGAGTATGAAGATACTCCCCAAAAAACTGGAAGCCAAAACAGCGTGCTGCGTGTTGCAAAAGCACTCACACTTTGGCAAATGAAACTAGTCGACATTAAATAAAATAACCCTTCAAATATAGTGGTCAGTCAGTTTTGCGCCACAAGCAGTTGCTTAGAAAGAGCAGAAAACAAAAAAACAAAAATTTACAAATATACCCTTTTTTAGAAAATTTCCCCCACAGACATCCCCTCTCTACGTGTTTTCGTATTACGCGTACATTTTAATCCTTTTTGTGCATTTGACGCTATTTTGCATATGAATGAATAAGGGAATTAGTAGATGAATGTTGGGCTAAAAGTAGCGCAAGTTTCGCGTCCTTTTGAGTTGTTGTAGCATCAAAAAATATATATACACAAACAACAACAACAGCAGCAAATTGTAAACTCAACCTTAATTGCATATACGAACAACATAAACTTGTATCTCGCATATGAATCTGTATCTAAGCAAACTGGCAAAAATACTCGCATGTTAAATAAAAAAAATATGTACGTGTAATTAGAAAGTTGCCCGTCATACAATTTCCGACGCTCGGCATTAGTTAATGTGTGGTCAGCTATTTGGATGTGAGTAGGAGTATCTTGAATGGTGCGTGAGTTAAAGTATGTTCCATAATAACCGTTTGGGGATTTTACAACAAATAAACAAAGAAAAAAATCTATTTATTCTTATCCTGTGCATGTAGTCGTGTACTAGTAAAAGTATATTTAAATATTGCCCAACTAATACATCTACACAAGCCAAACTCATTTTTCAATGTCGCTGGACTTTTTTAGTTTTTTTTTTTTTGGTGGACTTTTAAAAAGGTACTCTTAGATTCTCATTACCAAGAACATGACGCTGTTTTTCATATATAATTTTTGTTGTTAATCCTTTTGTTTAGATGGTCATCGCGATTTGAGAAATTTTTTACTTTTGCGTTATAAAATGTCAGATAATTTGTACGTTGTATGGTAAAACATACACGGATACGCATTGTGTGGGTATAATTTTGTGTTTGTATGTTTCGCTTCGCATATCGAGCCTTTGTTGCAACAAGGCCACAACTCAAATCTTTCATAACTTCCATCTAGAAAAATTTTTAATTTTTTAAAAAATCGGGATATTTGTGATTTTAACCTGTTTTGGCAAAATTGAGCTCTCATCAGATCTCCAAGTTTTGAGGAGGCTTGTCTATCTTATTCTGAGAGCCGTTCAAAGGGATGTTCTTTAGAGTCAGCTGCTTTCTGTATGTTTTTTCTCATGTATAATAATTTAAGAAATATAGTTTTTCATAATAAAGCTGGAACAATTAAGAGTTACTAAGTCACTTAGTACTGATGATTAGAATGTAGCGGCTTTCGAAAACAGCTGTTCTGCTCTTATGTATGAGTTAAATATAAGAAAGTGCTTTTAATCTTCACTTGTTCCTTAGAATACTCATCATGTATTTAAAATAGTTGTTGTTGTTCTTTATTTCTCTTAAAACTTTAATTAGAGTTGGAAGAAAGCCAACCAGTTGTAGAATAATAACGTAAGAAAATAAAAAAAACTCATCAGTTAGTTCTTGTTATGACTTTGATATTTGCTTAAGACTTCTCACTTATTGAAGTGGAAGTTTGAAATAAATATCTTTAGTTATTCTAAGAAATGTTGGATAAAGGTTCCCCGATCAACGAATATTCAAATATTTGTCATATATAAAGACATGGCGGTTTGACAGTTTTTTTTTTTTTTTTTTTTTTTTGTGGATATTAAGAATATTGGAGTTGTAACTCTTTTGCAGTAAATAGTCGACATGCTTCATATGCACGCGTAAGCATGTATGTATTTATGAGTAACATGAATTCAGGTAAATGAGATGGATCGATAAAAGAAAGTCCTTTTTCTGCTTTTCGAACATTTAAAAAACCAACCCAATACAAATAAAATAATTGTGTAATTTTTAGCATTTACGGATTTAGTGTTCTTAGAAAATTTAACAATTTATTTAATTCCAAGTTTTAAGGCACGAAACTATGGCAAATGATGTCTGTTCAAAATATAAGGTAAATTTTTGAACATCGAGGGATAATTCACCCCAACTCTAATAATGTTATTGAAACAAAGGGCATCTAGCGAAGTTACACTATTTTCTTTTACTTAAGATTCTTAAAAGTCTCTGGACAGTATCAAATTTTTAATTTGAATAGTTGGACCTGATGGAGACGAAAAGTTTAAGGTTTCAGCTGCTTAGCATTTCAGTTTGTTCGAAAGAGTTTTAATGTTAATTGCGTTTTGGCCGTTTGGCAGTTTTCTTCTTTCATAGAATATATATATTGGAAAATTTTCATAAAATGTTGGTGTTAAATAATGGAATTAAGTGATCACACGAATTCAAAACTTAGTTAGTGTCATACTAAAATATTTTAAGGAGCAGAAATCCCAGCAACTGATGAAAATATAGAAGACTAAAATATTTTGTTATGGAGAATCGTGGAGTAACTATTAGGGTAGTTACTCACGTCATGCTATATTTCTAAAGAGTTTGGGTATCAGGCATGTAAATGTCATTCGCAATTGCTGAGCTTCGAACCAAAAAAAAGGTCACATGACGCTCAAATATAACAGACTATGGATCTACAACTCTATGCATTAGGTTCGACTACAGTGACTGTTCCCTGTTTTTAAGTCTAATAAAAAGAACCATGTCGCCTGATGATGTAAAACCCTATAAAATCGAGAAAACGTGGGCCGTGTTATTTTATCGATCCCTCTTTCTTCTTTAGTCTGTTCGGCAATAACAAAGTAATTTTTAAGTAACCCAGGATATTTAAAACTGGAAAAAATTGAACAAAAATTCACTGAAACTAAACTCGAGATCATAAACTCCACCACACTATGGCTCTCATTTAAGATAATTAATCAAGACTTAAGAGCGTTTTTATTACACAAAATTCATATTTTAAGTTCAGTATTTAATATTGAAATTGGTTTCTGAATGACATCGAAAATATTCTTGTCTCAAATATTTTAAAACTAAAAAGCGGGTAAAAGGTTCAGGCCGAAAATATTATTATTCGAAATACATAATAGTCTATGTTTAATATTTTTAAATAAAAAATCATATGAAAAGTTTATTATCGCTAACTTAATTAATTTAAATACGCACATATATTTTACGTCTAAAGATGTCCTTCAATTCAAATGGTATTTACCTGCAAAGAAAAGAAGAAATAAAAGGATATTTTTAAAATTAAAAGTCAAAAACATTTAAGAAAATTAATAATAATGTATATTTTGCATATATCAACTTTTTTTAATCAAACATAAAATATTTGCAAAAATTTTAGTAACAGAAAAACTATAAATTTCTTAAGCAGATTTGGAAGAGGTTGCAAAAATATAAAAACACTGTAGCCAAAATTGTATTGCATGAGTCAAACAGTCTGATAAATTGACTTGAAAAAGCGGTATTACAAGGAATTGCTGATTTACAAAATACCCAAAACCGGAAAATAATAAAAAAAAATGTCTAGAAAAATATTTTCAACTTTAAATATATAAAAGAAGACCAAAAAACAAGTTTCAGTTTCTAACTTAATTTAAGAAGTCGTGAAATTTTCATTAACACAAATTAGCAGAAATAAAATGAAAAGTATTTTTTATAAAGGTATATTTTTTTAAAATTGAATAAAACAAAGATGAACTTTTTGAATTGACATCAAATTTACTTCCTTTATATTTGTGTATGACTTTTAGTATATGATCGCCACAGCCGGGTCGGAATTAGTTTAAAATCGAGGTTAAGTTGTCCATGCTTATAACGCGACGAGTGTGGTCGTCCCATTGGTCAATCATTTCGGGCTTATCGGTGTAGACTAGCGGGTTTACACATCTCCACAGATAATAACACAGCAGCATTACAGCTCACGATCTTGGGGGCTTATTAACGGGTCAGAAATGTGAGACTCTACAGCTACCAATATATCAGTTGTGGCAGGAGCTGTGTGACAGGCACTGCCGTTTTGCTGGAACCAAAGCTCCTGCAAGTAATGGCGGATCAAATGATGACTCAATAAGTCAATAATCGTGGCTCTATAGCATTCACTAGTGCCTGTAACGCTCTAATCAGATTCGCTTTTAAAGGAGTGTGAACAAACAACTCCCTTCGCCCATAAAGCAAACAAGTAGTTTTTCTGAATACAACATTCACTTGAGGACTATCTTCACTACAACTTTTCATGATATTTTCATATTCATTTTGATATTTTTCCACTTTCCTTATGAATAAGCCACAAGCATTGTCCAGTTTTATGTCCCCTCTTAAGGTATCATTATTTATCAATTTTCAGATTTGTTTCAGCGTATTTTCTAATGAATAGTTTTAAATATTCTTCAAAATATCAATAGTTTTCTAAACTCGAGATTTTAGTTCTCTGCTTCATGTCGTTGATTTTAATTATGTGAGTTGGTTTTTTATGAACTCAATAATATTTAATAATTATAACGATATACTTAAAATATATTTAGTAGCTAAATCAGTTTGAAAAAAGCTAAGTTTAGCTCTAAAATTGCTAATATTGTAAGCCTGGGCCAACTTTATTAAAACGAGCGGAAGTGTTCGTTAGTGGGTCCTTTTAAACTAAAATGTCATAAAACAATTTGTAATTGTATTTTTTATTAATCAATTTCGCCTTAAAATTTTATAATTCGTCGCGAAATTCTATCTAAGACCTATTACAAATAGTCGAATTTGACAGCGAAAAAAGCCAACCATAATCAGGCTGAATATGTATCAGGCTGTCATCGCATTTTCGAAAATAAAATATTTGATATGTCAAGCCAATAGTCGCTTAATGCCAGAAACATAACTGGGACGAACCTCGACCAATTTTGAAGAATATTATATTATTATACGATTAGGTAACACATACAACAAGTTGTATAAGAAAATGCGCAACCTGTTGTGTAACTTTTTACTTAATCTAGTGATTGTAAAGATACTAAATGTTAATATTTTCAAGAAAGTGTTTGTTATATAACAAAATATATTATAAAATTACCTTCGTTTAAATATATTGAGAAAAAAACAATTTAGTGGTAGATCAGTTCATAGCACAAGTAATAAATTTCTATATTAAAATAGCAATTGAATTGCTAAATCATAAAGAAACGGGTCTTTGAAGTATTTTTTATCACATATTTAAAGTGTTTTCTTCTACTGTTAAATGCTACTGTTTCATGTTTGTTAGAGCACCAAATAAAAATATATTTTAAGAAAAATATATCCACATAAAATGCACATTATTTTGATGGTTGATAAGATAAAGTTTTAAATTGCATTCAGCCGAAGGGTTTCTAAAATAAAAAGTGTCTTTGAACAAAACACCAGCAAACAGACACCAAATGCATTTATTGTTTCATGTGACTACAAGTGTTACAACAAAAACAAAACGGAGGAAAAACATTTGTAATAATATTCTAAAAAGCCAGAAAGAAATTAATATGACAAATACAAAAAACAAAAATTATGAAAATATAACTCAAGCAGCAGTAAAAAATGATGCACATGCACGCGCACATACACACTGGCAGAGCAAAATAAAAAGCCAGTGACAAAATTCTTTGAGGTTGTCAACTGCAATTGCAGCTGTAGTTAAAGGGAGTATGTGGCTGCAGTGAATTTCTTTTGCAATGGCAACATCACAAAAACACACAACAAAGCATTCTAACATGATTTTAATTACAACAAAAATTTAAATTTATACAAATACGAAACAAGTGTTTACCAAAATGATTTCAGCAACTGTGGCAGTGGCAGCAATAACAACAGCAACAACAACAGTAGCAACATTTCCAGCAGATAATGCATCAAAAAGTATCAACACATACACTCACATGCATACACTGACAGCATGTGAAACTCATTCCCATTCAAATACACTTTTAGGCGCCTAAAAGTATGCACTTTACAAAGACTTGTGTTTTTAGAAGATAAATTCACAGCCAAAGAAGCAACGCAAATATACTCGTCGTGCTGCTGCAAAATATAAAAAGCAGAATAACAACTAGAACCGGAGGATGCCACAATAAAACAGACAATTGTGCAAAGGAAAAACAACAACAACAACAAATGCATTTTAAGTTAGCTGCAAGCATTTGATGTCTTCCAGCTATTGACTACAAGAGGAAACACAATTTGTTTCCCATTTTTTTTTTCTTCATTTTAATTTTTTCATTTCTATTTTTAAACTCTTTGTAACACTTTGCCATCATGACAAAAACTGTTGGGTTTGTTGTTTAACAAGAAAAATAAAACAAAAAACAACAAGTTGATTTGGGCCTTATGTTTCAGTTATTTGCAGAATTATTATATATTTAACCAGGATTTATTTTAGAGTTTTAGTGAAATTCAGGTAAACATGCATTCAGAACGTAAGTCCCCTAAGAATGCGACAAAACCAAAGCAACTTTTGTTGGGTTTACAAAACAATAGCTGCAAAAAAAAAGGATGGCCCGGTCAAATAGCAGCCAACCAAAGCAAACACAAAGTGACGTTGTAAACTTGTATTAAAAAAAAAAATAAAATGAATTACACACTCCAGTAGAATGAAGTTTAACCTATTGCAACCTCAACGTACTCTTACCCACTTCACGAGGTAGAAGAAGGAACTCTTTTAAGTATGAGCGGGTTAAAAATTATTATTATTTTTTCTTCATAAACAGGCAGTTAGTCAAGTAGATGGTTAACTAAATTATTATTTGGATTACAGCCACATTTAAATATTCTCATTAGTGCGGCGTTCCTAAGAAGATGAGCCAGAATTTTCAACATTAATTGCGGGACTCGTGGACGTAGAAGAGAAGAAACAGCTGCTGCACAAATCGTTGAACAAATGGAACAATCAATTCAAAGTCCCACTAACTTAAACACTGATTTTTTTAATTTATTATTTAAGATAATAAGATATAATAAAAATTCAGCACAATTTTTATTTATATATTTTTCTTGCCATGGACTAGCACTCAGGGGATAACCCCTGCATATGCAGTATATTGTGCCCGAAATAGAAAGGAGCGATAAAGTTTGTTGGAGCCTTTTTTTTATTTCTTATTTCGTTGGTGCATTTTTCGCTACAGGTACCGATGAAGGAGGGTGCCGTATTCTACTCTTTTATTACATGACGATGTTAATCGCTGTGGATAATACCTTCGTCCTTGAAAAACTAACGCAGATGCGAAAATCGAAACCATATTCAAGACTGAAAGAGTAGAAGAACTCGGGATCTAAGACACCGTAGTCTTGTGTTAAATATTTCGCTCATCCAAAGAACTGCAGAACTCTATTAAAAATTTTAATACAAATTTGAGGAAAGGAAGCAAATTGTCTTAGAAACAATCCTTTTTATGTTTAGTTTTATTATCCTCTTTTTTATAAAAGTTTTAACTACTCCTTGTCAGTTGTTTAATCACTTGAAGTCGGTCTTTCAAATCCTTAAAAAAAAAATAGTAATAATAAATAAAAAAATTCACAAAAGCGAGGTGGCCAGTGAACATCGCCAAACCGAGATATTATGAGACCGGGAAATTTCTCATGTTATAAATGAATTGTTTAGCAGGCGGAGTAAATTGAAGGGCCGTCTTTCTGAAATTAAAGATAACTGATGTCAACGTTAGCCAATTGTGGTTGTCAGAGATCGGGGGATTCTATGAGCCCCTTCTAACTGAAAAAGGCCTCATCACTAGAGATGATTTTGTTGAAAATATGCGCTGTTTCAGTTCTTCAAACAGCCAATTCACCAACGTTCGACTCAGACAAGGAAGTCCAACATATCATGGCTAAAATTTCCCAACTTTTTATTATATATATATATATATATATATATATATATATATAATAAAAGACGACTGCCCAATTCTTGAATTTTCGGCATTTGACAGCCTCTTTAGTTCCTACACTCAACTCTGCTCACCCCGTATCATGAATATTTCGGTTACTATATACCAGAATTTCCTTGATTATTTTGGAATATATACGGTACGATATATATTCGGACCGTATATATTCCGAACATATTAGCGGTGGGGCAGGGAACATCGCCTTCGTGTTCGGTATTCACTTTACTTGACATTCACTTTGTTGAAACTTCGCTCTACTTTTTGTACAACAACAATGGGAAGTATGCCTTGACGTTATAATTAATGTGATACCAGTTTAAAAAGTGCAGTCTTATATAATCATGGGTGACCTTGTAATAGACAGCAGAGTTATACCAGTCTCAGTAGTACTTCCAACAGAAATTAATGCAAAAAAGGACAATAAAGGAGTAATTAGCCCGAGAGGAAATGGTGAACTCGAATGAAATAAGTTCCTGCAATAAAACTTTATAAAAATATATAATTTCTCAGGCTCAAATTATATAGTTTTTCCTAGATTGACTTCATGGAAATTCGGCACCAAAATTCATTTAGGTTCCAAATCTGGTGCCAAGTTACCGCAATCGATATCGATTGAAATTTTAATATAATTTCAAATGAAATTTTGAACACTATCGAAAGACGTAATTTGTTGTAGGTTATTGTAGATTCATCTAGTAGGACGACAAAGGCTACAGTTGGTCTTTTAAGTCGGCTCAACTCTATATAAAAATTATAATCTGCATCATATATTGCAAGAGTTGGTCCAATATTTTATGGTTTATGTTTTGGAACTGTTCAAATTTAGTATTTTTAAAATAATAAATTAAGAGTTTTCTATATAAACCTACGACTACGTACCTTAAATCCCGAGGACGACTCCGCACTCATTCATAGAGGTTTGTGTTAATTGCTGTTGACTTTTCTTAATGTCAAAGGCATAGCACTGGTCGACAGCGATTAACACCATCAAGTACTAAAAAGGTCAGAACCGTCGGTACCTGTAGCAAGAAAAGCTACAACAATTCTGCAATTCGTCTTCATCTGTTTTCTCAACACTATCCCATCCCTAATAAATCTGTAACTATGCACTGCATATGTAGGAGTCATCCCCTTAAACGTAGCCCAAGATGATAAATAAATTTGCAAATGCAAACGTCAATAAATTAATGCATTTGCTGTAATCTTTCTTTACGTAGCACAGGGCCACCCTAATATTAATTTAAGCAGCTAAAACTCAGGGGGCGATTCTACTTGTGAATTGTTCAGTAATTAAAGAAGTGAAAAAGCAAGAAAAATATCAAAATAAGATCAAATTATGCAAAAAATAGTACAGTCGACTGTAAAAACAAACAAGCGGCCATAATGTGTGAAATCGGGTGTTTTTTTTAGGAGCAAGAGAATTTGAAATGATTATACCAAAACCGATTGTTTAAATGAACACCGGTTTTTTTATAATCTGATATATAATTTAGGTGCAAATACGATTTCCCTTTTACATGATCTACGCGATCAGTTAAATTTTTAACTACTTTTTGAAATAAATCTTATGGCCTTAAAAGTGGTTTGAGTATGTGTGAGTTGTTGGAGGTTTCTTATAACTTCAAGAGCTACATAAAAACCAATCCAGAGAAGTTAAGTTGCTAGAAGTTCGGAGGGGATGGGGATAGGTTAAAGTGATGTGGATTACTTCTATATATTAATTTTTCAATTAATTGATTTTATTTAAATAGACAGATTGTTGAGGTCGATGTATGATAACCTGCGCGGAGAGATAAACTTTAGAAAAATATATTCAGTGAACGTAGCTTAAAACGATCGGACGAGGATTGACAAGACGTACCAAAAAAATTATTTTCATAGATTAAATTGCTTTAGAGCAACTTCGCTTATAGACGCAGTCGTTTAACTAGAAATGAGTTGAGCACAATTCTAGGATTAAAAGGCAATTTCGCTGACAATTTTATTTGTGTGGATTCACGCAATTTCAAAGAGTTATTGTTGCGTCAAACGGTTCATGATGACTTTTCAAGTTTTGCATTCAATTCACACCTTGAGTTTTATGACGTGCAATTGTCCACCCCATTTTTTATTTCATATAAAATTATAGCACCGTTCAATTTTACTGTGTGCATTTTTTTTCAATCTGTTTTGAAATCGCTTCCAAAATTTTATGCGTTCATACGATGAATCCAATTTGCATGTCTTTTTTTATTTGCATAGTATTGTTTCACATGTATATGTTAATCCCAGAAACGGATATATGCGGTTTTAACTTATATCATATGGAGGCAAACTCGTAGCTAATCTAGTAACTTTCAAAATATTTTAATAATGATTCCAAGTGTTTAATTTCGTTGCTCACTGTTTGAGCAGAAGATGAATTATTCACAAAATAAATTAAAATTTATAAATTATAAATATACCTTTAAAAACCAAACAAACAGTGGATAAGATATGAAAAATAGCCTAAAATAATGGTTAGGTGAACATCAGCAAAGAGAAATAAGGAAAAAAATTATGTGCTTCGTTCCATTCCCCTGCCACCGAAACACCCAAAAGATAAAATTAAAAATGAAAATAAAAAATACAAATAAAACCCATCCAGAGACCAGGACCAACATGAAAATTTTATTTTATTTAAATGTAATTATCTGCTTGAATACGAAAACAAAAAATCAAGCTCATCATGATGAGTCCAGAAAAATAAAGCACACACGCTCACATACGGCCACACACATGCAAACTCTACCAAAAAACTTGCTCGCATATATAGAAAATAAACAGTGAAACACATACACACTGAAAATAAAACACGTATTTATATTCACAAGCCAACACTAACGTACAGGCACGCGTAAACAAATTGGCAAAAAGAGCTAAAAAACCGTGTTTTTGTAAAAACAAGAAGCTAAAAAAAAATCACCAAAAATTTAACAAAAAAGTTGGGAAAAAAATAAAAATCAACTAACATGCAGGCGTGGCTTTTTTTACTCATTTCATTTTATGCAACGCACTTTTTCAACTACTCTGCCAAAAATAAAATATGAAAAAAGAAAACTCTATGAAAAATGCAAAATGCAATGTCGTTGCAGTTAATGCATATTTTTTCCAACAAAAATGCACTTCGGACTGCAGACATTGACGTTTAACAGTGGGCATGAAAATTTCGGTTTATAAAACGTATTTTGTTACGTGCTTTTTTTTGTTTTTTGTTTTTTATAAGAATAATTTTAAATAGTTTCATCTCCTCACAGCAGCCATAAAAAGCATATTCAAGTCTGATTGAGTAGAAGAACTCGGGATCTAAGACACCGTAGTCTTGGGGACACGAAGCACACTGTCTTAGAAATACAACTTTTTTTAATGTTCAGTTTTATTGTGCTCTCTTTTCGCAAAACTTTTAACCATATTTTGCAAGAACCTATCCTTTATCATTGTCGTGCAGCTCCGAAATGTATATTTCAGTGTGTCAGTTGTTTAAACACGTGATTCTTAAAATAAAATAATATTAATAATAAATAAAAAAATTCACAAACACCAGGTGGCCAATGGACATCGCCAAATCGAGATATTAGGCTACCAGAAAATTTCTAATGTCATAAATAAATTGTTTGGGGCCACCTTTCTGAAACTAAAGATCACTGATGTCAACATCAGTCAAAGATCGGTCATTATTTTTTTGCAGCAGAAATAATTCCAAATATGGACCGACGATTCTCAAAGACCACAAAACGCAACATTCCTTTGAATGTAGTGGTTTTTCGAGGAATATTTGGGGGATTCTATTAGCCCCTTCTAACTGAAAAAAGGCCTCATCACTAGAGATGATTTTGTTGAAAATATGCGCTGTTTCAGTTCTTCAAACAGCCAATTCACCAACGTTCGATGCAGACAATGAAGTCCAACATTCTATGGCTAAGATTTTCTAACATTTTACTAAATATTATATAAAAGACGACTGCCCTATTCTTGACTTTTCATCATTTGACAGCCAGTTTAATTCTTACACTCAACTCTGCTCACCCTGTATCATGAATATTGAGGTTATTATACAGCAGCGTTTCCTTGATAATTTTGGAATATGCGAATCGCACCATACGGGCAATTTCTTAGCATATAGTGGATTTTCGTTTACTGTTTGTAGATTTTGTGAGCCCCGTATGCGACAATTTTGTCTATTTAGAAATCATCTAATTAAAAATGCGTCTCATCATTCATTGTTTTATTAGAAAAGTCATATAGAGTTTCATCTCCTCACAGCAGCCATAAAAACTGTTGTATTAACATTTCACTTAATGACGGCGTTATGCTCATTCGAGTTCTTCAAATGCCTGCATAATAAATTCACACACATCAAGTTTGACTCGTTAAGCCTTCAGTTATTAGGAGAAACCGGGGAAAGGTTACAAACCAGATCGTTTCGTCAAGTTTAAGAACAGCAATTTGACATTTACTGCATCAATTTGAATGCAAATAACATGAAACTTGATGAAACACATTTTTCTTGTATAAAAGTTAATGCAAAAAGGAAATTGTAGAAAACCTGATCAAGTAAACCTGATGTGTGAGAACTGCAACTAAGTGACCACAAAGTAGACCATGCAGCCGCCTAATCAAACTGCTTTCAGTAAATCAACACAGTCCGAGGTTGTAGCGAAATTTACTCAAGCCTGCCCACTGTAGCATTATGGGTAGTGTGGCTGCATGGCAAAAGTTTTGCTGCTACGTACTTGAAGGCTCTGTGATTATGCCACCAATGATGTTGATTTTTATTTTGGCAAGATATTTCTTTTTGGTTTGTTTTTATGCTTGCACATGCATGCAAAAGTGCAGGAATATTTTACAATTAATTTTTTTCTTTTTTTTTAGTTTCAAGCCTTATTTTGTATGCGTGTCTGTGAAAAACACATCTCTTTTTTACATGAAAAAAAAAATAAATAAATAAAAAAGAAAAACTGTGCAGCCTTTTGGTTTCGTTTTATTGGTGTGTTGCTGTGAAAATAAAAAGTCCGAAAAAAGAGCGCACAAAAACTGGAACCCATTTATCGGACAGTTGTTTTATTGGAAAAACTCCACCTATAATAAAACCAACCAAACACAAGTGCGTTAGTTGCATAAACATCTACAAACTTCATGGACACCCTTGTGGGGGCAATAGTGTTCCACCTTGATACCCCCACGAAAATTGCACGTTTGCACAAAAATACATGCCTGCATCAACAGAAAGATGCGTTGGAAATATCCTGTACTTTTTTCCTTTTCGCTTTTCAGTTTTACTCTCCCCATATTTTTGCTCCTATTTTTTATTTGAATCAAGCCCACGCATTAAAAAAACAAACTCACAATTATTGCTAAATATATTTTTCCGTATCTTTCCAACACCCACATCTTTGATACTCACCGCATATCGGCAACATTGATTTGCATGCTGGGGTTTTTTTTTGTGCGTCTCTTCTTGTTAAAGTCTCTTTTTGTTTTGGACATGGACATTTTAATAATTTATGATTTTTAGTAAAAAAAAAGAGAGGCTGGAAAATCAATTGATCCCCACAACTTTGCCGAAATCATTAAAATGTTATTAAACTTGAGCTTCGATACGTTATTATTATTTGCAACATGATTTCAACGTTCATTAAATAGTGTTTTCAAGGGAGTGTTCAAAATTTCCCATAATCCCATTCACGTATACGAAGGCTGTTCAGAAAATAAGATAAAATTTCCAACTTTCCGGACCACTCGCGTTAGGTAGCTTGTTTTTTATGCTGGTGTACTGGTCTCGAAAAAGTTTCCACAGTTTTAGCTATTCAATATACGTGGGTTTATTCTGATCAGCTGCGGCTACAGGGGGCCGGAAAAAGCAATAGTTCCTTTCCAAATATCTAACAAAATTTCTTTAATAAAATTTTTTTTTTTTACAAATTACAGTCGTTTGTTTTATATAAAGTTCGACAATGTTAGCAACCCAAACGGTGAGGCTGGATCCGTAGCTGGTTTTCAGAGCCACTACAGTTGGAAGCAGTTTGCGTGTTTGGCCATTTTATGCAGCCAGAAATAAATGGTTTAAAGAATTTGCACGAAATTTTATGTAAACAACTTTTTTCAGTCCTCCAAAAAACTTAAAATTTTAGCTGTTTTTACACTGAAAAATACAACCTGGTTTTAGTCTTAAGATCATAAACGTGTGACTTCATATTGCCGAATTGTCCTATATATATCCTTTTATATATCGATATATATTTTACACTATTTTCTTCTACGTTTTGTATTATTTAATAAACAAACTGTACTGAAGATGTTTTTGATTGTATATAAAAAAATTCTAATTCAACTTACAACTTTGTGTTTTTTAAATTAATATGTCAAAAGTATAGAAATTCCCATACAAAACGAAATATATCATTAAAAACATTTTATTTCAGCTATGGTCGATTTTTCCAAGCATTCTTCACAAATAAGCAGATCTTTCTAACAACTTGGCAGCACTTAATTTAACACAGAAAATAATTGACAAAAATAAGGTTGCGTTTTATAAAACCTACTTCAAAACGATTCAATAACGGTTTTAAGTTGGAGCATGTTTTTGGGAATTGTCGTTTTAACACTCTTTAAATTTTTATTTTCGTGCTGATTCTTTTTTCCCAAAAGTTATATTAAAATTCAAAGTGATCACTTGAGGGGTTTTAGCTAATTCCCATGCGCATTTCACTGGGGCTAATGCAGATCACTAGGGAACCTTTAACCAACATTTCTTAGAACAACTAAAGATGTTTACTTCAAACTTCCACTTCAATAAGTAGAAGTCTTATACAAATATCAAAGTCATAACAAGAACTCATTGATCACTTTTCCTTTTTCTATTTTCCTAAGTTTTTATTCTCTAATTTGTTGACATTTGGCCGACTCTAATTGTAGTTGTAAGAGAAATAAAGAACAACAACAGCTAATAATTGTTTTAAGAAAAAAAGAATTTTGTAAGACTTTGGGAAAAAAGAATCAGCACAAAATTAAAATTTAAGACAAACGACATTTTCCAAAAATATGTAATAATTTGAAAATAAAAACAATTTAGTTTTCCAAGATACACTTCATAATAGAAAAACGAAGTGCTCTAATATAGTGCACTATATCCCCATCATCAGTTCTTGTTTGTCGTGGATTGTTAGACCGCTTCCCAACTGCAATAAAAAGTTAAGATTTAATTCTTGGATATTTTTCTATTAACATTGTACTTGTACTGTCATAGTTGCACTTGGTCGCCTGGTAGTTATGAATTTAAAGAAATTTTCAAAGAAAATGGAAATAAGTTTGACAAAGAAAACACTCCCTGTGAAAACGATGTCTAGGGTAAACCTTTTTTATATTTTTTTTTTCATAAAAAATTTCATTTTAGTTTAATTGGTACAGTTACAACCAAGAAAAGCATTAAAACTAATTTTAAAATGATCGAGCTCAACTTTTCGTGTCGATTCATCGAAAAAGCACTAAAAACGGTAGCACCCAGTGGACAACGCTGGCCAGAAGTAACAATTACGCACAGAAATTTGAAGATCTTTGGTTTAGCTCTCAATTTAGCAAACACAGATTAACAACTTTCTTAGACTTTTTAAAATAAAAATAAGAAGTGAAATTTCTGCTGAATAACAAGCATTTAATGCTGGGCTTCACAACGGCACAACGCATTTAGTTGCATTTATTTAATCAGGCAGCCATTAAATGAAATGGCACTTAACTGTTCAAAAAACAAAAAGTTATAAGTGCTGGTATGCCTGACAAAGTACCACTTTTCATGATGCAACAAAGCGCAGCGTAATCTAAATGCGTGTAAAATATAAAAATGTTTAAGTGATTTAATGACGCGGTTATTATAATTTAAATACTCAGTAAGAAAAGAAACTCTATTTAGTGCAAGTACAATCGCATTCATTTTGAGGAAATCATTGTTAATTGTTTCAAATAAATAATTATATTTTATATAATAATGAAGATGATGAGGTAATTATTCGTTTATGTACAGGCTGATAAAAGATACGGGGATATAGTGTAACTTGAGGACAAAAATAGTATGTTCTAATAGTGATGGATTGGAAAAATAAAAATTAAAAAAAAAAAATTGGAAAGTTATTGGTTTTACCCCGCCCTTTAAAAATCGTGTTCTCATCAGATCTCCACGTTTTGAGGTCTCAGGAAGATTTCCTGGCTAATTCGGATATGTGTGTGGATAGGTGTGTGTGTTTGTGTGTATGTGTATAAGTATGTGCCCCTATTAAAACTTTTTAACGACTGAATCGTATTAACTCAAACTGGTAGCGTTCTGTAGAGCATTCTGGAATATAGATTTCCTTCGAACTTAAACCGATTTGAATAAGTAAATTTAAAATATCTCAGAAAAGTTTAGAAAATAAACATTTTTCGAAGTGTTTTTCTTTACAACCACTTCTCAATGATTTCACTGATCTTAATCCGTTCGAGAGATATCCCGAACAAAAAAGTTCAACTACTTGATATTTTTCCAATTCTGAAATTATATATCTGATCAGTAAGTCATCAAGTGCGAAACGGTTGATTTGAAAATTAAAATAGAAGAGTTCAAAAGCGGAGAACATCACAAAAACCAGGATACGAAAGCGGAAAGATGCAGGTCAACCGCTTTTCGTATATTTTTTATTTCGAAGTCATGTGGAACAGTAACATCAAATAAAAATAGACAAGAAACCCGAGTTCGTCCTATGAACGTATAGAGTTTTTGGAATTAATTTCAAAAGAGGTTCAAGAAAACTTGACTTTAGAAATCATCGTATGAAAACGGCATCCTTTTCCGAAACACCCTATAAATAACAAAGCCCTGTTGCTTCTAATGATGCTTATATTTTGCAGGAAAGATATCGTATTACTATATATACGTACGAAGTCTATTCATAAAATAATGGGATTTTATATAATTCTCAAAAAATTTCACATATTCAGCGATTTCTATTTCATTCTTTTTAAAGCACTCCGCTTCAGATGTACCTGCATCTGAGCCATTATTTTATCCAGTTCTCATAGAAGTTTACCTATAATATTTTTCCTATATTCTTAAACTTTGTCAGCTATTCGGTTTCATCTCCTTAGTCATCTCAATAACACCCATCGTCGCTTCAATCTTGTGAATAGGAAAACTTCGCAGTCTGCTGTATAAATTTACAAACGGCCAATGACGACGGGTGAGAAATCGTATGATCGTGATGCCTACATGATGGATCACATGCTGCATAGAAACAATTTCAAAAAATATTTCATGACATGAACCAAAAAATGGGGCATCCATTTTTTTGCTTTCAAAACAGCTGATCTGGTACAGCTGCCTGCTATAAAATATCTGAGTTATTTAGTGGAATGTTTGCTATTTATGAATATGGAGTAAAATAATCTTTCAAAAGTTAATGGAAGTGTTCTCATCCATTATGTCATGATTTCCAGCCTGCTGACCATTTGAAAACCCCTGGATGTTCAACAAACTTTCAATCTTTATTTTTCGAATAAAATTTTCCTTTACTTTTTCAGATCGACCACTGCAAAGGACTCTAATCAATTAAGACTTTCAGCAAATTCCTACTTAAATGCGTATTTAATTTAGATTTTGCAAACCTAAAATTGGAATTTGAAAACTTTTTGAAACCATTTCCTTCAGCAATTTGAAAAAGTATATTCTATTTCAATGTAAGAACGCCATATTTATTTCGCTTCGTTAAGTAGAATCAAGTAGTTGCTGGTTGTCTTGCCAACTCCGTTGAAAAGTTTTTTTTTTGCGACGCGATGAAATAATTTAATTGATTTTTTTAGTTGCTTCTTTATACAATTTCTTTTCATTTTACATCTTTCGTTCTGGTTCCTCTCTTCTTCTTCTTTTTTCCTTGCTTATCATAATTATAATTCATTAGCAGCGGAAGAACTCTACCACTTTTTAACCGAAACTCTTGGAAATGATGAAACGTAATACACATGTGAATATCAGATGTGTAAATTTCGTTTGCATGTATGTGTGTGTGGCTGCTGTTTGCATGGGTGTAAAATTAGCATCTTTGTCTTTTTTATTTATAATACATTTTTATCTTTTCTTTCATTTCTTTCCTTCTGGGGTATTCGTCTTATTAGTACAGCGGTTGTCGTGGTTAATTTTTCAAGTTGAATATAGTCAGTTGCCCCGACGCATCGTTCAATCTTTTTTTAATTTTTCTTATTAGTGCGTATGTGTTTGAATTTACGTGAGTATTTTAGCTCATATAAGTATGAATGTGTGTGCGTATCTTTATATGAGAAACTTTCACTTGTTCTAAAAGAAATAGAATTAAAATGAAAAGTTTTCAAAAGTGCCGCATTCTCCAAGCCAGCGTTAGATGTAAATTTAGTGTTTGGGGAATGTTGTGTGAGAGAAAAAGTAATTTCTTTAACTGGGTTCACATTAAATATTTTTATTTTTACATTAGATATGCGAAATAAAATAAAATCCTTTTCAGTGACATCCACCGGCAGCTTACAATTGCAGGCTATTTTCATTGTGACTTATTTGTGATATGACACCTAGAAAGTGATTTTCCGATTTCGCACAACTGATCACTCTAGGAAAAATTTATTACGATGACGTGGACGTTTCTGTAAAATATGTTTGAATATTTCTTTTACAAACTCAAAATTAGTTAACTTTAATTCAACAAGTTCTGCTTTGCTGTTGCCTTCCAGGCGTATACGTGTCGTGTATTCTCTATCACAATTAAGTATACGCTGGGATGCATTCGAACACTTTTATTCAAACATATTTTTTTTTTTTTGAAATTTATAATATTCTGTAATATATTTAAGCTCAAGATCTTTTTATTTAAATTGAAATAGTTTATTTATTTTCAAATCTTTTCGCCATACTTTTCTAAGACTTTTCAGGATTAAGTTAAATATATTTTATGTATCAAAACTATTATGAAAATTATTTCTCATGCAAAGGAGTGGAGGCAAAAATAAATAAATTATTTATATTAAAATAAAGAGACAATAAGCATATCGCATGAAAAGTTTCCTGAGCTGAGAAAGTTATACTAAAATAATAAATTATTAGATATATATTTTATTAATATGTCAACACTCTAAATAAATTGCTTATATATGAAAACAGTTATTAGTTGTTGTTGTTTTTGTTGTTGTTTATTATTCTAACAACTACAATTAGAGTCGGGAAAATTCCAATTATTTGTGGAATAAAAATGTAAGAAAATAAAAAAGCAAAAGTAGTAAGTGATCAATGAGTTCTTCTTATCACTTTGATATTCGTTTTAGACTTCTCACTTATTAAAGTGGAAGTTTGAAATAAACATCAGTTCATAATTAAAATTAAAGAGGTTTATTAATACGCGTTTTAAAGCTTTTAATTAAATTTATAGAAAAGTAGGACACCTTTAAGTTTTATAAGAGATGCACTATCTCCTTCCACCTCCTTAATCGCTACTACCGGAGACTTGCGAAAACAATTCCAAAGCACAAGAGACTATTCAAATTATACAGCAGAGCAAAATAGCTCTCTTCGAAAGCAGCTGCACTATCATAATCAGTAGGCATTCCTGTTTACTATCACATGGCTTAATGGCAATTAATTTCTGTTTCACGCAGTTTTCTTAATCTTACCGAAATATTTTGGAAAATTCAGTCGTTTACAATTTAATGCATATATTTTGGACACAATTATATATAACAAATATTGAAGCGTGCGATCAAAGTTTTCCCCAACTAAATTTTGTTTTAAATATTCTTATACTCCATTTTATTTTAATTAATAAAAAGTATCGGCATAAGATCTTAAAGAAAGAAAGAAATTTATAAAAGGCTTATAAATGATATTTTCCCTTCTAAAAACTCCAATACACCAGATACTCTTTACACCGAAAAAACACATACTCATGAGTTATGAATTGTGTATGCGTAAATATAATTTGTGAATGTGTTCTTATTTTATGAGAAAAACAAAAAGCTTGAGTGGAATATGAAAATAAGTATAAGAAAAATACAACCCGACTTTTTCTTTCAAAATTATTTTTGTTACCAAGAGATTTGATGTACGATATTGAAGTTGCTACTGCGGAGTCCTCATACCAACATGAATTTACTTGCAACCACAACAGTATTAACGAGATGAACGCCTAAAGGAGAAGTAGTTAGACTTGTTCTACTAATTTTTCATTATGTGGGCAACATATGCGTAGTTTTAATTTCTTTGTCAAAGTTGCAGGATATATTTGCAAGAGGTTCTCCCATATTTTGTTGTGCTTCCCCAAGTAAATTCACATAAATAAAAATTCAAATATTCTTTAAATTTTCATAAATTGTATTTTTATTTCGTATAAAAATTATTAAAATGGCAAATATCACAAGTTATAGAGGTGGACTGTAGATTTTAGCTGTTCTCCTACATTCTGAATGATGTTGTTGAGTGATGAAAGAAGAAAGTGGAGCCACGCTTCCAATATTATAAACTTTACAAAATAAACCCGATTACTCTAAGTACGGGTTAGAGTTATTGTCAACTTTTTTATTTATAAGAAAATTAATTCATTTTGTTAGTTTAACTTGCAATTAAATGACAAAAAGAGCATAAAAAATGGAAGGACTTCCATTAAACCAATAAAATATCTAATGAAAACTTGATCATTTTATTGAATACTATTTGAAACTCACTTTTGATCCTCAATATTTTCGTGTACTTCAGTTTTATATGCCGGTAGGTTAACGCTGTTAATTATATTTCAAACACGAAAATTCAGAAAATGATTTTAATATTTCTAATTATAACAGAAGGACAACTATATATGAAACCGCAGCTTGGGTGACATACATATTTCTAATTAATGGTCTAAATTTCCAATGACTCTGATATATAATAAACTATCTCATCTTCTAGTTCTCTAATTGTTCTTTTCTCATTGACTAACACCTTTTCTTTTAATTATTCTGAAAGAAAGTTCAAAGGTGTCAAATCACGTGATCGTGGCATCCAGATAACATCGTTAATGCATCAGGTATCACGGCCCTTAAATTTTTCGCGAAAAAAATCATTGTTTCAATGGCTGTGTGGCCAGTCGGCCAGGTTATTTCATCTATTTCTTGTCCGTTGTTATCTCGCGATAGTGAACACCACCCACAATAAAAGCTTTTCCGACGTCCCGATGACGCCGCCAGCAAAAAGCACAGTCACTCCTCATGAATGCATACAAATTTTGCAGATGTTAACTCATTTCCTGCAGCCCCAATTTACTAAGATTTGCACACTATTAACACAATTAAAACACATTTGATCGATTTTACCGAAATGGACAATGCTTTAAGCGGTCATCTAAATGTAAGACTTAAACAATCTTAATGCGATGCTCAATAGTGGATTGAATTTATCAAGCACTGAATCAAAAGGAACGTCAAAAGAATTTGGGCAAATAACTTCAACTTAAATAGTAACTCACAAACGATAATAAATGCCCTTGAAAAATCTAAAAGTGAATAAAATTATCTTTTTTTTTAGTAGGACCAGCACATTTTGTATGCAGCGCGTTGTAGCGAAACTATTTAAGCGTCGATAAGGAGGCGGTAGTGCTGAAAGGAAACATGAAAAGATCGAGGATTTCTTGTAGTTATTTATATATATTCAATTCACCGGTAAATTGTCGTCACAAAACCAACGATTGAAAGTAATTTATTTTGCTTTTTTTAGTACTTGACGGTGTCAATTGCTGCCGGTAATGCTCAACGAACAGACGGTCTGACAATTCATACAGACAATACATGCGGTGTTGAACTGCAAATCTTAGGCTTCACAGTTTTAGTCACTTGCTGGTAGAGTGTATTAAGAATAGTTAGGCGCTCTCTGAATGTAAAATTAATTTGAAACTTTTTGCCTTAACTGGCTTAAATTAATCCACTGCATGCAAGATGAAGGAGATGACAAAGTCACTTCAGATAATATCTGCTTCGATTCTTGCAACCATAAGAGATTAAGAACGTTTTTTGCGGAGTTATAAAACTTTAAGTTGGCAAAACCTTTTCAACTGACAACCTTTTTGTCTTCTTTCAAGTAATTTATATTTAATTTCGTTCGGTATCTCAACATGAATAGACTGACGCCTGAAAAGCACCTCCAAATGGCTCAATTGTTTCTTGCGTTGAAAATCATGGTTACATTCAAAATAAATAACGAAAGAATTTTGTTTCGCTCGCTAAAAAATAGAAATGCCGTATTTGGAGTGAGTGTTCAGGGTCCAGTGCTGGTCTGTTATTAATCCGTACGATACAAGGACGACCGCTATAGTACCATGACTACTGATTTCTTCGTTCATCAATTGGATAACCATGATGTGCAGGAGTTGTGGCCTAAACAAGATTGCTCAATATGTAACACATCTGGTGCCAAAATTGATTTACACAAGGAAAAATTTTGTCTCCGTATAATTTCACGCTTTGATCACGTGAATTAATCTCCAACATCGTGTGTTTTAAAGCTTTAAGACTATTTTCTATGGCGATATGTGAAGTCGTTAATCTGCAACGATAATCTTAAAAAGATTCAGCCAATATACGGCCACGCCGAAAGTTGGACCTACAGATTAGACTGCGTCCGAGCCAGCCCTGGCGGTCATATTACAATTCGGAATAAAACTTTTAGAATAAAGTAAATGTCATGTCAAATTTAAAAAGCGTATGTATGTTGACTCTACGCCGCTTCGAAATTTTATAGCTCTATAAAAAGTACTCTTTACATCCATAAACTTATTGTTTATGTTACCATCCGTATTGTGTGAACGTTGTAATCTTGAACTCATGCATTTTTAAGACATCTGAATCCCTAAAATTTTATTGTACAATTTTCCAAATTTTTGCTATCCCCATTTCGGATCGATAGTGTGATGACAAGAGCACAAGTAGATTCGCTTTCTATCCGCAGTGCTGATAAGACCATCGTCTTTATCCCTAAGCCCACACGGGTGGTAGAACCAACTTATTTCACTCTCAGTCATGCCATGAACCCAGTACGCCTCTAATAAAAAAGATATAATTTCAAAACATTCTAGAGTTCTGGGGCCAAATTACCGCACTCCATATTGATCGAAATTTTCATACAATTTAAATGGAAATTTCGATCGACATCCATCAATTTTTATATTCACTTCGATAACAAAATTGTTAAATAAATTTTACTAAATCCTACTGACATTCATATTTGCCTTGAAATATAACAAAGATTTTACTGTTCCAGCAGAATAATTCACGCTAATCAAGTTGAAAGATCTTAATTAAGCACTTAATCCCAACATTCATTTAATCGCACCATCAATTTACAACCAAATAAAGAAAGGTTTCTACTTATGAGCTTCTTAATACATGCCCACATGCACACTAATTCTAAGCAAACACACTAGAACACACCAACAAACACCAGGCCCGAACATGTTAGCCCACCCAGTGAAACTAAATAACAATTTTCTGATTGGTTAACAATAACTATGTCACGTATTTAATATAATTGCATGTGTGTATGTGACTAGAATAAAAGCCAATCAAACTATCGCATAGAGTTTAAACAAATCTAGGACACATATTTCCTGTGCGCGCTCCCCGCTCAACTAAATCCCCCTACAAAAATGATTATAAATACCAACAACACAAACACACATCATACACACGAATACAAATAGAAAAACCCTAAAATACTTGCTTCTACTTATGCCACATGCAACGTACAACTAAACACGTACATGATATAAAGCTGTTTTAGTAAAAAGGCGTAGACTAAGTTAAACCTCCCGAACCGAGCACCGAAAATAACCGACCGAACGAACTTAGCAATACCAACTACATACACTATTCTTTACACACACACACACACACACAAACACATACAAAAGCACACAACGAAGCGCACACAAACCAAAAAGGCAATTCTCCATGTACAACATTCCGTCGGAATACATTTTCGTTTTGGTAGCAACAACAACTGCTACAACATGCGAGGACAGGAATAATTGTTGCTGTTGCTGTTGCCGTTTCTACACATAGAAAACGAATGAACGAAACAAGACAAGCACATGCATGTACGTGCGTACGTATGAATGAAAGAACGAACGAACAAATATGCTTCTCTTGGCGTTGTTGTTGTCGTTGTTGTACGTACTAACACTATAACTATGATTGCGACTAGGACAAGAACAACTACAACAAACTAATATGTATGACGTTGATTAGATGGTTGTAGACCAAAACTTTGCGACTACAACTGCTACTTGTGCACCACAAAAACTTGCCACTTCGTGTTTGTGCACTCGTTCGTGTGCATGCAAAAACGACATTTGCACGACAGTGGACTTTAATATAGAACCACTAAAATGGAATGGAAGGGAGAAAGAAAATTTAAGTCGCATTGATGGAATTGTGCAGTTTGTAAAATTTCTAAGCATGTCATTGGTAGTTTAGAGTTCTTTCAAAGACTATTCATTTCGAATGAGGTTGCCACGTTCAACGAAATCGCGGCTAGAGACTAACGCCTAACTAAGATATTTTCTCATCGGTGATATCTCTCTGTTTTTATTAAAAATTGTTGACATTTTGCTTTCCACTGTAGTCATGAAAATGGTGCGTTTTATTTTACTCATGTGAAGACTGATTTTGTGCTGGTTTAGCAAAAATAAAATTTTATTTCGGCATCACTTTGTATTCGCTACATAACACATGAGATAAATAACTCAAATATTATTCCAAGTGTCTCCTTGTTTTTAGTATTTAGCATAATTAGTTACAAGGACGTCAAGGCCCAGGTTTTTAAAATCACTTGCAGTTAAACAATTGTATAAAACAATAAAACGAAATTTTGAAAAAATTTACTATTTATTTTTGTAATTTTTTTGCATATTTTTTCCATCGCACAAATCTGCAAAATTTTATGCGTTGCTTTACCTTTCCAAGTAGTTTAAACTTCTATGGAAAATAAAATCAAACAGATTTTAAAGTGGAACGAAGAGAATCTTACTCTCTTGCTCTTTTCTTCTGTACACATAAATTATACTAACGCAGTGATTTACAAAATTAAGTGCCACAAAATCAACTCTTATTGTTGCTTGATTTATTATCAAGCTAATATTTATAAAAGTAAACAGATTTATGCCTTTTATGGGATATTTGTTGTACTATTTTTGAAATAACTATACAATTCTCATCTAGTCTGTAACAATGTTTATACATAAAAGTCTAAGTTTCCTACCAGGTCCCAGGTTCATGTCGTTATTGATAAACCTCCTGAATATTCTCGTTCTTCGTCTTTAAGCAAAATGATATTTTTCCTACCATCAAACCCAATTTTCATTGTTTCTTCTGGGGGTTTAAAGTTAATCACAACATGGGAAGGAGTCATATTTGGCAAACTTTGTTGAAGACTACGAGTATAAGAATTAAACATAATGTTTTTAAAATCACTTTGTACCAGATCCTTTTTAATTGAATATTCATTTATCTCGATAAATATTTTATTTTGAATTCAATAAGTTTTTTTTCCTTCGAAATACCGCTTCTCAGTTTTAATGTTTTTATGCCAAATCCCCAGTTCTGCTGATCTCTTTTTCTTAGGGACCGTAACGATTGTGGCATTTTTAAAGAAAAATCCATATATAATTGTTGTTATACGTTACATAATATTTTTCTTTGTCAAATATAATTATTATTTTCTGATTTATATTTATACTTATATAATTATAATATAATATATAATTTATATTATATATAATTATATATATATATATATATATATATATATATTTATTCACATTAATTTATAACAAAAATATATTTGTAACATTCTGATTTAAATTTTTTTCACAAAATATATATGCAGCAAATTAAAATAATATTAATTCTCTTTTTTTGAATGCAAATATTTTCTGTATCTCCATTTTGGCGAAAAGAGTTGTGAATTCTCGCAATTGTAATGCTACGAAAATTTGCCTTTAACCCCAATTACTTTTTGAATTTCATAAAAAACATATTCAACAAAAATATTTTAATTTCTCCTAATTCATGTAAATATAAATAATTTAAACACTTCTTAAACTCTTAAATTTTAATTATGTACTGGTTCTATTTTCCTAAAATCTTACTTAAAAATTCAAAGTGATCAATTGAGGGGTTTTAGCTACTTCCCATGCGCATTTCACTGGGGCTAATGCAGATCACCAGCGAACCTTCAACCAACATTTCTTAGAATAACTAAAGATATTTATTTCAAACTTTAACTTTACTAAGTGAGAAGCTTTAAAACAAATATCAAAGTCATAACAAGAACTCAGTGATCACTGATCACTTTTCCCCTTTTCTTTTCTTACGTTTTTATTAACAAATTAATATAAAAAGTTTTATACATACAAAATAAAAACTTAGATCAGAATGTAACAAATATCTCTTCTGTAAATGTATAAAAAATAAAATAAGTGAAAATTTGAATATCACAAATACGACTGACAAGAAATAGTAAAAATCGAACAATATTAATAATTTCTGATAAAATATAATAGAATTCGGAATATAACAAATATTTGTGAATAAAGAAATATATAAATAAAAATCAGAAAAATATCTTAAATATATTTGAGTAAGACAAAAAGGTAATCCGAAATTTAAAAAGCACACGATTTTTTGAAAACCATCAGAATGATGTGCTTCAATTAAAATATATGGAAAATATATGGACCATTTTGCAAGAGATACCGATGTAGTAGGTTGCTTTAGTCTGCTCTTCAATACACGATGGTATCAATCGCTGTCGGTATTGTTCGGCGATCAGTGCTTACCCGTCGTCATTGAGACACAAGCCGATACTTAACTCAGATCAAAGAAATTCGACACTATATTCATGACTGGACATGGCGTCGAACTACGAATGTGGGGCTTCGTAGTCTTGTTATTACAACTTCAGCCAACAGCATCCGGCTCACGGCGACTGACGTGTTATTGCAAGGTCAAGTTTTTTTTCGGTTGCTGTCTGAAACGGTTTTCTTTCACAGGCAAGTCTGGTAGAACTCTGCTAAACTAATTTCTCTGGGGATTGACCACTAGGAGGACAACGTTCGTTGCCTTATTGATGATATACGGCCACACATTTAATGGATCCAGTCATGGAAAATTGGACCTCCAGATTAGCCATCATACTAGCCAGTTGTGGCGGCCATGTATTGAAATTATAATTCCAGCAGATTATGTTTTCAATAAAATAAACTTCAAACCAATTCAAAAACTTCTTCTTTGTTTCATTGCACTTCAAAGTTCTATACTTCTATAAAAAACAATCTTTACTTAACTGAACACCCTATTAATTGTAGGAATTTCAGGCGTAATTATAGAGGCTGTGTACGCTAGCACAGCACACCTACTTCGTTATTAAGAAGAAGAACATTTTTTTTACTTTTGCCAACATCCTGATCTTAAAAGGATACCTCTATAAAAACACCCTTTACTTAACTGAACACCTTATTTATAGTATGAACTTCAGGCCTAAATACACACCTACTTCGATATTAAGAAGAAAATTGCTTTTACTTTTGCCAACTTCCTGATCTTAAGAGGATACCTCTATAAAAACACCCTTTACTTAACTGAACACCCTATTTATAGTATGAACTTCAGGCCTAAATACACACCTACTTCGATATTAAGAAGAAAATTGCTTTTACTGTTGCCAACTTCCTGATCGTAAAAGGCCAAAAGGCCGAAGAGAAAAGAAAATATGTGTGATATAAATTTCAATAAATTCACTAATAAAATTAACTTAATGTTCTCAAATGTATTTGCGATAATGCAATGAAAATGAATGCCACCAAATGTTATGGATGTATTTGGCTTTTATTTGTTGTAGTATGTGAGAGTGTGTGTGTTTTTTTTATAATTGTGCCATAAAAGATATAAAAATAAATACAAAATGTCAGAAATACCAAAAGATGTTACCGTTTTCATCAAAAGTCACTTGAATGTATAAAAAGAAAATGACAAAAGTTTGATAGGAAACGTTGCCACCACACACACACACATACACTGCCAGCACTGCTATTCATTGATGTACTCGTAAGTTAAAACATTCCATTAACATTTTTATTGCAAATTTGTAATTTACAATTTGCATTTTTTGTTTTACAGCCGTTACAGTTTTTATATATTTTTATTTTTATATATATTTTTTTCTTTTTTCGAGTTATAAAAAATGGCAATAGAACGTAATTTTGTAATCATAAAAATGCAACATTTTGCCGATGACGACGATAATATTCGTGTAATAATATTTTTGCACACTCGCACACTCAAAGCCACACACACACACACACACAGCAAAGGACTATCAAGGAAGCTGCCAGCAGAAATAAGGACATCAAAAACTTGTAATACATTCTCGTTTTGTTCTAATTCATATATAAAACGGCCATATAACAAAATAATATTTTTATATAATAAGAATTTCAAGATGTGCTGTTGTGATGTATCACGTTATGAACGTGTGTGTCTGTTGCCCTATACGTGAACGTGTGATACAACTGCGGCATAATATGAGGAGCATTAAATATTATCAGCAGCTTCAGCATCGTAACACATACACACACAAACAGAACAGTAGTGCCATTATTGTCAGACGTTTATATTAAAAATCAATCTTTATTGTATTTAGACATTCGATGGGAGAACAAATTCTATCACATGACATATTATTATTTTTTTTTTATTTAAAGAATTCTTGTGCAAATTTCAATAAAAATTACAAAAGGTTATGGCTGGAAGGCAGAGTCATGCACACTGCGGTAGATTAAACCGATATTTATTAAAGTTCAGATACTGGAGAGGTTTAACTCTTTATAGTAAAAATTTCCAGCATTTTAAAGAGAAATAAATATCGTTAGTAATCTCCGATAACTGGGAAGATCTTTGGGGAGACTCGGAGTTTTTAGCACTCCTCAGCCGATTTTTAACTTTTAAGGTCCCGCGCCAATTATATTAAAAGAAAAAGTCGTTACAATTAGCTCAACACAATAAGATTTCGAATTCCCGGAAGGAAAAGTGAAATTTAAAAAAAACCGGGAATTTATTAAACTCAAGCCGATTTGAAAAAAATGGATTTCTCATCAGATCTCCACGTTTTGAGGAAGTTTTTCTGACTAATTATTAGAGTCCGTCACTATGCCTTTTTGTGTGTTTGTGGATTGATGTGTTTGCGTGTGTGTGTGACCCACTGGCAACTTTTCAACGGCAGAGCCGCTTTGAACCGATTTGAACCGACAGAAATAGAGTTATAAAATAACTTAAAAATAAAATATTTTAGAAGTGATTTATTTAAAATAATTTTTAAACGGCAGCACCGATCGATTCCGCAAGCAATTCATTCTTCTTAAATTTTCAATTTAGTACATATTTTGGGGAATTGTCGCTAATGCAGATCTCCAGGGAACCTTTACCCAACATTTCTCAGAACAACTAAAGATATTTATATCAAACTTAAACTTTAATATGTGAGAAGCTTGAAAAAATATCAAAGTCAAAACGACGGTGATCATTCTCAACCGGGCGAAAATCGGTTGTACCGTTTGTTCATCAGTTATCGCTGGCAACCCGGGAATCGGTTGATTTGAATTTAAAATAATAATGTTTCATCTCAAAGAACTCAAAAGCAGAACTTTTGCGGTTCAAATTAGCAGGGAGTTGTAACGGTGGCTTTTTCTGAATATTTTGTTTTAATTGTCAACAATATGGCTTAAGCTAATGTGTCGTTTTAAATTTAGTTTGTTTCAGATTTCCGAATGAAATCTTTTATTTCTTAGTCGTTCGAGCATTCGAAAAATATTTCAATATTAATCGCCTAATCACACGAGAACCGATTTATGAAATTTTATTCGACAAATTATAAGGCCCGGACAGCACTTAGCGATAGCAATACCCAGGTGTAAACCCAGAGGGCGACAGGGATGGTGGTGAGCATTAATTTCACCCGGTGTTAGGACCACCAGCACGTAGGCAATATTGGGAGGTACTGACGTTAATCCTACACATTATCTGCGTCCCCGAACCTTTAAAGGACTCGCAGTAAGGAACCTTTTTGAATTCATTTAACAAACCATTCAAAATGCCATACAAAAATTGGACTTAATTAACATCAAAAATATGAGCTTGGATTGACTGAAAAGGTGACAAAAAGAGAATTTCTCGCAATGACTACCTCTTTTAAAAAGCATTAGAAAAGATCCTGATTTGCACTACTTCCGGTCTATAAGTTCAGGATCTTATTGACATTCCATAGACTACTTTTTTTACTGGGTTCTAGCCAATATTTTGCAATCTAACAACTGCTTTGGAATTGCAACAACAACAACTATAAATTATATACCCTGCTGCTATTCAAGCTTAGCAAAATATCAAAACTCCCACAAAAAATTATATGATATAAAATTTAATACTTTCATTAACTCCTTCTTTCTTGTCTCACAATGCTGACGTGATCAAACAATATGATTTCTATCATTGTCCGCCATATTCAAACGTATAAAATTAAAACCATAAAATTGTGAAAACATCAACAGGCAACAGCAGTCCCTCCGCCACGGATTACTTGCACTGTGATGTTGGGCTATCGCTTTTACATCATCTAGAAGAAAAAGAAAGTAAAAACTTTTAACAATTTTTCTTGTCCCAGGAGAGCAAAATAAAAAATATTTTCATTTAATACGTTCATAATTTTATTTTTTATTACGCCCATGATTCTTTTACTCGCTACAGTCCACTACTACGGCAGTTGGTGTGCTGCTCCTTAAAGTTTATTTCTTTCCACATTTCATTGGCTTTATTTTCTAAAAAAAAAGCAGCAAAATGGAAATAAAAATATATGAACAAAATTGGTAAATTGTCTATGCCGGCTTTTATGTGTTACTTTGTTTGCTACATATTGTTAGCCATTTGATGAGCTTTTTGGCTTTAAGATAACTATCTCGTGTTTTTTATTAACTTCTGGTTATAAACATATTTGTGGAGCCTTAAATTACGAAATGAGTTTTGAAAACAAATTACAGCACTTCGATAATAAAGAAACAGGCCAAACGCTGTACTCTTTGAACACTTTTATTGAGCAGCAGAGTAGAGGAAATAACTCTCTTATAAAGCGGATAGTAAAAATATTATTTAAGTTGTAAACCGTTTTTCAAAAATGAAACTGACTTTATTGCTTCTGTTATTATCGTTGAATTAAGATATTTTTGGGATGAAGTGATATAAAAACTTGTTCACTTTTAATATATATCTTTGTTAGATAAAATGAAAAACCAGACGAAATGTAAATAAATTGAATCCCATATTGACATGTCGTTAGTGGACATGAAGATTGAATTGTGATGTTACGATAAGATATCCACCGATATAAAAAAGAGGCCCGTTTTGATTTTTCCTTTGCAAAAATCATATATTTTGATGTACTAAAATTTGGTAAATAACATGCTGATAGAAAATAAATTTGTCTTTTAATTATAGGGTGCTTAAAAAACTTATAAGAACTGCCATACAAAAATCAGATTTAATTAACATAAAAAATTGGACTTCGGATTCACTGGAAAGGCGACAACAAAGAGAACTTCTTGCAATGACAACTCCTTTTAAAAAGCATTAGAAAACCTTCAGATTGGCACTACTTCCAGGTATAGGATCTTATCGACTTCTTTAGAAGGGCCTTTTCAACTGTGATAAATTTCAATTTAACAACTTAAATTTTGCTGCAAACTCAATAAAAGACAATTTGAAAAAGAAAGCATTTCGCTTAGAATTCAATTTCATTCAAATTCAAATAGAGAGTGTGTGCACGCAAATGAAATAAGCACCTCATCACGCCCACTTCCTCTAAGCCCATTCACGATTATGAGAATTTCTTTCTAGGCGCACGACATGTTCTTCTTGTCTTGTCTTTTTTTTATTTATTAATATCTTTGAATAATTTCATTGCTTTTAGAAACTCATTTATTTAAAGCAATTCTGCTTCGCGTACGCTTTTAACAGCGGAGTTGGTGTTTTCTTGTGGGCCTAGTAACACAATATGTCACAGGGATACATAAAATATTAAAAAAAAAACAAACAGACGCTAAAATAATGTCAAAGGCAAACTTTTAAGACAACAAGAATGTTTGTTTATTTAATTCCCTCATTTTTCCACGAACCACAACTAAAACATGCATTGAAAAGGATAATTGTAAAAAGCTACAAGAATACGTACGGGAAAGTTTTTGGTTTTAGCTTAAGACAAACACTCACACACACACACAGACACGCATGAGGAGCCAATATTATTATTTTACATACTTAAACAGGAACTCTTGCTCGTGGCCTCTGCCTTCCATTCCATTCTTATTAAGCCTGCTTGCCTTTTAGTGTGTGAGTTTAGCGGTATGTGCGTGTGTACATGTGTGTGTTTGCTTATGTAATACCATTATATTTAATATTATTTTCATTTTATTTTTATGATACTAGAGGACATTATAAAGAAGAAGTTATATTTTATAGAAAATACACACACTTTCACACGAGAATTTAAAATAAACTTAAAATCGTCTGTAGAAAGGAGATGAACAAAAGAAATTTTACAAAACTTCACCCGATATTGTAACTGCACGGACATAAAATTAATATAATTTGCAAGAGCAAATAATAAGAAACACTGACTTCATCCACAATTAAAATTTCAAAATTATCGAAAACTTGACATTTAAAAAATAAATAAAAAAATCGGAAGGTTTTACATCTTTTCCTAAAATAATCGAGTTCTCATTAGATCTCCACGTTTTGCAGTCCTACTTCCCTGACTATTTCTGAAAGCCATTCATTATGTCTGCATATATATGTGTGTATGCCTGTGTAAGTATATGACCCTCTTAAAACTTTTGAACGGCCCAACCGGATCAAGCCAAATATTCTGAAGGGCGTCTTGAAAACTAGATTTGTTGTAAATTTAAACCGTTTTAAATCGGCAAATTTCATGATATCCAAAATAAAGTTATTTTTCAAAGTGGTTTCATTGGAATTACTTTAAAACATTTTCACCAATCGATTCCACAAGCGCCCGCCCATATTATGAATGACGACGTCGATATCACATCAACACAACATCAAAAACTTATCATTTAATTGTGGACAATTATTAATTAATTATATTAACAGGGTTGTGGTATTCTCTAAGGCGTATAATATTCGTAGAACATGTTACCAGAAGGCAAGTTCTATCGACAAAGACTAGAAAAGTGACAATTTTTTGCTGTTGTGTTGAATTGCCGTCGAAGTAGTCATTCTTAATACGGGAGAATAATTTTTTTTTGGTTCATTAATGTTTTAAGCCAATTTTAAAAACTATTTTCAGTTTTTAAACTCGATTTTTTTAAAGCCTAACTTTTAGTTCTGTTTCACTTAATTTTTTATTTTTTTTTTATTTAAAGTGCTTCGAAAGCATGTAAAAATACTTACACTTTATGCGAAGATAAGAACATGAACCACATTAAGAACCTTGTCCGAGTACCATGTGACGTATGAGCAACATCGTTAATAATATTAAGTATACGCGTGGAACTAAACACACATGCAAGTGAATCTAGTGAAAAAGCGTACGAGAACTGTATCAAACCGATTGTAAAGCACTTGTAATAAGTCCCGTTTGATTATATTTCTGAATTTTTTGTTTTATGTTCCCTAAATCAAACTTTTTTGATCTGAACTTTCTTATTTAAGACTAGACGATTTTCTTAAAAAGTCACTCCAGCAACCTTGTGCCAGTACAATGTGACGAATGTGCAACATTATTTATAATATTAAGTATAAGGTGGAATTAAACACACTTATAAGTGGATCTAATGAAAAAGCGTAATAATAAGGCCCGTTTAATAATATTTCTGAATATTTTGTATCATGTTCCTTAAGCCAAACTCATTTAAGACTACACAGAGGGGAAACAAAAGGTTTGGTCCCATTCCGAACCTCAATCCCCTTTTATCAGTGCCTTTTTAATTACAAATACAATTAAAAATTTATTTATTTTCTCGTGCTTAGAAAGCTTTTAGCAAGAATTTTCGCATCAATTATATTCCGTGCACAGTCTTTTCAGTGCCCTTTCCCTCTTTTTCGCCGTAATTTTTTTAATGTTTGATTTTATTTTATAATTTTTCCTTTTTTGTTTCATATCCAACTTAAAAAAGTACACGTCTTTAGCAATAAAATTCCTATATACGCTCATAAAAATTGCATGCATATTAAAAATTGTGTTTGCTTAAGAAATAAAAGTTATAAACAGCAACAGCAAAGAAAAAAGAAATTGGCATGAATAGGAAACCCACCAGCCAGCTAAAAGCGAACTCTAAGAACGCTTGGCAAAATCTACGGACACATTGTCACAAGTTAGTACACCGTGGAGAGAAGTCACAAAACGCTAAAATGAAACGACACACAGAATTTTTTCTTTCTTTTAGTTGGAGAAGGTGATGGTGGTGGCAAGTGGTTGCCGCTGTTAAAGAAGAAGGTCTGTATTTTTATAGGCCAGATAATGACATTTTAAAGCGTGAGTAGGCAAACATGTTTTACAATTTTCTGCAATATATTTTACATTCTGACTTCTTTTCTAAAATATTATTATGTTTTATGCATTAAAGTTGTAAAAAGGCATACGAAACGCACATAAATATTGTGTAATAAAATTTATAATCTAAAATTCATAAAATAAAGTAAAACATGAAATTAGCACTAAACAAAATGAAATAAAAAATACATTTTGCGAGACATATAAAGTTTTAGAAATAAAAAAAAAAAATGTTGATGATATAAAACGTAAAGTGAAAGATTATTTTAACTGTATATGAGATTTTGATTGGAAAGTATTACCTATTTGGGTAATAAAACTGAGCAGGCAAGCAATTTCGTTATATAAAATGAATAAGTTTTATTGCAATTGAAGCAGATGGCAATTTTGGAAAAACAAGAGAAAAAAATGAACCGTAAAGAATTGGCTTTATTTCAAAATACGTGTACTACAGGTTGACATTCATAAAAAAAAATTATATATGTATGCCAGTGTTTAGGCCATGAAAATCTGTGTGCAGCCGTAGGTATTTATGTAGCACATTGAAATCAGTTTTTTCTATTAAAAAAATTAGCAAAAACCTAGATAATAAAATTAGTTTTGAGATAAAGTCTTTCTAAGTTAAAAAACTTTTCAGGATATTATCATATTTTCCAGCATCAATTTTGTAGGATTTTTCTTATTGAAGTTTTCATAAATGACTGGCAATTTTTTACGAAAATTTTTGTTTAAATTCATAGTATATGAAAACTAGGCAAATTTGAGGTTAGGAAGTAAATTAGCTGGAAAATATAAATTTTGTACAACAAATTCAGTTTTATGAATAACAATTTAAAGTCGAAACATGGGAATTTATAACAAAATAAAATGTTGGCCAAAGGATTTCTGTTAGCATTTCGGCAGACGTTCGTTCTACTTTTAATTACTTTTTGCAACAAAATTTCTCTTATTTCACCAATGTAGTGGCGAGTTTTGTCTCTGAAAGCGTCTTTCGTTAATGGTTTATTCTGTGTTTAGGCCGCGAAAATCTGCGCGCAGGCGTAGTTATTTATGAAGCACTTTGAAGTCAGTTTTTTCTATAAAAAATTTAACAAAATACTAGATAATAAAATTAGTTTCGAAATGGAGTCTTTCTAAGCTTAAGAACTTTGCAGAAAATTCTCATATTTTCCAGCATCAATTTTGCATGTTTTTTTTTTAATTTCATAAATGACTGATAATTTTGTATGAACATTTTTGTTTAAAATTCATGGTACATAAAGACATGGCAAATTTGAGGTTGGGAAGTAAATTGGCTGGAAAATAAAAAAATTTTTCAATAAATTCAGTTTTATGAATATCAATTTAAAGTCGAAACATGTTTTCAATGAAATTCGTCATTTTAATTGACTTTATTAATTTATTGTAAAATTTTTTTGTAAAATGTTATTTAGTCTAACTTTTATTCAATATTTCGTTAACAGCTTGTTAACATCTTAAGGAAACAAAAATAATAACATAATTTACTGAATTAAATTTTGTAAAAAATGACCACAAGCTTGATTAATTTTACATGGCAATTTAGAATCAAAAAAAGGTTTTCCTCTAGCATTTCGCAGACGTTCGTTAATTCCTCAATAATTTCAACCAATTTTTGCAAGAAACGTTCGCTTATTTCATCATTGCAGCGCCGAATGTCATCTCTCAGAGCGTATTTCGTTAATGGTTTGGAAACGTAAGGCCGATTCTTAAAATAACTAAAATGAAAAGAGTCCAGCGGTCTTTAATCGCAAGAACGAGGCGTCCAACTGAAATCGCCAAATCGAGAAATTACACTACCAGGAACTTTGTCAGGCGCTACCAAAACTCCCTGGAAGGATGAGACACCGATTTTCCTTAAACTAAACATCGCTATCTTCAACATTTACTAATTATGAGCTTAAGAAAAATCGGTCATTATGGTTTGATAACGGAGAGAATTCACGACGGCAGCATTTTCTTGCTAATTTTCCAAAAATGTGAAACCGATGATGCCGCCTGAACACAAACCTGTACCATTTGGTTACCTTCTTTGCGTGTTATGATTTTTCGAGGAATGTTTGGAGATTCTATAAACCCCTCCTAATTGAAATGGACGATCAATCAATTTTTGACAGCCAATTAACTTTCTAACCTCAAATTTTCTCTCCCTGTATTATGAATATATTATGGATATCATGAATTGCATCCAAATAGGCATTTTCTCTAGATAAAAAAAGCTTCAAAGTTTGCAATGAAAGCCGCGATCTGTTTGTTATCACAATCTCGTTAATGCAACAAGCCAATGTGTTGCTTTTGTCTTAAACCAAACTCTCACCTTAAATATTAGATTTTGTTGAAATCAAGTTTAAGACTTCTTACCTGAAATAAAAAGAAAATTTTTTTAGTATATATTTTCAAACATGAATGCGAATTTATAGGATTAAATATTAAGACAAGAATTATTATTCAGGTTCAATTTCACGCGCATATTTACAAATAATTTTTCCGATTTTTTTCAATTCAATTTCTTTTTTATGCAGAGTAAAATATTTAGAAAATATATTACAATTCCAGTTGAATGGCTCAATACCGATTTCGAAGATGCTACATCAACTCATTAGCGTCTTTTTTGCAATTTTTCATTTTTAATGGTCATTAATAAAATCACTTCTTTAGCCAACGATTTAATGAAAATTATATACGAGAAGTATAAGTGCTTTATTATTAAGTTAACTGACTTTTGGTTAGTACGACATTATAATTTAATGAAAATTTAAAACAATTTTAATATATGCGGGTTGGATGTTGAGCCTGAATAATAATTATAGTCCTGGTAAAAATACTTTTAAAATTTATTTCAAAGTTAACTTAATTTAACATCCGACCGAATAATATAAAAATACGAACATTACACAATTCGAATTATATATAACTTATATATTACAAATATTTTCAAAGCGAGTCGAAAACGAATAGGAAACTTCGTTAGATGGCTGTTTCTAATAGAGACATGGAACTTTTAAATTTAATAAAACAGAGGTGATATTTTTTTAAATTAACATGCTATTTATTTTATTAGAAAGATACTATTCTGGCATTATAACTCAAATATGACTTCCAGCATATGACCGCCATGGCTATCTCGAACATAATCTAATGTGAAGGTGCAGTTTTCGGTGATGGTTTTTAATATGTTTGGCCGTATATGAGCAATAATGCAGCGCATGTTGTTTTCTAAATGCTCCATTGTTCCGAATTTATTGCGACTTCACTTTGTCCCACAGAGAATAGTCTAATATCGTTAAGTCGCACACTCTTGAAGGCAAATTCACTGGTCAAAAACGTAAAACAATGCGGTTACCAAACGTTTCTTTCCTTCCATAAAACAATTTTGGTACGAGTTGCATGACATGTTACACCGTCTTGTTGAAAACACAGCTCCTGAAAATCATGGTTGTTCAATTGATGAACTAAAAATTAAGTAGTTATGGAGGTCTATATTGGTCATCACTGATTGTAACTTTCCGTCCAGCATCGTCTTTAAAAGAACACGGACTGATGACTCCACCTTTAAAACAAAACTGAGTACCAGTATTGGGCTCTATTAAATTATTGTATTCAAGTATTGTACTTGAATACCCGAAATAGGCAATAGGGACATGCAAACTCTAAAGATCTATTACCACTAGGAGCCCCTGGGGTCAAAACTTGATCACATGACATCTGCATCTGAAATTTATATGTTTATGTACGACCACGTACGATTCTTCCACCAAATCAATGTCAATAAAAATTGTTTGGCTTAAGTAGAAATGCTCTATTCGCTTTTCTGTCTTCATCAGTCCTCTTAACACTATTCCCTCTTATCCATATGTAAGGCTCCCCGGGGGGCATAATAGGCCACTTGGTGAGTCGGTACACATTGTTGCTGTGCTTTCTGGAGAAAAGATAGGAAATACAGGTGGAAGGATAACTGGGTCCCGCCATATAAAGGACTGAAAATCAATAGTAGGTGACAAACAAATATTGTTTTGACCTGCGAGCCGTAACCAGTTTCCTTACACTGGTGCCACGGGATCCGGTTGAGCCCCACATATGATATTAGATCGGAACATCTGTTTCATTGTTGGAGCTCTGTTCAAAGCACGTTGAACCATTACCCAACATTTTTTAGAATAACTAGAGATACTTATTTCAAACTTCCACAGTAATAAATGGGAAGCCTAAAAAAATATCAAAGTCACAACAAGAACTCACTGATCACTTTTCCTTTTTTATTTTCTTACGTTGTGTTCTACAACTGGTTTGTTTTTTGCCGACTCAAATTGTAGGTGTAAGAGAAATAAAGGACAACAACCAATAATTGTTCTTTGTGAGTTCTTGTTGTGACTTTTGTATTTTTTTAGGCTTCCCATTTATTAATGTGGAAGTTTGAAATAAGTATCTCTAGTTATTCTAAGAAATGTTGGGTAAAAGTTCCCTGAGGGCATTAGCCCTCAGTGAAATGCGCATAGAAACCAGCTAAAACCCCTCAACATAATTAAAATTAAAGAATTAAGGTTATTATTATTTTAACTGACTACTTTAAATTGTTATACCAACTATATAAAAATATCTTCAGTAGCCTTAAAACTTTCATATAATTCTGAACAGTTTTACTAGTCTTAAAAACTTTTTGCAAAATAAATTTACATTCGAAAACCGAATTTATTGCGAAAACCTGCCAGAAGTCACAAATACTCAACTTTCTTATCAACATGCTTCTCTATACAAGTATTTTTTTCTATATTAAAGTGATTTTCATTCACTTTTTTATTCATTAACATAAAATATTGCGGGGATATCTTGTAACCAAAATCACTGTGGCACTTATTCAACATTTAATTTTAATTAGAACTGCCTTTTCAAGCAAATAACCTCTACGATAAACATTATCGTAGGCCTCATCAACAGTAGCCAAAACGAGAGAAAAATCAAACGAAAAGTCCAACAAAATAAAAACCGATTTTAAAACACACATAAACTTGTTCACACACACGAACACACACAATAATGGCAGCAAATCATTAACGAAAAAATTATATTTTGAATACCAACATGGCATACAGCAAACGAATAAGCACACAAACAAAAAACTTATAAAAATAAAAGCAGGAAACATGTTCAATTTTACCAGCAAAATTACAAAAATTCCATTAATCTGAGTGAGTAGACAAAACGAAGTTTTTTAAGTTCGCTAAATGCAAAACAGTCAAAATCAGCCCAACAAGAAAAAACAATTCACCAGCATAAAAAATTTCAAGACACCTACAAACAACTGGTTACTGCGTGCAAATAGAACGATTATAAAATATTACGCGCCATGCAATTGTCAATTGTCCGAAGCTGGCCAAAACATCAACAATAAAAAAAAATAAATGAAAAGCAGATACACACTAGAATGTCTGCAGCAAAAAGCCGAAAAGAAGCACCACACGATATTTTAGCGAGAGTGAGGTGCAAGTCCTGACACGCACTCGTAGCACATGCACATGCAGGCATACGAGCAAAAAAGGTTGCGTTATTGTTAAAATGGTTAAACTGATGCTAAATAACAAACGACCCACTTAATCATTAAAAGAAAACAGCAACAACAACAGCCACCACAACTTTCCATATACACCATGCAACAACAGATTTCCTTCGCGCAACACCCAACCGATGAAATGTTATCCACTGGAGTTCAACGCCAACCAAACCCACCAGCGAGAGTGAGTGCGTAGAGGCTCAAATTTTATTTGTGTTTTTACTACTTTTCGGCAAACAGCCCAAAAAAAGTAGGAGTAGGCCTTTTTTTGGAAAAATAGTAAAAAAGAAAGCGCACAATTTATAAAAAACAAAAATAAATATATTAAAAATAACACAACAAAAATAAAAAAAAATTATAATAATAATCCAACAACTGCTGCGGCATGCAACAACACCGACTGACAATAAAATATGGCGTCTGTACTTTTTTTATCATTAAATCACTAAAAAAAATATTACACACACACACACACTTGTTTGAAATTAAATAAAAAGCATGTAAAAAATGCTAAAAAACCTACAAAACAACCAAAAAGTTGGCAAAAATAAAAATGCAAGACCCACCCCATGCGAGAATAAAACGAAAAAACACAAAAAAAAAACAACGTACTCGCCTCAAAAACAACATCAATGACCAGGCCACATATCAACAAAATATATCAAAGCGTTGCTACACCGCGCTGCGTAGGCTAAAGGCACGCATTTTTCTTATCCTTGTGGATTGTTGTGTTGCACAGCAGGACTTAATTTTTTCTAACTCGAACTATATTTTAATAATGGCTGTTCCGTTCACTATCCGTATTCCCTTCAGATCTTCATAAACTGCTTTTTATTACATCCAATTTTTAAAGGGTGATTAGGTGATTGTTCGAAAAATGTTGTCAATTCGGAAGGCCAGGACAAAGGACATGGAAAAGTCAATATCAGTTTTTAATTGTTGAACTTACACAGCAGAGCAGAAGAGCTGTTTTCGGAAGTCACTACACTCTCTCAGATTCTTGCTGGTGGTATCAGATTTAGATGCGCTATTGAATTGCAACGCTCTGTGCTTTTTTGCTTGGACTAGTAGTCAGAGTATGTATTACTTTGCACAGACCAATCGAGGTGGTATTAAGGGCACTACAACAAGACAAGAACATACGAGATAGGGCTAAAACCTGTCACCGAGTATCTTAACTGTATTAATTGATCACCTTCAATGACCACGACATGTAAAAGTTACTAGACATTTCGAATCGGCAATCAGTTTTGTAACATGTCCTGCGACAGGTGCTCTTCCTTACAATTCTTTTATTTATTAATTCCCTGTCAGCTAATTTTAAATTAACTTTAATCCAACTACTTCCTATGCTGACCGAGACTTGAATTTCTTTTCAACATAAACAACTCAAAACTTTAAAATTGCGATTGCCGGACTCAGCGTAAAGTTGCAATTCACTGAAAGTTATCAACGCAAACGTTGTATTTCAATGAACACCTCTGCTTTTTCATTGGCCATAAGCAAGTTCATTTGAATTTAGGGTGAATTTATGGTTCGACCACACACAACTTTTTAATACTCCTCCAATATTTTTCTTTTCATCATGGAGTAGCACTAAGAGGGTGACCCGTACATATGCAGTGCATTGTGCCAGAATTAGAAAGGAGTGTAAGAAGACAGATAAAAACCGAGAGAAGAAATTTGTTGCACTTTTCTTACCTTTTACATTGCGGCTGAATTTTTTGCTACACATAACGACGAAGTAGGGAGCTGTATTCCGCAGGGAACACCCTCCCTACAATCGCATTTCAGTTTTCATTTCCATTCGTTCTTACTTCATTCAAGAATATTAGTTCCATATAATGATTGGAAGGCCCACGATCCTGCAGAACATATGGTAAAGAGCTTAAGATCAGACAAGAAATATTATTAAACCTCAAGTAGTTTTTAATTCATATGCACTACAAGTCTTTTTTTAGGATCGAATTTTCATTACAATCATACAAAACAAAAGAATAGAACAGATCAGAACTATTTTCTGCAACACAAATAATTTGATTCAAGCCTAAAAAGGCAAAATAAGAGCCTCCTAATTTAACGTAAAACCGTAGGCAACTCCATGACTTCATTTCCTTGTCTCCAACAATGACAAAATCTTTCTTATTCAAAAGTCGTGTAGCGATCTATGCAACGAAACGTACTCATTGCAGCGCCTTAAATGCCGACAACAAATACATGCATGTCAACATAAACACACGCATTTAAAATAAAATGCAACAAACGCGACTGACAAATTTAACTAAAAAAAAGAAGAAGAGTATTAAAAAACAACATTCAAAACACCGAAAAACGAAAGAAAAAAGCATAAAAAATAAAAAAGCTGCATAAAAATAAGAAAAAAGTTTACATTTTTTTATTTTCAATCAGCCAATAAAAATTCAGCCATCATTGAGACTTGTTTTGTTTTATTTTAATTTTTTGTTATGAAAGTTGTGATTTTTATTATTTTTTTTTTCATTAAATACGTTTGCAAAGCATTAACATCATCAGTTGCAGCCAAAAACTTAAAACAACACCCATACAAACACACTTGAATACAAAATTACGCAGTAGGCCTACAAAACTACGCAAAATACATGAATTTCCACTCTCACACACGAGCCTAACGAAAATTTCACCATGCCACGCAGCATTTGCTGAAAATACACACCACAGTTAGTAACAACAACAACATGGTGCAACACCAACATGTGCATGGAAATGCATTGCACACCAAAAAAAGGCATGCAACAGCTCTGCCAAAATGCATTTCTCTCAGTTGCAACTGCTGCCACCAAAAGCCGATCAATGCAGTTTCATCTGCCGCAGCCAACTGCATGGTTTACTTTTTTAGTTTATTTGTAACACATTTTACTGTTCTTTTTTCCTCTGAAAGCTCTCGCACACACACACACACACGCATACAATCACTAACAAAAAACAAGGAAAAAAGGAATCAAAACAAAACCAAAAAATTTAAAACGTGTAATCAAAAATAAAACTAAAACATCATAATGAAACGCAGACAAAGTGGAGAGAGTGAAATGACATTAAAAATAAAGGACTGCTCGAACAAAAATTCCACAAAAAATATAACAACAAACACACACACAGACGCACTCACATAAAGTATATTTACGCACAAAATTGAATCACAACATCAAGTCGGGCGCAGACAGGGGAAAAACAATGTTTGTTGAAAATGCCTGCATATTGAATGCGAGAGGCAACAGTGGCACTGCAGCGATTAACTATTAAAATTAACTGAATCAAACTACGCGAATGCAGCACAATAGTTTTAATTAGAAATAATTGAAACAAATCGAGTGTCTATTTTTTGTATATAATTTTGATATAAAAAAATATATTGTTATAAGTTTTTTAAATAGAACGGCCTTCGAAGTTGGTGTGGAAATCCAAATTTCTCAGTTACAGTATATTTTTTAGCGGGTCTTTAAATAAAAGAAAGCAAAGGTTTATATAGAGTGTTTTTTATAGAGTGATATAAGTTCTAGTTGGCATCACTGCTTTATTTGACCACCCATTTGACAGCTGATAGTTGCCTTTTGTTTAGCTTGCTTAGACAAAATTGTGGAAATTTTTAATCAAAATAACGGTTCTGTTCGTCAAACTTATCGTGCATTTCGTCCATTCAAATTTTTATTTTTCGATGAAGCCCATTTTCGCTTGAATGGGTACGTAAATAAACAGAATTGTCACAAGCTTTTGTCGAAACACCATTCACATCCATGGAAAATTACTGTTTGGTGCGCTTTATGGGCTGGCGGAGTCACTGGCCCATTTGTCTTCGAAAACGATGATGGTCAGGATGTTACTGTTTGTGAAAATTGGTGTTCCAGATTGCGCCATGTACACGCCAGCCGTGGCGGCCACATGGCCGAAGTCATATTTAAACATTAATGTTATAAAATTTTCTATCAAACGAAGACCATTTCATTGATATCTAAAATATATTATTATGTTTTATTATGATTTAAGCTTGTATCACTCTATAAAAACACCAAAAGGGTCTAAGAAGATTTTAGCAACGAAGCAAATACTGTTTACAAAAAGAACTAAATAACACGATTCTGAAGAAAATCCAACTAAAAAGTTTAAAATAATTTTGAAAATAATGAACCCAGATACAAATAATAAATCTGCTGTTCAACAGATGAAAAATAGGGCAAAAAGCGCCCACGTTTTGTGTTTCATAAAATGGTCACGTCGTTTCCCTTTCCTTTAAAGACATAAAGTTTTCGCTTTTAATTGAAACCCAACACAAGACTTTTTGAAATGTCTGAACTACTGTTTTTATTTTTTTGCAAAGTTAAAATGTGCAACAAAATATTTTAATTAAATTTTTCGAATTATTTTTTATAAAGAAATGTGACGGCTGTAAAATGAAAGTAAAATCTTGTTTTGCTGTTTTGATTTCATTTATTGCCTTTCAAATATATGACGCTTAACGTCTTTTTATCTTGCAGACAGATTTGAAAAATATATTTCCTACAACCCCACTGTGCCTTCAAAAAAAATTCCGATATAAACGCGTGAGTGTACGTTTGACTGCATTTTGAAATGTGCAACTTTTTAATATTTTATGCAGTTGATTGTGCGTGTGTGTGTGCGTTGTTAAAAAATAAAAATGGAACAAAAATTAAACCAAACACACACACACACACACACACACACTGGCTACAATAAATAAACTCGTTCATATCCTAAACTCCAAATACTTGTTGTACGATTGCGATTAAACATGCATGCAATCTCCGCAAGCATTTGCCCACACATACACATAAAGGCACCCAACACACATATACAAACATATGCTGATGTGTGCGTATGTCGGCATTTATTTAAGTTACTTTTTTTTGTTTTTTAATTTTTGGTGTGCGCTTCGCTTGTTGGTATGATGCCAAAGTTTACAACAAAAAGGTGTATTTATTATGGCCAATTCTTTGTTGTTGCATTTATCAAAATATATGTGGCAGATTCGTAAGCGTGTGTGTGTGTGTGTTTAAAAAATATTATGTTTGACTTTTTTGTTGTTGTATTGAAAATATATTGTTCTGTGAAAAAAGTACAGTAGCGTTTGACATCAAACTCAGAGGGAATTTCACATAATTGGGCAACTTGGGCGTATGAGGAATTTGCGTTGACTCCTTTTCGTGTCAACAAATATTTGTCATACGTTTTTTTTGTCATTTCTAATAGATTCAATATTTTACATCAAGCAGAATATTTGGAATATTGAATTAGAAAGTCTTGTTTTCCAAAGAAATAAATAAAGTCATAAAAAAAACAACGGAAATTTTAAATTAATATTTTCATTTTAATTCATTTAAGTCATTTCATTTAAAATTTCATTAAATTGTAAATCAAACGCCTATTTCACGAAGTCGAAAGTTTTCTTTCCTTCGAATAATTATATACAAAAAATTAATAAATTGTTTTTATTTTTTTATAAATTGTAGGGAAGAAAGAATTCCTTCGACATCGTGAAATAGGCAGTAAGTCAGCAGCAGAGTATATTCGATAGTGCTGAAGTCTAAAGGCCAAACTTATAACACTTTTATATCTTTTCAATTTAAAAGTTCGTGTACGCTGTCGTATCGTATAATTATAAAATGTTTCATATTTAACATTTTAACATTTTCCTAGAAAAATACGCACTAACAAAACGTTTGAATTTTATATGTCTTTCAAATCGTTTTATTGAGACCAGGTCAGAAAATATTCTATTTGTTGGCGTGATTATTGGAAATATTTGATAACTAACAGTGGAACTAAACCCTTTTTAATAATGAATACCCATTTAATTCATTTCAATTTTAGTTCTTCCTCAATCAGAATTTTTTTATATTAAGAAACTTATGTCGGTTTCTTTTCTAGAAAATAATGCAACATTTTTCACACTTTTTAACAGAAAATGGCAACATTTCGCCATTTCAAAATAAGGGATTTATTCGAAATGGATCCAACATCTCTCACGAGAAACAATTTCTGTTTTAAAGCTTTTCCAAACCACCACTTTTTAGAAAATAAGTGAAAAAATGTTACATATTTTCTAGAAAAGAAAACACTATTAGTAAATATTTGGGATCATATCAGAATATTTACTTCGTGATTGAAAAAAACTATTGATATGACATTTTTTTGAGGTTTAAATATACGACAGAATAACTGAGAAAATTTTAGAAAATTGGTTTAACTTAAAAAAATATCGAGCACTCATTAGATCTGAACTTTCTGAATACTTTGGAAGCTTCCTTAACTACTTCTAAGATACCGTCGTTATTTTTAAATGTTGAAGCACGTATGTGTATATGTGTGTAAGTAAGTGAACACCTTAACCGAATCTAAAGAGTACTCTGAAACTCAAAACTGCGGTCAATTTGATCTGATTGGAAGTGCTTGATTTCAGAATAGCCCCACAAAATCGAGAAAAACTGTATTTTTCAGAGTGGTTTTCTTGAAATAAACTTCAAAGGGCTTCTCCGATCTACAAACTGTTGATCAATTAAAAAAATTCGACTATCACCGTACATCAGATTTAAATCAGCCAATTCTTTCCAAAGAACCTTCAAACTATAAATCTAATCAGTATGTGCTCTCGACTCTTTTATTGTAATAAAATCTATATATTTGAAAATAAAAATGAAAACGTAAAGAAATAAAAAAGAGAAAGTGATCAGTGAGTTCTTGTTGTTATTTGTTTTAAGTTTCTCACTTATTAAAATGAAAGTTTGAAATAAATATCTTTAGTTATTCTAAGAAACATTGATCACCTTGAATTTTTTTGCTAGATTTTGAAAACAAAGAATCAGCACATTATTAAAATTAAAGATATTTAAAAACAGTGAAATTGTAGGTCGAAGCTCTTTGCATAGAACAGCACAAAAATCAGGTTGGGATAACTTTGACGTTAATATTAGCGGGAAGTTGCAGGGATGGCTCTAAAAGTGGCAAATGAAATATCAACTTGTCGAATTTTTTTTTAATCAAACCCACATGAGCAACGAAATATTTTATATGGACCATCACCAGTTTGGTCCAGACTCGCAAGGTCCTTAATTTTCACCGATTTTCTGTACACATTTACTTCCTTTTTTTTCAAATAAACACTCTTTCCAAATGCAAAAACCAATTGAACCATTATCCCATAAACCGCTCCTGTTTGATGTGACTCCTGTACATATTGAAACAAAACAACTCCTCATCATGTAGATTTTGTTAAATTTTTCTTCTTTTTTTTCGCCAACACACTCAAGTGGGGCAATTGTAGGCTATTTTATTTTTCCAACACACTTCCCTGCATTCTACGAGGATTAAGGATTTTTATTTAAATTAAAAAACAAACAAAAAATAAAAAAAGGATATAAAAATAAAAATAAAAGAAAATAAAAAAAAACATCATTTAGATTTTTTCCATTTTTTATAATATTTTTCCATTGACTGCACACAAACATACGATACGAGGCAAGAGCAAACTAGTGGTGGCCAGTCAGCTGGTATGCGAATTAAAATATCAACAATAGCAACAACAACAACATTTATTTGCCATTTGGCCGAAGCAGATATGAATGTGATTGCAGGCGAAACAGAAGTGGGCCTATATGAACAGCAGCGTTTGCAAATGCATTTCACATGTGGACACCTTCTCCTCCATGGGAAACTGAAGGCAGATCTATGGCAGCAGGAGGAGCAGGAGGGATGATATGAATAACTTCTTGTTCACCAAAAATAAAAATAAAAATTTTAACACATAAAAATAACTAAAAAAAAGTAATAAAACAAAACAACAGTTTTTTATTTTATTTTATAAAAAAAAATTGTGAAATAAATGGTGGGAAAAGTGAAAGACACGAAGTTAAATAACAACAAACATTTATTGTATTTGTGTGCGTGGATTTGTGTGCGTAGAAAGCGGATTTGTGTGGCACACACATGGACACATTTATTTGATATGTAAAATAAAACTGGTAAAACTCCGCCCTCGGTTGAGGATTTTTTGACAATCCGCGGGAGAAAACAAATATGTGGAGAAGGGGATGGTCAATGCAAAAATGCATAAACAAACATTCGCATAAAATGTAAAGGATAATAAAAAAAGGATATTAAAAATAAAGAACCTAAAAAAACTAAAAAATAAAATTTTCACCAAATAAAAATATAAAACAAAATAAAAGGAAGAAATGCAGCTGAACAACAAACGGACAGACAGACAGCGTTAATGTGTGCGTGTGTGTGTGTGTGTGTGTGTGTGTGTGTGTGCATGTGTGTGCTAATTTAAAATGCAGCAGTACCTACGCACACAATTACACAAATAACAGTTTTAATACACAAACACCAACGAATTTGCATTATATTATGCATGTACGTGCATGCACAAATAGTCCGTACAGACATTAAAAAAAATATTTATTTCTTTTTTTTTTTTGCAGCACACTTTGGCCATTTAAGGCAACACATCTGCCGTGGCAACAGTGTGAGAGGCCAAGGAAATGATTTGGGTGGCCCTAAAGTTATCGCCGGCAATAGACAAAATTTCAACAACCCAATTCGAGGTGGTCATTAATTTGCTTAAGCAAATAAAAGTCACCGGCGCGTGATAAAATTATTAGCAAAAATGCACACAAATAATTCAATTTTATACGAACTTCAATAATCTATGGGAATATGCCGATAAATAACTTCAATAACTGTGCAAGTTAAATATCAATTTATTTAAGCCGCAGGTCTAGAGCGGGTCTCGATTAAAGAGCCTGGCTGACTAAAGGAAATTTTCGCGAACTGTGGCTCAACTTCTTTACACCGTTTTCCTCCTATTTAATCAAAATGGTAACTCGCCATTAAAAAGTTTTTTCTAATTGCAACAATTTTGTATTGAACTATTTATTTCATTAAATTCAGCTTTGATACGTCACATATTCCAAGGCATTAAAAAAATTCAACATCAGCTTTCAATACGAAACCTAAGCAGCAGAGCAGATCGTCTGTTTTCGAAAGCCGCTGCATTTTCAACATAAAAATTCCATTTTTGCGGCTAAATAAACTCTTCTTATTCTTCTCAAAAAAAGTTTTGCCGTTTAAGAAATATCCTCGGAAAAAATTTGTTTGTTTCTGTAGAAAATATAAGTTTTATTTTTTGAAAGCTTTTTCTTACCGTTCAAAAATACTCTTCTGAAAAGAGTTTTTTATTTCTCTAAAAAAACTAGTTTTATTTTTTATAATGAGTTTTATTTTGCCGCCTAAGAAAAATCCTCTGAAAAAACTTTTTTATTTCTCTAAAAAAAGAATGAGTTTTATTTATTAAAAGCTTTTTCTTACATTAAAAAAATACTCTTCTGAAAGGAGTTTCTTATTTCTCACAGAAAATAAGGTTTATTTTTTATGACGAGTTTTCTTTTACCGTCCAAAAAAAAAAATCTTCTGAAAGAAGTCTCTTATTTCTCAAAAAAGATGATTTTTATTATTAAGAGAAGTTTATTTTCCAGTCTAAAAATTCTGTTCGAAAAGAAGTTTTTCTATTTCTCTAAGAAAATTAGTTTTATTTCTTATGAGGAGTTTAATTTTACCTTAAAAAACTCTTCTGAAAGGAGTTTCTTATTTTATCAAAAAAAAGTTTTATTATTAATGAGAAGTTTATTTTCCAGTTCAAAAATACTGTTCTGAAAGGAGTTTCTTATTTCTTTAAAAAGATGAGTATTATATTTTATGAAGAGTTTTTTATCTAAAAAATCCTCTTTCTAAGGAAAATCTTCGGAAAAAAATTTTATTTCTCTAAAAATTTTAATTTTATTTTTCATTAGGAGTTTTCTTTTACGTCCAAAAATTGAGGAGCTGCATGTTTTTTCTAAAAAGATGAGTTTTATATTTTATGAAAAGTTTTATTTTTTCGTCTAAAAAACTCTTCTGAAAGGAGTATTTTATTTTATCTTTTAAAATTGTACTCATTTTGTTTGTTTATTTTTTCTATATATTTTTTTGTTGAATCCAACTCAATGAATGCTTGAATTAATTAATTTTTTTAATTGAATTGCCCTGCTTTGAATCTCCATTTATAAAAAGTGAGTCTTATTTTCTGCCAAGAAAAACTAAACTCCTTTATTGAGTTTAAAATACAACACTATTTACAACAGTTGTATCCTTAACTATTTTTATATGGATGTTTTGCCGTTAAATAACAGTTATAAAAAGATTTTTTTCTTATCACGCATAACCGTTACAGTCCCTGGTATTTAGTGGTTACATTCTTTTCTTTTTTCTTATTGTAAATATTTGTCAATTGTCATGATAGTCTTAGAATCTCATTATCCGTATAGAAAATAGTTGTTTCTGTAAATGAAATCCAAGTGAAAAGTTAGAGTTTAAAAATTTCTGCCTAATAATCGGGCATGTACTCCCCTAAAAGCAGAGGGAAAATTACGTTGCTCTATATCGAACGACATTTCTATATCAATTGTATTGAAATTTCGATCGGTATCGAATGCGATAAGTTTAGTCCCAGGGGAGACTCAAGTCAATTGAGTCAGCACCTACTCCTGCTCCTCCATCCCTAAGATATCCATCAATAGATATGATGATCTCACGATCACATGGAATCGGTTAATTTGAAGATTAAAATAATATTGATTTAGCTTGTAGTGCACGGAATGGCACAAAAGCAGTTTACGATTGCTTTGAGGTCGAAATTATCGGGAAGCTACGGAGATGTCTGTTGGGATCAAATGTTTTCCATATATTTCTAATAAGCTTTTCAGTTGTATTTATAAAAGCTGACTTAAGCTATTCCGACATGCTGATGAGTTCTCATATACAAAAACAAAAGCTAAAACATTTTTCTTTCAAGGATATCAACTTGTCATCCGGAAGTAGTGCAAATCTGAATCTTTTCTAATGCATTTCACAAGGAGTGGCCAGAATTTCTCCTTTTTGTTTCTTTTTATGTGTACCCAAATTCATGTTGCTGATATTGATCCAACCTCAAAATTGCTTTAATTAATTCCTCGTTACTATATTGTCTTCAAGGTTGGACTGAAGAGATGGTTCTTAAATTTGTTTTGCATCGTGCCACAAGAAAGGAGGGGGTAGACAGAATCGAATACAGATAATTTTCTGGTAAATATTTTTACTTAAAAAAAACTTTGTTTTATAAATAAAAATTGCATTCATTTTCTTAAACCTCTTTAATTTTCCAATTTCTTTTTTTTTCATTGGGAAAGAATAGAATAAAAGAAAAGAGCCAAGAAAATTAAACCTAAACAATTAAAATATATTTATTTCTATAAGCAACTCTTTGGTTTAGAATCAATTCTCGTATACAAATTTATAATGAAATTTATTAAATAATAGAACAATTTGTCAAATTTTTTTTAAATTTTTATTTGCGTTGTTCAGAAAATTTTTGGTTAATTCTTTCAGAAATTTTTATGTCTTCTTGTAATTTATTTATATTAAAAAAGCAGTTGAAAAGTAAACAGAAATAAATTGTTAATTGAAAACTGCTGCCACATTCAATGAAACACTAGAACACTAAAAGTAACAATGCAGTGGTTTCTAAAACAAGTTGTGTTCTATTCTACAGTGCAGCTTGAAATTAGTGCACTTTTTCACTGATCTCCTGGAATATTGATTGAATCTAACTCTTTTACAAATATCATTTTTATAATCTTAAGACTTGAACTTTATACGCCACGAAGTGTAACAGAAAGAAAACTTGTTGGCCATAAATGGGCAGTTTTATTTATCAGACTTTTTTCGTAAATGACTGCCCAAAGAGTATAAAATTTACAGCCCACAATTGTAATTTTTTCAGAGACTTTTCCTTGTGCTTTGAAATATTTGTCATGATATTCCGAATTAAAAATATTTTTCGAGCAATTATCGTGTAAAATTTTAAAAATCTCATCACTTCTAATATTTTCTCGCTAATTTTCTACAACAATTTTTTTTTTTCAAAACTACAAAAACTGCCTGTTGACATCATTCCATTGCCCTTAATTGCACATTTTCTCGCAATTTTTCACACTGTTATTTAATGAAAAAAAAAAAGATCAAATCAAATCATATTAAAAGGCATCGTTTTTAGTCTTAAAAATCTTAGAGACAAAATGCTATTTTAAATATGACATCAAAAATAATTTATGATCTACAAATTAAAGCGTCTGTTAAACTGTTTATTATGCAAAAATGTTGGTTTTAATAAAAGAATTGCAAAATGATTTTGCCTGCAACTAGAAAACTCTCAAAATATAATAAAATGGATTGTCAGATAAAAATGATTTTGTGATTTTCATAGAACGATGGCTGCCGTTGAGAGACGCAGCAGCATTCCAATAGGATTTATAAATAACTACTCGGCCACTTGTCAAGACAATGGAGTGCAATTTTTTTTTTTTCTTTCTTTCTTCTTATTTCTTATGAGCGTTTGAGTGCTTTTCATTTAATGATCATTAGCTGTCGTGTTGTAGAGATGCACAGTTCTTGTACTCGCACCAGTGATCACACGGTCGATCATTGTCATCATTTTTGGCAGCATTTGAAACAAGTTCATGCGAGTTTTTTTTTTCTTTTCTTTCTTTTAATTAAAAATATTGTTTTTATTGTTGAATTAAAAGTGCATGTATTTTGTGCATTTACTTTTTCGTGGCATACAGCAGATGAAATTTCAATCAAGTCACTTGAAATTGCTTGCACTCTAACCGCTTTAGAAGTTATTTAACAGTCTGTTCCCGCAATGCCACTATAGATATATCCTACTGTCGTAGAGTTTCATTTAAAATAAAATAAAAATTTTCTATAACTTTACTTTTATGCGAGGTGTGTTCCAAGACTTTTCCTATTTCTAAGTTTGAAGAAACCCATGCGCATTCTTTTATGGGATGGAAAAAATAAAAGGACAATCATTTAAGGAGCTCAAGGATCTATTAGAACCAGAACTGCTTTGAGAATTGCATAAACTGGTAGCCCAACTGTATTATAGATGAGGCGCCTTTTCTAAAGGCAATAATATATAAATTGAGAACGAAACTCCACCATTTTAGTATAAAAATTCAGCTTATTTTTTTTAAAGATTTTTTGCAGTTGGGAAACAGAACGATATCTTGTGGCAACAAGAGGGTAGGTAGTAAATGTGATCCTGCCATAAATCTTCGATGTCTACTTAAAGGAAATTTTTTGATAGTTATAATATCGAAAAGGAAAAATGAGAGAATGAGAAAAATTTTGCTTCATTTTAAATGTTTGTCTGTATAAAGTTTGATTTTCAGAGGGGGCCACTGAATTTGTCTCTCTAGCAAACATGCAGACATCCATTCGTTGCATTCCCTTTTAAAACTTTCCAAATTCGTATGAAAAGTAAAAGCAAATAGTTTGAAAATATTTGATATTTTGATATGCGTACATAGAAAAAATATCATGTATGGAAAGTGATTGATACAATTTATTTCAAAAATATTTTTTTTTAAATAGGCCCACTGTCACCTACAGTACTAAATTGAAACAATTGTCGTCATGGTATTTCATAAGTACAGACGAATGCACAAAACGAATTGTTATTAACAAATTTGTCGGTATTGGGCAAAGTCTGTGGTCAGCCCCAGTTGTGTTTTTGGCCTAAAACAATTTTTAGGTTAGTACATATTTTGGAGAATTGTCGTTTTTTAATTTCTTTAATTTTAATTATGTGCTGATTCTTTTTTCTCAATATCGTACTAAAAAATTCAAAGTGATCAACTGAGGGGTTTTAGTTAGTTTCTATGCGCATTTCACTGGGGCTAATGCAGATCATCAGGGAACCTTCACCCAACATTTCTTGGAATAAGTCAGCAACACTAATAATAGTATTATTTTCAAATTATAGACAGGCCTAAAGCCGGAACAATAAATATATAAGAATAATATATATAAGGTTTCCAGGTATCTGGAGCTCCTAATATAAATAAAAAGGTACTAATCAATTACCGAATCCTCCAATTATAATTGGTATTACTATAAAAAAAATTGTAATAAAAGCATGAGCTGTTACAATTACATTATAAAATATATAAGGTTTCCAGAAAAATTTGTATTGAAATTATATTTTGAATTATATGGCAAACGCGCAATAAATAAACCGGCTCATCGCTCTTTTGAGTCTGTTTATTTTTAAATTTCTAATTTATTTACATTCGACTTCACTGTACTTTTTCATTTCATCCGAACTGTTGTTCAGCGACAATTGCGATCACATCATTTCTGTTTATGTGTGTGTGTGTGGTGCACTTATGATTTTGCGAAACAAACCACACAATAACGAATACCAAACCTTAGAAGTCTAGTATATCAAATATTATTTAATCTTCCGAAAAATAATCTCAAAATAATTATTTTTATTCATTCTGATGATGTCGATGTTTGCAAGGAAATAGTAGAATGCAAATAAATATATTTGCTTGTTCTTCTTTAGTTTTCTAAAATCTTTCCCAACTATTGTTTGTCTTTTTTTGTCTGCATTTAAGGCAGCAAAAGAGACATTTTATATGTTGCATAGAGTGGGATATCTGCCATATATATTAATTATTTCGTTTATCTTAGACAAGCAACTCACTGCCAATGAGTGCTCTTAATACACACACACTCTCACACTTAATCACACACATACACATATTCATACTTATACTAACAAGAGCATCTTATATATTTTGGTATATTTTACTAAAAATTATTGAAATATCTTGGCAAGAAATTGAATGAATTTCTAACTGCAAATTTGGTAAAAATTAATTGAATTTTTCTATATTAACAGGTAATTTAAGTATGAATGATATAATTTCTTGTTTTATATTTTTTATTCACATATTTGACGGCTGACACATCTCATTCTCACCAGATTCAATATTGAATCACTTTCGTCAATGGACTTCTCCGAAGCTTCTATGCTCTTTCCCAATTTTTTCAAAGTCCTAAAAGTAAAAAAGTGTCTTCACATAAATAAATAAAGTTTTTTAAAACTCTTTAATTTTAATTATGTGCTGATTCTTTTTCCCAAAATCTTGCAAAAAAATTCAAAGTGATCAATTGAGGGGTTTCAGCCAATTCCCATGCGCATTTCACTGGGGCTAATGCAGATCATCAGGGAACCTTCACCCAACATTTCTTAAAAAAATTAGATACATTTATTTGAAATTACAGTTGCCAACGAGTTTTCCTACTTCTAATCGGACATTCAAAATAAAAGAGTGAAATTAAGGCAAAAAGTAAGTCGTTGATTTTACGATGGTTAATCCGAACTTAACCGCAACTTAAATATTTATTTGTCATGCATTTATATAGCAAATGAAATAATAACGCTGTTGCTTAAAGAATCCTGGGCGCGACTCACTCGAGTTTTCTCCATCTCTATTGTCAGCCCGATCCAATGAAAAAGGCATAGCACTGGCCTCTGAATATTGGAAACAACAATTAGCACTCTCATGTACTCAAAAAGGAGTGACAGGACCCTCCTTCGTAAGTGCAGTAGCAAAATTTGTCCAGCGAAGTAAATAAGTAAAATGTCAATAACAGATTTTCGTACTAACGAAAGCGTGGAATTCGCTATTGTGGCCTCCGATTAGGATTGATATTTCCTTTTTTTTTTAAGAGGACGCCAGCAAAGAAAATGTATGACATTTGCTTGAAAAAAGGAGACACTTTAAAATAATCTAATTTACAAAAAACAAAATATATCTCGCCAAAAATTTATTAATAAAAAAAACTATTTACAAGAAAAGAACTTAAGTTACAAAAATAAAATGAAATTAAAAATTTAAAGCACAACACAGACTATTCGGATTTGATGGTACAAAATGAAACAATGAAACAAGTAAGAAAAACAAGAGTCCACGGATACATTTTCTGAATTTTTAAAAATATTCAACAAGAATTGCCGAAAGTTTCCAATTTGTCGAAATATATTATCACCGCCTGCTTTTAAATATTTGTGAAACTCATAGCGAGTATAATTTTATCGGGCATGTCACAGAGCACAATTTGGCTGGGAAAGAAACAAATTTCAATCCGTACTTTGGATCTCTAGAATATGAAAACCGAAAAGTTATTTTGGAATGAAATCATTTTCAATATCGTGAACGGAACTGTCAACTCCTGGTCTGACAGTGCATGTCAGTATTTGAAACTAAATTTTAGTAGTAAATAAGAAAGTTTTCAATAGATTTAATTTTAAAGAAAATCATTGTTAGAGTGTGTTATTAAAGATTCTTATAAAACCTTTCAAAATTTTCCAAACATTTTTTTTTATACTTTCTTAAGTGCATATTTCTATGTTTGAAAACTATATATATATATATATATATATAAATCCCTAAGGCTCATACCAATAACTTCCAGCTAATTTTAACCGCAAAACTTTCGTAGCCTAGTTTTCGTGTTATTCTTGGCTTTAGAGCTCTTCAATTCAACCGATTAATATAGTTTCGATTATTATAGAAGAATTGAGAACTCTCATCAGATCAGATACGTAATTTTGGAGTTTTGCGAAATAAATAAGTACGTTCTCCGAATTTTCTCTTTTACGAGATCTCACGAACAGATTAACCGATTTTGACTCTGTATACATACTTTTAAAAATATTAAACTGATTGTGGAGTCATTCGTTAAAGCCGTTTGAAAGTTATTAAAAAAACTTTAAAATAAGTCCCTTTTTTCTAAGATTCTTTGAGGTTTTTTGAAATTCACCGGCTCGAATCGGAATATAAGTTTAATAACTCTACTAAGAGCAAATGTTATGAGCAGGTCATTTACTTACACACACACATACTTACATCCACTCTACGTGACGGTGTTAATCGCTGTCGTTAATGTTGACCGACCAGTGCTATCTATGCCTTTGTCATTGAGGCAAGCCGACAATAATTAACACAATCCTGCCCTATTGTAGATAAGAAAAGCTCTACAACACATTGATGACTGAGTGCTGAGTCGAACTCGGGACCTGAGGCATTGAAGTCACATACCTTACTATACCAGCCAACTGCAATATATATTCGTTGTTTCCTTCAAAATTTCATTGGAGACATAAAATTCTGACATAATAAAAGAATGCACAATTACAAATTTATTGGAGCAGCTACAAACCAGAAATTGTTTTGTATGAAAATTCCAAGCTGTTAGTGAAGGTATTCCATTATATTAGCGATAAGTTTCATTAAGTTAATGAAAGCTACACAATTGATTGTTGTATTTTTTTCAAAGTCTATGCTATTGTCTGGTAACTCTTAAGCAGTTTTTGAAAGTTTGGGCTTCAAATGATAAAGTTTTGTTTAAAAATCCTCTGATGATTTGGAGTCAGAACTAATTAAATGCGGCATATAGCACTAAGGGTATGACCGCCCCATATGCATTGTGCCAGAGCTAGCAAAATAAGTTGTAGGAAGGGGGATAGTGGGGGTAGTGCCTGTGGACGTTGGATTTGAAAATTGCCAATTTAAATGCAGTAAGACAGAGCTCTTAGGAAAGTTTAATCTATATACAACCCATTCGCTAAATTATCTCTGTGATGCATGTTACGGTTCCCTGACAACTCTACAAGAAACGGATGAGTCTTCTGTGAAGCACGAGTAGTAGATTTTCTCAATATGAATTGATCACATTCCGTAGTAGTATGAAACGCACCAGTGAGCGCCTGGGGAGATCAGATGGAGAGAAATATGTTTTACACCTTCTTAAACAATCAAAGCACTGGAAAACTAATTTTGAAACATGAAAAAGGTGCGCTGACCATCGAACATCACACTGAATTCTCATCCCAAGAGCACACAACTAATCAAACAATTGTGTATTTAAAAAATTATTGAAAAGAATCTGAACAGAATTATATTTAAGTGCGTTGAGTCAATTTAATTATTTCATTTTATCAATAAATCAACTTCACTGTAGCAATGAAATTATTGCATTGAATAAATGCCATTATTCCATTCTATTGATAAAATTACTTCCTTGGAGAATTGAAATTGTTTCGTTGTATCAATGAAATCAGTTCATTGTATCAAGGAAAGTATTTCACTTATATGGCAAAGTTTTTGTTAAACTAATTTCAACGAATTTTGATAAATACTTTCATTCTAATAGAGCCTGAATTCATAAAATTTACACATAAAACTCTTTCAGTGTAGCCAGTTATAGTGCACTTAATATGTTCGCCAAATAACATCTTCAGACAACAAATGAACGTTGAAAGCCGTTCATTAAAAGTTGTATGATAAGTCCAAAAGCAAAGAAAAAGCCCGTACAAAATCCCATAATTAAATAAAATTCAATTGAAAATCCATCTTCCCACTCACCAAGCAGCCACTGTAGACCGTGCAACAAATGTGTAGCAACAAAACCGAAAACATTTTCAAGTCATACCATCTTTGGTAATTTTACAAACGGTTTTGTTGTTTCGTTAGAACAACAGCATTGTTGTACGCTTTTTTGAGAACAATGCAAAAGACAATTTGAATTATTATCATTGAATATTATAATTATAGAACAATATAAAAATATAATGCACAAGATTTTATTAGTGGCATAGTCCTGCGCCTACCACACACAGCCACTCTCCGTTCCCTTCGCGGCCCTAGTGCACATCTCTTCATCATAATCTGTGTTCTATTGACTCTTTGTCATTACTTTTTGGCATCTCTTGAAACTATTTGTCACATTCGTTGGGCGAAAATCTCTCCGAAAATGATTTTAAAATAAATCTGCTATACTATTTGCTATTAAAGTGCAAATTGTTGTAAACGTCTTGGCATGCAAGTGTGTGAGTGCGATAGTGCGTGAGTATAAGTGAGTGACAGACATGTGAAGAAGGGAAGAATCAGGCTGATTTAAAAAGACGTTGATCTGTTTCAACTCGAATCACTCTGGTCGCTGCAACATTCGCTAAAACATACCGTCCGGTTGCTCCGTAGTTCAATTTCATTTCAAGTGTCAGCACAGTGTAAGTGTCGAGATCGGCTAAATAAGAAGTGGATCAAATATATTTCACAATTTGAAATAAATTTAAAAAAAATAAAATTTAAAACAATTTAATCCTTGTAGAAAAGTGTGTGTAATTTAAATTTCGTCCTTTTGCTGCTTTCAGTACCCTAAACAAACGTCAAAATGTGTGATGATGAACCCTCCGCTCTTGTCGTAGACAATGGATCTGGTATGTGCAAGGCTGGTTTCGCTGGTGATGATGCCCCACGTGCCGTCTTCCCTTCAATTGTTGGACGTCCACGCCATCAAGGTGTGATGGTTGGCATGGGTCAAAAGGATTGCTACGTCGGTGATGAAGCCCAAAGCAAACGTGGTATTCTTACATTGAAATATCCCATCGAGCACGGCATCATCACCAACTGGGATGATATGGAAAAAGTATGGCATCATACCTTCTACAATGAATTGCGTGTAGCCCCCGAAGAGCATCCCGTCCTATTGACAGAAGCCCCCTTGAATCCCAAAGCCAATCGTGAGAAGATGACTCAAATTATGTTTGAAACCTTCAATTCGCCCGCCATGTACGTTGCCATTCAGGCTGTACTATCCCTCTACGCTTCCGGTCGTACCACTGGTATTGTCTTGGACTCGGGTGATGGTGTTTCCCATACTGTACCCATCTATGAAGGTTATGCTTTGCCTCATGCCATCCTCCGTTTGGATTTGGCTGGTCGCGACTTGACCGATTATTTGATGAAAATCTTGACCGAAAGAGGTTACTCCTTCACCACCACCGCTGAACGTGAAATTGTACGTGACATTAAAGAGAAGTTGTGTTATGTCGCTTTGGACTTTGAGCAAGAAATGGCTACTGCTGCTGCCTCTACTTCCTTGGAGAAGTCCTATGAATTGCCCGATGGTCAAGTCATCACCATTGGCAATGAACGTTTCCGTTCACCCGAAGCTCTCTTCCAGCCCTCATTCTTGGGTATGGAATCTTGCGGTATCCACGAAACTGTTTACCAGTCCATCATGAAGTGCGATGTAGATATCAGAAAAGACTTGTATGCCAACAATGTTTTGTCTGGTGGTACCACCATGTATCCAGGTCAGGACTAACGAAATTTTGTCTAACCTGTTCGGGACTAAAATTGTGCGTCTCCTTTTCTTTTTTACTTCTAGGTATTGCTGATCGTATGCAAAAGGAAATCACTGCCTTGGCTCCATCTACCATTAAGATTAAGATCATTGCTCCACCAGAAAGAAAGTACTCCGTATGGATCGGTGGCTCCATTTTGGCCTCCTTGTCCACCTTCCAACAGATGTGGATTTCCAAACAGGAATACGATGAATCCGGCCCTGGCATTGTCCACCGCAAATGCTTCTAAGCATTTATTGTTAATTTTCTATATCTATTTAAGCGTAAAAGACATGATTATTTTAACATCTTTAACATCTCAACGCAACACTTGGGTAAAAATCGTAGCTTCTTCTCCTAACAACTGACAAGCAGCTTCGACAATTGAACACTGACCCACTTCAATGTCACCACAAGATTTGTTTTAGAAATGTCCTTTTTTGTATATTTTTTGTTCATTTTGTTTTGTAAGTAAAAAAAAAAATAAACAATAATAATAAAACAGATAAAGTAAAAGTTATGGCCAAATTTAATAACCAAATAAAAAATAAAACTGATGTGGAAATGAAGACAAGGTGCATCTAATTAATTGCAACGCACACAATTTGCTCAAGCATATTCCGTAGCACAATCTTGGCCCTGTAATTGCTGCACATAGTTTCAATTCAATGCCAGCCAGTTTGCGTGGGTGCTGGGAAAAAATACAAGAGCCAAACTCCTCGCACAATTTTGATTAGCTGCCAAAACATTTTAGCTCAACTAATTATATTAAATAATTATTTATTTCAGTGACATATTAAACTAGACTAGACCGCAAGTTATTTTCGGTGCGGTCAGACGTTCTATTTTTAACCCTGGGAGCTGAAATACAGACAAGGCGAATACATTTTATATATTCCCTTGAATTCATTATTTACATAAATAATTAATAATTTGAGAATAGAAATATTTTATTTTCACTTCTTTTAAGTATTAAACGCTTCTCACTATCAACCACTAACAGAGAAAGTGTTACATCATAAAGATTATTTTGATACAAAGCAAATAAAGTAAAAGTTTGTTGCCTGCAACTTTTATTTTTTTCTTCAAAAAGTCTCCTCAGTGTTGTTTGTGAGACATCGTGAATACCAAATGCGTTTCCTTTTAGCCAGTTTGTTATAAAAAAAAAACATCCAAATCTGATTTTTTGTTTCCAGCAACTTATTTACGCTAATTGTGTCTTCAAGTTATTTGCGTCATGTCTCTTGGTTTTTAAATTGAGCACATGATTTCTTTTAAAATTAAATATATATTTTCTATTTTTCCTTCTTTTTTAATTTTGTGTTACTTTCCATTATCTTTGAAAATACGCTCAAGAGGACAAAATATCGAAAGAATAATATTTCTTATTCGCTGTATTTTATTGATCCATTAAAATGCATTTTAACTATTTATTTTTTTGGTTTTTACTGGAACCAGCATTCAGCAGGTGATCCCTACTCACAAGATGCTGGGTGAGGGAACTATGAAAACAGGAGTTGCGAAGATAGATAAAGAAAGATAAATAATAAAGTTTTAGAAAAGTATAATAATAAATTTATCAATTCTTTTTCTTGAATACATTGAATTATTATCGTGACGGTTGGTAGTCCAAGTCCCTACTTTTTAGTTTCCCTATAGGAAAATTTATATTTTCAAAAGTTACCTCCGTTCTTAAGAAATCGGGTTTTCATGAGAGCCAATTTTCATGTCCTAGATTCCCTGACTAATTCTGAGAGCCCATCACTGGATCTATATGTAAGTCTTTGTATACTTGCGTGTATGCGGGCTTGTTTGGGTACAAGTGTGTGACCCGCTTACAACTTTAGAATGGCTAAACCGAATTGAACTGGTAGTGTTGTGGAGAGCCTTCTTGAACTTAGATTTCCTATATTTTGGAACTGATTCGAAGCGATGGATGTCACGGTTTCATTTAGAAAAAAATAGCATTTTTAAAGTGGTTATCTTAGAAAAACATTTAAAACTAGTCTAAAGTACCAGGGAAAATATACATATTTTTTTATATATTTAATTTACACCGTAGAGTAGAACAACTACTTCGATTTCTCAGCCATTTGCCACAAACCGCTTGAATCAATCGATTTATTGCAGTAATAATTAGAAGAAAAAGTTACCGTAAGAAGCGCTGATCTCAACTGGCCACCGATATCAGGCTATTTAACGGCGTGTAATTTTATTTCTTTGTTGTTTTGTGAAATCTAGCGTTTATGCGAATAAAATAGAAAAATGTCCTAAGATCTAATCGGAGGTCTGAAGTGTTACCGATGCGATATAGCCGCATCTCTGTGGAAAAAAGCATGGGAAATTTCATGAAATATGGAATAGACTGTCATCACATTCATGGGGCTCATTAAGCGGATAATTTATTCCCCACTTTATCCATTTCATCCTTTTAAAAACACCACAACAACTTTAAAAATACGTAATTTTCTTTTAAAATGAAAAATCGCACTCTTATTGAGAAACCCTTTATTATCTTTCTGGGATCTCAAGCATCCTGAAACGCCGTGCATTCAAAGCAATCTAACTGCTACGCATACAGAAGCATTTATTTAGCAACAGCTACCATAAAGAAACTGTAGCATGCTCTTAAGTCGTAGACATCCAAGATATAAACATACAAAATTAAACGTAACTACTGCAAACTTTCATTCATTGCAAATAGACCAAAAAATGTGCCAACAAAATAACGACGAAGTGCATTAAAATAACAAACAAAGAAAGAAAGCAAAAACAATAAGAAACTAAAAGCTTGTAAAGCAACAAACTTGCTGAAAAAATTATGTCTTAAAATAAACAATATTTTGTGTTATAAAACCTTTCGCATAAACAAAATCAACAGAAGCAACAACAGCAGCAAGCAACTGCACTATGGGCTATAAAAAAAAGTGCGGAAATTTTTGTAACCGTCAGCACAGCGGCACAGTTTAACGAATATAGAGTTGCGAGTGTGTACTTTATTAAACACTCTCTACCAGAGCAACGTAAATTTAATAACAGTCAAAGTTGTTACAAACGTCGGAGGAACCCTTCGATCGACAACCCAACTTCCAGTTGGTGACAACATGCTGCAGAATGAACTCAACTGAGTTGTAAGACAGTGAAAAGGATACGGAACTTGAAAATTTTTTTTTTTAAATTAATATTATGATTTAATAAAAGCTAAGATCTATTGCCTTTAAACCTAAAGGAAACTTCAATGAATCAAAGTTCTAATAAATTTATAACAATAATATGTATGTCTTGATACCATCAGGTGATTTCTATGTAAGTCTTGTCGAGAACCCACTGTCTTGTAGCAGGTGTCAAACAACATGCCAGGGGAGTTATAAAATTATTCGTCTCTTAATGACATTTTTATGTTTATTTCTGAATTATATTGTGTTATAATTATATTATATTCGTGTTATAATTTCATATTTTGTTTTCTTTTCTAAAAAATGCTGCATTTCTTACACTTTTTAATAAAAAATATAATAAATATTTTATTATTTGAAAATAAAGAATTTATTAAAAATTAATTGAACGTCCCGAAAAATTATTTGGTCTTTAAAACACCTCTAAGCAGCCACATTTTAGGTGGGGACAATTTTACATGTTTTCTACAGGAGAACACGGGTTTAGATATTTACAAATAAACACTACGATTCAAGTAAATTTTTTCTGAGATTTTATTATTCAACAAATCAAACAGAAAAGTTTGCTTTACATTCGATTTGTGTTGATTTTTTTCTATGATTTTATTTGTGGTTCCATAAGACTGGAAGACATTCCCAAAAATATGCAGGTGATATGCGAGGTTTATTCAAAATACAAAGGACATGTTCTCTTTTGTCCCCTTCATAGCAGCTCCCAGGAGATAAAATATTCTAGTGCAAAACCTTTTTCCAATCCTGCAAGCAGTTGTTATAAGCCCTTTCTATGTCCTTGAGCTCTCTAAACAAATCAGTTGTTTATATTGTCAATCGTTTCAAAATATCTTGGTAACTCAAAAGTCGCAAAATGTCCTTAAAACCCATTTCCAGCAGTTCTGAAACTGTAATAATATTCTCGAGGCGAGAGTATCGGAATATAGAAAACATAATCGAGTGTCCTGTTCATCCTTGCTTTTGAACAGAGCTCGTATTGTGTGATATTACGGGTTGACATCCTTCAACTCAATTGTATTTCTGCGCAATTCATAATATTAAATTTTGTTGCTGAAGCTTTTTCTCTGCACTGTAACTGCTAATAATCTGCTCAAGCCAAGTTCGGTTTATAGTTTATGTTTGGAGGATATTAACGTTTGTGTTTCTTATTTTTTATAATTTCAAGTTTGAAAGGTTTCTGCTCGGGTCATGAATTCACCGTTTTACAATCTTACAAGCATTTCCTTTCTTTTTCTTATTGTACTCTAGTGGAAAAAGGAAAACACCAGCACCGTTACATCATCTTTGAAGAATAATTTTCAAACCAAGAAAATAATAGCGCTTAAACTTTTTAGTGTTGTCGTTAAATATATATATTTTTGTTTTTGAGTAGGACGCTGGCTTGGTTCAGTGCATGTTTTCTATACGCCGCTTAAGATGATGTTTTAGTAGCATTTTTAACTGCAAAGTACCGTGTTTCATCAACAATAAACGTACAACTACCAGTTAAACTGTTTCCAAGTTAAACATTCAAATGTTGGCTAAGCAAAAAGCTTGTGATTTGGAATGTTTTTTATGTGGTTCCAACAGGAGCTACAAACAAATACTGAAATAGTGCAAATTTGCCGTGTTATTTCACGTCGTTATTTGGCCCTCACGACCAAGTGACTTGTCACCGTTGGACTTATTTCTTTGTGTATTTAAGAAATATGAAAAGAACAAATCTAAAGTTAAAGGATGAAAAATTCGAAGCCTCAACTATTTCTCAGAGTGATTGAAATTATGGACCGAAGTGATGGTGAGTATTTGGCCGGTAAATTAAGAAAATTTTCTGAAAACTTTTTCATTTATTTGCAATTAACATCATGCATATGTCTGGGAATTTTTGGGAATTGTCGTTTTCTAAACCTTTTTAATTTTATTTAAGTGCTGATTCCTTTTTCCCAAAATTTTAATAAAAAAATTAAAAGTAATCGATTAAGGGGTTTTAGCTGGTTTATATGCGCATTTCACTGGGGCTAATGCAGATTTTCGGGGAACGTTTACCCAACATTTCTTACAATAACTAAAAATATTTCTTTCCAACTCCACGTTAATAAGTGAGAAGTATAAAACAAATATCAAAGTCATAACAAGAAATCACTGATCACTTTTCCTTTTTTATTTTCTTACGGTTTGATTCCACAATTGGTTGGCTTTTTCCGGCTCTAATTGTTTATTCCACTCTTTAGGACTCTTCAAGTCTTTTATCCCAACCTGGAAGCAGTTCCGAAATGCACTTTTTAGTATGTCCCCGAACTGTCTCAGGGATTAGCTTTTTATCCCGATAATCTTACAAAACGCCATCCTCCAGCTCCAGAATAGGAAAAAGTCTACAGTGAGTCGAATCTTGAAGAATGCCATGGCTTAGCCGTGGCATTTCCGACGACTCCCTATAAAACCTCTTTGCTGACGAGAGCAAAAAAATGCATGGGGGTGATGTCCTTGTTGTTGTTGTTGGTAGACCAACACCAAAAGAAGCGCTAATCAAGTATACGTGGACCGGGATATATGAAAATTTGTATTTTCTTGTTCCCTTTTCTAGAATAAAACGTTATATTTCCTACACTTTTTAATAAAAGAAGGCAACATAATGTCATTTCGAAATACTAAAACGATAAGAATTAAGTGCAATAAATCTCATGAAAAATAATTTTTGTTTTAAGACTTTTGCAAACTGCAACTTTTTACAAAATAAATATAAAATTTTACATGTTTTCCAGAAAATAAATCACCCTATTCTTTGAGCAGACCTTGTATGTGCTCCTAAAACTGAAGGCTTATTCATATTCTTACAAGCTGCTTATAAGAAAATGTATCTTATAAGAAGCTTATAAGCGTAAAACCTTTTTTTTGAATAAGGCCTGAAAGCCCTCGTAATTGTTACCCACAGTTTACGCACTGCTTTTACACGAAAAACGTTTCTCTATCAACGACCCAATCGCAAATATATTGAATGCTCTTACTGCAGTCTTGATCTCGCTGAAGTCTGCTTAAAATGCAACGGGAAATGGTGTACATGTGGTTGTACTTGTGTAAGTATTGGCTGTTTAAATTTTTAATACTTTGCGGCATCTTTCCACTGTTAGATTGTTTTGTAACATTTTTTTTTTGCTCGTCTATTTGTTGTTTTATTTAATGTTAATGTTTCTGTTACTGCTGCTGTTGTTGGTGTTACAGTTTTTATTCAACAATTTAATGTGTTACTATGCAGTAAAAGATGGCTGTAACTGCATGCAGTTATTTTCCACTTTTCGTTCTATTATTTTTATATATTTTTTACATTTTGTTTACAAAGCGTCTATAAATTTTGATATATTCTTAAGACGCTTTTTTTAAAGAACTTCTTCTATTTATTTTTTAAGTTAATATCACGGAAATTTCAAATGTTACCACGTTTTGGATGGCAGTATTGAAATGCAAGTGTATTAATTAAAACAATTGATGGATAAAAAGCGATACCTGCTTGCCGGTCATAAGAAAACATAGCCAAGTAGCCCCATAAGCCTTTTAGCAACTTGAAAAAGCAAATAATTTGAATATGTCGACTTAATCGGTTGTGGCTTTCTGCCACATACCCATAAAAACAACCAATTCTGTTACGTTGCTTCATCATAAACATCAATACAATTTTGACGGTTATCAAGATTTTATGTAAGAGTGTGTGTGTGTGTTGAGTATTTGTGTGTATGAAGTTGTGTGGCAGTATGTGAGAGCAGAGGAGTGCAAATGTCATAAAAGCCACAGTTATAGCGCATCAAGTTATTGCGGCGCTGAGCATTCTGTTTTTAATATCATGGGCGTTTTAACTTCTTTTCGTTTTTATTTTTTCAACAATTTTATATTAAATCGTAAAGTTTAGAAACTTTGTAATGGCAGCAGCAGTTAAAAATCCAACGCAAGCAAACAACAACAACAGCAGCACAATAAGAAAGAGAGCGAGCGTTTTCTTTGCTACTGAATCATAACTTAAATAGGCAGAGTTAAAAGAAGCAACAATAACAAAAACCTTTATAATCCTGCCATGTTACATCACATCATTCATACATCCATTGAATCATTCAGTCATTCATTCATTCCCTTATTCCCTCATTCGTTCTTTTACCAAAGCAATTCATCTCGACGTAAAGCGATGGTCATAATCAGCACTTTTTAATGGGACTAACATGAGCAGCTGAAGGTGTAGTGTTTGTTGTAGTCAGTTACTTTTCCTTGGCGCACAAGTTTTCCTTAAAGCCATTACTTTGTTGTATATTTCTTATTCTTATTACTCTTCGTAATGTTTATTTTATATTATCGTACATATTTTTTATTTGCGTTTTTCATGACTCGAAACACACAAAAAGAAACGAAAACCTAAATAAATGAGCAGAAACTGCATTGCACACTTATTTGTTGTTGCTATTGTATGTGTGTGTGTGTGTGAGTGTGTGATTTTTTTTGGGGGAAATAAATTGATGTTTTTGGTTGGCTGCCTGACTGCTCGGTTGGATAATCTCGCTGCTTCTTTGTTAAAGTCATAAACTTAAAAAAGAAATAATAATAAAAATTATTTGCTTTCTACGCAAAATATTTCGAAATTCGATTAATAGAAATTGTTAAAAATATACGAAGAAAGTTATTTCCGAAAGCAGAGTACTTAATTCAAGTAAAGGAATATTATTTATCCACCACCGTTCCTGCCCAAGTGCACTTAAAAAATTAATGGCTAATCAAGTTCATCATCTTTTTTTTTTCTTTGTAAGCGGGCTTTATTTCTTTTCGGCCATAAAGACATGACACTACTGTCATTAAAAATAAATATGTACGAGTATAATACAAATGAAGAAATTGTAATATCAAGTGGGCACTCTACAGTCTGTTCATTAAGTTGAAGAGATTCTTAGGAATAGTTATGATATTGAACATTCGGTGTTTTAAATGGTTCCACAAGGCAGTGAAGAGTTTGACAAATAAAAACTGAAAATATTTAGTTAAAGTCATTTAAATGTTCGTTACATCTCAAGTCATTGTAAAATTGCACTATGGCGTCATTGACTACTTTTCTACGTAGAAATTGACGCTGGTTTTTTAAACCTCTTTAATTTTAATTACATGCTGGTTCTTTTTTCCCAAATTCTTACTTAAAAATTCAAAGTGATCAATTGAGTGGTTTTAGCTAATTCCCATGCGCATTTCACTAGGGCTAATGTAGATCATCAGGGAAACTTTACCCAACATTTCCTAGAATAACTAAAGATATTTATTTCAAACTTCCACATTAATAAATGAGAAGCTTGAAAACAAACATCGAAGTCACAACAAGAACTCACTAATCACTTTTCCTTTTTTATTTTCTTAGGTTTTTATGCTACAATCGGTTGGCTTTTTTCCTACTCTAATTGTAGTTGTAGGAGATATAAAGAACCACAACAACTAATAATTGTTTTAATGTAAAAACAATTTATTTAGAGTGTTTACAACATACGTTGTTTTATTTTGCACAAACACTTATTTTCCCATTTGTCTTGTCTTACTGATCTCATGTCTTCCTAAATATACTACTAATTATCTTAACCTCTAAATAATAATTTAAGTTAATCTCTATGGCAGCAAATGCATACCCGGGTATGTTTTGTGTATTTAAATTGCTGTATCTATGAAACTAATTGTTATATTAACATATCCTTAGTAGTGGTTTATTTAAATATATTTACAGCTTAAAGTAAAATTAGACAACTGCGGCCAAGCTGTAGCCACTTTTTTATTCCTAACCCGTATGTCAGCAGTTACATACCTGGGTATGTACAACGCAATTTATGAAAATATGTCAATATTTCCATGTTTATTTTACAAGTTCGCAATAAATTAAATAATATGAAATTAAAAAGTGATAAAAATTAAAAAATTAAATATATAAGACTATTTCTCCATTTATTTTGCACCACCCTGTAGTTGGGATTTTAATTATAAAGCAGATGGTAGAAAAATTTGAGTAGCGGCCTCTGCTTATTCGCCAACCACCAGTTTAATCAGTTTAATCTTTGCAGTTTTAATTTCTGCCCATTTCGTTTTGATAAAATGTCTTGATACAAACTGCACAAGTTAAGGTACTTGTGTGTGTGTGTATACATACACTTCCATACAAACACATGCACACTTCTACTTATTATTTCTAAATTTATGTTCGCATAGTTGTAAATTGTAAAATAAATGTGTGTATTATCGGCAGCAACAGCTACAACAACAGCCTCCGTACCCTGCCCCCAACGCATTTTGGCCAGCATCTAAAAGTATTACAAAACATTCCTGCAGCCATTTATAATTTATCTGATGTACAAAGAAACACTCATATAAACAAAACAAAAAAGCAACAAAAAAAAAAAAATAGCAAGTAAAATAATGTAGAACGCGTACTGGCCCTGTAAACTGAAAATGAAAATTTATTGTTGCAGTTTTTAAGTATTTTGATTTTATTTTTACGTCATGACATAAACTGTTTAGATGAGTTTCTGCTCCCATTTATTACACATCCATCCATCCATTCGTCCATCCGTACAACAATATTTTAATAAAAGTACAACGTGTATTTCTTGTAGTCAGCTCTCTTTATTTCTTTTCTTTTTTTTATATTTTTAATCGAAAAATTTTTACTTGAAATGTTTTAGGAAAAGTAGTAAAAACTTTTTACTACACAATTTACTACGGCTCTGCTGCCAAAATAACGAAGGAGAAGAAGAAGTATAGAACTAAACCCAACACAAAAAAATGGTATTAATTTTGCATGTGGCTTAAGATGGTGTGGCGTAGTGTGGTGTTTCGTTATGCGCAAAGGTAGCTACACAGCTAGGCTGTTGTTATTGGCAGCAAAGCTGGCTGGCCGGCCTATTGTCGTTCGTTCACTGGAGTTAAGGGGTTGCTGTAATCGTGAATAAAATGTTTTCCGTTTTCCTTAATTTTCTTTGAGCCAATATGATTTACTATTTAACATTAAAACGCAATAAATGTATAATAAAACATTTGGACAATTTATAGTTTATGATTTTGTTAAAATTAATCCCCCCCCCCCTTCCCCTGCCTTTCGTTGGCTGTTCGTGTTAGAGAATGTGTTTTCACAGAAATGTGAAAATAAAATATTTGCAATAAACCTTTTGCAGGAGATAAAAATTTATTTTTTATAGTTTCTACGTGAATTTAAATGTTATTGGCAATACGGAGTTGTGAATTAGAAATAATTTATGTCACAAATACACACACCCACAAACACACACACATGCACGTATGCCTAGAAGCGCATTCCCAAGGGGAATATAACATTTGCAGCAAGAAAGAAACCAGTGGCTGAGTTTTATAGCAGAAATGAAAATGTTGTAGATCTACAAAAAATTTCAATTAATTGAATTTCATTAGAAAACAAATATATATAGAAATTGGAACTCAATACCCAAAAACTGTTTCTGATTTTCTTGTTTTAATGGGAATAAAATATATATATGTATATATATATATATATATATATATATATATATATATATATATATATTATATATATATATATATATATATATATATATATATATATTCTTGGCTAACAAAAACATTTTTTGATCTGCACAGGAACTGTCTATTTGTATGAAATTTATTAGGAAAAAGTATACGAGAACTGTATCAAACTAATGGCTACACTTTTCTACCAACTCCCTGCGTTTGGGTTAGTTTACTCTTCTTCTGGTTCTATTTTTGCGAATCTTTTGTTCCAGTTACTTATTTGATGGAAATTTCTTAAGTACATTTCAAAATGCATGATTTTGTTAAACAATTTGGGAAAAAAAGAAAATAATTATAATAATAATGGTTTTTTTTCGTGTTGAACACGAGAGAGTTTAAAACTAAACCACCGAGCATGCCTGAGCCGAGGCAAAGAAACAACGAACATTCTAAATTATTGTATTTAATAATTAATGTTTTTTATAATAATTATTAATCACTGCTGTTGATTTCTTTTCTTCTTAAAACTTACATTTTCAGTTGGAATGATAAAGAAAGAAAATAACAGAAAAAAATATATGATTGAATTATTTTATAACTTTGATATTTTTATAAACTTCTCATTCATTTCAATCGTATACATATATATCTAGCTTATGTGACCTGGAATAATTTGTGTACTTGGCAGAGACACGGACCACGTGGCATCAACGCCAACCACTTGGTACAGGCACAAACCTATTTTTAACTTCCACAAATCGTTGGAAGGTCCCTAAAATCCCAGACTTTTCGGTTTGTCAGTGGAAAAACGGCAACAAGAGTTATAAAATTACAACGAAAAGTTGCATTAATTTTTAAATATTAAAGTATATTTAGTTATTTTAAAAAACCTGTATCGTCTCAATTTTTGAAGAGATTTGGGGAAAAAGAATCAGCTCGATTAAAATTTTATTAAAGAACTTAAAGAGGAAAACAACCTTTAGGGGAAAAAAGTGCTTGGAAGTCATTCAAAATTATTAAATAAACATTTTTATAATAATACTTTTTATTAATAACTAGCGGGTGTGACCCGGCGTTGCCCGTGTACTCAGCAGAGGCACGAACTATTTGGAACAGACACCAACCACTTGGTAGAGGTACAAAGCCCTTTTAGGATTCTATAAAACGTTGGAAAGTCCCTAAGATCTCACACCGGTTTCACTGTTAAAGCGGCAACACTGCTGATGCAAAACCCGGAACAGTAACACAGTTCGACAAATTGACAGTACACACTCATAGACGCATACGTATTTGCTGTTGTTTTTTCTTTTTTTTTCATATAGACAAAATTACATATTGACATGATAAGTCATCATAACTCACGAACGCGTCGATCGTTTTCGTGCAAATCTTAGATAAACCATCTGAATGACGATACCGAGAAAACCCAAAAAATTTAATTAAAAGTGAGTTATAAAATTACAACGAAAAGTGGCATTAATTTTTATATATTAAAATATATTTAGTTATTTTTAAAAAACCTGTATCATCTATGCAATTCTTGAAAACATTTCGGGGGAAAAATCATCATGATTAAAATTTTGGTAAAGAACTTAAGGAGAAAAGCAACTTTTAAGGAAAAGAAGTGCATGGAAATTATGCCAATTTTTTTTAATAGAATAAAATAATATAAAAGTTATTTTGCAAACTAATGCTGATTTCTTTTCTCGAAATGGTGCAACATTTTTTACACTTTTCTATAGAAAATGGTAGCACTCTGTGAATTGAAAATAAGGAATTTATTACAACTTAATCCAACATTCGTGGCGAAAAATAATTTCTATTTTTAAGCTCCTAAAAAATGCCACTTTTTAAAAAAGAAGTGAAAATATGGTACACTTTTTCTAGAAAAGAAAACGCCGTTACTTATAACCTTATTGTTTATTCGAATTACATATCCCTGAAGAAGCTACACAAAGAAGTGGCGAAATATTGGAATAAAGACATAATTAAAATAATAATAGACTAAATCTATTTTAGGGAGTATATTTTTTTATAAATAAATAAAAATAATAAACCTTTTGCTTGATTAAACCTATTAAATTAATAAATAGTTAGTAAATTAATACTTTGAATAATTTTTATTAAGTGATTTTTTCACTGAAACCAACATTAGTTTTTGGCGTTTAATGCGGTCTGCAACTGATTTAAATTTCGTGCTTTTAAATAGGAAATTTATGCTTCACATCTCCACCATGGCCAGCCACAGCAACTGCAACAAACTAACCAAAACAACCAAAACAAAAATCTTCCAAAATCACTGAGAGCCTAATGCAAGAAGTACCCGTACGAAGCAAAAGGAAGGAAAAAAATTGATTGCAATTTTACATGCTGACTCAGCTCACTTTAATTGTATATATATATATTTTTTTTTAATTTCTTCCTATAATGCAACGGAGTGCAAATACAGCCGCAATCTCAAATGGTAATGCCGGACAACACATTAAAAAATCCTTTTAAAAATACGATGCAAAAAAAGGACAACGAAATAATCGCAAAAAGAGTGATTTGACTTTTTTATTTTTTATATTTTGTTGATAAGCACAAACTAATTAAAAGTTGTATTGCAAGCGAGCAAATATTTAAATATTTCAACGTAACGTTTATGCATTTTTAAAATCAATTAAATTAATTTTTGTTTCTTTTTTTTTTTTTTTTGTTGCTCTCCTTCCTATTTTAATGTGTTGCAAATGTGGACGTGAAATAGAGAAATGCTGCATAAAATATAAAACAAAAATAAAATAAATATACACAAAACATTAAATTAAATTTAAATATTAACATTAATGAAGAATTTTGCAAACAGTTTTATTGCAAAGAAGAAAACGCCGCTAAAAATATCTACAAACAAGCACTTGCAGCAGCATTTGAAACAAGAAACGGAAGGGGTTGCAGCACAACAAGCGAGAAGGAAACACATTTTCTTTTTTTTTTGTAATTTTTATTTCAACTAGTTTAACCATGAGGAAAATTATTTGAGCAAAAGAATTATTTTAAATAAATGTTATATTATTTCTAGAAACCAAAAAAAAACACAAAAATAACTATTATTTGTGGTACGATTGAAACAAAAATTCAACTGATGCAAAACACCGAACATTTTTCCATGGTCAGTTAGTTGAAATGCTGAGAGGCCACTTGTTTTTGTTAACCAAATTCAAGTTGCCATTATTTGGCTCATACACAAAAAGGGAAATAAATAAAATACAGAAACAAGTTACAAAACGTTTAAATGTTATTAAACTAAATCACACACAAAACACTTACTAGAGCATTAAAAAAAAAATCTGCAGGTTAAATCGTGCTTTTATTTTTTTCATTTCATAACAAATTCAAGTTTCTTCTTTTTCTAGTATTTAAAGCATTTCATGAAAAATTGTGGCCTAACAAAGACACGAATAAAGCAAACGAAAAAAATAATAATAATAATAAAAATGTTGTGCATCGACAAAAACTAAAAGGCTAAAAATAATAAGTGTTTTGTTGAAGCAACAAAAATTTATTTAAATGCTTAAAACCCCAGCAGTAATCCAATTTACAAGCTACAATGAACGTCGAACCGTGAAAAAAAAACATTTTCTATTTTTCATATTTGCAAAGCAAAAATGCTGATGACGACGATGTTGTTGAAAATTCATAACGAACTGTTGCCAAACTCACATGCCACCTTTTCGAGTTGGAACTAAACATGTGGGCGGCTGCTACTTGTTGGCCCCTTACAGTTGTTTCTACTGCCATTCAAATGCTCTATTTTTAAACGCCTTTAGCACTCAAACAGTTTCATCATTCGGCGTCATCATTGTCGAGTGATGGCCATCTGCAAACGCTATTCATTAGAAGCACTGCTTGCATGCAAGTAATCTAATTCATAGAGATGATATCGTGAGTAACTTTTCTCTTTAAGGGAAGTGAGTGACACCGCTACGGCGTCGTACTCCAAAATAATTTAAGTAACGAAGTCATGTTTTATCAGCTTCCCCTTTTACAATAGAATTAAATGGCCGTTTTTGAGCGACAAAAAATCCTAAGGTACCGCATATGCCATCGCACGAAATGTCAGTATATCGTGTTATAATTTTCATAACAATTCAAGAGACATACTTTTCGAAATTCGTTATTTATCAAGATTTATTATCTACGATCATACAACTAAATGCTCTGCAAAGAAGACCAAGTAAATGTCACTTCAGTGTGACACGTGACCACCCTTATGGTTTGTTGGATTGTTTCCTACGAGATCAGAAATATTAAAAGCTCTTCTATATGGACATAATAAAAATGTTGTTTTCCATTTTCCAGCCGGAGGTTGCTGCCAAAAGGCGAACAATGAATGAGATGCTTACATGTGATCTCGAATCAATCTATGAATGGAGCCACATAAACAACAGACTGGCGTGTTCGCGCATAGGCCGCAGGTGAATGTCGCTGTTCCATTCGTTTTTATCGGTGTCATAGATATTGGCGAATCAGAAGCTCTTGATGCTTTTGGCATGCAAATTTAGTATGATGTTGGATGGTCAAAACACAGTTTTCATGTGTCAAAAGAAGCGCTCAACTACCTCGATTATTTAATACGCTATAAAATATACTTCACTTCATTTGATCTCAGTATATATTTTAAAGTTACTCGACCGCGTAGAAATTCTCAATAGTGACAGTAAAGTAACCAACTCTATTGACTGACTGGAGCATCGATGTAACGTGTGGTGTCCTTCACTGTTCTACGGATGCTACAACGGCTTGTGATCAAGGAAACTTTTGCCCGAAAATTAATCATTTTTGCAAGCTGCACGCTCTTTACACATGGCGCATCCTTTTGTAGTTGAGTTGCCAGTGATCCGCATCATGCACCACAGATAAAATTCACCGAATGCTTCTGCCTCACCATGTTTATATTTGGGAATGCTGAAATCCTAGTGCTGGCACAACGCATTGCATATCCCTGAGTGAAAAATATATTTTCCGATATATACCGATACCGAATGATATTTTTAAAGAACAACAAATTTGAATTCAGCTGACCAAACCATTTCAGCTTAAGAGTCAGCAACGCAATCAAGTGGACACACAGTGACCAAACTTTGTCTGTTATAACCCATTATTTAAGAGGGATTCTGCAAGTAACCAGAGGTATTCAGATTTCATTGATTTGTCATTGGCAGAATGGAAAAGGGCCCCTCGGGTCCAAAAATATTCTTTGTGTTCCATGTTACAGAATCATAATGGTGGCAAGATTTTTCCAGAAGTATTTCGGCACTGGAGCCCATAGTCGTTAGTCGAATTTATAGCACTAAAATGTGGCGACAAACAAACAACTCCTTGAGTCCTTCTACGCTATTATTCTAGACATACGGCCCGATTTTTTTGGAAAAAGGAGTAAAAAATTTAAAATGGATTGAACAGTCAGAAGTCACATTTAAAAAATAAGTTATTAAAATAACAAAAATTCATGCCGAAAATATTTCTGTTCTGTATAAAAGTTTAAAGCTCTTCTGCAGGCAAAAACAATAACACCCGATATGAAAGAGGCAACGCATTGAAGTTTTTATAAAATCGGTTATATTCACATTGAGATTGATCTCATATATTTTGAATGACCTCATTAATTACTTCCAAAAGAACAATTAATTACATTGATTACAATTCTTTAATATTTAAGTTATAATTCTTTAATATTTAAATTTATGAGCTGTAATTGTCCCACACAAAAATTTTTCTGTTTAAAAAACTCATCGCTAAATTCGTAACTTCCTAAACTCCCATAAAACTACGATGAAAACCCGGAAGCCTGCCGTGAAATAAAACAAATATTTGCAATTATAAAACAATTGAATAAATTGTTGAAAATCAAGTCGGAATTGATTTGGAAAAATCTCAGCAGAGGTTTCATATAAAATTTCTCACAAATAGAAATGAATCAAACATTTTTTCGTTTTTTATTTACGCTACCACAAGCAACTAGACAAACAGAAATACACACACACATATATTAACAGATATTTCCACAAAGAAATTATAAGTTTGAAAAAACAAGCCAAAGAAACAATATTAAGGCAAAAAGAATGAAACCCCCATGTGAGAGCCACCCCATCTCTAAAGAAACTACACTCATGGAAAAGAAAAACAAGAAGCAACACAGTCGCCGTCACAGTCAGGCAAGGAAAAAACAACGGGTAAAATATTGCATTTTTGTAATTCTTATTTTTAAGAAGAATAAACCAAAACTGCAAACTTTCGAAGCACACATGAGAGTCCTGTTCCACTTTCTACCTTCCACAACAGTCAAGCCGGCATCCGTAACAATAAACAAAATAAAATTATCGGTTTCCATCAGAAGTTCGATTTTTCTTTATATTTTCAAACATGTGCAAGTGTAACCAGCACGTGTTATTTTGCTGTTCGCCTAATATTTTCAGTGCACTACCAACGCCACCAACAAAACAAAACCCGTGGCCAAAGCGATTGTGTGTGTGAGTGTGTGTGTGGTGACATGGCCACGAAACTCAAACAAACTTATCATGTGAATCAAGTGATTGTCTCTCTTTTTTTTTTTGTTTTTTGATTTTAGTGAACCCACTTTTGCCATATACTCGCCACCGAACGAACATTCAACTAAAGTTTGTTCTCTGCGCTGTTCTGTGCTCTTTGCCATCAACAGAAAATAAAACTCCAAAGTTTCTATATTCTTTTATTTTTAGAATACAACGACATTCGGCCATGGCCAAAAAGAAACTGCAACAAAGCAAGGACGAATTTTTTGTACTTCCCAAAATAAAATATATTTTTCAGTTGAAGTACTTTTGGCTTTTAAGTTTTTTTCTTGCATTTTTTATTTTTAAATAAAATGCGAAAAAAACGAGAAAACAAACGTTTATTTTTGACGACTCTTCCTTATTTTGTTTGAATATTTCGACAGCATCTAAAAAAGAGTATTTCTGGGCAATAAGAAGAAAAAAATTTGTGTTACAACGAGGTGTAAGAGTTCGTATTGTCATAAGTTGTTCAAAAATTATTTCTTTTTGTTGGGCAACTTTGCTGGTGTCTACAAAAAAAAAGAGTGCATTTGAAAATGATTTAATAGAACAACGATTCTTATTCTATTATTAGAAGTACGTATTTCAGCGGAACAACTTGTTGCAACACAACGACCTGTTTAGGCAACCAACTTTACGGGTCTTGTTAAGTTCGCTGTTGTGCCGTCAACATGATTTAGTTATTTGGCTAATTATTGGGCCTACATAGTTTTTGAAAATTGTTGTGAATTCAATTTTCAATAGCCCAATGGAACCATTGGTCCGTACTTCTTTGAAAATGAGGCTGATTAGAACCCTACAGTCAATGTTGGCCGCTATAGGGCCATAATTATTGACTTTTTCGTTTACCAACCATAACCATGATGTTATGATTTTAATAAGATGACACTTCATGTCACACCGGTCATGTCAAAATGTATTTATTAAAGAAAACGTTTGATAGCCGCAGAGTTTTTGGTTTCGCACCCGTGAATTAGCTTCCTAAATTATGTGACCACTTCTGAGTGGGTAGACTATTGAGGCATTCATTATGTGCACTCTACGCCGATAAGCCTGGAAAAGTTTTTCATTACAAGAACAATATTCGTCGCATTATTGCCGACATACATTTACAAATATATAGGAAAAGTCATCAACAATTGAACCTCCAGCCAGCCGTGGCCGTGATATACCAGAAATTATATGTATTTAAATTGTAATGCCACAAGACTATCTTTCGATTCAATTAAACAATTATCTCTGTTTTATTTTTTGCACTTCAAAGTTCTGTGCCTGCATAACAGCATAATTTATTTCTTAAAGCTTTCAAAAGCGTCGAAGAACTGAAAATCGGATGATATTGACCGAAATTATTGAGCAACATAAATTAATGAAAACCTTTTTTTACTTGTAACTCGATGCCACGAGGATGCTTAGGAAATTTCAAAAACTCCGTCTTTTTTTTATACTCGACAAAAACTAAGCGAAAAACTTTATTTCTTTGCAAGTATTAAGTGTATTTTTTTATTAGTTTGCTTTGTAACATTCCCAAACTGTTTTGAAAAATTTCTTTAGCGTTTTTATTTCAAAGTCTGTTCTCTAGTTTCAAAATGTTTATTTATTTTTAAACACTTTAATTTCAATTATGAGCTGATTCTTTTTCCCAAAATGCTACTAAAAAATTCAAAGTGATCAAGTGAGGAGTTTTAGCTAATTCCCATGCGCATTTCACTGGAGCTAACGCAGATCATCAGGGAACATTACCCAGCATTTCTTAGAATCTTAGAAAAATGAATCAGCACATAATTATTATTTTATATTATTTTTTTTTTATATTTCTTTGTAACATTCTGCAGCTGCTTAGAAAAAGTTTTTTAGCAAATAAATTTGAAATTCAAAACCTCAGTAGTCTTGCGATTGCATTTTAGCGACATTTTTGTTTGATCTTCCAAAGTTGTTCAGTAGCTTCAAAATATTTTTTAATTTACAGAAAAAATAATTACTTTTCATTTGTAATTGTTTATACAACGAATTGTGGAATATTTTTGATATAAAGCTCCTGTATTTTTAAATGTATTGGAAAAATGCTGCCGTTTGCTTTATGTACTTTTAATTAGTAACTTTTCCCTCGTGTATTTAATTTAAATTGAACTTATAATTTCAAGAGCCTACTAGACACCCTCTCATTTTGATTCAGAGAGAGAATAATAGCATCTCTCCTATAACTTTATCGGTGATATATGTTTCGATTCGAATTATACGAATTACTCACTGATAAAAGTATTTAATTCCAACTCAAAACTCCAACAAAAAACATAAAAACAAATCTCACATGCCACAACACTCACAAATTTGCCTAACTGAATATTACTAATAGACCATAAAATAGATGTACTTCAACATAAAAACCAAGCAAAAAGAAAAACGTGCTTTATTCTAAAGTGTGCCACAATCTCAAAATGACAGCAGCATAAAAAAAAACAACTCGCGAGCAACAACAATAATATCAGGGGGGCACATGCAACAAACACTCACAAGGTTGAACTTCAACGAAAACGAAAAAAAAAGAAAACGATTCCTCTCCACCATTCAATACAAGAACAAAGTGGCGATCAACTCCAATTGGTTCGATACAAAAAGAAGGAAATGTCTTCGCATAACGAGTCAAACAAAAAATGCCGGCTATTGTTGTTGCTGTCGTACTGCCGATTCTCAACAATTATTGTTACTGCTTTTGTTTGGCAAAAGAAAATGAAAATTAAAGCATCAGTACCAAAAAAGAAAAATTAATTCAAATAAGAAGTAAAAAATTTTCAATTTCAAACAAAATAACACTTGAAAGGAAAAAACAAACCATGAACAGCAGCAATAAAACCGTAAATGCTCCGTGCACACACACGAAAAGCGTCACAGCACATGCATGCAATACATTTGCACGAGTATGAGTTGCTGGGGGAAAAAAAGGAAAACTTCTACAAAAACTCCTCCACATTTTATCACTATGAGAACCAGAGAGTTTTACAGAGAACTCAAGCCGACATGCAACAGTACTGCCCATGCACGAGTGTGGCATAACACTTGCATAAACAAAACTGTGACATACATTCTGAGGCAAAAGAAACAGAACACGAATGCGAGGACTTTGAAAATACACACACACACACGCATACACATGCATGTTTACGTATTTACATATTTTCAAATAGAACTGCAGTTTATATATGAGTTTGTATGTGTACGCGCCAGCACGTTAAGTAAAATACAACAAAGAAATTACAAAAGGAAATAACGGAAGTCAAAATATAATGTTTTTAATGCCGCGAGAGAGGAGAGAGAAAGAGATGGAGGGATGAAATTCATTCATATTGGCTCAGGCCGGTGCCTGAAATTCATAAAGAAATAAAAATTCACCCAAACAAATAAACGAAGACTTAACACACACATACACACCTACACATGTGTAGGTGAGTACATGCATTTTTGATTATATAATAACGGAATTTTTTTTCTTAAAAAATCTATTATAATCGAAAAATCTTAAAGCGACTTGGCGAAAATTAATCATAAGGCGGACTCACGGAGTTGATTAAATATGAAGCCAGGACTTCCTTTAGTAAAAGGATCCCCAATTACGCGGAATATATCACTTTTATGTTTAAAGGGTTTTTCGTTAGGTGGTTCCCATATATAAATTTATTTTAAATAAAATATGTCTGAGTTATCATCGAAATAAGTTGTTCGTTTTAATCGTCCCTACCGTGTCCCTGAAAACAATATATGCAAAATGCGTTTTTTCAGAGTTAATGATCTGATACAGAGGTAGAGAAAAAGGGATGGTTCCCCTCCAACTCTAATAAGGGATTTAAAATAAACTGAAATTAGCAAAATTAAAGAGTTTTATTTTATATATTAGCGTTTTCCTCTCTGGAAAACATGCAACATTTTTTCACTTGTTGGAGGAATTTCTAATAAATTCCTTAATTTCAAATATCGAAATTTTTTATGACTCTGGGCTCATAAATAAGGTTGAGTTTCACCGATGGTACGGGTTAAGTTGGCTTTGAGGACCGCTGATGTTTGTGACTTACTTACACCTGCTGCAATTTAAAGAAACTACACAAGAAACAAAGCACGTGACATTAACATGCCCTCAAATCACTTATATTCAGCTAAAAATAATTTATTTTTCGCTCTTGCTGGAAAACGCGTAGAGCGTATAAAAAAATGAGTTCCCTGATTTAATTAGAGCACTTACCATTAAAGCAACGATAAAACAATTAAACGCACTCCACATTGTGACGATACTTAAGGCCAACTCGATTGCTCAAAAGAGTAAATAGAGCTGGTTGGTACTCTACTGTCTCTGATGACCTTCTTCGCCCTCTCCTGTGCACGGTCGAGTAACTTCAAAGTAGACTTTGAAGCACCGAATTTAAAAGAATAATTTTTTGGATTATATAAAATTGGAATTGTTTAACCTTCGCACCTCCCAAGTGCTCCTTTTTTCATCCTTAACGACTGACTGAGTAGCAGATAAGTTTTCTAAAACTCATACATGGAACTATTAAAGAATTATAGACGTCAATCCTGCCCTGGTCTGGAGGATCGACGTCTAGCATCCTTCAGCAATCCGTCAGAGTTTTTAGGTGACATCTTAAAGGAACTACGACTATTCGTTGGGAACAGCAGCTGGCCTTACTGTTGGCTTCTATAAAGGCGTATATGTACTACCAACTTTCCCCTAGCATTTTGTCTCTCAGTCTTAGCCTTCAATTCTTGTCGATCATTTTGTTTTTTTTTTCAACTCCAATCTTTTCTATTCTACAGGCAATACAAATAAAATTGGCCATAAACGACCCAAGTGAGCTGGAACTCTTTCCCTTTCCCACCAACAGCCTAAACCAAGTTATACATATTCTGGGGGCGATCTTGATAAAACATAATTTATCTGAAAAGGATACAAGAGAATTATCCTTATCCTTTTTACACAAATCTTAAGCTGCGTTTTCAGGTACTGTTTAATTCTTTTAAAAAGCGAGTGGAGGGTGAATAGTTTCATACTTTTTAACGTGGTGATACAAAATAGTGCAACCATTAGTTTTCTCCAAGTTGTCTCTTTCGACTCTTTTAAAATTTTGTGGAACGTTCCAGGTATATTGAATTTTTCAATAGCCCCATAATCCTAATTTCGCAGTTTGCCAGCTACAAAATTCTTTATTCATGACATCCAAGTCTTCCAAAAAAACTAACCCAAATCTACTATTTAATATATTTAACTCATGATTGTTAGTACTTCAATTGCTCATTCCAGAGTAGTTTTGGCCATAATACAAGCAATAATACAATTTCCCAAATGACAGTAATTTTCTTGGCCTCTTTTCGTATTCATTCAATTCGTATGTTCATCGCGTCGAAACTATTACACAATCATCATTAAACAAAGTAAATTCCATTTACATTTTCAATCAACATCTAAGGATTTAACATTTGGCAAACAACCATTTAGAATTATTTATGAACACAAACTAGCAGAGTTCAAATCTTAGAGATGCGGAACAAAATTTCCTCATTCGCCATTGAAAATAAATTTCTGATTTCGTATGATTACGACGACTACACGGTGAAGTGCATACGCACACTCGTACACAAAATGTACTTTCAAATGTATTCTATTTTCTAAATATATCCTAACAAATCCTTTTTATGGCCACATTATACACTAACAACAATTCCATTCAATGGCTTGCACACATACGGGATATGGATGAGTGCCTACCAAAGTTTCTCCTTGTTCAGTCAGTGTGCGTATGTGTTTGTTTACTAGCAGCAGTTGGCACGCATATACAATGCCACGTTAAGTGCGTTCAATTACCTGTTACAGCCGTTAGATGAATTTCTATTGCCGGAACATGAGCCGCCAACATCATTTACTATCTGTTGTATTGCCTGCCCCAGGATTTTTTTCCTTTTCGATACCATAAAGATAAAACAAGTGTTGAATAGGTTAATTTTTTCTTACATTTATATGAATATTGTAAAACCTGGGCATTGCACAGTGGAGCAAAAATTTATTTTGGCAACAAAGTGTCTTACAAAAAAAAATTTGAGGTTCTATTTTACTAAATAAAAGCCTCAGAATTAATCGAAATAATAAAATTTAATAACAGAAATAATTAAATAATCGATATTAAACCTTTAACGGATTTTCTTGTTTGACTTGTTTAATTTTACATCTCCAGTCTGGCAGTTATAAGAGAACGTTATGACGAACAATTATTTCAGATGTGTTAATACATGATATCAGTAAGTCTTTTATTTAAAGGGCCAGACGGTAAGTCTTTTATTTAAAGGGCCATGAAATGCTCATAAATTTCGGCTTAAAAGCGTTAAATATTCCATATAAATAATAATTTACTTGAAATATACACCCATACAAAAATGTATGGGTAAATGTAACCAATTTTGTTGGTTGAAACTGCACCAATTAACAATAATAGTTAACACAACCGACATGTTATGGTAAAATATAAACTTATACATAAAATGGTAAAGATACAATTTCCTTGGTTATGCTACCAATTAAACTGTTAAACGTACCATCAATAACAGTTGTTTGCTTACAATTATAATTGTAAAGTAAGATTTGTTATAATAGAATATTTTATATATTGAGACAAGCCGCTAAGAGTTAATACACAAACATGCAGATCACATAATTCAGGGAATTTATTCTTCGTAGTCTTGTCTATAACAGCTTCTGCCAAAAGCACTCAGAAAAATAACATATTTTATTTTTTAATTACAATTAAATCAGTTAAAATAAATTAACAATTTACATTTGAAGTTCCTTAACTAATTTCAATTAGTTGTTTCAACTAATTCTAATAGCTAAAAAGTCATAGATTTTTACAATAAAAGTTCTGAACACACTTTTTATGGTTATTTAAGTAACAAAAATCGTTCGACAATAAAGTTACTATATTAACTGGTTATTTGAATGAAAAGAGATTCCTTTTTTTATAAGAATCCCACAAACAGTTCACAAAAATAATTCAAAACTACTAAAACACGGTTATTTTAACTAACAGAGACGTTGTAAACATAAGAACTCAAAAATCAATTTACATTAACAGATAATTTACAAGTAGACTTGGTTGGATTAACTAAAAAAAAGTTTTCTGTGGGTGAGGAATAAACTTCTTAAGAAGTATTCTCTATCTTCCACAAACAAGATAACAATAATTTACGTTAACAGTTCATTTGCAACTAGAATTGGTTACATTAACTAACAACTATTTTTGTGTGTAGGCGAAATAAACTTTTGAAAATAGTCTTCTCTGCCTTCCAAAAACATTTCAACAACATTTTACATTGACAGTTTAATTACAACTAAAATTGGTTAGATTAACCGACAACTTGTTTTCTGTGTATTAATCAGACTGCGAAAAAATTTCATATTATTTTTAAAAATGTTTAAGGCTTAAAATTTTTTCCAGTTCCAGAAAATCATCCAAAATTCTTTGCAAAGCGCAGTCAAGCAGTCAGTGGGTCATTACTGACACAGGCTAGATGTCTCGGCCTACGCTCCTTTTTATAGCAGACATGGCCAACGAAGCGATTTAAATTCATATTGAATATCTCTATTTCAATCTTGAACTTTTTTGTTATGTCTTGTAGACATCAGCCTCTCAATAATAATTGAACACAATTTTATATCTGCCTCTGACGGAGTTCCAGGTCCTAAAATATTTAAAAAAGAATGGAAATCAAATCAAAAAGAGATTCCAGCAGATTTCAACAGAAATCTTAAAAAAACAATATTTATTCCAGCCCACATAAATATATACAATCACCCCTTCGTCCCACTGTGCAAGTTGCGTAGCAAACAACATAACCTACATGCGTTACCTTGATGGTGTTGTGAGTCAGTAGATAACATCGTGTAGAGTTTATATTATAGAAAAACACAATCCATACGGTGTATCTGTTCATCACCACTAAAACCTTTAGTACGGTTTAGTGTTTTGTTAGTTCATGTAACAGAATATGAAAACCATTTATCTCAATGTTGTTGTTTTTTTTTAATATTTCAGAATATTTGCGCGATGTGCGGCTCTGCTTTCATTTACATTTTCCAATTTGTTTGTTTTTTGTTTCTTTATTTCAAGTTTGAAAATGGAAAAAAATTACTGGTTCTTATACACATACTCTAACAGTTCATATATGTATATATGTGTGTGTGTGTGTGAGTGCGTGTGTTTGCGAGTGTGTGTGGCTTAAAGTAGGCAGTGTTAAACAGCGGAAATTTTTGCGTTGGCACGCATTTGTTATAACCATAAATGAGCTTAGAAATGAAAACCCGCAGGATGAGTTACACACTTTTGCCAGTTGTGTTTGCGGGCGTATGTGTGATTTTTATTACAGCCAACAAACACAACTTTTGTACTTTCAATTTAACTATTTCTCATCTACTTTCACACATTTTAACATAAATATTTTATATCTATTCACGCACAAATACACAACATTCATAAGATAAACAGTTGGCTGTTGGCAGAGTAGGGATTTGAAAACCCCTGGTATTTTGCATGTGTATGTGTTTTGAGCTTAAATGTACATGCTGTATGAGCTTTGCGATATATTATTATTTAATGCAGGCGAAATGCTGTTACAAGTTGTGGTATGGAAAAGTATTATCTGGTTCGTAGAATCAAAAACATTTTACAAATGATATGACATTAGCGAGATAAGGATAAGTGCAAATTGGCTTACAAATCGGGATTTGTTTCGTTATTTTTCGTTCTTGCAACCGCATTTGTTTTTGTGTATAGAAATAAATGTTTATTTTATTGCAGGCAGGTACGATTGTTGGGATTTGTTAATGGCATTGATTTCGTTTTTCTAAGCAACTGCGTGTCTTACTTCAGTGCCTTAAGGAAAATTAATTTTCTATCAAAACTCTCTACGACTTGTGCCTGAATACAAGCGAGCAGATACTCGCATTTAAACTACGGTTGAACACACATAAAATCTGCTGTTTATTATATCCCTTTACGAAGAAATAAAACTTTAATATAGAAAGACCCTGGACTCGTATGTCGTCTAACAGGACAATTTTGTGTTCAGTGATTTAAATACGATAGGAGCTCTAGAACCGTATTTTACATGTTTCCGGTATTCAATTTAAGATGTCTGGAGCTTAAAATAAGGGGAGCCCTTATTCGACTTTTCTGCCCATAAGTAATCAATATATGTATATATATCGTTCAAAAAAACGTTAAGAAATGTCAAGTACAAAACTTATACTTCAGTATAATTAAGACATAATTAGTTTGTTCGCTGAGTTCCGTTCTGAATCAGCTATTTTGTTTCCCTTCAATTAAAAACTAGAATGCGAGATCTATCTTTACTTTTACTTAAAAATCCATTCCTAACGACTCTGTTGAATAAAGAATTCAATGTTAAATAAACAACAAAACCTGTGTATTTGTTAAGGTACCATCACATTTGGGCAAATCTTTGACCAAAAAAATTTAACCACTAAATATTAAAATATATTTTAAAGTAAAACAGCTTTCAATTGCGGGTTTTCTTATGAAGCTTTTCTATTTAAGAAACTCGAATTTAAATGAGAATATTTTTTCTGAGTTGTCAAGTGGTTTTGCTTCTTAGGGCAAATATTTGCCAAGTGTGACCATATCTTTAGTGTGTTGTGGAATGAAAGGATATAAAATTTTAACTGTGGAAAAAGTTATACTTAAAAGCATTTATCATTATTTATTTATTTTCATATATTTTTATATAAAAATTTTTACTTAAATTAAAGTTCACAAATTCCATGTTTATTTTCTTTTCTTGAAAATATGTAAAATTAATGCACCACTTCTCGAAAAAGCGGCATGTTGGATGAGTTTTAAAACCGAAATGATTCTCCTTAAAGTATGTTGGACTAGTTTTAGATTTAACTCTTTATTTTGATATCACATAATGTTGCCCTTTTCTATTAAAAAATGTAAGAAATGTAGCACTTTTATATAAAAGAAAATGCCATTAGATGATCGTTTAATATTATAAACAGCTGATTTCTTTTACAGAAAAAGTAATAAAAAAATTTTTTCTACAGAATATCATGATACAGAATATCATGACAAGCAAGTTAAGGTAAGACCTAAATAGAGGTTTCAGGCCGAGGCTTATGGAATCAGACGTACTTTGTACGTCCACATTCTTAAAAATGTTTTATAAAAGAAATATCTGCCATTGGAATCAATCACATGGAAATAGATTTCAATTTCAGATTATTTATACAAACAAGCGCATACCATGTATTTTTTTGATATTAGTAATTGATCTTATGAGTTTATGTTCTTAGGAAATATATGAAATAACTTGTTCCCACACATACAAAATAAGAACATAAGCCCAGAATTTAAACGCGAGTACTTAACACGTATTTTACTCTAATGAATTAGACGTTCGATAATTGCTGGATATACCAAAAAAGGTTACCCACCCTTAAATAATAAAGAAAAATATTTTAATTCAGACAAGTATTATTTGAGTTAGACTTTTTCCAATAATATTAGATTCTACGCCACTGACTATTAGTTACGTATGAAATGCTTTTACTTCAGAAACATGAAACATTTTTTATCAGTTTATAGTGGTTACACTTCTTTTGGCCAAATATATTTTAGTGGGACCTTAGCTTGCGAAATATTAAAAGATATAACGTTTATATAACAATTGGCCAGATGATATGGAAATCATAATATGTAACACTGGTAAATGGTTTTTGCATAATAGGAATCAGTAAATTCAGTATGTTTCCAACCTACAAGAAATCATTAATATATAATAAATTGATTAAATATAATGATTGCATGTGTATTGAAATCGTTATTAAAATAGATTTTCAAAATAGAGTACGACATATACATATATACTATTTTGAGGATTTTACTTGTAGCGGCGCAAATTTAGGGTCTAATATTTTCAATTTGGAGATGATCTCGATAAATTAACTTGGCAACACTGACCCCATAGGTTGATGTATTTTAACCAATGAAACTGTGGCATATTTTTATCTGCTCGCAAAAATGAATAGAATTAGTTTATATCAATAAAAGCTTTTCTGCAGTGAAGATCACTCAAGGAGAGTGTACATTTTTAAATTGTATTGAGGGCTTTTTATGAAAAGTACAACCAACTTTTAGGCAGATATTTAATTAGAGCTCAACCATGGAACCGCAACTTTCTTCCTAAAAGTGCAACTAAAACAAAGTGTTTCATTTTGCAAATAAGTGTTTCGGTTTCTCACAATGAAAAAGCAATTCATCTTTTTAATGCAAAGAATATAGAATGAGAGAATTGATTACGACAAGATTCAGTAAGAAAACAGCATATATATATATATATATATATATATATATATATATATATATATACATATATATATATACATATATATATATATATATATATATATATATATATAGTATATAGTATATATGTTCATATCTAATTATACAGTTTCGAGTAGTATTTTAAAGCCTTATTGTGTTTTTCATAACAAACGGTTTGCTTTCAGTTTTAAAGCCAATTTTGATTCTTAAAATCAATATAAATTAAATTTAAATTCCAAGTGATTTATATCGAACTATTTACTGCTGTAATAATTGAATTTTCATATGCTAATTGTTCGAAAAGTATTTTTCGTGCCCAAAGCTTAATATCAATATCAGTTTTATACATTCATTTTACACAGCAGAGCAGCGCAGCTGTTTTCGAAAGCCACTACGCTTTTAGTGGCACTACTAATATGTAGTTTTATTACCACTTGTCAGGTGGCTTGTGTTATATGTGATAAAAGTTTCTATATTCAACAATTTTATTTTATAAAAGGATACATGATCATGTCGGTTTGCATGGTCCCTGACATTAAAAGGGTCGTGCATCTCACCGGTCTTAGATCGAACTTTAAAAATAACAAAAAAAATTCACCGAAATTATATTATGTATCTGCAATTAATTATACGTGCTAAGTTTTCCAGATCTGGCACTGATCACCAGACAGCTTTAAAGCTTTCAAAAGCACATCTTGTAAGAGAGCATAATAATAAACTCAAGACAAGAGAAAATGAATGGTCAGAAGATACAAGAAAAATTTAAAAGTGGTGAAAAGCTTCGAGCATTAAATAAGAGAAAAGTTATATTTAAGAGCACGAACTCTTAAAAAATCGATGCACGCAAAATTTAAAAACGTGTCAGCTTGAAGTCTTATTAAGTAATAAAGTTTTGGAACAATAAATATATAATAGTTGGTGGTTGAAATATATAACTAGAGTAATTTTTGGAAACTTAATTTTTCAATTATATTAAGTTTTGCAGAATTTATTGTTAATAATTAGAGAAACTGCTTGAAATTTAGTTTCATTCGGATTTGCAAACAATAAATAAAAATAAACCATTTTATTTTGCCTCCAAGATCACTTGGTATATTTCTGTTTAATCAATGACTGGCATGAATTTTAATCAATACATATTTCATTATAGAAAAATTATTGCAGATCCTTTTTTGCTATATTCTAAACAAAATCCTGAAACCAACTCAGATTTATGTTCATCGAATCTAAAGCTGTTCGATTACTTTCATCTTAATAAATTCTATTCATTTTATTCATTTAAAGAACTGCTGATTTTTGGCATTAAATTCGATGTTTTATATAGTAGAAATCATTCGTTTATCTAAATCTCGCTCTAAATGCCCTAAGTATGATATAGAAATTTCGAATTGAATTTTGAAATTTTATATAACGTACATATTTATTTGGTGATATTTTTGAAGTATTGAAAGCATTTTTGATTGCATTAAAATTCAATAACAACTTTTGTGAACAGCAAGAATTCCTTTTAAAATATTTTTTCAGCAAAAATTAATAAGTTTTTTAATTAACATGAAATGCGAGTGTTAATTGATTTTAAATTCTGTTAATTATAACTTTTAAAAATAATTTTGCACTTACCTAATTACGCTGCTTAATTCAGGAATTTTCCGGTTATACGAACACATTTTCACACACAAACACTTTCGTAATGTTATTAATCCTTTTTTTTTATAAACCTGTTTAAAGAGAAAAATAAGGAAATCTATTAAAAATGTGACAGAAAAAGTTTTATTTATGATAAAAACATATTTTCAATAAAAATGTACAGGAAATTTGTGAAAAAAAAATTAAAGATTATTTGTTGTTTGCAGACAGCACGCGGCAGCCCACACAATGCAAGTAAAATTCGGCACAAATACATAAACAAAATAAAAAAGGAAATTTTAAAAGAACACACACAAAGAGAAAATAAACACGCACACACACACATTTTTCATTGTCATGCACTCCTGCATGCGAAAAATGAAAAGCAAAATTTGTACATTCAAACACACTTTAAAAAAAAGCCAAAAGGATTTTTTTTTTTTTTTGATTTTTTGTAGAGAAAATAAAAAACCCACCAAATTAATTTTTATTTTGGAAAAAAACATACGAAAAAATATAAAAGAATATAAAAAAAATAAAACGAAAATATTTGTGGGAGAGTCCTCATTGAATTTTACCTTTTTTAGGATACATTTTCCAAAACACGACAATGCCCAGTGAACATATTTTGCCATCGATGTTTTATATGAGATATGTGCTCTTGGTCTAAAGCCCTGCGTACTGCGTGAATTTTTAAAAGCTTTCGGATTAAATGAAGAAGGTCAACAAAATGTTTGAGAAATGAATGAAATTCCTTTTCAAGTCTATAGAACGATTTTTTGTAACTCAATTTTTATTTCGTTTTTACGTTGACCAAGGCCACGGCTAAAATGGTTCATACTCTGGATCCAATTTCAGAATAGGTTTTCCTTCCCGCATATCGAAGTGTACCTCACGAACAAATTCTTAGACATTTAATTGAGTCAATAGCTGCGAGTTATATGTGGCTTGTGGCAACATCTGACCAAGTCCATTTCGGTCAAACGAATGTATAGATATTGAGAGCGGTTGACCATAAAGTCCACCCTGACCTCGTTGTGATACAAATTATTATTTTGATTTTCAAATAGAAATAACTTTTGTATGAATTCACCAATCCACACGTTGGTTTTGTTTTAGGGAGTATTAACTGATCGGATATATAATTTTAGTGTTTTTAGAATTTTGCACTTCTTTCCAATTTTTTCTTCTACAATATCTCAGAAAAAAACCATTTTTGACTATATTAAAGATTATTGCAAAACAACCATACATGATTTTAAAAAATTTTTTTTATTTAGATTTCTCAAGATCGGAGAATACAAGTCGGTCCTGATTAACAGAAAACATAATTTGAGTGGAATTCTTTGAAACAACTCCAGTTTTTTCGATTTGATCAAGCCCTTCAAAAGTTATTAACAGATCACATACTTATACAACCACATCCAGACATGCACACATATACACACGCACACACGCAAGTTGTACGGGAATTTTCATAGGAACTCAAAGCGTTCTGATATTTGAAAACCTAAAGTTTTCTTATGGGCCTTCGTCCTCTTTGATAAACCAACAGCACTGGCGGATACAGCTGCGATATTTTCATCTCTTCGCACTTATTTTGTGCGTGTTGCTGGCTTAATGTCCACAAATTCAAATTGAATGCTAAGTTTAGTCACAAAATTTCGAGCAGCTGCCTCAGAAGGTCACCCAAAATGCCCATAAAATGGAAGAACTGAACATGAATTTGGACAACAAAATTATGATAAATAAAAATTATATATAAATAATAAAAGTATAATGAAACACGAAAACAGCTGAGCTGCCCAAAAGAAAGTTCGAGAAAGAAAGTTGCGAAAATTAGTGTTGCACAAAGTTTTTCGGATTATCCAACCCAATTCAATCCAATTTGTCGTGAAACACCCATTTGAGCTTCTGTTCGCTTCTTGACCGCATCGTGGCTGAGTTTAGCAATAAATGTTTGCTGGGTTAAAAGGTACCCACGCACATGCATACACTTTTCCTGGCCTTCTTATTTTCTTTAATGGATTATTGTTTCAGAGAAGGAGATGAATGGAAAAAAATACGTTCTTTCATACGGCCACACCAAAAAGGGGGTACTGAAAATGTTTCTTTATTTTCTTGAGATAAATTTCAATGGCATGTGAAGGAGGATCTTTTACACAATTTGACAGAGTAATTTTAGATATTAAATATTTAATAATAATTAACAATATGCAATTCATTTTAATTATTCAAATAAAAGAAATCTGGAAGGAATTTACGTGCTCCTGTTATATATTAACAAGTACTTTTTGGAATAGTTGCGATTTCTATATCGGATTGCAAAGAAGGCATTTCCGGATTATTTAGGGAATTAAATATCTCTCTTATAACCTCTACGGATCTAATGGCAAATAATATCTCTAGTAGTGAATTTTTCAATCACTTCCCCACAGAGATGTGGCCGGCTTATTTTGAGGTATTTCACACACAGCCGAGAGGTGTCATGCCCTTAAATCTTATGATTTTGGTGGCCAGTTGATATCGAAATTTCTGAAAACGATTGATTTTTAAAGACTCCCTAACTTAACGTAACATCGGAAGATATACTATTTTTGACATGCTACTCTGGGATTATTTTCAAGCCATAACTAGGAGTATTACCATAGACAAGACAATGGCCTGGACTCTGCCACTGAGCATATTAATATATATATATATATATATATATATATATATATATGACTTTTTCCAATTTCGTTTTTCGTTCAAGATATCTCACGGACGGAATAATCAATTTTGAACCGATTTACAGTGAGTGGGTGATGTGGATTTTAATCGTGAGCTGTTTACTTTCTGAAATAGGTCAGGAAAGCCATCTAAAAGCTATTAAAAATAAACACTGTACACAAACTTTTGTCTAAGGTTTTTTTTTAAATTAATTTAGACGGAATCGGTTCCAATTCACGGGAAATCTAAGTTCAGTGGAACCTTCTACAACGCCATTAGTTTAGTTCAAATCGCTCAAGCCATTCCAAATTTAAACGGGTTACATACTTACACAAACACACGCGCAAACATAGTCAGGGGTTCTCAGAATCAGGGAAGTTTACTGGGTCCCAAAAACGTCGAGATCTGATAAAACCTCGATTTTTTTAAAACCGTATACAATCAATAAACTTCCTGATTTTTTAAGCTTAACAGGAGGATGCTATCGGCTGAAGTAGTTAGGACCACGACTACGATGATTTCGAAGTTTTCCTGATCTGCTTGTCTTAATGACGAAGGCATAGCACTGGTGATTGAACAGCGATTAACACTTTTAAGTACTAAGAGCAGGAATTCTCAGGCAAAATAAATAAATTCTCTATCTTCTAGTCTGTCTTCATCTATCCTATTTACGCTATACCCTCGTATCATGTTCTAGCACAATGCCCTGCACATTTAGGAGTCATGCCCTAAATGATAGGAACTGTTATCACATTCAACTAAGCCACCTAAAAAAGTAGTGATAAACACAATATACACATGAGCACTGAAGATGAAAGTGTTGCGACTTTCGAAAACATCTGTTCTGCTCTGCTGTGTAAGTTGAGTAAATCTGATGTTGACTTTCCTGTGTGCTTTGGAATATTTATCATCATGTCCTTCTGAGATTTTAATTCATTTCGAACAATTAGCCTATGAATATTAATTCAATTTAACATAGCAGTATAAAATGTTCGTAAAAATAATTACATTATCGAAATAGTCCGTTTTTATTTAAAAGCTTTGCCTAAAAATTAGTTTCATTACAAAACAAAAAAAGCATTCTTCGAAATGGTGTAATTGACTTTTATAAAAAAAAGAGAGTGAAAAATTTGTTGAAAAAATATATGCCAGACGTTTTATACAAAAACAAAAATCGCAAAGAAAAAAGCAGCATAAGAAAAGTGAATCAACAAAAACCAGGTGCACACACACACACACACACACAAACACAAACACATGCAGATACAAGAAAATAAAATCACTTTTCCAGAACGACCTTGAGCCTTTAGATGGAAATGTGTTTTTGTTAAAAAGAAAAATTAATACAAAAAGAAAAAATATTATAAAATATTTTACAGACAATCACGAACAGCAAACGAAACTGAAATGGAAGAGGAAGAAGAGTAAATATTTTCTGGCCGCATGCAGCAGCAAAGCTAAACAGGAAAATCAGCTGCAGAGAACTTCACGCCATTCTTAAGCCCGAGAATCCAGCTGACTTTGATTAGATACACAGTTTTTTTTGAAATATTTTCTTATTTTCGCACACAAACATCCATCTAAAGTTCCTTAATTTGCTCTCAGAAACAGCTGGAATTTTAGGAAAACTCTACTTGTTGTCTGTGTTTGAGTGATGATTTTCTTTTGTTGTTGTATTTTCTGTTTGGCTGACGATTTATACACGTTTGGTCAGCAACAGGCGTGTGCGTTTAAGTGTTTTTCTTTTTGCTGCTTTTATGGATGGAAAAGCACCTGCAAGTATTAACTTGATGTTTTTGGTTTGTCAAAGTCATGTTATCTCATCCAAAGAACTTAAAACTGTCCAAACGTGAAAATTTTTACATAATTTTTGTTTTTTGTGTACAGGATCAGTACTCAAAAGGACGGCGAAATTTCAAGAGAACTTTAATTGAAAATTCCAAAAGAAAAGGATACGATAATTTTTCCCTGCGAGAAAATATATCGAACAATTATTTTATGTCGGTATCATTGACAATGATGTGGTAGCCAAGGTTACCAGACTGGACGATTTATGGTCATTTTGACGATTTTTTTTATTCTATATAATATTTTTAATTTTCTTATAATTACAGATGATTTCCCAAGCCTCAATTGCCTTGTAATATAAGAAAGTATGATTCTTCATAGCATTTGAGGCAGTACAAATCAGGGTAACGCCCACCATTTAAAAAGGGCGTAGACGAGTATAAGACATGCTGCAGAAATGAAGACAAATTCTGTTTGGAATTTATTCTATAAGCTGATATCGTTTTACTGAGTTCAAATTAATTATATTGAACCAATAAAATAAATTTGTTTATCTCAAATTGTGTTTTTATAAAACACTTAAAGCGACGTGACAGCAAATTGCATTTGGTTTCAGGTAATTCAAATAGTGCTTTCAATAAATTCTGGTTTAAGAAGCCTGGTTTTATTATTCAAAATTATTTTATTAAAACCAACTTGAAATCATTTATCAATTATTCTTAAATAGATTTTAAAAAATGCAACCTTTGCAAATACTTCAAAGGCCATAAAACTTGAATTACAAATTTAATATCCAGCTAATTCACGGTTGTAATTTAATAATCCTGTATTATTTGGTATATTGCAACCACGCTTATTTACAGAGTTCTTAATCATATTATAAAATAATCTCTTACACCCACAATCCATTCACATGATGATCAGAAGCAATAGGAAAATTTTTCTTTGTATTCTTTAAGGATAACAAAAGGATTTCTCTGTACGTTTGGTCTTCGCATGTCTATTCTTCATCTTCCTATTTAATCTTCATTATCTACTATATTTTTATTTTTTCCTTTAATGCAAAAAAAAAAAGCTGCTTACATTCGCACACGCACAAACACAAGCGCATTTCAGTTTAATAGTGACCTTAGAAGAGTAGTCAGGCTGATGTCTCTTCAACAGGTTGCAGTGATGTGAGGCCACTGAACACGTTGCAGGTGTTTGCATGTTTTCTATAACAATTTCTTTTTCCTAAAATGAAATTTTACAGATATTAACTTCTAGTTTCTTTTCTTTCTTTTCTTAGACAAAATAATGATTTATATCATATACATAAAAGGCGAAAGCAGGCCGATGAAGGACGTTATTAATCCTCAACGTGCAAATATATAACAGATACTGATAATTTTAGCAATTCAGCCATTAGAATTAAGGATAATAAATATTGCTAAGATACTTTGTTTGAGCCAAGTGGCTACAGTGTGCTGCGGAATATTTCCTACATCGAATATATTAGCGTCTTAGTTTTAAATTTAAGAAATTCATCAAACGATTGGGATTTTAAAATTATTCAAGTAATTTAATTAAAATTCAAAACGTTCACTTTTATTCCATAATAATTTAAAAATGTTAATTTTATTTAGAAATTTGAAATTAATACAACAATAAATAGCTTGACACAAAATACTGACAATTAAAACATAAAACAAGGACTTTTGGTAACCCAAAAATAAAGAAATAAAAAAATAAATGTGAATATTTTCTTAAAAAGGTTCAAACCTAAATCGGGCTCAAGGAACTTGGGACCGATTATACAGAAAATGAAAAATGAAGAGAATAATCAAACGGCAACGCAGGGACTTAACAAAAGTGCGTTACCATCGGCTCAAAACAATTCTCATATCCTTTTTCATAATAAAATTTATGCACGTAGAAACTATTATCACATTCAACTAATCCACTTAACAAATGGTAATAAACAAAAATGCACATGAGTATTGATGTTGAAAGTGTAGCGGCCTTCGAAAACAGCTTTCCCGCTTTGCCGTGTAAAATTCCGAATCATAAACACTTTCCAATAAAATAGGCTATCAGAACTGAATTGAATAAGAGTACAAATATTTCATTTAAATTATTAAGAAACCAAATTATGTTCCGTTAGTTACTGAAAGCATTTATAATGAAAAATCTAAACAGGCTAATCTTGTGACTCAAATTTCAAACGACTACTAAATTGAACTTTTGGATTTTGCGTATATTAATTTGAGCAATAGAGCGTTTAAAATGTTGATTCATGTATTTCGAGTTACAAATAAAAAAAAATACACAAAAATAGTTTTGATATCAATGAAACGGTCTTTATTGCATAGAAAATTTTATGACATGAATGTTTAAATATAATTTCGGCCATGTGGCCGCCACGGCTGGTGCGTACAAGGCGCCCATAAAGCGCAGCAAACAATAATGTTCTGTGGATGTGAATGGTGTTTGGACAACAGCTTGCTGATTCTCCTCACTTCAAATGCGACAATTCTGTTTATTTAAAAAAATGGGCTTCATCGGAATATAAAATTTTGAGTGAACGAGGTGCACGATAAGTTTGACGAATAGAACTATTATTTTGATTAAAAATTTCCACAATTTGCACGCGTTTCTCTGGTGTAAGTCGACTTGTAATGAAATATCAAAACAAACTAAACAAAAAGCAACTATCAGCTGTTAAATATGTGGTCAAATAGAGCAGTGATGCCAACTCAAAGTTGTGTCACTCTATAAAAAAAACACCCTATATAAACGATCCAATCACTTTCGTTAAAGTAGTTTCATTTTATTTTGCTTTGCTTATGCGCTTTGAGACCATAAACATGTGCTTTTGCGTGCACACTGTAGTTTTTATGAGATCAGTTTTGAACCAAAAGTTTGTCATAGAAATTTATATAATTTGTTGTAGTATATTCTTCTACATTTTACAATACTTAATGCACAAATTGTACAGCAGCTGTTTCTGTTTGTATAAAAAATATTTAAAAATTAATTTGCGTTGTATTTTAATATACGAATTATTTTTTATGTTTTAATTCAATATTTTGTAATTATGAAATTACTTATACAGAGCGAATAAATACTATATAAACATTTTATTGCATATAAAATCATACAAATTCTAAAGGAAAAAATATGCAGATACGGTGGGTTTTTATTATTCATACATGAACAGATGTTTTAAATATGAAACTTGGCAGCACTCGACTAAGCACGATCTGCAACAAGGTTGCATTTGATAAAAACTACTTAAGACCAGCTCAAAATTAAGTTTAAGTTGTTTCAACAAAATCATTTTTTCTGTATGAGAAACCCAGTTTATAACCGCTGATTTCAACATTAAAATCCGAAATTAATAAAACCGTGTCAGTATAAAAAGACAGTAAATCTGCTACCCTGATAAACATTCTGACCATTCCGAAAGTGTATGAAGAAATATTTCCACATATCGAGCAGGCGTCTAGTGAAGAATTATTTGGTTGGTATTTGGGCTCACCTGAGCTACCAACGTGTTAAGATAAAAACTGGTAACGAAATTAATTCCTTCAATCAATTAAGAAAATCCTCATTTCTGAGTCACTCTGTCTGTTAAAGTAAAACACAAAATGCCACCATCGCACCATGTTTGTTTTATTTCCCTAGAAACCTTAACGCATTGAATGATAAGCAGCTTCGGCTAAAAATATAAAAAAGCTGTATTTTCTATTAAAGCAAATACTGACCAGGATTTGACGTTAACTTTCTTAAGTTTTCAGCACTTTTTTCTTTTTGCGTCATGTTGCCGTAACGCCAGAGTCGATTTCATCGTACCTCATTCCCACATTTTCTTTGTAGCGCCATTCTTGTAGCTTTTTTGTCTTGTCGCGTGCGTATCCTGGCTGATTTCGAGTTTGTTATTTTGTTTTTTATTTTATTCTATTCACTCCTTCTTCAATTCACGGGTATCCTTGATTTTATATGCGTTACATCCTGACCTACCTCCAGTTGAATTGTGTTTATCTTGTTGCTGACTAACTGACAAAAAATTTTCGTAAGCAAAACAGTCACACACACAAACGCACAGATATTTTTTTATATACTTGAATTCATTTTTTCTTATACTTAATATTTTCCGGCGCTTGTTCTGGTTGATTGGTGTCAGGTTTGAAGTGGATGTAGGCGGTTATGAAAAGCTACGAGTTTGTATTTCCTTTTCTAAGAATAATAATTTATCTCAAATATTTATTAAAAGACTGAGAGACGTTTAATAAACGTGTAGTCACCTGTTTTTGTATTATATGACTGCGTGTATGAGTGTGTGCTGTAGCAAGTCTGCCTGTACGTATTGATTTTTTTTGATAAGTGGGCTTAAACAACATCTCATTTTAATTAGCCATTTCATGTTTTTTAGGTTCACAAAATTCCGTGAAACGGAGAAAGGGAGAGAGAGAGAGATGTATTAAAGAAATTTTGGGCTAAAGTTTCTAAGTAGTACCACGAATTTTATAAAATTAAATTATTAGAGCTAATTTTTAGGGACATGGTTGGAAAACTAGGGGTATTGTTACAGTGTTTTCACAATAACAAGGTTTTAAAAAAGCCAACTGTTTCCACCTGGTTTTACCACGCAATATGATATTGCTATAACCAACTTGAAACCATTTTTGAATGGGTTTTTAGTAAGTTTTATGAAATAAAATCTTGTTGCTGCATGTTTTTGTATGTGTTTAGTTGAGTGCTGCCAAGTTGTATATTGGAAATGTCTGATAATGCGTGAAGTATGCACGGAAAAGTCCAGGACATCTGCGTTATTCTTTAAAAATTCGTAGGATTTTTTATGAAATCGCGTTTTTTATAGTTTTTATTCGCTCTGTATAAGTATTTCCATACTTTCAAAGCTTTAATTTGCAAAAAATAATAGGCATTTCAAAATTCAACGAATTTGTCTATTTTTTCATACAAAAAAAAACATCTGCAGTACATTTTTTGCTTTATAAAATATGGAGGAAAGTATATCAACAAATACATCTATTTATACAAGAGATTCAATTCATTGTGATTAAATTTACTGGACAAACTGTGTTTGTGTTTGAATTTATTAAATTTGCAGTATGAACGCAAAATGACATGTTGATGGTTTTAATGCTAAGGCCAGGGTTTGACTTTCGATAAGAGAACCCTGTTAGGCGCTATGAAAACAAGAGCTTTGAACACTACACACAATAACGGCTGCAGGCTACACGAACAGCGACTACAAAAGCCGTTGGCAACAATAGTTGCCTCGTAGTCAGCTACTTAATTGTTTTGAAAACGACACCAATAAATCAACAACAGTGAGTTATTTGTAGTAGAATTTTCATACGCCAGCGTAGCCGCTTTCATATATATAACAGTCTTAAACGGTCTTACTTTAATAAAATATATTTAAAGTCAACAATATATCATAAGAAATCATGGAAATATAGTTTGTTGTTTCTTTTTGTAAACTAAAACAATATATTTTGAAGTTTCCAATAATTGAATTTATTTATATTATACTGGCAACATTGAATTTACCAATTGTCGCTTACCAAAATAGAAATTAATTTTGGCTACAGCTAAAATGGTGGTCGGTAGTTGTGTGGCTGTGTCGTCGCTAAAATAGACCTTCCCATTTCAATTCGTGTATTCTCATGTTGACAGGTTGTAGCTCGTAGCCTGCTGTCGTTATTGTGTTTAGTGCCTTAAGTGTTGTTATTTAAAATAACTTTTTTTAAATATTAAAAAAAAAACAGATTTTTATGGTTTGATGAAGATGCAAACAAATTCGGATAAACGCAGACTTCTCAATTCCAAAAATCACTTAATTAATACAAAATTTTGTTTATTAATAAATACCGATTTGCAAACTACTCTTTTTGCTTAAAAGACAATCCATTTAATTGAACAGACTTTTAACTAAAACACTGTTTCCTTAACAATGAGAGAATTCATAGGAATCCAGCTACGCATAAAGTTAGCTGTTATAGCCAGTTCTGAACACAAAACAAAGAAAATATAAGACGTTATTTCTGAAACGAATAAGTGAGCCATGAAGTTAACACGTCTCCAGGTTCTAGAGGGGTGCGTTTCATTATAAATGCAATAAGTTTAAAAGGAAGATCTTGAAATTGATTTGAGATGTTGGAAGTTGTTGTCAGACAATGTATTGAAGAAAATATATTTTGAGGAAATGGAACTTTTGATCTCTGCTTTCATCAGCGGCCGCAACGAACAACTTTCAAACTCAAGCTAAGATAAAATCAAACTAAAAGCGTACAATCAATGTGTTAAAGTAATCCCTGTTACGCGGGCTACCATTAAATTCATTAAATTTATTTCTTTGCGTTTTTAAAAATAAAAACTCTACTCTACCGATTATTTTCTATTTTTTTATTTATATTTATTTCTCGGGTAATAAAACTTATTTCCTAATTTATTGTTTAGAACATGAGAGTTATTTTTGGTTTTTATTTAGTCCTAGTAAAATTAAATTTTGTTTAAGACTTTTAATTACTCCTCAGAGCAGAAAAGCTACTTTTCAATTTTATTTATTTCTCAGAATATAAAAATTATTTCATGAACTTATTCCACTGAAAATAAAAGTTATTTGCTGATTGTTATTTATTCCTCAGCCAGCAAGAGTTATTTTCTTAGCTTAGCTTTATTTTTCGATCAGGCAGTAATTTTTTCGATTGGAAATGTTAACCTAAAAATATAATTTAATTTTATATAATTTATCAAAGAAGGGATAAATTTTAGAATGGACTGCTAAAACCAACTAGTATTCAGATCAAAATAAATCTTTTCGACATCAGCTGTAGATATTCAACTAATACGGCAGAAAGGAATAGCTCTTTTCGAAAGCATCCGACTTTTTTCCTCGAACTCCCCACAGTGCATCGTCCGCATTAGGAAATTCTGGCATTTAACCAATTTTGCGGTTCCCCTGCTTATAACTATCAATCAGTAAAGTTATTAAATACTTTTGCATAAAAATTGGTTTAGAATTTCGCTTAATGCAGCTTTTAACTTATCGCTGGATATATGAAACTTTGATTGCATTTAGATTGCAGCAACAACCCAAGGCGGCGAAAACGATGCTAAATATTTCTATATCATCTTTGTGAAAGTTATGTGTCAAACTAAATCAGCATTTTGTTATGAAAACTATATAAAGACGTCAAGAAACCAGTTTATGGGAAACATACTTTCCAATAACTTGCCACAAACAGCCATCAGCCAGCATTAGTCCCAGCTGCATGCAAAAAAAAATAAAAAAATGAAAAAGCAAAAACAAACAGAAAATAACAGATACAAAAAACAAACGCTACAACAAGATACAAGTATTAAATTGCAACGACCTACATAGAAGACCTGATATCGCACAAGGGCTCTGACATGTTTGCAGCCAACGACGAGAAAAAAACAAAAAATAAGAAATAAAACTATTGACAAACATCAACCGACAAACGCCATTTCTAAAAAAGTTAATACTTGCAACAGGCCTGCAGCAGCAAGACATTAACTGCGTTCCAACATTTGATTCCACATACACCAACAAAATGCTCTTCTCTATTCAAATACACAACGAAAATGAAATGCATTTTTTGATTTTAAGTTTCGCAACACAAGCACAATCAAACAATATTAAAGTCAAGGAAATTTTAAACCTTTTAACTTCAATCAACCGCACCTTAAATTAAACATCAGCTCGCACAACAGCGGCAGCAAAAGCCTTGTTGTCTTATAACGATATGGAATACAAAACAAATTAAAAAAAGAAGAAGAAGAAATAACCAAAAAATATAATATAAATTTTAGCTTTTTTGAATTTGTAAAATTAGCTGAAATTGCAGCTGAAGTAGAAGTAAACAGCAGCAGCAGCAACAAGAGCAGCAGCAACAACAGCATCAATTAATGACTGCACTCGTTCACTATGAGCCTCGTAGATGATAATGATGATCTAAAATATTAAAGTGCTGAGCAGGCTATTAGTTGCTCTCCAATCGCTCCCTGCGTGCTGGTTGTTTTAGCCAGAAATTTTAACAGCCAAAAACTTACTAACGACCAAAATAATATTTTAGCTGATTGTACTAAAACAACAGGGAGCCCTCAAAATATGTTTAATATAATTAAATATTTAATATAAATAAACATGCAGTTCCCGTGTGCAACGCGAGTCTTCTCCACATAGAAACATATTCCATGCCGGGTAATCATCATGGTAATCATAATTTTTTTGAATTTTATATCAAAGAAAACAGTGCAACATTCAAGCAATTTTATTCGATTTTGTGGGGTGGGAGGGGTGTCTCTTTTTCGCTCCGCCTGTATCCGCAACAGCAAGAAGTCGTCCTTGTAGCAATTCTGTTTGACTTGCCTACATTTTTCTGCTGGATATAATTTTTAAACCTCCCGCTAAGAAAATTTAAAATTTTAATAAATCGGGATGTTTTAAGGAAATCCCTATCTCCGTGAGATCTCCACAGTTTGAGGTCCTAAACAGCTTCCATTTTGTTAATTCTAAGAGGCAGGCGCTACGTCTTTATGTATGTATATGTGTGTGTGTGTGTGTATGTACGTGTGTTTATAACTTTAGAACCAAACCTAACCGGTTGTTATCACGCTGATTTTAATTTCCTGTAAATTTGAACCGATTCAAACCGGTAGTTTTCAAGAAATCGCAACAAAAAATATTAGCAAAGAAGGAATTTTTCGAAATATATATTTCTATAAGTCTTAAACGGCTTCTCCGATCGATTCCACACCGATTAACCCGCTCTTGACATTTAAAAATCACGTCGACCTCCGTCAGCCCGGTAAAAAGCATTCATTTTTAAACTCCGAAATTATTTATCTGATCCGTTCATATTCTCAATTGTTTTATAGTGATTGAAAACAACATCAATCACAGCTTATCACAGGGGAATCGGTTGATTTCAAAATCAAAATAGTCAGAGAGCTCAAAAGCTTTGAATAGCACACAAGACCAGGTTGCGTTTAATATTATTGGGAAGTTCCTTGAACACCCCTGGCCTTTAGGGTTAACCATTTTCCATGTTTCTTAAATTTTTTTTATTAGGTGCATCACTCTGGGTATAATGCCTCCAAATGCAGTGCATTGAGACGAAACTATTCAACAATGAAATGGTCTTGAAGGGACAGTTGAGAGGATATAAAATTTCTTCCAGTTATTTTTGCTTCGCCACGAATGTTTGACAACTGATTCATTGTGATATCGTTATCGAAAGTCGTATGCAAGTAGACAAATTTTTTAAATATATTGAAATTTTAAAGATAAATTAATCCACTATGTGGGAACAAGCGACGGACTGATATTGTGCGAGTATTAAATTTCGGATTTAGAAAGTGAGTTCAATTAAAATGGTAACACCCTTTAATCGAATATAAAAGCTGCATATAGAAGATTTGCGAAATCTTGCAAAATGCTGTTGCTTTTTTGTTTGTGTGTAGTTGTTGCTGCCTTTTTTGTTTAAAGTAACAAAAGAGCAGCAGTACACGCCATAAAATCTTAGCCGAACAATTCAACCAAAAACACTGCAATAAACCTGAAACGCTAATGCAAAAAACAACAAACAATGAAGGGCTGACGTATTTTTTTAACAACTAAAAAAACACATTTTATATTTTGCAAAACTTCCAAAATAAAATTTCACTTGGTTTGATGTTTTAAAAAAGTGTTTGTATTTCTGTACTCGTAGATGGTGTTTGTGTGCTTTAGAAACTAACAAAAGCACAAACTTGTTTGTGAAATCTGCTATAATAACGTGTTGTTGTACTGCAACGCCTGATATCATGTTGTAGTCGCGCATTGTAAATGAGTACATAGAAACGTTGCATTAATGTTTCAGCTAAACAACCTTCTGCTACCATATTTTTTTCCAAAAGTAACTAACACGTTTGCACACATGGGCCCCCAAAAGTTACACTTTGCTCAAAACAAGCTTTTGCTACCACGACAACTTTATTACTACTGCTGCTGCTACAATCTTAGCTACTAATGCTACTACCGCTACTAAGTCTAGTCATACCACTGGCACATGTGTTTTATATCGCGTTACTCTTTAAAGAGGGCGAAATTATTGGACAAATAAATATTTGGAAAAAAAAATTTATGTATCTCTTTTGGGGACAGACGATACGACCTTTGACCTAGTGAAATAAAATACTGGTTGCGCTACTGCTGACAAACTGCCACCGAAGTAATACTTCGGTTCTATTATTTTTATCACCACTGCTACTCTATTTGCAGCACTAAAAATGCTGCTACCCTCGTAGAATCTTGAAGAGCAATAAAATAGAGTTGCATTTTTGAATTTTTAATAAAATTTATCTCATCTTCTGGCATTATAATTTGAATATGACTTCTCACCCTGGCTGCTTCATACGTAGCCTAATCTGAAGGTAAAACTTTCGATTACTTTTTCCAACAAATATTTGACCGTATATCGCCAAGTAGTCAATCGTTTAGGGTTTATAGTTGATTTCACTTACCCCCACAGAAAATAGTCTAGCGGTCGAAAGTCACGATCTTGGAAGCTAATTCACGGGTTCGGAGTGTGACACTATACGACTACCAAACATATCCTACAATTATGACACGAACTGTGTGATATGTTGCGCTGTCTTGTGAAAACCTCAGCTCCAGCACATTATGGTGTATCAACAGATGAACGGTAAAGTCATTTATAATGGCTCTACAGCGGTCACTATTACCGATAACGTTTTGACTCACACCGTTTTTAAGGAAGTGCGGGCCAATGATTCCACCAGCTCATAAAGCACACCGAAACGAAGTTTCAACGATATTCACGTGATACCGAAAAGAGCCATGACTTTCATAATAAATTTAAATAACTCGGAAGCGTTTTTCAGGCATTATTAAGTTCATGTTCAAATAAAAAACTAATCTAAATATAAATCACTGGACAGTGGTAAATTCTATACATCTAAAAAAAACACCCTTCATTATTTTTATTATCTCTATGACAGGGTGGTCGCACCATAAAACTCTAACTATAAGTCACACCTTAACTTCACACTTTTTGCCCAACTTTCTTTGTTTCAGTGTTTGACAAATTCTACCGTGAAGAGGTACGCAATTGGGCAGCGCGTTTAGGTTTGTTAATGCCTTCTACGGTGCTTTAATATGCATAAAGTTTGGCCAACAAATGTGTCCAAAATTGGGAGAGTAGTGCCCAAGTATAAGTCAGCCGGGTCTGTAGGAAATGTGAGAAAGAGTGACTGTTTGTTGCGGTTTATGGAATTCTATTCGTTATTGAAGAATGATAATGTAGTGGCCAGAAATTTAGGATATGGTCTTGGCAGATATGTGGTTCCAAGATGGAGCCATTTAGCACACACCCCACGAAACAGTAGATTTCTTAAACGAGATATACTATGGCCGCGTTATCTCATATCGCGGCGATGCTAATCGGCCGTAACCATCATACGATTTGACACTGTTAGAGTTTTTTCTCTGCACGTCAATAAGCCTAGAAAAATTCAAGAGCTAAAACATGAAATAATTCGGCATATTGACGACATCGAACAACCTCAATTAGAGTCAATGAATGTATGAATCATCAGATAGACGTATGTCACCAACGTCATGCCGTTCATTCGGCCGAAGCGTTATTTCACATATAATCGATCGTTCTATCATAATAAAATGTATTAAATCAATTTTCGGAAAACTGTTTATTTCATTAGAAATTAACATCGTGCGTTTAGTTGTCGAAAGAGCTTCTTCTTTCACGCAGTTTCAATTTAAAAAAAATTAATATTTATAAATTGATTTTATTAGAAATATAAAATCCCTTTTGATATTGTGAAATAGAAAATAAATTTTAATTATTAACATTTTCATTAAATGAGCTGGTAAATAAAAACTGTTTAAGGTTTGAAACACTATATTTATCAGTTCAGAAAAAAAGAATCTGCCCCACTTTTAACCAAAAACCGAAAGCAGTTATACGCATTTCCACCTGCAATACGAGCGCAAGAACTTCATTAAAATACCAACACTAATAAATCTTTTCTATTATAAATAAATCGTTGTCCAAATAGTTTAATTAAATCAGCTTTAAACGAAATCCCTGTTCAAATTTAAATTAATTAGCATCACGTTTTCTTGACTAAATGCGCCGGAAATCAAACGGTTATCCAACTTATTTAACACAATTTTACAACTTCTCGTCACACACTAAAACTGCAGTAATAAATTCAGGCTCTTGAACTATTCTCACCGGTATGTTTGACAGGAATTAATTAGTTGCTACCAAGCAAAAGAAAAAAAAGTTATTATTAAATAATAATTTCTAAACACGAACAAGCCAACACACACACACACGCATAAAACAAACACGTACTGGGTTACAATGTTACACCATCTATGGAATTGTTTAACTACAATAAAGGTAAAATCCCCAAGACGTTTTCATGCCGAAGGGGTATAAACAGGAAGTCAACCCTAATAATTAATTTAACACTTAAACTGTTACAATAAAAACAAACAGTTTATTTACATAAAAGTGTTGACATTTTTTTCTCAGTGCATAAACTAAATCTATTGATTTATTATTCGCAAATTAAGTTTTTTTATTCAAATTTTTATTTAATTATAATTTTTTTTGTCCATGACTAGCGCTTCTGAGAAACTAGGAAAAATTAATGTGGGACGGACAAAAGTCTTCTCTAAGAAGTTTTTTCCACATACACAGAACAAAAAAAATGCTTGGTTAATCTAACCAATTCTAGTTGTAAATTAACTCTTGATGGAAATTATCATGGGAAGGAGACAACATATCTCAGCTATACACAAAAAAATGGAGCTGTTGGTTAATCCAACCAATTCTAGTTGTAAATTAAATGGTAATGTAAGTTATCGTTTTATAAATTATCTGTTTATTAGGCCTACACAAAAAAAAATTTGTTGTCAATGTAAATTATCGGTCTATATTTAATTAAAAAAAATTTTTTTGAGGAAGAAAGGACTTCTTTAGATGTTAATTCCACATACACAGAAAACAATTCTTAGTTGATCTAACCAACTCTAGTTGTAAATTAACTGTTAATATAAGTTATCTTTCTATTTTTTGTGGGAGGGAAAAAGGACTTCTTAAGATTTTTAATCCGCCTACACACACACAAAAAAAAGTTGTTGGTTAATCCAACCAATTCTAGTTGTAAATTAAATGGTAATGTAAGTTATCGTTCTATAAATTATCTGTTTATTAGGCCTACACAAAAAAAATTTGTTGTCAGTGTAAATTATCGGTCAATATTTTAAAAAAATTTTTTTTTGAGGAAGAAAGGACTTCTTTAGATGTTAATTCCACATACACAGAAAACAATTCTTAGTTAATCTAACCAACTGTAGTTGTAAATTAACTGTTAATATAAGTTATCTTTCTATTTTTTGTGGGAGGGAAAAAGGACTTCTTAAGATTTTTATTCCTCCTACACACACACACAAAAAGTTGTTGGTTAATCTAACCAATTCTAGTTGTAATTTACCTGTTGAAGTAAATGGTGTTTGTATTTTTTGTAGGAAGAACAAAAGACTTTTTAAAAAGTTTATTCCACATACATAGAAAAAATATGTGTTTGGTTAATATAACCAATTCTATTTGTAGTTTCACTGTTAATGTAAATTGTTGTTAGAATTTCTATAATAAGAATACCTCTGTTGTTTAAAATAATCGTGCTTTAGTATTAACTGAATTATTTTTGTAAATTGTTTTTGAGATTTTTATAAGCAAACCAATTTTCATTATTAAAATAATTATTTGATATGGTAACTTTACTGCTAATGTAAGCTTTTGTTGCTATTGTTTAACCTAACAATTAATGTTAGTTAAAATAACAATAAAAAGTGGTTTCAGATATTTCATCTGTGACTCCTTCATTAATATAATAAGTTGGAATAACTAATTGATATTAATTAAGGAACTTCAATTGTAAATTTTTAACTTATTTTAACTCATTTAATTGCATTTTTTTTTCAAAATTAGTTTAAATAAAATCCTGCAATATTTATGGTCTTCTTGCGTAGTAACTCTTGACGGCTTGTCTCAATATATAAAATATTGTATTATAAAATACAATTATAATTGTAAGCAATCTTCCGAAAATGGAGTTCCTAAATTTGAGCAAATTCAAAATGACGGGTTTTAAAATTGTCAGAAAAATAAATAATTTTTCAAGTTTTTTTATAATATAATTTTTCAACAGCTTTACTGATCGGTCTCACTAATCAACTCTGAACGTTAAAAAACCACGTCGATCACCGTAAACCGAATATATATCGGTTAACCGTTTCGTACGATATCTTGAACAAAAAATTGTTTTAGTACATATTTTTGGGAATTTTCATTCTAAATCTTTAATTTTTATTTTCGTCCTGATCCTCAATTGATCACTTTGAATTTTAATATAACTTTTGGGAAAAAAGAATCAGCACGAAAATAAAAATTAAAGAAAAAAAATTTTTTTTTCCGAAATTATATATCTCATCAGTTAGTGTTCTTGATTCTCTAATAATTATTGAAAATTATGTCATGTGGGAATCAGTTCATTTGCAAATCAAAATATCAGTGAATTAGTTTAAGAGCTCAAAAGCATAGAACTGCACAACAACCAGGATACGAAAACTTTGCGGTGAATATTAGCGAGGTTACAGGAATGACCTTTAGGGTCAACTGTTTTCCGTATAAATATTTTTCAAATTCTAATAAATTAAAGTCAAGAACATTTAGTTAAATATCGAAAGGCGTCTCTTAGACCCATGAGTATTAAATAAGGGTTAAACAAGAATTTCAATATTAACAAAAAAAAAAAGTTTGCGAGATAATTAAAACACTTGTTTCATGTAAATCGAACCAGTTCCTTTACAGCTCTGCTTTAAGAACTCTTGGGCAGTTAGTGTAACATGTTATTATGTTTTTTTGTTGTTGTTGTATAAGTCCTTAAGTTCAGAAGAAGACATTATCATACCCTTAATTCTAATGTGGCCATTCGATGGTCATGTGTGACTTGACTTTTTTCTGCCTACAATTTTACATATCGCCTGCCTTTTACTCTGGTACTATTTCATAGGTCGGGTGTATTATGGTGAACGTTGATGTCCGGTTTGTTGTTTAGAACAGGAAACATTTAAAATGCCATCAAAAACGAAGTCGAAGCAGCAACAACAAAAAGGACATGAACACATGATTGGGGTGAGTTGTTCTTTAGCGTTGAATTAGCATGATTTGCTGCCTTCGGTTAAATATTTAACACATGAACAGTAGCAAAAGCCTGTGTGCATGTGTTTGTGTGTGAGGAAAAGGATTAGTTATCAAAGGTCCCATATCAGTATAGCGAACACGAAGGGACAGACAACAAGTCCAAAGAAGTAGGCAGGCCGACAAGTTCATAATGATGAAATGATACGTTGACACTATTTTGTTTAATAGAAATGGGTTAAACTTGTTTAACTCGTTGCTGGTTTCTTTAATTTTATTTGGATTTGGGTTATTGGGGTGTCGTTTGTAGCTCATGGGATGGTTGCTTGGGTAGTTATAGAGGTGATGAAATCTAATGCCAGAAGGTCACAAACACACACACACACAATCTTTCGTTATGCCTCAACGCAAGTGAGTCTGAGATTGAATTCACACGTACTCAAGTCTATATCCACACATGCACGTTTCTTGTACTTTTAGCCAAGCAGTTATCTATCTGTTGCTACACACACACGCACGCACACATACGCGTATGAATGCTTGTTAACACTGGAAAGGAAAAGTGTTGCTATTTGAAGTGATTTTATGATGAATTTGGGTTGAATTCTCACAAAAACGTTAGAAATTTTATGAGGGGTTAAAACAACATAATTAAACATACAAAAACATTTCAACCGTAAATGGGACTTTACAACTATGACTCTACGGATTACCGTTATGCACGGGCGTTCTATTCTCATTGTTTGAATTTCTAACTAAATAACTGTTGCCTGTTGATTGTGTTCCTCTGCGGTCTCATGTGATGTGGTGTGGCAGTGTGAGTACATTTTCTAAGACGATTTAAGTATTTTGAACTTTTGAACTTTTCCGAATTTGGATGATGTGTGTTAAATTCATGTGTGTTAAGTGGTTTCATATCTATTAAGTTGTTTTCAAAAGTTTGTGCTTTTTGGGTAGAAAATAACTGGTTTCATGATGAGTGTTTTTAAGGAATTATTATTATAATTAAGACTTAATGAAAATAGTTAATTAATGTGATTTGTTACACTTTAACGAGCGCCGGGGGTAGTGGTGTGAGTGTGTGAAAGCCCTTGTAAAACAATTAACTTTGTTGGAAGAGTGGGACAAAAGTTTCAGGTTTAATAATTCAAATAAAACGTTGATTGTTTGTGTGAAAATATGGTTTCTTTTGTTAAAAAATCTTTTGTTTTCCTTTTTGTATAAATTCTTGTAGGAAATTGTAAGTTATTTACAAACTAACAGATAATAAAGAAGTCGTATTGATTTTATATTTAAACGCTTAACAGTGTTTTTATGCGCTAAAACAAACCAAATGTTTTGTGAATAATGACATTGTGTTAGTGGCTGGGGGCTGCGTGCCGGCAGCTGGGAGCTCTATATTATGAATAGATTCGCTTAAAATATGACTTTCTTCAAAATTTAAATTTTACTGCCATCAATAAGAAGTAGAAATATGGGAATTATTAATAAAACATCGTGTAGAATAAATGTCCATTTCTAGCACCTCAGCAGTCACCCCGTCTTTTCACAAAATTTTGAGCCACATTTTGCCATAAAACGTCGCTTTACAGAGTCGACTTTCATCTTTCAGAGCGTCAGTTTTTTATGGTTTGTTTACATAAGCGAGATCATTCGAAAGATCGCGCTTAGTTATGCGAAAATAATGCAGCGGTAAAGCATACATTTTTGCATCACTACGGCTAGTACGAGGGTATTGTCAGCAGCAGTGCCGTGAGCTTTGAGTTTAGGGATTAAATTATGCCCAGCGGACTCAGAAGAAGGCTGATTGCGAGGTAAAGCTAGCTGAATTTAATGCAGTGACGTAGTAAAATGTACACAATATGGACAATAAATTTTCACCACTAAAATTCTTTGTTTAAAAGTGTTGCATTCCAGGGTAAACATCTCTCAACTTTCTATTAAATAAATGTAAAAGGACGACAACTTAATTCTTAGCACTTCATAATTTGGCAGCCAATTTATTTCCTAACCATAGGTTTATTTCCACCATAGGTTTATTGCAATTCTCGTATTATTTTTCATAATAAAATTCGTACCAATAAAAGCTATTATCACATTCAACTCAACGACCTACCATAAGGTAATTAAAAAAAAAAATATGCATGCTTTCTGATGATAATATTGCAGCGGCTTTCGAAAACAATTGATATGCTCGGATAGGTAAGACTGATAAACAGATTTTGACTTTGAATTGTTTATCAAACATGTTACGGCTTAAATTTAATTATTTAAATTATTTTTAATTATTTATTTAAATTTAATAGAGCATGAAAATAGTTGATTTTAATTGGCCATAAGGCGGGCTCTGGTTTTAATTTTGAAAACGATGCTTGTGAATACACTGAAAAATGTATTTCACTAGATAGTGAAATCGGTGCTATTTATTCGAAAATGTTTTCATTCCATAGAGGACAATTTTTTTCGATATAATTTTTTTATGCCCCATGAAAATCGGGAATTCTTGAGCTCATGATTGATAATGAAAGTAAATCTGGATGTGGAGGGTCCATAGAAAAAACGTTGAAATTGTGTGAGATGCGGTTGTAGTTTTAGGAGTTTTTATTGACTTTCACATGAATTGATATTTTTTAAAAACAAGAACAGTTTTGGGGTACTTACTCGTACATATTAAAGGGATTTATATAATCCTGAATTCTTAATCATTCAAAATTCGAGGCGACTTACCTGCAAAAAATAAAGAAAAATATATTTTAGTGATGCTCTTAAGGAAATGAAATAAATAAAATTAATAATAATAATAATAATAATAATAATAATTATAATCATAATAATACGAAACAGAAATAAATATTTAATAAGAATCTCGGCAATCGCAGAGAAGGCCTTTTGGGGCCAACCGTTCTCCATGAGAGATGATCACTAAATATGAAGTGGGTCCATTCACTTCAGTAGGGGGTAGTGTTGAGAGGACAGATAAAGACAGATTAGGATTTAAAGAATGTGTTTTAGCTAATTTCACATCTGCTTCGCCGCTGAATTTTCTGTTGCAGATACGGTCCAAGGTGGTGCTGTACTCTGCCCTTTTAATACGTGATGGTGTTAATAGCTGGCGGTAATATTCAGTGATCGATTCTGCACTAATGCGGAGTCCAACCCGAGATTCTGGTCACTACTTGACTTTAAGAAGATGAACACAGAAGCGTCCCATTTTTGATATTGTCTGGACGTGACTCCAGCAAATAGTTACGGAATAGGAGAGACTACGACCATTATCTTAATATTTCCATAACAAGTCTTTCGAAATTTATCAATTAGAAAAACAGGGAGGGGTATAAACGTTAACCCAAGTAAACAGAACTTTTTTTAGCCAAAACATTTACTTGCATCCCCCACAATTAAAAACCACAACAGAAAAGATATTTAAATGAAACCCAAAGAAAATTGAAACTCGTGTTAAACCAAACACAAAAAGGATTGCACAAACACAGACATAAATATTTATATATTGTACACACACACACATACGCACACACTTATCGCTACATATGTTTTTGCGCCTCTGTAAAGGTCAGTGTTTAAAATAAGTAAATAAATACTTGAAACGATGTACGGCGAGTATGTTTTGAAGAAAAATGTTTTGATTCCAAGAATTGATGTTGATTTCTTAACTGTATAATATGTGGGTCAAAACGGACAGCAACGGCATGAGAACAAAAAAAAAAGAACGCAAACTGACAAAAAGAATTTGAAAGGTAAAGAAGGCATTTTTTTATGATGATTGAAGAATAAACATTTTTTATTTTCCATGTTTATTAAAGCCATACGAAGAAGGTGTTAAGGAATTTTAAGTCTGCTGCTACCTTTCAACTACCGATTTCTAAGCCATAAACAGGATGTTAAAAGGTTTAGTTTATTTATTTATTCTTGTTTTCTGTCTTAACAGGCAGCAAATTGATTTTATTTATGAGGATGCGTACACTCATACGAACACATACAAATGGGTGTGTGTACATAAATAAAATGTTGTTTAAAGTTTTATAATTTTAATCAAATTTGACAGCCTATTGACAAGATAAAGCAGACAGCCAGCAAATCGAGGCAGGTTAGAGCATTTGTTAATGTCTTAGAATTGGCTAAATAAAAATTTATGGGTAAATAACCTGAGAAGAAAATTTGAAACCATAAACTTTTTTATTTTGTGGGGCTGCTTTATATTTTCGTAAGTTCAAGAACTGAATACATCTGGAAGGAATTGTATCGAAATCATATTCGAAAAGGATAAGCCGGCTCATATAACACACACATTAGAAAGAAACTTTAAAATATATAATTTCTATATTGAAAATGTGAGTGCGTGTAAGTTTATGTTGTACTCTACAACAACTCAACATCATAAAAGTCATGCACGAGTTGGAATATCCGAAAAATTATTCAAGAGTTGGAATATTTCACACATCACAATCTATTAAGTAGTGCTGAATAGGTTTAAGCAAATATAGGGTGTTTATAAAGAGGTAAGGATATGAATAGCAACGAAATTTACTTTATAATCTTTTGGCATTATAATTTGAATATGACAGCCAAGGCTGGCTGGGACGTAGTGTGATCTGGCAGTCCAATTGTTGATTAAGTTCTTCAATCAATAGGTGGCCGTACATCGGCAATAGCTCGGCGAATGTTGTCCTATAAGTTGTAGATTTTTCGGCTTAGGACTGCGATGTCACACATCCCCATAGAAAAGAGTCTACGACCTTCAATAAATCACTTATGAAACAACGGACTGTATGACATATTGTGCCGCCACTAAACTCCTGCACACCATGGGCGTTCAATTGATGAAGGAAGAAGTCAGTAACCGTGGCTTGGTAGCGGTCACAGCTGACTTTAACGTTCCCACCATCATCGTTGGTAAAGAAGAGCGGACCAAAAAGCACCCGAAATTCGTCTCTTAACATAAACTTGAGTATTATTTAACACTCCAAATGTGGGAGTTTTGTTTATTGATATTTTCATTGAAAAAACATTTTCTAGTTCTGAGAGCCCGTCACTACGTCTGAATGAATGTGTGGGTGCGTTTGTGTGAGGATGGTTATGGGTGTCAGTATGTGACCCGTTTATAACTTTTTAAGAGCTGAACCGAAGCACACCAAACTGGGAACGTTCCCAACCTTTTAATTTGTACCGATTCGAGCCGGTGTATTTCAAGGTATAACAAAATATCAGGAAAAGGAACAAAACAGTTGCATCGTAAAAAAGTTCTGCACTTACGACTTTGAAATTTAACTAAAATATATTTATTTTATTCCAAAAACTGTCTTACAAGTATGTTTGTGTGTGTTTATGGAGAATTTGTTTATTTAAACTTTATTTAAATTGCAGGAAGTAGGGTGTAGATAACCTCACAAAACACTTGCATATGTTTTATATACTTTTGCTTATACAAATTTATGTGTCGGCACACACACACACCAACACACACAGTTGCATACATGCACACAGATGCGCATCATTTTATGGCATTTGGGGTTATAAATTCGTCATAGAAGCTAAAATAAAGATCTTAAAATAGAGTGCATTGATCTCAAGGAATTAAGAAAAAACAAAAAGAAAGAACCACAAGATCATGATGCACAGCGTTTGTTTTAAACGCAAAATATTCTCTTCGGAATAATGCTTTTCTTAAGATGCTATAGAAAAAACATGACGATCACTTTTTTTTTGAAATTTTTGGCAAATGTTGTGCAAATAAGAAGAAATAACAACAAAATAAAAAAAAGTATGTGTGTACAGTTTGGACTCTATCAGCTTTTGGAAATAACAAGTTTTAGAGTTAAAGTTCAAAATAAAACGAAATTGCATCTAACGATGGATGGCAGGCACTTCTAAAAAGGTATTTTAGGCGAAAGAGAGGGAGAGAGTGGCTTTAGAAATGGCACACACTCTCGCAAAGAGCTGCAACAACTTAAAACAACGCAGTTTCATGGCCACAATGAACACGTACGAGCTCCCCTGGTTCTACTACAACTTTACTTGAACTTTCAACGATCTTCTCGTTAAAGTTAATTTAATTTCCTTCTCGTCGAAAACCTAAAACAAGCACTTGAAATTTTGTACAATATTTTTTATTCAATTTTAAATTCATTTGCTGTTTGTTTAGCCTTAAATTAAATTGATACTTCCCTGTCTAACTCTTTCCTTTACAACTTGACCTTCTCACTCACTCTTACTCGTGGGCTCTCTTGCACCGACTGCTCTTTTTTATGTTCATGTTTCAGTTCTTCTTTTTTTTCAAATTAAAATTAAACAAGTTTGAATGCATACAATTTGATAAGTTGCATGTGGTGTCAAGTCACTACCACCAAAGCAAAATTCACAAAATTTTGGCAATTTCTCACATGAAATTAATGTATGCCAGGGATGGAGAAAGAGAAATTTGCAAATGCTACAGATCGCCAATTTTTCGAATTATTCGTTCACGATATCTTATGAAAGGACTAAACGATCGATTTTGATTTAGTTTGCATTGTCAGATGTCTTTTTTTCCAATAAGAGTTAGCTAATTTCAGAAATCGGTCGCTGGAGACGTTTAAATGTCTCAAATTTTCATTTCTTAGTTCAGAAACGTTCTTCAGAACTCTACATGTTTGGCCGGTCACATACTTGTACAAACATAAACACACATACATATACACACATGCAGACATACTTACAGGCTCACAGAATTATTCAGGAAAGCTTCCTACACCATCAATTTATGGGGATCTGACGAAAGCTTGATATTTTTAACAGGGTAAAACCAATAATTTCCCGATCTTTACAAAATTTTAATTGGTTTGAAAACTATGAGCAATAAAAATTTTTAATTATATATATATATATATATATATATATATATATATATATACATATTAATTAAAACAACAGAAGGTTTGTCGGCAGAATACAGAACATATTTTTTTTCGCTGACTTTGTATCTGAATGATGTAACATACTGCGTGCAGGCTGATAATCATCAACTTGTCACAGTGTTACGATCGCCCTGTTATTAGTACGTAATGGTAAGGGCTGATATTATTCAAGAGCATATCTGTAATTAAGATTTACGAAAATCTTACTTTTGTCTGGTGCTGATCACATCTATTCAACTTCTCGTAGCACACAAATTCCATATTCTTATATAACATATATCGATGTATTCAGTCAATTCTTGTGATTGATATTAATATCAAACATATATCCAGCCCTGATGCGTGTATATCTTCTCTTCCAAACAAGTGCTGAAATTTTGGTACAGCAAATAAACAAAAATTAGAGTTTCATTTATTTAGAAAAGCTCAAAAATATAAAAAAAGAGAAAACATTGATAAAGAGAGGGAGAGAGATATTTGGGAACGATTTCCTCACCAGCTTTTTGGCCAACCGTCTGTGATCAGTGCAGTTCTTCGCTCTCATTCTAAACGACAAATACAAGTTATGAGTGTTGAGCATATTTCTCTCAGTTGATGACTAAATAAAACGGAAAAAAAAGGAACAATTGTTGCTGCTATTAACTAACTTATACGATTATGAATTCAAAGGCACAAGCTTCTATACCCGCACATACTTTTCTATGTAAATAATGTATCAAGCCCAGGGTTGTAAAGTTGGTACAAGTCATACCTAAAAATAATGTTGGTAGCCCTGCCAATCAGATGCTACTATTTGCAAATTTTTTTTTTTTTATTACTAATTAAAATAGAGCTGCCCTATTTTCACAGAGGGACTATCTAAACAATTTCGTCTGCGTGTTATGAATCAGAACACATTATTTTTATGACCATGATCTTATAAGTTGGCTAACAAAATTTGCTAGCAAAAATTTTAATGTTGGAAAAATTCCGCTCTAATTGAAAAGAGTAGAAAAAGACCTGCTTTTTTTTACAGAAATATTGAAAATAATTCTCAAAATTACTTCTCAAATTCCAACTGCTTTCATAACTTTCTTAATGCTCTTTGCATTATTTCAGCTCATTCTCCTCTCTTCGCTCTCCTTCTCGAGTTTTGCAATTATAGTTTTTCCCCTTTTTTGAGATCAGCATACATATTTCTGATCAAAATTGTTTTAATTTATACGTTTCAAATAATAAACGACTGAATACTTTGCAAATCTTCGGGACTGTGCAGAGAGTTTAAGTAAAATTTTAAAACATTTTTGTTTTTTTTTTGTTTTTTTGTTGTTTTTTTGTTGTTGTTGTAGTGCATTTAGAAATGATGTTATTTCGGCGTAATTTTGTTGTTTTCTCATATTTCAACTAAGAATACAACAATAACAAAAACAACAGCAGTAGCAGCAGCAGCATTGAAGAAAAAATGTTGCATTGAAGCCGTTAACCTCGTAGTGCGTTCGACGCCCGAATGTGAATACAAAAAAAATGATATAAAATACAAGTTGTAGATAAAAAATACACAAAAACAACACAAACATATTTAGTGTGCAGTCGTATGTTTGCATGCTTTATACACACACACACACACATGCGCACTTCTATATTTATATGAAGTCATTTGCTAAAATTTGGAACTATTCGCACACAAAATATATATGCGAGCACAATCGGACACACGGATATACTCGTATGTACGACTATAGACGACTACAACGCTGCCGCACAGGAGACAGCGGACGGTTACTGATAAGAACAGTGGTTTTGCTACGATCTGGGCTGATCTTTTCGCATAAAACTTTTTCACTGATAAGCAAACTACGAGTGCGAGTGAAGTTTTTCATTTGCGTGCCAAATGATAAAAAAAAATTTATTGCCGGCGCTAAGACAAAAACAAACAAAAGTTGTTTTTGTGGTTATTTTGCATCGAACTGGTTTTTGCTATAATTAATTAAATTTCGATGGGCTGATTGTTCGGAAAGTGTTTTTAATTCAGAAAGCCATGAAATATATTCCAAAACACAAGCAAAATCAAAGTCATTTTTCTATATTAATCCCACTTGGGAGAACAGAACAGCTGTTTTCGAAATCCGCTACTTTTTGTGTCAATATGAATCGATTCGATTCATAACAACTTTTAAACGGCTTTTGGATTGATTCGCATTTCAAGCGTTCTGTAAAAGAAACCTACGAATGTATTCCTGGGAGAGAGATATTTGGGAACCGTTTCACACCAGCTTTTTTGCCTACCGTCTGTGATCAGTGCAGTTCTTCGCTCCCATTCTGAACGATTAATAAAAGTTATGAAAGTTGAGCATATTTCTCTCAGTTGATGACTAAATAAAACGAAAAAAAAAGAAAAATTGTTTCTGCTATTAACTCACTTATTCGATTATGAATTCAAAGGCACGATATAATCATGGGCGTTCTAAGCCAAGTCTATGTTTTCCATTAACGAAATTTAAATTTTATGTTAAATACCCTCAAGCCATCGTGTATTATTTAAGGAAGCTAAACTCGTTCCCATGTCCGATGCAATCTAATGAAATTGTTACCCTTCGGTTCTTGAAAGACCCCAGAGCTTTTTGCAAATTCGCAGATTTAAACTTGACCTTGAACAATAATTCTTAGCTTAACCTTCAAGTCGATAGATACGCAACCGTATATGTCTCGTGTTTTAAATCGCCTTATCTCAAAAAGTAATAATTCTCAGTTAAATGATACATTCCAAATAAGTTCATGAGAGTCTAAACTCATGATCAGGAAATCTAGTAAAAGTCTGAATGTTTCCTAATGCTTCTTCAATAGGGTGGTAGTTGCAAGAAGTTCTTTCTTTTTATAACCTTTTCAGTAACTCCGAAGACATGTTTCTGATGTTAATTAAATCTGAATTTAAATCTGTGCTAAGCATTTCCAATAATTTTTTTAATTAATTAGGAAAAGTCACTTGCTGCGAATTCCCTGAGGCTCGGGGAAGCAAAAGATTTAAAATTTTTTTCACTGGGATTGTATTAACCTGAAATTAATTGATATTCTCACTGGTAGCGTTTTTTAACTTACTCCGAAGTTGGAGTGAAAAGTAAGAAAATGGGGACAAGCATGTGGCCTTATTTTTCTCATATAACTTAGGCCAACAATTGCATACCTGGATATGTGTTATGATATAAATAAAATTAAGTGAAAATTGCCTTTTTTATTGAATAAAATTTACTTTTTCTTAAAAAATTTATAAAATTTACTTTTTCTTAAAAAAATATCTAAATTAAATATTGAAATTATATCAAATTAGAAGGTAACATAATAAATTTGTTAATTATTATTTATATTATTATTATTCCTCATCATAACCACTTAGAAAATCCACAATGGTTGCAAATGGCGGGCCCAGACGAGGGCACATAAGGAAGGGTCCCTTTTTCGGGACGTTGATTCTGGGCCTTCACGAAGTAATGCAAAAAACGGTTCCGTGAAGGCAAACACCAGAAAAGGAGGGGGATTGTTTTAGTGGAAACACCACTCGACGCAGCTGGCGACGGCCGCTGTAAGTGCGAAGGCATTTTAAGCCCTCCTCACGCGCCAAAAAAAATTATTATTATTATTATTTTTATTAATATTTTTAAATCTATTATAATTAAAAATGCAATAAGCTGAAGATAAAAATCACTAGAAAACATAGGCTATCGGCTTAACAAGGCCAATTTAGTACATATATATACTATCAACAACAACAATTCCCCATAAAATAGAATAACATACCCGGGTATGCTGCTCTCGACGTGTGCGTAATATTTTTTACTGCTGCCATAAGAATTTAAATCAGTATATTAGCAATAGTTATATCAAAATATCTAGTCTTCGCAACCACTGTGCCGATTTCAAGGCGTATGTGATGATCTTGCGTAGTATTAAAGTGCTGCAGCACTGCATAGTATATCAGTCAAGTATGTAATTTTCATTATTTTTTTTTCTTTTTGTATATAACAAAATATAATGCTTAAAAATTTACAAAGCACAGTGTATTATTTTTGTGTTTTAGTAAAATCTTTTTTTTTCTTTGCATGTGTGTGTGTGTTTGCTTTTTGGCAATTTCAATGTTTTTTGCTTCGAGAAGAAGAAAAAAAAAGTCTACAAAAAGACTAAATCAAAATTTCAGTATTATTAAACCAGTTCTTTGTTAAATTATATTTATTTTACTTTTTGGAGAAATCTCAACTGGTTGCTTTACAAAAATTATAACATAAAAAATAAGAAAATACACAAAAACTTAGTTTCATTACAGCGCATCATCATCATAATCATCATCATCATGATCATCATCAGCATCGTCATCAAAATTTAGCTGTTTCTGTTTATTTGTTTGCTTGTCTGTTAAGAAAAGTGGGGTCCCTGGATTTTTATAGTGTTTGCGCTGTATGTGCTGTAACCGCTGCACCCGACCGCATATTTTTCAATGCTGATCTGCAGCACCCCCCCTCCACAACTAGCAAACCATGTCTCATCCCTTGTTTGGATCGTTCCTTCTTCTTCTTCTCTTCGTAATTATGTGCATTGATGCATTTTTTAGTTGAGGTTCTTTTTGTATTTCATTGCCAATTCGTTGAGATTCCACTACAACTGCAAAAGTATCGCATTTGGATTCGATGCGAAAGTATATGGGGTACAGCTATTTGGGGCTTCATCTGTTATGTGCCAGTGCAAGTATTTCTATATAAAAACTATGTAGTAATTTTATTTGCTGTTTTACTATGTACGAGTATTAACATTCATTTCGTGGATGCACACTCAAGATCAATTGTTTCTTGTTTTTTTTTCTCTTTCTTTTTGTTGTTGGCTTTGTGTGCATATAAAATAATGGTTTCTCATTGTTACTCGTATTTTGGGGCATGCACAGATATTATATATTTTGGACAGCTTAACTATGTGGTGTCTTTTGTGTAAAATTTTGAGAAAGTTTGTGGTAAATTACGTTGCATTTTTTTATTTCTATAAAAAACAAATTGACAAATAGGGAGTGGGGCACCATAATTAAAGTGGGCGCAAAATGAATCTAATATATTGGATCTACCTAAAATTTGATCGCGATAACTCCGAAAATATCCATTTATTTGACTTGTGCTGCTATTCGGTTCTAAAATTGCTGGATCAATCGTATAAGTGGTTTTATATTATTCGAATATTTTAAAAATATATTCAAAAAATTATATTCAATGGAATATATCCCTGATATTACTAATGCAATACCGTTTTTGAATAGGTTTTGAATATATTTTATGAAATACAACCATGTTCCTGTCCTTAAAAAGTCCAGTGCTGCCAAGTTATACATTGAAAACATCTGATAATGCAGTTTTCTATCAGAATTTGCTGGATTTTTAAATGAAATTATTTACAAGTATTTTCATAACTTTTAAATATTCAGTTGCAGGTTGTAATCGAGTCTCTATTTTGAAGAGCATTGCAAAATTCCTAAAATTATTATTATGTTTCATTTCATTTTACACTTGTTCGTTATGCCGAGTCCAAAATAATATGTTGTTCGTTATATTGAGTAACCGGAGCGAAAAATGTTGGGTTTCATCAAACGTGATGTTCACCAAATCGGTTGTCCCGTAAAACGAAGAACTGTAAATGCATTTTAAAACTATTTTTAAAATAGAAAATTGCTGTCGCAATAATGACGTTCTATGGGTAGTAAACTTTTAAGATCCTGGAGATGGAGTATGTTTGTATGACTCATTTCCACGTTAAAATATATATTCATTCACTATATCTGGATTAATATATTAACAAACATTTTTGTTTTCCGTTGATATTGAAATTCAGTTTTTATGAAAAGGAATGCACTTTTTGAACTCTGATCTCCAAGGCCCATTTCAATAAAAAAGTAAAATTATATAATTTCCTGAATATAAATCTGCGATCCTTATGAACAGGGAAACCTAACAAGCGATCTGCATCTGTCTGTACATGCAACGCGATCTCTGAAGACCTAAACGAGCTAGAGAGTAGAGAGCTAGAGACATTCTTAGACCGATATATTCGAAATGGTTTTAATCAGATTCGAAAATTAGCAAAATTCAAAATGACATGCCACAGCTGGGAAACTTAGATTAATTTTCGGTTATTAAAAATATTAGTCGGTGATAATTTGAGTTTTTCTCATAATGAAAACTTTTTTATACATCAAGAAAAATTAAAATTTATAAAATATAAGAATTCGATTCCAGGGTTGGACAACTGAAAATTTGGTTTACACTTAAATACAGTAGACTACCACAATGGTGTTATTTTACTTTATAAAATAAACATGTTAAATATTTCAAATGAAAAGCCACAAAACCAGCTGTATGATTGGAAAACGAGTTTTTTTAAGTGTTTTCAAGTAACTGAACTCTTTTGATACAAAACTGTAAATAAGAAAGAGGTTGAATTGACATTGAAAACCACGCAAAATTAAAATTTGGATTCCAGGGTTGGAAAATTTAAACGTTTTTGTGCACCAATCTCTTCTTTTTTTGTAAATTACTCATATTCGCAACTTCACAAAGAAATTTGTTGGCATTAAATATCACAAAAAGCCAAAAAGGTAGCTCCAGAGATGGAAGTTTTATTTCTTTTTATATTGCTTTAGTTAAAAATATCAACTAAAGCAAATGTTTTATTTATTTTTGTAAATCACACATATTTCATATTTTTCATGAAATTTGTTTTTACCAGAAATTCGGGCTGGAAACTTAAATTTTTGGGAATATTAATTTATATATAAATAGATATTATATATTAATTTATATAATTTCTATAGAAATCAAACATATTTTCTGTATTAGAACGACAAGAAAAATTGGTATTAATATTAAAAACAATCAGATCAGGGTACACAATGCAGACCAGGACGAAGGGTAATTAAGATTTGTTACGGCCGAATATAACACTTTTACTTATTTATCAGTAAAAGTGTCGCTGATTATCGCAGAAGTGTAAAAAGTGGTCAATTGGTCATGTAGTTCAATGGCATTCATTTTAATCAATTAAAAAGTCAACTTTGAAATTGTTATTAGTTACGTTTTTTTGCATTTTAGCTAACGATATATATATATGTATGTTTGTATGCTTAATGAATATAAACTAGAATTCAATAATTAATTTACATTTTCATATTCTCTGATATACATTTTTAATATATATATAAAAACTCTTTATATCATATAAAATATTCAATTTCTTGAAGAAGTCGTTAAAAACGTGAGGAAATAGTGAAATATAAAAAGAGTTTTAAATAAAAAAAATTTTTACTCAAATTTACTACAGAATATTATTGTTTATAGAGAGAATCAAGGAGAATTCTTTAATTTATGTTAACAAATTTAGTTTTTGTTTTATAAAGAATTGCTTTCTTATTAATAACAAATAATATAACATTTTCCATTTAATTTTCACCAAGTCGTTGGTATGAAATTTCTTTATTCTTTATTCGTTGGATTATTCAAATAAAAGTTTAAAATTATTTAGCTTTACGAACAAGGAGAACTATTATGATATTTTAGTGTATATGTTGGGGAATTGTCTTTTTAAACTCTTCAATTTTAATTATGTGCTGTTTCTTTTTTCCCATAATTTTACTAAAAAATTCAAAGTGATCTTATAACTACAATTAGAGTTGGCAAAAAACCAATCGGTTGTAGAATGAAAAGTAAGAAAATAAAAAAGGAAAAGTGATCAGTGATCAGTGATCAGTGAGTTCTTTTTATAACTTTGATATTCGTTTTAGACTTCTCACTTATTAAATTGGAACTTTGAAATAAATATCTTTAGTTATTCTAAGAAATGTTAGGCAAAGGTTTCCTGATGATCTGCATTAGCCCCAGTGAAATGCGCATGGGAATTACCTAAAACCCCTCAATTGATCACGTTGAATTTTTGGGATGATTTTGGGAAAAAAGAATCAGCTCATAATTAAAATTGAAGATGACATTATTAAAACTGTCATAAAATGCGATTAATTGGCAACACTGGAAGCTAAACACACATTTACATTAAGAAAACTAACTCTAGTTTCCATTTTCATAATAAAATAAAGTGTTTGAAATCTCTTTTATGAACACGTTTTTTCATTTATTTCATATCGATTATCAACCAGCAAAACTGCAGCCATAATCGATGAATAGATCAAAAGACAGAATCCTAAATTTAATTATCTTTATAATTTTCTACAAGTTTTTTGTAGGCACTGGCTTTAGCTTGGAAACTAAGCACATTTCGGAAGATATGAAAAATTTGCAATAACTTTAAGTGCACTAAAAATAAAACGCATAAAGAAGGGACGTGAAATGGGATTTTCGGAAAACATGCACTGTGTGAGCCCATCACCCACCAGCAGTAGAAAAAATTTATTCGGATTATAAAACTTTTATATGCATTTTTTTGCAATATCTGCCGGCCTACATGTTTCTGCACACATCAAAAAAAAAAATTCCGGATCTCCCTCTCTCTCTCTCTACCCATCCCCTACAAAGCACGACACTACGCACGAAATTAAAAATTTTTATTTAAGGAAATAAAAATATAAGTTTGTCTCACGCATTCCCACAACAAAATGAACATTTTCGGTTAAACAGCGAAGAGTCATTCAACCTTTTTTGCATTTGCGACAACAAAAACAAAATAAAAAAAGAGATCCTTGTTTTCTCTGCTCGTTATCCTGGCTGTTTTAGTACCGTTTTTGTTGGCCGCATATTGGCTGCTTAATATTTCCAGCCATAAAATGCATGTACATTTTGTCTTTTTCCTGTTTCAATATTTTTTTATTTTATTTTTCATTTAAATATTTGCAGTTATTTATTTTAACCGTTTAGTTTAAAATGACATGTTACTTTTTTGTGAAGCTGCAACATATTATTGTTTGCATTTTACATGCAACGAACTAGTGGGTGTTGTAATTTCATTGCAGACAAGCGGGTGCAGAGGTTGGGGTTTGCTGGGCATTTGCAGGCATATAAAATTGTCAGGCATTGTTGGACAATGAAAAAAATAAAAAATAAACAAACAAAATTATATATAAAATTTTACTTTTTATTTTATTTTTGTGACACAACAACAACAGCAACAAGAAAAAAGTCGTCATACGCACTATGTTTTGGCTGTTCACTGCTGTCGTTTTTTACACGCCACAGTGCATTCAAGGCAAAAAGAGGAAAAAATAAGAAATAAAAACAAAAACAAAAAGCAAAACTGCATGTTCAAAATGCATTCGCCCATTCTGCAACTTCGTGCTCTTATCCTTTTCCTTTTTTGGACTTTTCTAGCACCAACTTCCTCTCATTTACGCACTTTTGTATGTGTAGGGATTATTGCTTTTCATTTATTTTCAATTTTTATTTTTATTATTTTTTTTGTTAATAAAGTGAAATATAATTTGCAGAGTATGTGTTCTGGGGTCTTGGCTCTGATTGTATGAGTGAAAGGAATAAAAATATATTTTATTTTCCATCAAACCATTTGGTGTGCGTTGGACAATTGTTGGTTGCCTTAATGCAAAAAGTGTAGTTGTGTTTGTTGCAGCTAAAAGCGTGTTGCTTTAGCACCAATTCAAAAATGTTTGTTTGATTTGTTGATGCCGTTGAAGAACCCCCAAAAACTGCCGAAATAAATATTCAGTTCATATATTGTGCGTTGCACGGCCGCATGTACAGCAGACAGGTGCTGATGGTCGTGGTGATGGTGCTCAAATATTTTATGCTGATTTTTCGTGTATCATCAAATTGTGTACATCTAAAGTCTCGTGGTGTTGTTGGGTTGTTTGGCAATTTGCTTTTCTAACTTTTTTATTCATTTTGTTGTTGTGCAGTTGGAGGCACCTTTTTTTGTGAATTTCCACTGCGTTTTCGCATGTATTTATCTATTATATTAACAAAGTGCAGGGCTATTATATATTTATGACGCAGGCAGCGCTGCGAATTCACAGCGGAGGCAAATATTTGAAAACAGAGAACTCATGAGAGGTGTTCCAGCATGTCAGAGTGCAGATCGTTTCCTACTGTGAAATCTGACCTGGAGAATTTTCTTACTATTTCAAATTTGCAATTGGATTTGTATCAGCCATTTTAAGCTAATAATTATGGAATCAGTTTGATAATTATTCAATCAGTTAGACTTCAGATTTCAATATTATTTTCAAATATATCTCAAGTCCTTGTATTATTTAGTCCTGGAGAGATTCTCCATAGCCAGGTTAGCGGTATCAATTCATATATCAAAAAAGTACTGCACTAAAACTCCGCCATCATAACAACCAATCCAAACAGTAACTCATTGTGGAAGTATAATTTTTTCCTAAATAATTTTCAGAGACAGCGATTACAAAAATATGTATCACATCGCTCGTAATGATTTTTTAATCAACCGCTAGGAAAAACTAAAATTTCCAAATATCAGGAAGCAATCCAGTTCTCATCAGATCTGCGACTACTTCTGAGAGCCGTTCACTATGGCAATATTTGTATGTGTGTGTAAAACTTTTGAACGGCTTGAAAGAGTCAAGCCAAACTGGTAGCACTCTAAAGAGTTCCACAAAGAGACTTCCTGTACGGACTTGTACCTGCGAATTTCGAGAAAACCCCAAAAAAATAAAAACAATAAGGAAATAAGTATTTTCACACTGCGATTCTTTTTTTTATAATTCTATCGGGTTTTATTAATTCCATAAACTAGACAGCTCCGAACCACATCAACCATCGCAAACCGCATCGATCAATCCATTCCTGAGATACCGTAACCGATTTTAACTTGAAAAAAGTAATTTTTTTACAATCGAAAATTATATTTCTGATCATTTCGTGTTCTCGATTGTTTTATAGTAATCGACAACTACAGCAATCACCGTTTATCACGAGGGTGTTGCTGGATTTAAGAATCAAAATAAAAGTAAGAAAATAAAAAGAGAAAATAGATCAGACAGTTCTTGTTATGACTTTGATATTTGTTTTAGACTTCTCACTCATTAAAGTGGAAGTTTGATAAAATTTCTTTAATTATTGTAAGAAATGTTGGGTAAACGTTCCACAAAATTAATTTACAGAGATAAAATAAAAGTGTTTTATATCGAAAAGCTCAAAGTTAGCGCGATGGAATTGAGGCTTTACAGTCTTTCAGATATTTTTTAATCGGTCCTTGATTCGCAAAACACTCAAAACTTCATAACTAAATCGACCGATGGAACTACAGAAACTCCCGTTCATATGGCTCTTGTTAAAAACTGTAACGCCGTGTGTAATGCCAGAAAAGGCCGTCACTGTGAGCTCTCTGTGCTAGCAAATAATAACCATGGATTTTTTGTGGCCACAATTAGTTCAAGTCGACATCAGTGATCTTTAGAATCAGTAAGGCGGAACCACAAGCCACACAGCTGGCCACGCAATTTGCTTATTGCATGAGAAATCTCCTGGTTTAAACATTTATCAATTTGTCGGTGACAAATAGCCGCCTTGTGCTGGCGATTTAACGTTACTCGGATACTTTCGCTGAGGCCATTTGAAGCATCGGGTTTGCGTGAACAAACTGAAAACTACTGATGCTATGAAAGCTGATATTCGGTGCTGCATGGACGAGAGAAGCGAAGGTTTGTGACAAAATGTGTTTGAAGATTTTGCGAAAAGAGGAGACTACTTCTGTCGAGGTGCTAGAGGTACCCATTTGGCGGACATCATTTTCTGTTATTAATTCCCCTATTTCTATTTTATATTATTTATATATATAAATTAATAAAATTAATAAAAAATAATTTATATATATAAATTTGTGAAAATAAAAGAACGTTTTTAAGTCAATTTACTTCCTAAACTTTATTAAGTTTCAGTCAATCTGATGAGTGCTGACAGTGAAGTGAGTTTATCGTTTATCGAAAATAATTGATTTTTACTTAATCGAATAGCCAATCGGATAATAATGAAAGTGTTATGCGATTGATTAACTTATAAAATCAGCGAAAGTTCGGGGACAATGTAAAATAATAACTAAATTATCTACTCAACACCATCTGTTACAATCAAGGCACTCTTTGAAAGGCTTTATTCGCATGCCCAAGCAACTAGTGCTGTAGCAGTGTTCTCGAAGACAATTCCATCTACAACTCAATTTTTATTTCATTTAAAAATATTCCTAAAATATGCCAAAAAATCTATATTGAGTGAGAGAAGTTTCTAAAAACTTTCCAACTATTCAATTTTAATTATGTGCTGATTCTTTTTTTCCCACAATCTTACTAAAACATTCAAAGTGGTCAATTGAGGGGTTTCATTTAGTTCTTATGCCCATTTCACTGGCGTTAATGCAGATCATCAGGGAACCTTTACCCAACATTTCTTAGAATAACAAAAGATATTTATTTCAAACTTCCACTTGAATAAATGAGAAGCTTAAAAATAATTTTCAAAGTCACAACAAGAACTCACCTTTCCTTTGTGTCTTACGGTCTTATTCTGCAATTGGTTGACTTTTATAAGAAGTAAAAGTATTACACTCGGCAGTACCGACTCTTATAGAAATTTCACCAACGTACGTTTGGCAATACATATATTTTTAAGTAGCAATTTTGTTCTTCCTAAATTATAACATAGTTTTAGTTATAAAAAAAAACATCGCCAGTTGTCTTCTCGGTTACTTTTCTGAATGAAAAATAAATCCATTTCTATATGCATTTCATTGGCGCTTTTTACCAAATCGTCAGTAGACTTTTATAAACCATCTGAGAATTATGTTAATAAATTAACTATAAAAATTCACAAATGATTTCAAAAATCACATTATAATAAGTGTAGTAGGCTACGAAACTTATACAAACCAAAACCCAACAAACAACTTTTATTCGATATGACTCTATTTTATTTTTCTACACCTTTATACAATTAGAAATCCTTTGGAAAACAATAGAAGTATTTATAAGGCAAAATGAAAAATAAATTTCATATTATAATAGTACAATGACAGTATGTCAAAGAGATAATTTATTAACAAATAAATCAATTTCTTAATCCTGGAAATCTTCATCATGTATAAAGCGGTTTTATTAAGAAACACTGAAAATTTTCAAACATATTAGTCATTACATTAACTACAAAATAATGAATGCGTCTAAAAAGTTTTAATTTTCCATCCCTGGTAAAATGTTTTTATTTCTTTAGTTTTAAATAGACAACTGAGTCTTCCCAAAGCATAAAATAGGATCAATTTACAAGCAAACAAAAAATATTTGGCTTCTTGTATTAATTTTAAATGGAGAAATAGGCGCAAGCTTCCCAGCTCTGGAACGGTATTTTAAATTTTTTTTATTTATTTCAATAGTAGAATTTAAGTTCATTTTTGATCCATCAGTCTAAGAACGAAGTTTCTAGCTCTGCTGGGGGCTTGGGAAAATCGATTTCACGTACAGAGAGACAGACAGACGGACATCGCTCAATCTTCATCGCTATTCATAAGAACCCAGAATATATATTCGGGGTTCCATATTAATATCGAAGAAATTATACACGGAATGACAAACTTATGACGTTTTTATGAAGGGTATAAAAAGCGCTCTTTTCTCCAGTTTCAACTCGGGCATACCAGCTCGGGATTACCAGCACTCATATAACATGGATTAGGATCACTGTGCACAGTGCTTCGAATGCCTTCAGCTCAAGTCGGATTCTGTACTGCAGTTCAATGTATATCCCCGACTGTACAATAAATCGCACAACAAATTTAAATACGAGCAACTATTTTTAATGCCACCCACTGTTGATGTATTATAAAATATAAAAATAAAAATAAAAATAAAAATACAAATAAAATTGTGTAAATTTTTTATAAGCATCAATTGAGTCTTTTTTTATTTTTGATTTAAAAAATTAATTTATTTATATATTTTTATGTACAATAAAGCAACCATTTTTAAAAATGTTTCATACTCTATGCAAAACGTTCAATATTTTTATATTTCGTTCTTTCCAATTAATGTGTTAACACATTATGTGTATGTAATGTGCATTTAAGCACACACACACACACACACACACGCACACAAACACACCAACACACACACATGGTTACACATATTTCTATATTTGCATGCATTTGCTGTTGGTGTGCATGAGGGTGTTTGAAGTGTTTATGTGCGTGTGTTTACAATGATTTTTATATGATTATATAAAACTGCATTCATTTCTTTTTTTATAAATAAAATTTAATTTTTTTTTTTGAAAGTCATTCCTTTTTCGGGCATTTACTAAAAATATTACATTATATAAACAGCACAAGCACACAAGCGCTTAAGTTTCAAATGCCAGCACTTGTGTGCGTATGTGTGTGTTTGTGTGCGTGTGCATTATTTTGGGTGCATGAAGTTTTTATTTTCCACTTCAAATGTAGAGAAAGAGCTCGGCCCTCCCTCCACTTGCAAACGGTTTTCAATTATTTGCATGCCTATGAAAACAATGCGATTATTTTTACCAATTTGTATGTGTTTTTAAGTGGACTTGTCGTAAAAACTTTTGAATATTTTAATCTGAATGTATCGTATCGCGTACACAAAAATAAGTTTTTAACATAAACAAAATAGCCACGAAAATAGTCAAACAACAGCACACTGAAAAGGGGCAAAAGTTCAATAAAAGTCTTGATATTTCCCTGGAGTTGATATAATTCAAAGGAAACATCAAATGCGAGTTCCATAGAAGCGCTTTGTTTCATACACTGTGAGTGCAGTTTAGTAGCATTTTTTCCTCAATTCAAATAAATTTTCAAGTGTTTTGATTCTGTTTGGAATAGCTTAAAGTTGCAGCAACATGAGTTTTTGCTTTGGTGTTTCAATGGTGTTCGCCAGCTGCACCCGTTGCATGTTGTTGTTTTAATAACTTTTGCAGATGTAAATTAAATTAATTGGCTACATTTAAAATTGTTTAATGGAAATAAGCGTGATGAAGAGAGTCCTAGAAAACTAGTTTGGAATAGGGCTCTTCCATTTGTGGCCAAAAATATATATTCAAAGATTAAATATTTTTTAAAACCCTACATGAAAAATATCTCTTTTAAGAAATGGTATGAGTTTTGAAAGTATTATATTAACTGCCATCCCTGGCTTAGGATCCCTTTAGAATGAACATGATTTCAGACATTCACAATAATTGGGTTAGCGATGAACCCAATTATTGTGAATGGCAATTGAGCTCAAATTTCCATATAACATTTCAACTAATTATTGCTCAATATATATTAAATTTCCGTAATATTGAATAAAATTACAAATGCAGCGCTGCCAAAAACCCACTGCACAAAGTTAGCCGAGACTTACCACCCAAATTTTAGAAAAAAGAAACAAAATAAAAAAACAAAATATCAATTGATCACTTTGAATTTTGAATAAAATTTGGAGAAAAGGAATTACCACGAAAATAAAAATCAAAGAGGTAAAACCAAAATATGTTGAGCAAATTAAGGGTAAGTTTTTTAGGGCGCCAAATTTTTTAATTCACTTTGCGTTAGTGAAATTTATATAAATACAAAAATAAATGTATATATCAGTTTCTCTTTTACTCCAATTCAATTTTTTTAATATAAATTTAGTTTTTTTGAAAATCAACTTGTTGTCGATTTCTCTGCTAGAAAATAATGCAACATTTTTTACACTTTTTAACAGAAAATGGCAACATTTTGCCATTTCAAAATAAGGAATTTATTAGAAATGAATCCAACATCACTCACGAAAAATAATTTCTGTTTTAAAATGTTTGCAAACCGCCCAATTTTTAGAAAATAAGTGAAAAGAAAACTGCAACAACAACGAAAATAAATTAAAAATTTTTTATAAATTTGTTATTGTTTCCTATAAATTTTCTTAACGCAAAGTGTTTTACAAGATCAGGGTCTAATATTATGTTTATAAAATAAATTTAAGAAAAGATCTTGATTTAAATTTGGGTCCTCCTGATTATAAAAAATTTGTTATTTCAGTTGAGTTACGATAATTGAATTAACAGGCCCCTCCCACGATGTCACTCGATGTCGTTCTATCGACGAAATGTATTTCAGAAAAACAAATATTTCAGAATTTGTTTTTGTTTGGAAAGCATTTTTGTCAACGGATTGATATCTAGTGACATCGTTCAACAAACAGTTAATTGTGTATGTGTGAGCAACAATATAATTGAGTGTATCGAACGCCGTGTAAGACAATTTTATGTCGATTTCTTTTCTAGAAAATAATGCAACACTGTTCACACTTTTTAACAGAAAATGCCAACATGTTGTCATTTTAAAACAAAAAACTTATTTAAAAAAATAATCCAACATCCCTCACGAAAAGTAATTTCCGTTTTAAAGCTTTTCCAAAGCGACAATTTTTAGAAAATAAGGGAAAAATGCTGCATGTTTTCTAGAAAAGAAAACGCCATTAATAAAAAAAATTTAATAAAAAATTCCGATTTTATAGCATATAAATTAAGTAAAAAGTAATTTTATTGTAAAAAAGTGTGGAGCGCTTTTCATTTTTTTAAATTTAATATATTTTGTTAATAAATTAACTTTTATATTGAGAATTTTTATCCAAATACTTGGCGAAAAAAGCGTAACCACTAAATACTAACGAATAATAATTTTGTTCAGATACGTTTTTATTATTAAAAAAAGAATCCTTCTTATAGAATAGAGAATTTCATAAAATCTATTATTATTAGAAACTGTTCAACTCAATAACCGCTTGCCTGAAATAAAAGACCTTTTAAAAGCATTTAGTGGTCACGTTTTTTAGGGAAATTATCTGATAAAAAAAACCAACAAAATAAGCTAATTTAAACTAAATTTCTTTTTAATATTTGAAGATGAATACAATTGTTGTGTTATTTATCTAACTCACTGCTATCTAGTGACTCGGTTTAGCTAAACCGAATGGCTGAAAATCCTATTTTTTATACGCCATTTATTAGCTTCACTATTATAATTATTTCCATCTAACTCTCTTTTTTTTGCATTGTGCTTCCACACGTATAATTAATATTATTAATAATGTTACTCATTCCTCGCATTGCACTCGTACAAGGCAGTTGGTGCGGTTTCTGTATTTTGTTACACGAGGTAGAAACTTATTAAACTTAAAAAACTTTAAAAAAATAGTTAAAAGAAAAACTAAAATATATGCTTTTAAAAAATCAAACTTAAATGTTCAACATATATTTTAAAATAAGCTTAAACCGATAATTAGCCACAATATAAGAATGAAAACTAAAAGCGGGCGCTGTGTGACCTCACATTTTTATCGGTTTATTATTGCCTCAAGTCTATTTGAAAATTACTTTTTGTTTCTGAGCTCGATTTTCTTAAAAGCCGGGCTTTGTGGCTTTTTTAACTATTTGTGTTATGGCGATTTTCAAATCCCAAATGATGAGCATTTTTTTGAAACGTTAGACACGGTGCGTATCAGAGAACGAAATAGTGTACTTTTTAACCTTTGTGTACATGCCACACTTTATACATAAATACATCTTGAGTGTACAGGACTGTGCATTGAAGACATTGAAGACGTTGAAGACATTGAATTCACTTTATGTCCGTATACACATTTGCGGTGATGATAACATTATGTATATTTGTTTTTGTATCTTCATAAAATTAATGGATGTGTGCGCAGCAGGGAATATTAGTTTTTGCGTCTTCAAAAAATTAGTGTGTGTGTGCGCAGTAGAGAAAAATAACCCTCCACCATTCGTGTGTTTGTTTGCAAAAGCACCCTGTCGGAATTTGAGCTAACCATAAGCTAACTTATGGTTGATTATGAGTTAGCTCAGAAAATCCCATCAGGGCATTTACACGAGATATACACAAGTACAGGTCGAAGGTGTACACAACGAAAAGTGTACACAACGAAAGAAAGGCAATGTCTTCAATATATTAAGTGTGTACATTGTACAGCGGGTGTACATTAAATTTTCTTGCACACTATTTCGTTCTCTGGTGCGTATGAGTAACATGTTAACAAGTTATTTTTGCTTATATAAAAAAAATTTAAAAATTTAAAGAAAATTTGAATTATTCTTAGTCGATAACAAATAATTTAATGAAATAAAAAATTCCACATTTAGAAAATTATTGGATAAATAAATTACTTGTGCGCAAGGGTAGTGAAACTGTGTGGTAGAGCTGTGAAACTGTCCTGATTCTTTCGTGAACAGCGTTAACAATTTAAAACACAGCGAACATGCATGGGAGAGATAAGAACTATAAGACTGTCCGATCTCTTTTAATTTTTATTGCAACTTTTGCTTTTTTATAGGGATTTATAACATTGGAATAGCATGAAACAAAACGAATTTTTTAAATTGGCATTAAAATTGTTCTATTCCAGACATAATCTTCTTGTATTATAAATTCAAGATTTTGTTTATTGACGTATTTATTACAACAGATGTGAGTTTCATCGCTAAAAAAAAGGACTAAATATTTTAAGAACGTTGAAAAACAATTGTTTTATGTAGATAATTATTAAATATTAAAACACTTTTCATTTTGTTAAGATTTTCTAATCTCCTGTGAAATGTTTAAAAATGATAAGCGATGTGTGACCGTGTGTAATCGTGAGTCTGATATTTTGCCGTGCGTAAAAGAAGTTGCAGTTTCATGACCGTGAGTCTACTTTTAATCACTCCTACGTCGCTAATAATAACTGAAAATTTTTGGACTTTTAAGTCTGCTCACATTCGGATATATGAAGAGGAGGCATCGTTTTTAATAATAAAAAAAATTTTTGTTACGCCTTCATTTAACTCACTTGACCGTAGTTCAGATACAAGGGCCTGCATATTGATTTACATAAAGTTTTATTGAAGCAGACGATCTTCTTGAGTAGACGATCTTTGAGCAGATATTTCTTTAACGTACTGCACGGGCCGAACCCCACTTCATGCCTACGACAAGAAGCCAGATCTTCATGGAGTAGGTGTTCAAATCCCTACTCCAAGGAGATCTAATCTATTCTTGGTCATTTTTCAGAGCCTACTGATCATAGATAACAAAAAGAGAGCGCGGTTTGCCAGTTGGTTTGACGTTTAACTCCTACACAAGTTCCATCTTTTGACAGACATACAGCAATTTTATGGGAATGCAAAACAAATTTAAGGTCCTAAATGATCACTCATGAAGCTCTTCATTAATACTATTAACGCATACTTGTTGGTTCAATAAAGACAATATAATTTTTCAATTCAAAATTTTAGTGAATTATTGAAACGCTTTGGAACAGTTACAAATTCTGATGCCAACTTTCATTATATCACTAAACCTTAAGTCCCAGTGGAGCTTTCCATTAAGCATACAAAACACATAACCTCAACCATAACTTTTACAATCAGTTGTTGCCCAAGTCATTTTAGTTACAAAATCCATAATTCCACTGCTAACGCCAATTTCATATACCAAAATGTTCTTATGTCAACTTGAATTTTCCAGGGATACACATAAAACCAAAATACTTTTTATATATATATTTTTTATTTTTATTTGGCAAATATTACGCACCCTTAAAATTTGGCTTAAACAGCAACAAAAAGTTGAAGCAAAAAACTATTTGACATCCCAAACCAATAAAACAACAGCGTCTATATACAAAATGCCTATGAAAGCCCAAAAAAAATTTTGCAATTAGTAAACGGTTATAAAGTGAATGCGTAAAGGATCAATAGGCCTTCTCTCTCACACGCTATTATGGAGTGCATATTCAAATTTGTACGTGGTTGTGTGTGTAAGAAAAAGTTGTTAGAGATTTTGAATAAAATATATTAAAGAAATATTTGAAGCATTTTAGAAATTTTATTTTATATTAAAACAGTTTTATAATTATTCTCTTTAATTTGTTAACACAATTCTAAGGTTCCCTGTGCGCCTAAAAAGATGCAACGTGTATAGAAAAATAGTATATTTTACTACTCACACTACTACTGCCCACTGCTAGCATTCTGTCCTACTCTCTCTCTCTCTCTCTTACTCACCCTCTCTCACTCACTCTCGCTCTCTATTCTATCACTACTATTGATAATTGCTGCAATGGCCAAAAAGTATATATTTTGCCGCCACTAATAGCAAAAAGTAAGCCTTCCACAACAACAACAACAACAGTACTACCAGAACATGATGCATTCAAATTTTTAGGCCCACTTTATCGACCACCAACAAACAATAATAACAACCCACGTGGACTCATACATGCTGTCAATACAAACACGAAAAGCTATACTCTCTCTCTCTTTTTTGTGCCTGGCACACGCATGCATGTGCTTACAAAAACAACTCGCATGTTGCAAGTGCATCTGTCCGTTCAATCGTCTGTGTATCTATTTTATGTGCTACAACACACATATACAGACATGTTCTTATACGTGTGTATGCTTCTGTATTATTTTAGCAAAATTTGTATATTATTTCAAAGTTTTATTTTTATTTTTCGAATATTTTTGGTTGTTTTGTCCTTATTTTATATATTTTTTTCTACCTCGTATTCGTCCTTGCGCATCCCTCGGCCACTTGTGGTCACGTACAACAGTTGCAGCTACTGCAGCTGCTGCCCCTAATACATTAACACATACTACGCTCAATATGTTTATATATGAATTTTTATTCATAGTTTTCTATGCCATTAAAGGGTGGCTTTTTGTATTGGGGAGCATTTTGCTGCATGCAACAAATCAACATGCGTAAACTGCAAATGCAGCAGCAACAAACACAATCGCACGTACATGCTGCACAATAAAAACAAAACACAACACGTGCAAATAAATGCTGCGTATATTTGAATTTGGCGATGGACAAGAGTTTTACATCCTCTCCTAGAAAAAAAAAAGAACAAATAAAAAGAAGCAACAACAAAAAAGGTTGTGTCATTTTTTTGCACACAAATAAAATAAAAAATAGGTGAAATTCTTCTTTTTTTAATTTTTTTGTTCGATATTTTTATTGTCTATTTCATGTGCGTGTGCTTGTTTGTTTTGTATATTTTAGCCTACGTCGGCGCATCACTATCACACCATCAGCAATGGCAGCGTATGAATGCAGTTTATGTGCATTATGCAATTTTAAGCCCGCTTCCAGTTTCCGACTCCTCGCTGTTTGCTATCAGCCAACTTACGCACCAAGTTGTTGTTGCTACTAAAATAATACAATTTTATTGCTGCTGTTTATGTTGTTGTTGCTGTTATATGTTATGAATAGTATTTGGAGTAGGCAGAACTGTGAAGTAAGATTATCATTTTATCATTTTCCCCGAAAGTCTGACAGTTCTCACTGCAGCGTTTTTTCATAGATCTTGTTGACCTGTCGCTCTCTTAAAGCCGTTGCGTCCAGTATGTGATAATATCTTGGACTATATATTTATTTATGTACCAAAGATCAGCTGGGCGTTGTTTTTTGGTACTCAAAAATATCATTCTTGAAATATGACTCATCGGACGAAAATATCACTGATGTACTCATACTCTCAATAAAGTTGAGTCAAAAATCAGAGTTGCACTGCATATGAATCACACGTCACAGTAGATGAATTTATGAACCAAACATGATTGAATCATACAAAATATATGATGAGACTTATCCATAATTCACCTCATTCAACTTGTGCCCAACAAATGAGAGACATACTGAGTACTTTCATGCTCACATTTAGTTTGTATTGCGGACACAAACTGGATATTGAGTAGAGAAAAGAGACAACATCATACATTTCATGAAATACGAATATCACAAGCTCATCAAACTTTGGAGCATTCCAACAAGTATGAATGCTTATAAGTTCGACCTGCTTTAAATCATAATTCAACAGCACTCGCTATTCCAGCACTCATTGCAAATCTCTGATATGCAAAACAGAAAAATATTGTACTATTAACAGACATAGAGTTACAAATGGATTATGGTATGATTATCTATAACAACAAATCAACAACAACTAAAACAGCACAGCGTTTGTTCAAGTTCACACGAGGAAGTTTTTGCTGGTCGAATTCTTTACAACTTCATTTGGCTGCGGCCTGAATGTTTACAAAGAGAAAGTGTATTTCAACAAATCGTTGCTTTTATTTTAAAATTTTTGTATTTTCATTCAATTTTGTTTATTTTTTTCAAGAGGAATCAATTGCTGATTTAAAAGGAAAAACTGTACGGAGCACTTAACCGATATATTGTTTTACACATAACTGTCAGAGATCCTTCTGCAATAACAATATATCTTAAGATAAAAACTTCTTGCTTTACATACAATTATAATAAAATATAAAATTCGACATACACTTGAGTGCTAAGAAAGTGCAGCTTAATTCTGCTCTGCGGTGCAATTTGAATATTTAAATAGTTTTCCCAAATAGTTTTTATTTGAAATAAAAAGAATCAATTCCTTTAGAGTTCACATTGTTTCTCTAGGCAGTTTATAAAAATTTATATCGCATGTGCTTGTGTGTTCAATGTCAGCAATGCACTGGACTTTGGCGAAAATAAAAATTACAAAAATTGCGAACAATCACATTGACAAAAATATTTTTGTTGGCAAATTGTTAATAACGAAAAATATTATGGAGTATTTGAAACTGAACAAAGAAAAAATGACACAACAAAATATGTACCGTTTCCAGTAGGACTGGAGTAGACATCCTCGTTCGCATCATTCCATTGACAAATCCATGCATGCACAAGCAAGTGTGCGTGTGTGTTCACCCAAAGGTTTTAGAGAATTTGTGTGCGTTTATGTGCACGCTTGTTGCATGTGTGTGCGTACGTTGCAAAGTAGGTGAACGCTGTCCAATATTATGGTAAAAGTTAATACCAGTTAGAGCGAGTGAGAATGAGTTGATTTTTATTTTATTTTTGGACAATTTTTTTTTCTCTTTTTTTTATTAATTTATATATATATATATTTTTTTTCAGCCCGTATTGGTGGGCCTACATTAAAACGATTTGAAAATATCGTTGTGTGAATAATGCTGCGTACAAATAATTCACAAATTTAATGGTGAACTCGTTGTGTTCACACATACAATTACGTTATCACTTTTTGTGTATATAATGGGATAGGAATACAGTGGACTTGAGATTGAGTTTATTTCAAAATTTTCTAACGGTTAAGGATACACATTTTGGTATAAAATAAATTGTCGGTGAAATTTTACACATTTTGCCGCCCCGAGAACTCGTTTCGTTTTTTACATTCAAATTAGTTGCAAATCGTTTTTCTTTCAGGTAGCGATTAGCAATTTTTTTAAATATATTATTTGAAGTAAAATTATTAATCAAGAATAATTGAATATATTTTCTGAATCTAGTAAGCCTGCTGCAGTACTCAATCTGTTCTAAATTGTATTTCATAATTTTCCGAGGGGCAATAAAGCTAAGGAATAGGGTGTGGGAATGGACGCTCTATTTTTCATTTATAATAAATATGTTGCAACAAACTAATTCCGAAAATTTAAGACAGAAACTCTGTCTGCCCATAACTAAATCGATGGCAGGAAGTTCCGAAAAGGTTTCATATTTTATTACTTCATGTTTGAAAAATGTTTGAAATTTAATTAACTATGGTAACACTGTTGGTAGAATAAATACCGAACAGTGAGAGCCAAAATAGCAACAGTCGCTTTATTTCAAAAAACACTTTAACCAAGAAAAAGAGCGCTTAGTTTTAGCAAAAACAACCCGTTTAAAATATTTAGTTTTAATTTAAAAAATAATGCAAAAATAAACATGTAAATTTGAAATTTTTATAAAGCAAACAAAATAAACTTTTAGTTACTGAAATACATAATTATGATGGAGCATTTTGAATCTTCATTTTAGATATTAAAAACATCAAAATTAATTTTTAAAAGGACCGCGCACCCACTTTAAAATTTTTTGCATCGCTGAATCGAAAGAGCACTAAAAGCGCTGGGAATAGCAACGAGCTGACAACGCTGGAATTTCGTACTTTTTGGGTTGAGCGCTATTCTCTCAAAATCACTCTCATTTCCCCAACCCTGCCCCATGGACTCTGTTTCCTGCCAATTTTAATCGCACGAAATCCTAAACCTGAACACGGAATCACAAGTTCTACTTCGCGGGCGACAAAGTTTCTATTCTAGCATTCTATTTCAATATAAACGGGACCTGGGCACAGGTCCCAAAATATTCTGATTTCTTTCAAAATTAATTATCATCGATAGTTTATTGGAAATTTTTGTCCAGTGATCAGTGGTATTTTTGTCTTAGAAGGATTGTTGTTATATAAAATTAACCCATGGGTCATACTACTAATCCAGGGTGCACTAATAAAAAAAATTTCTTTTAAAAGAATATTTTCTCTGTTTATTTCTCTTTCTTCTTCTTTTTTCCAGTTGCAGCACAATCGGTTATTTTTCAAACTGAGACCCCTAATGCCGGCCCAACTTTCAATAACAAAAAAACACGCACAGAAATGTATTAAAATACGCCAAAAATTCCTAAAAATTCCCAGATTGGGAAATAAAATCCACTTTAAATCACTTTCTAAAATTGCGACAAAAGCTCTGTGACTTACGGAATAGCCAAATATCTCTCGAGGGATTTCGTAACACATTTCAAAATATGTCGCTAACAAACAAAACTAGAGGCAGATCAGAAAATAAGGATCGAACCTTCCACGTTAACAACTTCAGGTTAAATCTATCCTGCAAGTATAGCCAACTAACTCCCAGTGTTCTGCCACTACAGTGATAAGAATCGATATCTCCTAGATTTCCTACTCGTCCTACTTAAAAAAGAAAATAAAAAGAGCATGCATAGAAAAATTTGAGGAAAACACGCTGATTATTCCTAAAAATCTCCTAAAGATCCCCAAAAGTGCAATTCTTCCGCACACCACACAACGGCAAATTGGTATAGTCAACAATTTACTTTGAGGGCCGAGAGAATCACCCCTCCCTTTAGTATTTAAGCAGTAAATATTTTTCCCAAAATTATATTAATCAATTTTTTTGAGTGGCAACATATTCACATCAAAGTGAAAATCCTTAAAGTTAAAATAAGTCGGCCAATGATACATATTTTGCCTTTACTTTTTGAAATATTTTATAGATCGAAAACTCATCAAGACTAATTGAATTATTTATTAAACAAAAATTAAAAATATATAAAATATTATTAACCAGAATTTTTTTCATCAACTTACCCACTGTGATGCATTTTTATTTGACGGCTAGAAAATTTTGGTGTTGACAAAAAAAGCGTTTATGTACAAAAACGCTAAAAAACGAACACAATGAGGAGGAAATGCGAAATGTTAAAAGTAGGGGCTGTTTTGAAAAAAATAACGTTTCATATTCTTTTCTACACATACTCCACGCAAATACTCGACACACACACATATGCAAACGCACTCACGACAAAACAACTACTACACTCTCAACACAATATGAGAAAGCAGGCAATAAAATCGAATGCATTTTAGCTCCACACTAAATGCAACTGCAACAGCATAGTCCAACCTGAATGCGTGTGTGTGCGTGCGTGTTAGTTTAAAAAAATATATGCATTTTCAAAAGAAAAAATAAAAAAGAGTTTCATGTACATACTTTTGGTGTGATGAATAGGCCTACAAAACATATAAAAATCCAAACGCAGGGTTTAAGCTTCGAAAAAAATATTTAATCTTCGACAGAAAAAAAAAATAAATAAAATAAAAACGAGTCCAAAAATAATAAAATAAAAAAAAAATGAACGTTAGCTACGCACTCATACACAAGCAAATAACAAACAAACAACCAACAACAAAAAAGAAAACAAAATTAACGAACAGGACGAACACAAACAATTATAAATACGTTCACTCACACACACACATTTGCAGTAGAAACAATCATGGTGACTGTTAAGCTCTCTAACATTGTTGAACTCCATAACGAGCAACTGTGTAATGCACGAACAGCAACAGCAACAACATTTAAATAAATTGCAGAACTGCAAAAAAGAATGCATGTCCCAGCAATTGGACAGCAACTAGTGTTTTCTGCACAACAAAAAGGAGTGCAATCATTTTGATGGTAAAAAAAATTATTTATTAAATTTATCTCAAGAGGCTGTTCTTAAAAAGCTGCAGAGCTCTAAAGAATTTATCTACGCGTTTCAGTTTCTTATCGAAGAGTATTCACAATGTAATTTGAAAGTTTTTTTCTACTTCATTTTCTACATGTTGATTAAAAAGTCAGGGCTCATGTCGTCATTTCCGTAGTCGCATCGATAATCGTACTAAAAGCGATTACAAGATACGTCATTTGCATGGATCTTAACTACGAAATTCACAATAGCTTTGATAATACACCATAATTCACAATAGCTTCCCAAAAACTTTGATAGTACATCGAATTCACAATAGATGCATTTTGCAACAGAGATTCATTTCTATCATAAAATTTCACCGTACAGAGGCTTCTTTTTTATGGGTTCTTCACGTACGCCTCCCAAATGACCCCAGAGAACAGGGACAAGTCTCTAGAACGATACGGCCAATTGAAAATCGGCCTCAACACTTGACATAATTTAGTGAAAAAAGAAGTTGTTTTCCTTAGATTTATCAAACAGCCAATTCACATGATATTAAATCAAAATTATTTAGTCGAAATTTCCCAACTTTATACTAAATGAATTTTAAAGGATGACAGCTCGATCGATGTTCGATATTTATCTGTATTTATCCTAACCTCAAATTTTGCCACCCTGCAGTACTGAAGTAAAAGTTTAAAATAAGTTTGAAAAGCTTTTTCTGAAAATTACATTTCAAGAAATTGTTTTATAATCTCAAATACAGCAACACTCTTTTCAACCCACTTGTCAATTATGCGACGACAGTCCTGTGACTTACGGAATAGCCAAAAATATCTCAAATGATTTGGAAATCACACTTAAGAATAATCAAACATGTCGACAACAGTCAGAAGAGCTAAAATAAATTCAAATCGGAAATTAAAATCCATTTCAAACCACTGACCAATTATGCGATGAAAGTCCTGAGACTTACGGAATAACCAAAAATCTCTCGAGTGATTTTAATATCACATTTCGGAACATGGACACATGCCAGACTAGCAAAAATATATGCAAATCGGAAAACTAAATCCATGTCAAATCACTTTCTAAATTTTTCGACGAGAGTCCTGTGACTTGTGGAACAAGCAAAAATCTTCCGCGTGACTTTGAAACACATTTCAGCACATCGAAAAACAACAATCAGATAAGCAAAAATAAATGCAGATCGGAAAATGAAATCCCACAGACATAACTGAATTCAGGAACTTTCCACGTTAGCAACTTCAGCCAACAACGTCTATATTTTAGGTTAAATCTACCCTGCATGTAAAGCCAACCATCTCCCAGTGTTCTGCCACGGCTGCGATAAACGTCGATGTGTCTTGGAATTCCTAATTGTCAGTTACACTGACTGTTACAAGACCACATTTTTTTTTTTGGTAATCGTTAGACAATTAATTCCTTGCCACCTCTGGGTGCAATGAATATTTTACACATTGATTTTTATAAATGCATTTTTGGTGACTTTTATTTTTTATCTTTTGCACAGATCTTTTTTTTATTATTATTATTATTACATATGCAGGGGTATAATGGCACATGCAGCATACAAGAAAAGCCGCAGAGCTTCAGCTCAAACTCTGTGAAAAATTAAAAATAAAAGATATAAATAAAAAAAATTGAACAGAAGCCAGCTGCAAACATCATCATCAAAACTAAGAATTGCAGAGAAAAAACTCAGAAAAATAATAATAAAAATAAATAAAATAGGCTGCGGAAAAAATCAGTGTACCCGTCGCACGTCGCTGTCATGGCAATCAAAGCCACTGTGGTGTTTGTAACAGTGTTTTAATGAATGCGTAAGTTAAGGGCCAGTTTCCGACAGAGAGCGAGAGAGAAAGAGCGAGAGAGGGAGAGCGAAAAAAAATTATATGTAGAGCTGGTTAATATTGGGAAAACGGCTTTTTATGCTCAAATCAGTTGCCGAATTATGTTGTTTCACCGATGATTGCCAGCGCCTTTGCTTATTCTCTAATTTTCGTAGAGCTAATGAATAATTAAACTTACGAGTAGGGGTCTTTTTTTGGCCTACGCGCTGGTAAAAAAAAAGAATCGAGAAAAAGTATCTCCTCCTGGTCGGTATTAGTTTAAGTGCGATATAATTTGAGAGCAACAAAAACTGCTCAAATCAAAAAGTATTCATGACTGTTTCATTACTGGACGCATAAAGTGGTAAAATTTTGATTAACAAAAAAACAACAACAACTACGCTATACATAAAATACAGCCAAATATTTCAAAATAAAGGTAAGAAGAAGGAGAAATGCCAAAATAAAAACTAAAAAGAATGATGATCAAAATAAAACGAACTCAATTTTCGTATTTTTGGACACACACACACACACACTTGAAATGTGCAACATCACATCACATTGACAAGATACAACAAACACAAGGCAGCAGCTACAACGATAAAACTCCGGCCACGGTTAACCTCGGCTTTGGCGCTCCCCTCTTTTCAACAAAATTTGAGACCAAAATCGTTGCTGCTCAGTTTAGCAATTTTATATATTTTTTTTTTTTCTTTTCAATATTTTTGGCAGAGTACCTCACGCAACTACTACCAATACAACGACACAGAGACACTTACACACACACTCACACTCAACAGAACTGCACTTTTATAAATGTATGAATTTGTATTCATGTTGAAGTGTGCATGTGTGTTGGTCGAAAACAAAAATAAGGAATATTCACAACAACAAAACACGGCCTGTAACTTTTGCCGAAATTATTTTTGGAATAGTTCAGATCCGTTTAGATGAACATCAGTAAGCCTACGGTTTGGTTGTGTTTTATATAATCACACGACAGCAAATATTCCGAAATTAACATTTTAACAAAATAGAAAATTATCTACAAATAAAACAAAACTAAAAAATATTTTTAACAAAAAAAAAAACAACACCAGCAGCAGTTTTATGATATCGCAAGTCTAAAATATTTCAAAAAACTTGAGTGGTTTAAAAAAAAAATATGTAATTTAAAAAAATATATACAAAAATAAGTGACTTGAGAACGAGTAGTTTTGAAAAGAAAAATGGCAACTGAAGTCCGAATGTGATTCAGCATTTCAACTAGAGAAAACTGCAAAAACCATGGATTAATCCCATGAGCCAGTGGAATAAAAAAGAAACAACATTAAAGTTTCTTTAAAGTCTCAAGACTTTGAACTTTTAGAGAAAAAAGTGTCCAGCAAACAAACATCATAATAATAATTCAAAGAAAACAGAGATTTTTAAGCTCGACAGTGAGAAATCAAAAATCATTTAACGAGTCGACACAAGTGCAATTTTTGGTTAAAATAATTACCAAATAAATGAAAAGAGTCAGTTTGAATATTGAATGACAAGGAAAAGGAGTTCTATTGAAAGGTAAGTTTTGAAATATACCCCTGCCACGAAGCTTGCAAATTGAAAGTTTCCACCATCCCTCAACACTGTAAGTTGTTGTAAGAATTGTTGCTTTTATTGTCATCAATAGGTGCTTAAGATGGCACACCCCTGATTGCCGGTTCTTGCACTTTCATGGCACTTCAATTTAAATATGTTTCCTAAAGTTCAATTAGTCTTGTTGTACAAAATAAAACTAATTTTATATTCAAAGTCAAGTGGCCGAACAACGCTACGCAGGTCTTTACCGGTGGCAGTGTAACAGACTTGAACTTTGGCGCAAATCAGTTCTTGACTCAATCAACCCTCAAATTTTATATTGATACGAAAATATTTTCAAAACATTTTAGGTTTTACTGATCAATTTCTTCTACACGAAGTTCGATGAAACCGATAATGATGAGCCCTCGTTTTTTCAGATTTATAGAACCGACATTGGAAAATCTATTTCAGTGCCACTCCTGCAAGCAATTCCTCAGCAAACAGCAAATTTATTGGAACTCGCATTCAATATTCTATGCCTCGAAAAGAAGCGAAAAATACTCAAAACCTCTAATACTTTTTAAGCTTAAATTCCCTGTATTTTATTTTGCAAACTAGACGATATACAAGATCGTCATTAAGTCATAATTATAATTTTTAACTTCTTGTAAGGAGAATTGAAAATCTTTAAAAATCGGGAAGTTATTGGTTTTACCGGTTTTGAAAAAATCGAGTTCTCATCAGGCCTCCACGTTTTACGGTTCTAAGAAGATTCCCTGAATAATTTTGAGAAAGCGTCACTATATCTGTTTGTATGTGTGTTAGTAAGTGTGTGTGTGTGTAATTGTGTAAACCTCTAATAGCTTTTGAACTACTTGAACAAAATATATAGCGTTCTGAAGAACGTTTCGGAACTTACACATCCTGTAAATTTCAACCGATTCGAGGATTTCAAGAAATCTAAATAACGCTCACAAAAAAAGATCTTTTCAAAGGCCTGGTTTTTTAGAATAATTCTTAAACAGCTTCACCGATCAGTTCCACAAACTTAAAATTTTAAAACCACGTCGATCACCGCAAACCGCTTGAAAGTCGGTTGATTCGTTAGTGAGATATCGTGAGCGAAAAAAATTCGAAAAGAGTAATTTCTTTAAAATTCCGAAATTATATATCTGCTCAGTTGACGTACTCGATTCTTTTATAGCAATCGAAGGCTACATCAATCACTGACTATCACGTGTGAAACAGCTGATTTGAGAATTAAAAATTGATTAAGAGAGCTGAATATCATAGAACAGCTTAAAAACCAGGTTACGAAAGCTTGGCGGTTAAAATTAGCGGGAAGTTACACTGATGAACGGCCTTTAGGATCCACCGTTTTCAATGTATTTTTATTTATTTTTTTCTTTGTTTTTTAACACTAAATTTTAAGTTTTATTTATATTTTTAATAAAAATATTTTTTCTCTGTGTATCTTAATTAATGAATTGCTACAATTATTAATTACAGTATATCTAATACAGTAGACTCTGAATTATTAGAACTCCAAGGAAGGAGAGAAGTAGCGCAAAATAAAAAGATTTCAATTTGACAACAATTAATATGGATTTAGAAATATTGAAAATTCACAAAAATTTAGTGTGAGTGAATTCAGTTTGTTTTTGTTCAACGAATTTTCTATTGTTATGAGAGGTGAAAAGAAATACTCAGCAGGCCGAACAGTTGGTGCCAAAAGTTTGTTTACGCAAACTACTGCGTCTGTATTCAATTTATCGCTGCATTTCCTCTTTCTAAAACATGTTCCTCAGGCTGATAAAAATTAAACCGAATTGCCCCATCTTTGGCTCCACATCTATTAGCGAGCCTCCCAAAGGCAACTTCATGGTTTTTTTTAAATAAATTTTCGAAACAAAATGGCTAAAACACTCGAGGAACATTCAGTTGGCCTCTCTCGTGATTCACAGATTCTCTCCTTCTAGAATAGCTTTTGCTGATAATGCGAATTTCATATCTAAAACAGAAAGCGAATCGAGAGTCAATATTTCGGCAGATCCTTAATTATTTACTTTTAATGCCAAAAACACAACTGCAACGAGCGACAGCTCTCGCCCCAAGAGCCAAAAGCAAATTTCTCGTATGAAATAAAATAACGATTAAAAATAACTATTGCAGTTCATTCAATATTGATAGTAGGCCTGATGTAAGTCACACCTAAACATAGATTTTTTTTTTGCCCAACTCAATTGGAAATTTCTTTGCTTCAAAGTTTGACCCATTCAACAATAGGGAGGTATCACATTGAGCGTGTTAAGAGTGTTAAAACCTTTTATAAAAATGAGTGTTCAAATCAAAAGGCACTTCAAGATTTTTTTGGTCAGCATAATCGACCAAATGTGTCCATAATCGGGGAAATCGTTCGCAAATTTCAATATACCGGGTCTAAGGAATACGTGAAAACACCCGTGCAGGCTCGCCTAGTTTTTTTATGGGCTGACCATGATAAATGACTTCTCTTAGCGAGAAATTTAGGATATGAACTTTTACCATAAGTGTTGTAACTAGCGCATGACTTTAGCAATCGCTCTCAGTATTATTCGGGCTTCGTCATTAAGACAAGCCGACAGCAATTAACACAATCCTGCATTCAAACGTTGGACTTCTTTCCTGGGCGATATTTAAAAGAAAAATTCAAGAGCTAAAGCATGACATAATTCTCTAGACTAACGATATGTGAAACTGAACTATATCTCAGGGTAATTGAAAACATGAACCATCGGATAGAAGTACGACACCGAAGCCGTGCACTGCTATTCAGCGATATTTTGTTTCAAAAATAGTGTCCATGAAAACTTTTGTTTGATTTATAATAAACATGGAGCAGTATGATTGGGCTGTCCTTTGGATGTTGACCCAAAATTACCCAAGGGGTGCAAAGTCCCCTCGACTTCAATTTATATATCACATTTAAGTTGTTGAAAACAGAATTTTTTCAGAAAAGAAAAGCTTTTTGGTTAGTATAATTTCAAGAGAGAGGCATCTCAATCGGCTGCAGATTTCACTCATGCCCCATTTAGAAAAGTGGGGAGAGAGCCCACATGTTGGAACCAAAAACCCTACAAATTTGTGTAGATCAACAATGAAAATTTCTCAATATATTTTCATATCCCTCAGATATTATATATCTGCTATATTTTCGTAATTATATATTTTACATTTATTGCGTTTTCTTTTCTTAAAAACATATAACATTATTTCCCTTATTTTCTAAAAAGTGGCAGTTTGGAAAAGTTTTAAAACAGAAATTATTTTTCGTGAAAGATGTTGAATTAATTTTTTATAAATTTCGTATTTTGAAATGGCGAAATGTTATCATTTTCTGTTAAAAAGTGTGAAAAATGTTGCATTGTTTTTTAGAAAAGAAATCAACATTAATTTCAATAAAAGCAGGACCGTGGTACAAGTAATCCTTGAGTATGAGTTTGAGATCGTACGTTTAGCTTTCGTAAGAAAAACGCACAGGAACTGAATAAAATAATCCCTGACTTTGAATGAGCACAATTTAAATTAAAAATTAAAGTGTTTTTTAAATTAAAAATTATTTTTTAAATTTAAATATTTTAAGCAGCCAATCCTTAAATAAAACTAACGACTTCTCCTATTTTTCAAACCTGCCTATTTGTAAAACTAATTCTCGTTCCGAGTTTAAATATTTTATGTTTAGGAATAAAATTACAACAACTATAATTCTTCACAGCACAATTGTATCATTAAAATTCTATACAAAAACTAACAATTTAATTATATTATGAAAATACTAAATATCATTTTAAATTCTTTTATTTTTCTACACTCGAAAATACTTCACAATATTTGCTGCGATCATAATTATAATTCGAAAATAAAGCTCTACTTGAAATTTATTCATAAAGTAAACAGCAGTTTAATTAAAAATAAAAACCTTAACACAACTAAATAGAAATTGATTAATAATCAAATGAATAGCCAGCCAGCAACAATCAAACACACACTTCTAGGCCTTCACCAATAATCATAAAAATAATAAAAACTTAATCTTTTCAATTTCTCCCATCAAAAAAAAAGTGAAATTAAAAATAAAAGTAGTTAAATATTATTGCGGATGAAATCTATTAACAAAGTGAAGCGGCATTAATTTAGATGATTGGTAATTAAACCTTAAAAAAAATCGAATAAATGTAATAGAAGTAAAACAATTTTTAAAACACGATGATGTTATCAATTTACACAGAAGTACTCTGGGACAATGAAATCAATACACACGAATAAATCACACGTACGAACGGTACAATTTCCAAAAGAATGCAGAGAAATTCAGTATTTAAATGCTGCAGTTACTAATTAAAAGGGAGTAGTTGCCCTAGATGTTAGTTGCGATATTTCAAGCACCACTAACACACATACATTGACGCTCACATACATATTCCATCAGTATAATGGCCGTTACAAAAGTGTTTTGGTTAACCAGCATCGTTGTTAGCAAAATATTAGTGTTTTTTATTCATTAAAAATACTTTGGAAGAACCGTGTGCTGAAATCATGTTGGATTTAATGTTTCTATTAAGTCTTGGATATAAGAGAGTTTTTATTTCGCCGGCGTGTTGTCGCTGGAATACCGGGCCTTTGGTAAAGCATCATCCATCCCTATTGCACGTTGTTAATTGTACATGAAATAAAAAGTTATTAGAGGAGTATTTCAATAACTTTAATCTCATGGAAAGATCTATGAAATTTATGTGTAAAACGAAGTATCGGCCACATGCTCCCCAGAGCTTCTATCCAAATTTTCATTTCAATGACTTCAAGAAAAAATTAAGACACTTAAGTCCGTAATTTTCCAAATGATTTGATTCTTTAGCTCCTTTTATTGACATATACTTTTTTCTTTAAAATATCGCCAAAGAAAGAAGTTCAATGGCATCACATGATCGTGGCGGCCAATAAACATCGCCAGGACGTGAGACAACACGATCATTGAATTTGAATTGTTTCGTTGGTTGTGTGGCAAACGGCACCATCCAGTTGAAATTACTTACAGTCCAGGTTTATAATCACAATTTTTGGCCACATGAAATCTGTTATCATCTCGAGAAAGCGAACACCGTTCACGGTAACTTCTTAGCAGATCTCATTTTCGCGAAAGTACAATCCAATGACGCCGCCATACAATAAGCGAACAGCACGTCCGGGCACAGGTTCTTTTGCATTTCCTACAGACTCAATTTGCTGAAACTTGCGCAAAATTTCCGCGATTGTGGACACTTCTAATCGATTATGCTGTACAAGAGAATCAAGAAACACATTTTAGTTGGGACACCCATTTTCGTAAAAAGGCTTCAACATTCCTAATGCGCTGCTCAATGGAGCACCTCTCCATGAATGAATTTGGTACACAGTGAAGAAAAGAGATGCCAAATTAAGTGTGATATAAATGTGAGGTTAAGGTCAGACTCACAAATACCACTGCACATTATGTAATTGGAGCACCCTTTATTAAAAAAAAATTCATTAAATTTCCGCCTTTTATTGGTATTTCGCGTTCCCCAGCTGCTAATAAAACACCCATTAATAAATAATATAATGAACAACAGTTGCAAACAAATCAATATATTTTTATATTAAAACAATTATTAGTTATTATTGTTCTTTATTTCTCTTACAACTATAATTGGAGTCGAAAAAAAGAACCAACCAATTCTCGAATAAAAAACGTAAGAAAATAAAAAATAAAAAGTGATCAGTGAGTTCTTGTTACGACTTTAGTATTTGTTTTTAACCTTCTCACTTATTAAAATGGAAGTTTGAAATAAATATCTTTAGTTATTCTAAGAAATGCTGGGTAAAGGTCCCCTGATGATCTGCATTAGCTGCAGTGAAAGGAGCATGGGAATTAGCTTAAACCCTTCAATTGATCACTTTCAATTTTTTCGTAAAAGTTTGGGAACAAAGAATCAGCCGATTATTAAAATTAAAAAGGTTTAAAAAATCAATCTAATATATTTCAATTACTGCAGCTATTTCATTCAGTAGTAGACAAAGTTAGTGGCATTTGAACACGTACAGGACATGCACAAAAGCATTTTATACATTCAAAAGTTCTCTTAACAGGCTGCTGTTGTTTGTGTCTACTCGTTTTGTTGCTGGTGATCATGGCGATACTTGTCGATAACACTTCTTTTGCTGGCTGTTGTCAAGGGCAAAATCAAGTTGATTTTTTTGTTGCTTAAAAGGAAAACGACAAAAAACAATGCACCTGTTTTTATATTTCGGCAATAAGTGCCACTTGTACTGGTTTATTTCGTTTGATAGTGAACGACACCTATCGACTCTGACTCTTAGTTGTGCTTCCTTTTCCATGCCACCAGTGGTAAGCTAGTGATCGATGTGGTTGCTTTCATTGTGTTGTTACTTTATGTAACATCTGTTGTAATAAGGGAATCAGCTAAAGTCTGCCATTTCTTTGTATATTTTAAAAATGATTCTGTTATTTTGTTATTATTATTGCCCTGATAAAATTTGTTTTTGTTGGTGCCAACAATTTTTCATTATAATTTTCGTAACTCTGTATTGTTGAATAATTATTTATTATATTAAAATTATAAAATGTATACAGTTATTTATTATGAGTATAGCGGTAAATTACTGTCGCAATAACTGTAAAATACCAGCGTAATTTTAGACATTTTTTAATATGCTGGACAATATATTTTAACAGTTAAGAGAAAACATTGACACGTATTTTGTAATGAAACAACATTTCTTTTTTTTTTGGACCAGCAGTCAGAGAGGACAGATAAAGACAGATAAGAAAACAGAGAATTTTGTTGCAGCTAATTTCAGTTTTTCATTAGCCGGTGAATTTTTTTTTTTTGCTTTAGTTGCCGATGAAGCGGTAAATATTCTGCTCTTTTAGTGTTAATCACTGCCGCTGCTGTTCAGCGACCAGTGATGTGCAGTCACCATTGAGACGAGCCGACAATACTTAAGACGCAATTTTGCCATTTTGCATAAATGCAGGTCAGAAAAATTCGACACCATATTAAAGACTGGGTGCAGACTCGAACTCGGCATCCAGGTCAGGTTTCGTTAGCAGACTGCTGGCAAAAAATTACGGTATTCCAACTCACTGGGATACACTATGGTCCCTTTGTGTTACCTGGGGAATTGTTTTGAAAAAGCAGAAGTAAAGAAATAAAATAAACGATAAGCGAAAGCTACAGGAAAGGCAAAATTGTAGGGGAGAAATCGGTGTGAGGTACGCTTCCATGGGAGTCAGCAACAAGGACAGACGCTGCTCTCTCTAAATAAAGAATCTCAGTTCCTTGAGGTTCACTGCTGAGAGTTTTCATTGTAAAGGAGTATTCATTGTAAAGGAGTTCAAAGAGTATCAAGCTCCAAAAGGAGTTTGATATGGTTTCAAAAGGTGCAGTATCCAGTGAGTGTAGCCACCAGAGTGCGCGGTTATTTTTGTATTAAACTTTGTATTAAACTCCATAGGAATAGCTAGTTCGCAAGAGTGTAGGCAAGGCCATAGTGTTCCCCGCTATAGCACAGGTAGATTCTCTGTTTCTTCTGGCCTGAGCTATTTCAAGAAAGGTGGCATTAAAACTACACAGTTAGCCAATGACGTCCTCCTGTGTTTAGACAACAACACTTTCATTTAGATCTCATGGTTCTCTGTGCGTAAAATGTAAGTTGCACTGGTGTGGCTTCAGAGTTGGTTGCATGGTAAGCAGAGAACCACGATGTTGGACCATAATGGCAAGTCCTGAGGTAAATCTCGAACACATTGGACATTAACACTATCACGAATTAAACATTTAATAGTGAAATAGGAAACAAAAGAGATAATGGGTGCAACAAATTTTGTATCTTCTTATCTTTCTTCATCTCTCTTCTTAACATTGGCCCCTCCTTCCCAGCTCCGGCGCAATGTACTTCGTATGTAGAGGGTATTTTCTGAAGATAATATATATGCGGATCGATTTCCTTTAATTATTTTATCTCTTCCTGTGGTCTTAGTGTAAAAGACTGTATTATGATCCGTTTTTGTAGTTTCGAGTAGCGTCGTACAATCCTCTACTCGATCGGTTACCTCATCTGCATATAGAAGAGCTATAGACATAGTCCCCACTATTTCTGCTCTCTTCCTCTCCAAATCTTCTGATGCTACGGTGCAGAATTTATTGTGTACATATCAAATAGCGATTTTGTCGAACAGTTACGTGCGACAATATCGTTGTTGCTGGTTAAGACATGTATTCTAGTCTTTTATTATCTTGTTAGCCATTCACCCATGAGCGCCATCCCGGCATGTGTTTTATAATGTGTCGACTAACGATAATATTTTCGTCAAATATTTCCCAATAAAATTCATACAATATGCTGCTAGTCTTTTGACCTCTTTTCGATTCAAATAATATTTTCTATGATATTTAGACTTGAGGTCATTTACTTTAAGCTAGAAAATGTATTTATTTGAGTGACTTCTTCAGGATATTAAATCAATTAAATATCTAGTCACAGAAACGAGTGCCGCAATATTGTAAAAATTATTTTTTTTTAGCTTAAAATATAGAGACAACAAACGGAAAAGTATTAGAAAATATATTAAATATAAACTGTTATCACATTTAACTAAACCAAATATACACGAATATTAATGGTGTTAGTGCTGCGGCTTTCGAAAACAGCTGATATGCTCTGCTGTGTATGGCTGATAAAAATATTTTGATTTTCTCAGGTACTTTGAATTATTTATCAAGCTTTTCTGCAATCAATAAGTTACGACTTAAATTTAATTCCTCAAATTATTTTTAATTATTAATTTAAATTTAATAGAGCATGAAAATCGTTGGTTTTAATTGGCCATAAGGCGAGCACTGGTTTAATTTTTCAAAATAATGCCTGCAAGTTCATTAAACAAAGTATTTCACTAGATAGTGAAATCTTTGGTATTTATTCAAAAATGTTTTCACTTCATAGAAGATAATTTGGTTCGATATAATTTTTTTATGCACTACAAAAATCGGGAATACTCGAACTCATGATTGATATTAAAAGTAAATCGGGATGTGGGTGCCCTAAACAAAAACCTTGCAATTCTGTGAGTTTCGGTTTTATATTTGAGAGTTTATAAAAAGCAAGAGCAGCTTTGGGGTACTTACTCATACATATTAAGTGGATTTATATAATCGTCAATTCTGAATCATTCGAAATTCGAGGCGACTTACCTGAAAAAAATATATAAAAAATTTGTTTTAGTGATGCTCTTAAGGAAATGAAATAAATAGAATTAATAATAATAATAATAATAATAATAATAATAATAATAATAATAATACGAAAGAGAAATAATTAATTAATAAGAATCTCGGCAAAATATCTGTCGCTCATAATTAAGGAGGGGCACTTAAATTTTTGCATATAACGAGTGTTTTTTTTAACCTTGAAATGATATCACATGAAAGATATATAATTGGAATGCGTTTTTTATTGTCAAGTGTTAGAGAACTTCATGCAATTTCTCATTCAAATATATCTGGCAGTTGTCTGCCGCGGAAAAGAGTTACAGGATTCATTTAATCAGTTAAATTTTTAACTACTTTTTCCTATAAAACTGGAGCCGGTGAATATTGACTTTCAATGCTCTGTCTGCATAAATTAAAACAAATAAAAAGAAGTTATTATTCCCCTTCTGTAGCCGTCTATCGAAAGTTTCAAAATAGTTTCAAGATCTCCAGCACACAAAATTCACTTACAAATTACCTGCAATTTGCTAAAAACCGAAAACGTTTTTTTTTTATATAAATCTTGAGATCTCTTTACACGACGGAACTAAAAAGCGGGCATATTTTGAGATTATTATAAACTTTTAGTGCCAAAAGCAATCGTCCCTGACACTACGCTACAGCTGTGGCAGCACCGAACTAAGCCTGGTTAATAGCCATTAACAAATATTGTATGCAAACGCCAGAAGTAGTATAACAGTTTTCTTTCTGTGCTAAATAATATTACAACAAAAACTTCATAAAACAATAATAAACAATTAAGAAGTTTTATTTTTCATCAACAAAACAATTTGTACAACTTATTTTCTTATTTGCTTTTTGCAACACCTCTCCGAGTAAAATCCTAGATAAGACATTGTCCGTCTGCATGTCTATCAATCTGTATGTAACCTAAATTTGACAAAAGCTTATCGTGGTTAACAGTTCTACAGATACAAAAACAAATGCAACCGAAGAAAATAAATATCTACAAAATAAAAAACAAATACTTTGTTGTCTCAAAAAAAAAGTTGTTTTATTATCAACTCGACAGCACGAGAACAGAGAAGAAATTGTGTCATATTGAAACAACAGCTTGAAATACTTATATTTTGTCTTGAATGTATTTGTTGTATAGAAACTGTGTGGTAACAAGACTTAGTCGTACTACAATATAATTTTATATTTATTGGCTCGTAATCACTCATTGTCACACATGAATTGTACTGGGAGAGTTTCAAAATTTACTCGTGATAAACATATACTTAAGGTCTCCCTATAAAAGGGTTAGAATGTACTTTAAATTTTAAGGTCTGTTTTATGTCCGATTTTTTGGGCGATTTGATTTTCAATCAGTGCAAGATAATTAATAAGATGAAAAATATTTAAATAATTTTAAGAAAAATCAAACCTAAACAGTTTGTCTTGAAAATCATGCAACAAAAATTTCAAAAATATACGACTTAAAGAAAATAATCAAACGGCAACACTGGGACTTAACAAAAGCGTTTTACCATCAGTTTTATTTTATTCTAGCACGCTTTTTAATAAAGAAATTGCTACTGTTATCACGTCTAACCCACCCGCTCAAAAAGTGCTCATAAAGAAAAATGCACCTGAGTATTGATGATTAAAATTTAGCGGATTTCGAAAACAACTGTTCTGCTCCGCTGCGTAAATTTAACATTTCAAAAAAATGATATCGACTCTGCCTTGTGCTTTGGGATATTTAGCATTTCCTTCTGAAGTCAAAACTTTTTTCGAACAATTTGTCTATAAATTAATTTTAATTTTTTGCTTCATTTTTTTCAAAAATAAATTTAAAAAATATTTTATTTTAAATAGTACTTTTGGAAATCGTTGTTTCTAACTCTTTAAGATTATTTGAATTGTGGTGCTTCTTTTCCTCCAAATATTACAAATTATTCAAATTGGCCATTAAGGAGTCCTTCGTCCGCATAAAATTTCACAATTTACATATATATTGAATAATTACCGAATAAAGTGAAAAAAAATTCTTTCAGAAAAACTTTCTTAAAAAGAAATTATTACTTAAATTTTGTTGTTAATAATAATAAATCAATCCCTTATAAAGAGTGTTATTCCACAAAATTAACTAAAAATGATGATGTGGGGCATTAACAAATTCAAAAAAAAAAACTTCTCAAATTCATTTTTAACTTTCCACTAGAGAAGTTTTAAATTTTTAATAAATCAAGGAGTTCGACACATTTTGTAAAAGTTTGGTTTTCATCAGATCTCCACGTTATGTGGTCCTGGAAAGCTTTTTCTATATAAATATTAATTTCTAAACTCTTTACTTTCTGTTCTGCTGCATTTAAAGAAAAGCTGTTACTTTAAGGATATAAATTTCCAATTGGGAAAGTGAAAAGGTTTCATATTAATTTGCATCCTGGGATATATAATTGATATATTTATATTATCCTGTTTAGCTTTAATTGTATCATGTAAATAATAGTATTGAGCTTGAGACTTTTTTTTAAAAACAATATAGGGTGTTTTTTATAGAGTGATACAACTTTCAGTTGGCGTCACTGTTTTATTTGACCAGCCATTTAACAGCTGATAGTTGCTTTTTGTTTAGTTTACTTTGACATTTCATTATCGATTAGCTTACACCAGAGCAACGCGTGCAAATTGTGGAAATTTTTAATCAAAATAATGAATCTGTTCGTCAAACTTATCGTGCACTTCGTTCATTCAAAATTTTATTTCCCGATGAATCCCATTTTCGGTTGACTGCGTACGTAAATAAACAGAATTGTCGCATTTGGGGGGAGGAGAATCCACAAACTTTTGTCGAAACACCATTCACATCCACAGAAAATTACTGTTTGGTGCGCTTTATGAGCTGGCGGAGTCATTGGCCCATATGTCTTCCAAAACGATGATGGTCAGAATGTTACTGTTTGTGAAAATTGGTGTTCCAGGTTGCGCCTTGTACGCGCCAGCCGTGGCGGCCACATGGCCGTAATCATATTTAAACATTTCATTGATATCAAAAATATATTACTATGTTTTGTTATGATTTGAACTTGTATCACTCTATAAAAAACACCCTATATTTAAAATTATATAACTTTTATTTCTCAATAACTTTTATTGAATATCTTCTTCAGGATAACAATTGATAATAATCAACCAACAATAACGGAAATACCTAAAATATTATAATTTCAATATTTTTAATCAAACTGAGTTATACTGAAACGTATTGAAAATAAACATAAATAAAAGTCCCATTTACACAATAAAAGTTGTGTTCTTTTCTATAAAAAATGCTACATTTCCTGCACTTTTTAACAGAATGGCAACAAAATGTGATTTGAATACAAAAAATTTGTTAGAAATCAGTTCAACATTCATTTCAAATACAATAAGCGAATTTCAAACTTGAAAGTGTTTCTCATTAAATCGAAATATTTAATTGTCCTATTTTTTTACCTTTAATGTTTAAATGTAGATAGTAAAATTGGGCTTGAGACCTTTTAAAAAACAATGAATTTAAAAATGTTTATTTTTTATTTCTCAAAACTTCGACATCCTCAGGATATCTTTTTCAGAATAACAATTGATAATACTTAATTAACAATAACAAAAATTTTTAATATATTATAAATTTAAGTATTTTAAGTTAAACTGAGTTATAATGAATTATATAACGTATTAAAAATAAAAATAAATAAAAGTTGTGTTCTTTTCTAAAAAATGCTACATTTCTTGCACTTTTTAACAGAAAATGCCAATAAAATGTGATTTGAATAAGAAACATTTTCTAGAAATCAGTCCAACATTAATTTGAAAAATTTACTACTATTTTGAAGCTCCTCCGAACTGCCACTTCTTGGCAAAAATTTAAAAAATTTAAAATTTTTTCCAGAAAAGAAAATGCCATAATAGTAAAAAATTGTTTTTAAGTTAAAAATTTTAATAGAAGTACTATTTTAAAAAGTAACCACTTATTTTCTTAGAATTATTTTGCTGCATGTTTATGACACATACTTTTTATCTTATTATCTTTTTTTTAAGAAAGAAACCAAACTCAAACTTTCTTTTCAAAACTAATGGATGGATGACTTTTTTTTTGCATGTACGTGTAGTTGAGTATGTATCTCTTGAAATAGTCTCTCTGTGTGTGTGCGTGTTGAACGACTTGAACCCAAATATGTTTTGTACCGAGAATTGAAATATAAGAATGCACATTTACAATGTGCAGTTTTAAGACTTGATGTGTATTCGTGTGAGTGTGCGTGTGTGTTTGTATGAGTGTGTCTTGCAATACGAAATTTGTTTGTATGAAAAATTTGCTATTTGATATTTCTGGAGTGTAATAAATGATGTGTGCTTGAGTTATATTTTTTATTTTGTTTGTTTTTCGCTTTTTATAGTTAAGAATCCATTTTGGGTTTAAGTATATTTGTTGTTGTTTTATTTTATATATATATTCTTCTTACATTTTGTTTTTGGAAATGATCGCACTTTTTTCGGCTACTGCTTGTTTGTGCAGTTTTTTGCCAAAAATAATTCAAAGACCCCTTCTACTGCTGCTGATGCCTTTTTTTTTTGATGATGTGGATTATTTGCTGCCTTTTCAGCTTCTTCCTTATATTTTCCTTGTTTTCTTAATTTTTTCTCTGCTCACCAGAGGCCCATTTGATAATGTTCCATTAAAGCTCTACAAGTATAGAACTATAATATTGAGTGTAACTTAAATAGGGTAAGCGTTTGAAGAAACTGATATTACACGGGATGGCCCAAAACAATCGAAAAGGCTTAAGATCCTTGGTTTTATTTTATTTATTTTTTTGCAAAAGTTTGATAAAAGGGATTTCGAAAAATCAAATATCAGATGTGCGCAAATTATTAAACTTCATTTGTGACAACAAAAATATATTAATTATGAGAGGCGAAGCCTATTTCTGATTGTCGTCTTATAACGATAAAGCGCAACTGGGTCACGAAATGAGAAAAGGAATAAACTGTTAATAAGGGGGAAATCAAGGAAACTGTGATAGCAGTATATAAATTTTGTCACCTGCAGGTGATAAAGCAGCTTATCTGGAACTACTCACTTGAGGATTACCGAAATTGCCACAGCAAAGGCCCCAGAGTAATTCAGCAGCGACCATTGCACTCACTTAAGGGTTCAGGGCGGTGCGGTGTTTCACCTGAAAGGATAGATGGCTCCGATATTTTTGAAAATGAGTACGGGCTCGCCATTTCCATCTTTGATATCGGATCATGTTGGATAGACAGCGCACGCTGCGAAGGTCCTAATTGCTTCACAATAGAATTTGATTGGTCTCGGAGTTCATGGGACTTGACCGCTCCAGACTGTTTCTTTTGAGATCTTTGGAGATCCTTCAAAAAGAAAAGTCTGTATTAATAGAACCAGAACCATCCAGATATAAAAGAAAAAGACCCACGGCGATGAATAAAATTTTTTGTAGAAAATATTATGGAAAGACCACGAATACGACGCTCTTTTATATCTTTTTCCCAGCGTATTTTTTTTTGTCTAGGACTACTACTCAGGGTATGCCCCTACATATCCAGTGCATTTTGTCAAAACTAGAAAAGGAAGGCATGGTCTAAGAGGACAGATGAGTACAGACTAGAAGATACAAAGTTTTGTTGTAAAAAACTTTA